>CM077643.1:9112576-9712576 GCA_039707465.1 Rhabdophis nuchalis | reverse complement strand
AAAATAGGGCTCCAATTCATCAAGTTCCCTTTTCCATGCTCTTCCTTCTCCATTTTCACCCACATTTATTTCATTGGTAAAATCATCAATTATCATATCTTTACCTTCATTCTTCACTTCAATTTTTGGGGGTCCAGCCCCATCATCATTTACTAAGTAAGACACTAATTTTTCCAACTTTTTCTCAATTCTTCCAGTTACTTCCAACAATTTATCCATTCGGTTTACATCTAATAAGTTTTGAATTCCAGCCAAAACACTTTGCAGCTTTAAGGATTCCTCCTCTGAGTATTGATCCATATTTCCCAAAAAGAGAGAAAGAAGAAAAAAAAGGAAAAGGGATCTAATAGTCACCGCCACCCCCGACTTTAGGCCCCTTCTCTTTGAATTGTAAGTTGATTTAAACACACACTCAGCTGTTAACTTCAATGGAAAAAGAATCAGTTTTTCCCCTTTCTCTGCTCAAGGAACACCTGTGAAAAGCAATTCATGTCCTTGGCACTTTATCAGTTTTTATAAACAAGTTCTACAAAGACAGTGAGCTCACAAAAGAAAATAAAAGAAAACAAGACACATAGTTTCAAAGATTCCAGCCTCTAGCCTCCAGGTGGCAGCATTGCTTCCTTACACTCTCTGTTACTTATCTAAGATTTTTAAAAGTTAGCATTCTTAAATAAAATTTAGTAACAAGAAAAAGGAAACATTATTGAAGTTAAAGAAGATTGTTTTAGTCCATAGGTCCAAAAATAAAATAGCAAAAACCAGAAGAAAAATTGATCCATTCACTTTATGGGGAGAAAAACAAAACGCAGCAAGTACTTCAATCCACAAAGTACAGTTACATGAAGAAAAGGGGGGGAATAACTTTCCAGAGCAATCCAATAAAGATTAAATTCATCGCGAGTAGAAGGGGCCTGCGTCGCAATGATACAACGTATGACCCTGCAGCTGCACGATCATCATTGATTCTTTTGCTGCTGGACGTTTATGATGAACCTAAACTGTCCTGAAGGGACAGTGAAGACGAAGCCGGATCTTTGCTGGTCACAGGGATATTGCAAAGTCCCCATTTTGATCCAAAGGAGGGCTTCAAATCTGCAGTAAACAGACAGCCACCCCCAGGCTAGAGAATTTGCAGATGGCCTCAACATAAAACAAAGAAAAAGTGGATTCTCGCTGTGGAATGTTTATTGCTTTGGAGAGACAACTGCAAAAGAAACAGCCCATAAAAACCTTCTAAATTAAGCTGAAACTTTAAAGGAAAAAATATATATAAGCAGCAGAATCAAGCACAGGAGGACTTGGTCAGTGTTTATCATAACCTCTCTAATTGATATTCTAAATAGAACCTATGAAGAACTCTTAAAAGAAACAGTAAGTTTCTCCTCTTCTCATTTTTTTCCCTGTTTCCAATCTTGGACTAAATCTCTCCCTCTTCATTAGTGTGGGTGACCTTTAAAGTTTTCTCTCTCTTTTTACTGCACTTAAGAATAGCAAAGAATTTGATTTCTTTGTGAAATAACTAAGATATAAAAAGAAACAAGAAAAATTATATAATGGCATGTACTAAACAACAACGGAAAATGTTAGTTTGCATGATATAATGGATGCAATACAGCAATGCTCTAATTCATTTGAAAAAAAAATTAAATATTTAATTGGAGAATATGAGGAAACACCAAAAAGGGAGTTAACCACAAGAAACGAAAATAGCTGATCCTTTCGAAGAGAGGCTTATGTCTGGCTATGGGAAAAGTTGAACATGAAAAGATTAATTGGATGGATGGGAACTTTACCTCAGATGGCAAGTTATAGAAGTAGAAGCAACAAAAGAACTTATGATACTAAAGAAAGAAACCTTACTAGTAACACCTTTGATAACAACCCTGACATGCAAAATTAAACTGATCAAGGAAGAAGAAAAGGAGGGGCTACAAAATGACAGGAAAGAACTTGCAAATGATGGAGTGCAAAGAGAAGTCCATACAAATTGGATTAAGGATATGTTCAAAAGAAATATGCCACAAATGACAGAAGATGTGATATTGTTTTATTACTGGAAGGATACAGGCTGATAGACAAAAGATTAATTTAAAACCAGATGAGATTAGGGAAACTTAATTATAATAGACATAGTTAAACAAGTAATTGAAAGTGATAATAAATATATATATAAGCATACCTATAAGTGGTAATTGGAAATGAATATTGAATAGCATTTATTAAAGGAGATGAGTAAATTCTACTGATGTTTGGTTAAAATAGGCTACAGGGAATAATGATTTTGTTAGAATTAACAAATATGATGCCAACATGTGGCTGTGCTTTAAGTTTCTATTGGTATGTTTTAAAAAGAAGGATGTATAATGCAATTATAATTAATTAAGGAAGGTATGGAAAAGGTAAAGTTTATAAATATATTTGATGTGATGTACTTGAAATAATATGAAATAATATGAAACCTGGATGAATATCAAAGAGATGTATGAAAATGTTTTGTAATCAGCAGATACACTTTCTATAACATGTGAGATTAAAGATTTGTATGTTGTGTTTAAAAATGAAACAAATAAAAAACTTTTTAATAAAAAATATTACATTCATTGCTTTGTTCTTTGCTTGAGGATTTAATTTAGCTTAAAAAAGAGATTGCTTTTGGGAGACTTTCTTGCAATAAAAAAATACCTCACCAAATAGACGCATTTTCACTTTTCACTTCCTTTCTCTGAAGCCCTCCCAACTTCACCAGCCTAGGGGCTGCCTATTTACTGCCAGTTAGAAGCACTTCCCTTGGATCAATCAGAGACTTGTCTCTGTGATCAGCAAGGCTTTGGCTTCCTCTTCACCATCTCTGCTGGATGGTTTAGGTCCAAAGGACCATCCAACAGTAAAAGTTTCAACGGCGGTCTTGCAGCTTCAAGATCGCATGTCGTTTTGTCACAATGTTGACTCCTCCCTTTTGCTAGCAGCCCTTCCTAAGATGGAAAAAAGCTTAAGCTTGTAAATTAAAGTCAGCCTGAATGGTGGGTAAAAACCCCATGCAACAATGACCCCTAAAATCATCAAGAAAGTATAATTTGTCTTTGAAAGAGGAATCTCTCTTCCTCCAGTTCGGTGTTGGCTTTGAGCTTCCTCAGGAGTACAGACCAGTTTATCCTTCCTTCTTCTGGATTAATCCCAATGACCTTCCGGAGTGTGTGGCTTTAGTTCAGCTGCTCCTGCATTTCCAGTGGAACTGGGTTGGGCTTGTGACCTCTGAAGATGACATTGGAAAACAGCTCATCTCGAATCTGATTCCAATGCTGAAGGAGAAGGAGATCTGCCTGGCCTTCACTGAAAGCTTGAAATCTGATAGAATTATTGATTTAATAAAAGAATTTCTTTTCAAAATTGTACTGAAAGCTGAAGTAATTCTTTTGTTTGGAGATTCCACTGATATTGCAACTTTTTTGACAACTTTGTATGTTTGTGTAAAAAAGAGAAAGTTATCACTTCAATATGTTTGGATCCTACCTTCTTACTGGAAATTTACTCTTGTTGGGGACGTTTCTCAAGGTTTAAAGAATTTGCATGGAGCTTTGCAGTTTAGACACCACACTGGCGATGTCTCAGAATTCAGCCACTTCCTCCTTTCTTTATCCCATTTGATCAAAGAAGGAGATGCCTTTCTCCTGAATTGGTGGGAAGAACTCTTTGACTGCATTATCCTCAAACCAGGCAAGGTCCTTCCAAAAGGGGAAGAACAATGTACAGGAAAGGAGGATTTACAGGATCTTCCAGATTTAATTTTCGAAATGAGTATGACAGGTGAAAGTTACAGTGTCTACAATGCCATTTATGCTGTGGCACATGCATTGCATGCCATTTATGGATCAGGAGTACAACCAGCCATGCTGAAGCTTGGAAAGAGGATCTCAAATGTCCAGCCATGGCAGGTAACCTCTGTGATAGTTCATCCATTCCCAGATCAATATTGAGGAAGTTTCTTATATGTATATATTAAATTACTAATCAAATGTTTCTATGCTACCATATCATTGCATCTCAGAACAGATTTTAAAACATTCATTTTAATAATAATATAAATTTAGGCAAGAAAAACAAAATGCACAGGTACAGCATAGGTGGTACCTTGCTCAATAGTAGTAACTGTGAAAGGGATCTCAGAGTCCTAGACAACCATTTAAATATGAGCCAGCAGTGTGCAGCAGCGGCCAAAAAAGCCAACACAGTTCTAGGCTGCATAAATAGAGGGATAAAATCAAGATCATGTGAAGTGTTAATACCACTTTATAATGCCTTGGTAAGGCCACACTTGCATTCAGTCACCACAATGTAGAATAGATGTGGAGATTCTAGAAAGAGTGCAGAGAAGAGCAACAAAGATGATTAGGGGACTGGAGGCTAAAATATCTGAAGAACGGTTGCACGAACTGGGTATGTCTAGTTTAATAAAAAGAAGGACTAGGGGAGACATGATAGCAGTGTTCCAATATCTTAGGGGTTGCCGCAAAGGAGTCATGCTATTCTCCAAAGCACCTGAGGGCAGGACAAGAAGCAATGGGTGGAAACTAATCAAGGAGAGAAGCAACTTAGAACTAAGGAGAAATTTCCTGACAGTTAGAACAATTAATCAGTGGAACAGAAATTGCCTCCAGAAGTTGTGAATGCCCCAACCTTGCAAGTCTTTAAGACGATGTTGGAATAGCCATTTGTCTGAAATGGTAGAGGATTTCTTGCTTAGGAAGGGGGTTGGACTAGAAGACCTCCAAGGTCCCTTCCAACTCTGCTATTGTATTGTATTGTATTGTATTGTATTGTATTGTATTGTATTGTATTGTATTGTATTGTATTGTATTGTATTGTATTGTATTGTATTGTATTGTATTGTATTGTATATATAATGTTTGGTGAAAAGGAAAATACATTTTATGTTACATTTAGTAACATAACATTTCCTGTCAGTTTAAACAATTAATCAATGGAACAACTTGCCTGCAGAAGTTTTGAATGCTCCAACACTGGACATTTTGAAGAAGATGTTGGATATCCCATTGTCTGAAGTGGTGTAGGGTTTCCTGCCTAGGCACAGCTTTGGACTAGAAGACTTCCAAGGTCCCTCCCAACTATGTTATTCTATACTATTCATTTGTGCATAATAACTATAAAGAAAGCATCTTCATATATGCTCCTGAAAGGTTTGCAACAGTTCCCTAATTTTCAGGGGGTTTCCAGGGAGGAGGTGTCATCCCAGAACAAAATGATAATATTGGTGCATTAAGACTTCAGGGAAACTGAAGTCTTAATGGGCATATTTGCAGAAGCTCCTCTGTTTCCCTCAATAGGCAGCCTCAATGCAACCTGGAAAAAAATACTCAGCTCAAATCATTTTCAGCACCTTTTATGTTTCTATGAGTTAGAATCCTGTATGACCTCACAGGATTGGTCTTCTAGTCCATTCCCCTGCTCAAGAAGAAAGCCCCAACCATTTCAGAGAATTAGCTGCCCAATCTTCTCTTATAACCTTCAGTGTTGGAGCACACACAACTTCTGGATTAAAGTCATTCCACTGATTAACTCTTCTTACTCTCAGGAAATTTCTCCACAAAGAGGAGGGGATCAATTTATTTCCCAAAGCACCAGAAATTAGGATAAGAAACAAACTAATCATTTGATATTTGGTGTTACTCCTGATTGCTCATATCTCAACCAAGGGACCAACTCTAATTTTTTCAAATATATACTTGTTTCCTAAGATGACGGCCACCACAAAATGATAGAAGCCATGTTGTCTCACTTCTGCCTTTCATTTAATTCCTCAAATTTTGGAAGTTCTCTTTTGTTTCAGATTCTTGCTAATTTGAGGAATATCCACTTCAACAACAGTGCTGGAGAAGAAGTCTCCTTCTCACAAAATGGACTGAGAACTTCTCGTTATGATATCGTCAACTGGGTTGTCCACCCCAATAAAACTTTAGTCTCCATTAAAGTTGGCCACAAGGATCCCAGGGCTGCCCCAGGCCAGGATTTCACCATTAACTCTGATGCGATCATCTGGGTCACCAAGGTGAGCTGGAAGGAAATGTTGTAAATTCAGAAAGAGAATTACTTTCTCCTGGGGATGCTGAACTTCCTTCTAAGGTGAAAGCAGGTCTATTGAACCCCCCAAAAAATGTTTGGCATTTGGTGAAGTATCTGCATTTGTGGTTAACAAATTGTAGGTCTAATTTATGAAAGGTCCAACAATGGGTGGGAATGAAAAGAACCTCTGCTTGAAACCAGGATGCTATTAGATCAGGCAGTGATTTCCATGGACCATTCCTGTTCAGTTGGATTTTCATCATTCTTGGTTTTTGAAAAGCTGTAGCTCAATATAACAAGTCTTCCTTTGCGCTCTGAGGTTCAAGATCCAAAGTTTAGCATCCGTTGGTGAATCGCTAGTGCCACTGGCATGATTCTCCCTGGCTCTTTTCCATGTCCTTCTGTTAGAATTATTCTATTGAATCATTTCTTATACAGACATTCTCTGCAGGAAACTGAAATGTGGAAAGGAAGAAATGAAAACTCTTCATTACATACATCACCTCAAACATTTATCTTTTCTCTTTTAGAAGATGCCATTTGCCAAGTGTGATTTGAAGCTATGACAGCACTAAATGAATACTGCTTATGCTTGGTCCTTAAAATTATGGCCACTGGAAACCCCCTGATGAAATAGTACTGTCTCCAGTCTTTCTCTTTTTTCTTTTAGAAGGTGCCCTTTGCCAGGTGTGGCAAGAAGAGGTGCCAGGCAGGAGAGAGGAGAAGAGTCCCAGAGGGTGAGCCAGTTTGCTGCTACCAATGTGCCTCTTGTCCAGAAGGAACCATCTCAAATCAGACAGGTAGCACCCTTTTCAAATTCAGATCTTCCAGGATCTAGGAAATCACTGAGTAGATAAGAGGTTAATTTTGTCTTTTTTGTTGGGAATAAACTAAATTATTCATACTTTTCAGTTAGTTTATGGATCTAAGCTGTTCTGCCCTGACAAGCCATTTTTCTGCTTCTCAATAATGTGATGCAGGATAGTTTTAGAGTACTGTGTGTGGGTCCTCTACTAGCCTTACCTACTGTCACATCCCATCAAAAAAACCATCTGCCAATTCTATGAAAGAGTGGCTTAAGCGAATCAAGTGTTAACATTCATGATTTAAGCTGTCCTTCTTTTGTCAGCATTTTTCAGTCCCACAGAATTAATGCAGCTGTTAGAGAATGAGGAGATTCATCCATCTATGTCTTAAAAAATGCCCAAACCTCACCTTATAAGTGAGGGGTGAGGTATTTAATACATAATAATAAACAATAATCCTTAATGTAATAACACTTCCCTGAAAAAAAAGTCTGAATGTGCAGATTTGAAATAGGAAACAGAGAATCTGAGCCTATCAAGCATGAGGAAATCATGAAATTCAGGCAGTTCAAATGAATATAAAGGTTTATTATAATCTTTAATTCCATTCAAAAATCTGAACTGCTAATGGTCAAAGCAAATTGGTGGTGGATAAGAGTCCATGGAATTCAAGATGTGCTGGACATAGATCTCTTGTGAGTGTGAATGGACTCATGACTAATGACTTATTTCACCTCCGCATCAGGCTGGCTTTCTCTGGCAGAGCCAGGGGTCACCAACAAACAATGTTCACAAAATACAGAACTCCTGGCTGATAGATCTTCTGGGGGTTCTGCTTTAAAGCGGAAAAGGAAGGTTTGCAGTCTCTCTCACACTGAAAGCCATTGTAGTCACAAGTTAGCAGTGAATGGGGATGGCCTTTTCTTTCTCACAAACATTGACCAGGCCAGTTGGAACTGAACAGATTCTATTCTCTGGCTTACCTTTCCCCAGAATCATCCTGAATAAAGGATGATTTCCCTTTTTTGATGCACGATAAAATACATTTTTATCACTACCCACATCATTTGTGGGTCAGTCCGAGCAAAAAGGGGACAGTCATTTCAATTCTTGGGGAGGGATAATGCTCATGGTAGATGAAGCTGAGATCCTTACGCAGAATTCTTAATTTCAGATGCTGCTCACTGTGACCCTTGCCCAGAAGACCAATATCCCAAGAAGGACAAGGACCAATGCATTGCCAAGAAGATCCACTTCCTCAGCTATCAAGAGACCCTGGGATACACTTTGACTTCTCTAGCTCTTTTCCTTTCTCTGATTACATCTGCAGTACTGGTGATTTTCCATAAACATCATGAAACACCGATAGTCAAGGCCAACAACCGAAATCTCACCTACATCCTCCTGGTTTCTCTCCTGCTCTGCTTCCTCTGCTCCTTCCTCTTCATTGGTCGACCTGAAAAGTTTACCTGTCTCTTGCGACAAATTACCTTTGCTATTCTCTTTTCGATTGCAGTTTCCTCTGTCTTGGCTAAAACTGTCATGGTGGTTCTGGCCTTCATGGCCACCAAGCCAGGGAACAGGGCAAGGAAACTCTTAGGAAAACCACTGACCAACTCCATTGTCTTAGCCTGTCCCCTAATCCAAGCAGTTCTTTGTGCCACCTGGCTGGTAAGCTTTCCTCCATATCCCAACATGGACTTTCACTCCTTGGTAGGAGAGGCCATCTTGGAATGTAATGAAGGCTCAGTTTCAATGTTTTATACTGTCCTTGCCTATCTGGGTTTTCTGGCCCTTGTGAGTTTCACAGTGGCCTTTCTGGCTAGGAAGTTGCCCGACAGTTTTAACGAAGCCAAGTTCATTACTTTTAGCATGCTGGTCTTTTGCAGTGTTTGGATCTCCTTCCTCCCCACCTACCTAAGCACCAAAGGGAAGTCCATGGTGGCTGTGGAGATCTTCTCCATCTTGACCTCTGGGGCTGGTCTCTTGGCTTGTATCTTTTCCCCCAAATGCTACATTATCTTATTCAGGCCTCATCTTAATTGTAGGGAAAATATGATAAGGAACAAAAATCTCTAATTGTTGCATGCATAGGAAACATTTATCAATTTTAGTATTTGGAAACACTTCTAAAACATGATAGAGAGGGAGGAGTGTGTTTATTAAATAATGCTTTATCAAGTTCAAATGATGGTCACTTGGATGAATTTGGTGGACATTGAAATTCAATCAATCAATTAATTAATTAAGATTTTCTGTTTTCAGCAACAATCAATATTTTTTTTAATCTCTTGTCTTCCAGTTGTCTCCCAAGGGAGCCATCATTCTATGTAGAAACAAAGCTTGGTGTTCATTATTTCAAACAGGATATTTTCTCATTTTATACCTTTTCATTAAATATTTTACAATTTTCGTGTTTTAAAGGATTTTGTTCCATATGTCTACTTCCATAGACTTTTACTACTTTGTAAAATTCCCTGTTTGTTTATTTTTTACTGGTAGAATTTAAATTCTCAATTAACCATCAAATGCTGCTGTGCTTCCTCATCAATGTGCTGGATTTTCTAATTGGGATGAGAAAATAACGTCTGCAGTGTACGTATTGCTTTAACTATTCCTTGTACAATGTCATATGTGCTCTATGACAGCAGCAACCCCACAGAGTTAGCAAAGTCAATGAAAGCATAACGGTTATCCCGATTTCTAAGATAAAGCCAGAAGCGTCTCTCAGTCAGAGGTGATATTGCAAATAATTTCAGTCCCTTGACATGGATGTACTTTAATTACCAGCAACTGGAATTGCAGCTACATTGAATCAAAATGCAGGATGCAAAGTACTTTAATCAAGGCTCACTGCAACATTTATTTTTTTATTTTTTTATTTTTTTATTTTATTAAATTTATACCCCGCCCTTCTCCTTGTTAGGACCCAGGGCGGCGCACAGGGATGTTAAAACACATATAAAACATATAAAATTTTAAAAAACTTATTCTAATAGACCCTGCGCTAAAACCGAATTTAAAAAACCCAAATTTAAAACTATCTAAGAGTCAGTAATGGGGGTTATGCTAGGCCGGCTAGATGGAATAGGTGTGTCTTCAAACACTTGCGGAAGAGGCGGAGGTCAGAGATGGTGCAGAGTTCAGGGGGTAGGTCGTTCCAAAGGGCAGGGCCCGCCACAGAGAAGGCTCTTCCCCTGGGTGTCGCCAGTCGGCATTGTCCAGCCGACGGCACCCTGAGGAGGCCCACTCTGTGGGAGCGTATCGGTCTGAGGGATTTAATAGACTCCATCTTCTGCAAGGGGAAATAATGTGAAAAAGATGTGGAGATCCTAGAAATAGTGCAACGATGAGCAACAAAGATGATTAGAGGACTGGAGGTTAAAATATATGAAGAATGGTTGCTGGAATTAGGTATTTCTATTTCAGTGATGGTGAACCTTTTTGGCACCAAGTGCCCAAACGGGACTGTGCATGCATGTGTGCATGTTGGAGCATGGGAAACCTGAAAACCACCTGGTTGGTGCTCATATGCCTGTTTTTGGCCATTTTTGGCTGGTTTTTGGCTGTTTTCAGGCTGTTTTTTCGACCATTTTCAAACTGTTTTCTTGCTGTTTTAGCCTGTAAAACAACCTGAAAAACCGCCTGAGAATGTCCCAAAATGATCTGAAAATGCCCCCAAAACAACCCAAAAAATGGCCTGAAAATGGCCCAAAAATGTTTTTTGGGCCGTTTTCAGTACATTTTCTGATTCTCCAGTGCTCCATCACCTGCAAAGACCATCTGGCCATTGTGCATGTGCATGCTGGAAACCAGAAGAGCAGCTGGTGCCAGCGTGCTTCCCCACAAAGAGGGCTTGGCATGCCAGCTATGGTATATGTGCCATAGGTTCACCATCACGGTTCTAGTCTAATGGAAAGAAGGATTACAGGATACATGATAGCAGCCTTCCAATATTTGACCAGCTGCTACAAAGAAGAGAGGCTCAACCTATTCCACCAGATATGAAACAATGGGTGAAAACTAATTAAGGCAAGCTCCAACTTAGAACTAAGGAGGAATTACCTGAGGGTGAGAGCAATTAACCAGTAGAACAACTTGACTCCTGAAATTGGGTGTTGTCAAGCCAGCCTCCTTCAGTAACCAAGAAAGAAACCACTCAACTCCATTTTGAAGAGTTAAGAGTACTTTTACTTGTTATGAAAAGATAGTAGCTAGGTAAAGCAAGGTCTGAAGCAAAAGCGTGTGAAATCATACATATCAATATATGTCCAACCCCCTCCCCCCAACAACCCCCACTCCATTGCCCAATCAGGTTTCATGTGGGTTGCATCTCCAAGAAGCATCATCAGGTTGGTATGCAGGATGGTTGACCTTGACCACCTCAAGGCACCAGCTATCAGCATGCGCAGTAGATGGTGAGAATAAAACTCCCTTTTCCATATCTCTCCTGTACCAATTAATCCCATCCCAAATATCATGCCCCCCTCCCTATTTCTTTTTTTTAAAAAATAATCTTTATTAGTATATATATAAAAAAATAAACATTTAACAAGTATAAGGTAGGGGTATTGGAGAGGACGTACAAGGGTGAAGAAGGGGGGGTAGGGGGATACAACCCGGGGATATATCTACTCCCCTGATTTAAGAAATATATTTGTCCCAGTTTAACATCAATTGTTGTTTGTATTCATATTTGGATGCTTACATTTGAGTCTATAACATTGTCTTAAATATAGTATTGTCTTATAACTCCTTATATCTATTTCGCTATTATTCTATCTAGTTAGTTTCTTTGTTATCCGTCATTCTCTTACCATACCATCTGTACCATTTCTCCCAGGATTGGGCATAGATTGAGGTTGACTTGTCCTTTAAGATATACGTTAATTTATCTGATTCCGCACAGCTGAAGATTTTAGATATAATTAAGCTTTCAGTTGGTGGGTTGTTATTTTTCCACTGCTGTGCAATGGCCATTCTGGTCGCTGTTGTGATGTGTGTAAAGAGGTACCAGTCCTGATTTAGGATTTCTTGTGGCTTGATACCAAGCAAGTATAACTCAGGTTTAAGGGGGAAACTAATGCCTGTTATTTCCATGAGCCAATTTTGTATTTTTTTCCAAAGTAATACAGAGATTGGGCAAGTCCACCATTGGTGAAAAAATGTGCCCCTAGCTGTTTTGCATTTCCAACACCTGTCCGATGAGTTTGGGAACATGTGGGCAATTCTAGCTGGTGGTAAATACCATCTGTAAAGCATTTTATATAGATTCTCCTTAAAGGAGGATGAGAGGATCATTTTCATGGATTTTTTCCAAATGGTTTGCCAATTTTCAAGGTTGATGTTCTTACCTATATTCCTTCCCCAGGCGATCATAGTGCCTTTGATTATTTCTTCGCCTAAATACCTTTGCAGTAATAATTTATGAGCCTTAGAAATGAATTTGGTTGGTGAATCCCATAGAGCCTTATCTATATCTTGGTTTGTTGAGTATATTCCGGGTTCGTATTTGTCCTTGGTAAATTTAGATACTGCCTGATTATATGGCCACCAGTCTATCTCCCAACCCCTTAGCTGTACAATACAATACAATACAATAGCAGAGTTGGAAGGGACCTTGTAGGTCTTCTAGTCCAACCCCCTGCATGGGCAGGAACCTTATACCATTTCAGACAAATGGCTGTCTAACATCTTTTTAAAGACTTCCAGGGTTGGGGCATTCACAACTGCTGGAGGCAAGCTGTTCCAGAGGTTAATTGTTCTTACTGTCAGGAAATTTCTCCTTAATTCTAAGTTGCTTCTCTCCTTGGTTAGTTTCCACCCATTGCTTCTTGTCCTGCCCCCAGGTGCCTTGGAGAAAAGTTTGACTCCCTCTTCTTTGTGGCACCCTCTGAGATATCGGAACACTGCTATCATGTCTCCCCTGGTCCTTCTCTTCATCAAACTAGACATACCCAGCTCCTGCAGCCGTTCTTCATATGTCTTAGTCTCCATATGTCTTAGTCTCTGTAGATCTGCCCTTGTTCTAATATTGCCCCCTTCATCTATTAAGTCTCCGTATGTTATATTTCTCTTGGGATTATGGACAGTTGGGTATGTTACAGCTTCAATTGGGGCTAGCCACCTTGGAATTTGAGTGTAAAATTGTTGCCTAATCTTTTGCCAAGTCATATAAAGAGTTGCCCTCGTATAGTGAGTAGTAAAGCTTTGGGGTTGTCTATTGTTCCTGGGCCAAAGTGACGAGTGCCAGTCCTGAAGCAAGTCATATCCTTCTATTGATAATATTCGTACTCTTGTTAGGGTAATCCAATCTTTAACCCAGATCAAAATCGAGGCATGATGATAAAGTTCCCAATTTGGGAGTCCCAAGCCTCCTTTTAGTTTGTGTTCCTGGAGCATTTTCTTTTTTATGCATGCTTTTTTTCCTCGCCATACAAATTTTAATGAGATGTGGTCTAGCTTTTGGAAGAATTTTTTATTTAATTTTGTGGGAGCTGTTTGGAATAAGTATATCTCAGAGGGTGCCACAAAGAAGAGGGAGTCAAACTTTTCTCCAAGACACCTGGGGGCAGGACAAGGAGCAATGGGTGGAAACTAACCAAGGAGAGAAGCAACTTAGAACTAAGGAGAAATTTCCTAACAGTAAGAACAATTAACCTCTGGAACAGCTTGCCTCCAGCAGTTGTGAATGCCCCAACCCTGGAAGTCTTTAAAAAGATGTTAGACAGCCATTTGTCTGAAATGGTATAAGATTCCTGCCCATGCAGGGGGTTGGACTAGAAGACCTACAAGGTCCCTTCCAACTCTGCTATTGTATTGTATTGTAAGTATATCCGTTTTGGGAGGATGTATGCTTTTATAGCAGCTATCCTAATCAAGGAGAGAAGCAACTTAGAACTAAGGAGAAATTTCCTGACAGTTAGAACAATTAACCTCTAGAACAGATTGCCTCCAGAAGTTGTGAATGCCCCAACCCTGGAAGGCTTTAAAAAGATGTTAATAATAATAAAAACTTTAATTTGTAGACCGCTCCCTCTCCCCCAGGGGACTCGGAGCGGTGCACGAGGAAGATAAAAGACAATAAATATACATATACAAATATACATACATAATTAAAAGGCAAATTAAACATTATTCCTGTGCTAAAATTCCCCAATTGACATTCACTAAAATTCCCAATTAAATTTACTAAAAAACCTCATAGATAGAGAGACTATCCTAGGCCGGCCAAGCAGAAAAGGTGTGTTTTTAATTTTAGACGGAAGGAGCGGAGGTCCGTAGTTGTTCTAATGTCGGGGGGAAGGTTGTTCCAGAGGGCTGGGCCCGCCACAGAGAGAGCCCTTCCCCTGGGCGTCGCCCGCTGACAAAGTCTAGTGGACGGCACCCGGAGAAGTCCCTTTCTGTGGGAGCGAATCGGCCGTGAGGATGTATGAGGCAGGATCCGATACCGCAGATAGCTGGGTCCCAAGCCATGGAGCGCTTTAAAGATGATGACTAGCACCTTGAAGCGCACCCGGAAGACGACAGGCAGCCAGTGCAGCTCGCGCAAGAACGGTGTTACGTGGGTAAACCTTGAGGTTCCCATAATTGCTCGCGCGGCTGCATTCTGGACCAGCTGAAGTCTCCGGGTGCACCTCAACGGGAGCCCCATGTAGAGAGAGTTACAATAGTCCAGTCGGGATGTCACGAGAGCATGAGTGATTGTGCGAAGGGCGTCCCGATTCAATAGAGGGCGCAACTGGCGAACCAGGCGAACCTGGTAAAACGCCCTCCTGGCCACGGCTGTCACGAAGTTTATGTTCTGTAACGGTGGCACCATCATTATCTCTTGGGAATATACAAGGGCAACTGCAAGAATTGAAATGAAGAAGTGGAGAGCACCACCCCTACCAGTTATTCCATCCTTTTCTATTGGGAATGCTGAGAGAGAAGAAAAAATGCCAAGTGCGATTCCTCAAAGTTCATTGCAACAAGAAACAAAAAAGAAAAAGAGACGTGCTCCTCTTCCACCAACTCCTAAAATGCCAAACAGATTTGAAGAAATGGATAATAAAAGACAAAGTACAATTGATCCTTTTCAACTGTCATTTGTCGGCCATTTTATTTCAACTGTCATTTTTCGGCCTTTTCATTTGCCTGGAGAGAGATTCCTATTGTGGCTATCACTGCTTTCTGTATTCCACCTGGCGCTCAAACCAATTTCATTGTAATTTTATTATTACAATGACAATAAAGATTATTATTATTATTATTATTATTATTATTATTATTATTATTATTATTATTATTATTATTATTATTATTATTATTATTATTATTATTATTATTATTATTATTATTATTATTATTATTATTATTGATCTTCCATGGGCAGCCGGGCATCCAGGAGGACACCCAAGTTGCGCGCCCCATCCACAGGGGCAAAATGTTCGCCCCCTATGGCCAGCGATGGAGTCAGCTGGTTGAATCGGGCAGCCGGAAACTACAGCCACTCGGTCTTGGTCGGGTTGAGCCTGAGTCCGTTTCTTCCCATCCAGATCCGCACGGCTTCCAGGCACTGGCACATCACCACTACGGCATCGTTGGGGTGGTTTGGGGTAGATATATACAGCTGTGTATCATCAGCGTAGAAGTGATACTCTACCCCAAAACCACGGATGATCTCACCCAGCGGCTTCATGCATGTGTTGAACAGGAGAGGCGAGAGGACCGACCCCTGAGGCACCCCACATGTGAGGGGTCTCGAGGTCGACCTCTGCTCTCTTGTCAACACAAATTGCGATCGGCCAGAGAGGTAGGAGGAGAACCACCGTAAGACGGTGCCTCCCACCCCCAACCCCCCCAGCCGATGCAATAGGATACCATGGTCGATGGTATCGAAAGCCGCCGAGAGGTCTAACAGGACCAGGATGGAGGAACAACCCCCATCTCTGGCCCTCCAGAGATCATCGACCAACGCGACCAATACCGTCTCGGTGCTATGCCCTGGGCCGAAAGCCGGACTGGCGCGGGTCTAGATAATCAACTTCTTCCAGGTGATGGGGAAACTGTTGTGCCACCACACTCTCAACAACCTTCGCCAAGAAGGGAAGGTTGGAGACTGGACGATAGTTGGTTAATAAAGCTGGATCCAAAGAGGTCTTCTTAAGGAGGGGCCTCACCATAGCCTCTTTTAGGGAAGCAGGCAAGGAACCCTCACTTAAGGAAGCGTTGACAACCTCTTGGAGCCAGCCTCGTGTCACCTCCCAGGATGCCAGTAGAAGCCAGGAGGGACATTGGTCCAATAAACATGTGGTGGCTCGCAGTCACCCACGTAACCTGTCCATATCCTCGGAAGTAACGGAGTCAAACTCCTCCCAAACAAGATCTGTCTCGTGCAATCCCACTGGGCCATCAATGGGGGCTAACTCGTTCTGTATCTGAGCGATTTTCTCCTGCAGATAAGTCACAAATTCCTCTGCTCTACCCTGTAGTGGGGCTTCCCGCACCCTCTGTTGAAGGAGGGAGCGGGTCACACTAAACAGGGCGGCAGGGCAGTTATCTGCGGATGCTATGAGAGTGGCACAATGATGACGTTTGGCCACTCTCAGCGCCACAATGTAAGTCTGTAAATGGGCTCTTACCTGTGTCCGGTCAGATTCAGATCAGGTAGACCTCCATCTTCTCTCTAGGCATCTCTTGTGGCGTTTCATCACCCTCAGCTCCTCGATAAACCAAGGAGCCAGGGTGGCTCGGCGCCGCAAGAGAGGCCGCAAGGGCGCGACCCGATCCAAGGCTCCCGTGGTCGCAGTATTCCATGCGGCCACGAGGTCCTCCATCGGGGCGCAGGTCAGGGGTACAGGAAGTGGCCCAAGCGCCGCCTGGAACCCATCAGGGTCCATCAGGCGCCTGGGGCGGAACCAAATTGATGACTCAGGTTCCGCCTCCCCGCGGAGGGGAGTGGCGGTTGGAAAGTCGAGCCGGAGAAGTGAGTGGTCTGACCATGACAAGGGCGTGATGACTATATCCCCTATACCCAGATCACTCTTCCATTGGCCAGAGACAAAGATGAGATCCGGTGTATGTCCACCCTCGTGGGTGGAGCCTTGAATTAATTGGGTCAGGTCCATGGCCGTCATGGAAGCCATGAACTCCTGAGCTACCTCAGATGATTCGCCCACCGATGGCAGGTTAAAGTCCCCCATGACTAAAAGTCTGGGGATCTCATCTGCCACCGTAGCGATCACCTCCAGGAGCTCGGGCAGGGCTGCTGCTACATAGCGGGGAGCCAGGTATACAACCAGCAAGCCCAACTGCCTCCCTAGGCCCCACCTCACACAGAGGGACTCACAACTGGTGGTCTGTGGCACAATGGTCTCTCTCGGCTCAAGACCTTCCTTTACAATAACCGCTACCCCACAACCCCTGCCTAGGGCCCGGGGCTGATGCAAAGCGTGGTATCCTGGTGGGCACATTTCAACGAGGGGGAGTCCACCCTCGTGGCCCAACCAGGTCTCCGCTATTCCTGCCAGGTCCCGCTCCCCCTCTGAAACAAGGTCATGAACGAGGGGGGCTTTGTTGACCACGGACCTGGCGTTGCAAAACATCAGCCGCAGGCTCTGGCTCTGTACTCCCTGACCACCTAGCCTGCGGGGGTTCTGGCACTTCACCGTTTGCAACCAACGGTTCTGTGTCCTCCACCGGGAGGATGGGAGTTGTCTCCCCTCGGACCTGCCTCTCCCCACGACCTTCTGGATAGAAGTGCCCTCCGCCGGGACGACTCGTATTTCCCCCCTACTAACGGCACCTTCCACCTCCCTCCGTCGCCTGCTGGCCTGGCCCTCTCTTCCTCCCTCTGTCTCTACCTGTCTATAATACCCTCCCCCCTCCCTGGTACCCCCTAAAATAGACAACAACCTACAAATTAAAAAACCCCTAAGACCACGCTTCTTCCACCTCTCCGGATTAATAAATCCCTCATCAAGGCGGGCCCTCGTTAGAGCGGAGGGCCAAACCTGCGAGAGCGGGGCCTCTCGCAGTCGTAGCAGATCTAGCTTCGAGTACATAATGATGTTATTATTAATAAATAATTAAATATATAAATAAATAATTATCTGTAAATATGATGTCAACAATTTAAATACATAAATAAAGGCATGGGTCTTCAGATTTTAAAAGGCATCGTTGGCCGCAATTTTCATGTGTAAAATATAGTAAATATATTAATAAATAATTAAAAATATATATACATTCAGAATTTTAAAGTGCATCAGTGAGTGGTTTAGTCCGGCTGTCGCGCTCTGTAGATCTTATCTTTTAGAGAATTAAAAGATCTTAAAGGTCTTAAATATAAAAAATATCCATAGGCCAAAGAGATCTTCTTCTTCTTACAAGCTGCTTCAAGGTCTTAGAAATGCAAGGACGCCGAGGGCGAGCGGCTTCCGTTCTGGCGCTCTCACCGCCATCACCGCCGCCGTCCCCACCATTCCTTGTCCCGGCACTCTCACCGCCGTTGGTAGCCATCCCAGGGTACCAGGACACCAACCTCCACTCCGGCGTTCTCACCAGCGCTCTCACCGCCGCCTCCATCGCCAGTGCATCCCTGGACCCCGTTCTGGCACTCTCACCGCTGCCTCCATGCCGCCTCCGTGCCTATGGTAATCCTCCAGCCTGCCTGGCCCTCCTGGCCCTCCAGGCCCTCCAGGCCTCCATGACGTATAGCCGGTGCCCGGCGCCATCAAGAGACGCCGAGGACACCGCCCTTCGGTCCGGCGCTCTCACCGCCACTGCCACCGCCGCCATCTTCGCCGCTACCTCGGTAGAGGTCTCAACCTGGGGATCTTCAAGGCCCTCAAGGCCCGCCAGGCCTTCCAGGCCTCCACGACATGCAGCCGGCGGCCTGTCATCATCAGAAGCCGGCGCCCAACGTCATCAGAAGACGCCGAGGACGCCGACCACTGCCGCCGCCGCCGCCTCACCGCAGCCCAGACCTCACCCTGGGGGTCCAGGGTGGATCACCCACCGATCCCAGCCCTCAAGATGGTAAATAGAGTGCTGGGGCACTGACAGAGCAACCAACGAGCTCCGTGGCCCATGCGAGGCTCAGAGCTAGGTCGCCATCTTTCGCGCAGTCACATCTCATAGCCATTTAGATAGCCATTTGTCTGAAATGGTATAAGGTTCCTGCCCATGCAGGGGGTTGGACTAGAAGACCTACAAGGTCCCTTCCAACTCTGCTATTGTATTGTATTGTATCCTCCCTAACAGTGATAGCGGAATTTTATTCCAATTTTCCAGTTGTTTTGTCATTTCGCCTATTAGTTTATGATAATTTAATTCTTTAATTGCGGAGCATCTATTAGTTAGCCAAATTCCCAAATATTTAACTTTTTTGGCAATTTCAATTTCCAGTAGTTTCTGTATTTGTTGTTTTTGTAGCCCTGTCATATTTTTTGTCAACATTTTAGTTTTTTGTTTATTCATTTTTAACCCGGCCACCTCTCCATATTCTTCTATTATTGTAATTAGCCTTGGTCCTGAAGTCAGGGGTTCTTCCATCACAAAGACCAGGTCATCTGCAAATGCCTGTATCTTGTATTCTTCCCCTCTAGTTTGTAGACCTTTAATATTTTTTTCTTGCCTAATATTATTTAGAAGGGGTTCCAGTGTCAAGATGAATAAAAGTGGTGATAGCGGGCATCCTTGTCTAGTACCTCTATGTATTGGGATCCAATTTGATAGTGCTTTATTGAGCAATAATCTTGCTGATTGTGTTGTATATATAGCCTGAACTGCTTTAGTAAATTTAGGGCCGAATTCCATAATTTGTAATTGTTGTATGATGAATTCCCAATTAACCCTGTCAAATGCTTTTTGTGCGTCTAGGAAAATTATACTCATTTCTTTATTTGGGTGTGCCTCATAATATTCTAAACAATTAATTACTATCCTTACATTGTCTCTTAAATATCTGCCTGGTAAAAATCCATTTTGGTCTTGATGAATGTAATCGGATAGGAACGGTTTCAGTCTTTCGGCCAGAATTGTCGCAAATATCTTATAATCCACGTTTAGGAGTGATATGGGCCTATAATTTTGAATTTGGGTTGGATCTGAGTCGGGTTTGGGGATTAAGGAGATAAAAGCCTCAGTCCATGATTGGGGCATTTCCCCTTTATCCAAAATTTGATTGAATAAATCTTTCATTTGTGGTGCTAAAGTTTCCCAGATGCCTTTATAAAGTTCTCCTGGTAATCCATCTGGCCCTGGAGTTTTCCCATTAGCCTGTTTCCTAATTGCGTTTTCTATCTCTTCTGTTGTTATTTCTGTATTTAATGTATTTTTATATATGTCAGGGACTATTCCAGGATGTTGTTTTGTAAAATAGGCGTTAATCTTATCTCTTTGTTGTGTCTCTTTTGCAGAGACCCCCTCCCTATTTCAATGGCAGCTGAAAGTGAGAACTGCAGCAGAGGCTGACAAGTGCTTTATGAAACAAAATTGGAAATACTATCAAGCCTTTAATCTCCCTGAAAACCTGAGTTCAGGTTCATTGCACACTGACAGGAATCAGATGCAAAGGAAAAGGGGAGCTATGTTCCATCATGCCTTCCATCTTGCTCTGCACTGATAGCCTAGAAGAATATCATGGTTGATAGTATTGTTTTCCCACCAGCTGCCAGTAGACAAATTCCTTGGGCTCTAACCAGTTGTTAGACAAAACTCCTGTGGAGCTCAAAGTTAGGGATGCAAATTGTCCTCCCCCCATCCCCCATCGATCTTCCCACTATGAGAATTGGCAGGACTTCTCTCCTCACCCAAATTGCAACACCGTCCATTCACAGCAACAATTTGCAGATTTCTTACTATCCTTTCCATTCTTATTCTCCTATATTAATGGGGAAAAGAAACTACCGATCATTTTTTTCTGAATGAATGGCACAGAGTGGTTGAGTATTCAAATTTTGTACTATTTTTAGTGTGCTTCTTCAGTCAGGAGTATATTAGTCTCTCTGGAAATGTATATCGGAGAAAATTATCAAATCTATTTATGTCTTCTAGCACCTCCCTGGTGAAAAGTCTCCCTGAATGATGGGAGAAAGTGATTTGAAATAGAAAAATAATTATCTCTCCCACCTCTCATTGCACATCCATGTGGCTCTGTGCATGTGTGTCTTACCTTGGTCCTATAATGGTCTCGATTGAACATTTGAGTCAATGGCAAATCTGCCCAACAACTTCGTTCCCAATGCCATCCGTCTAGTAAAATCACAAGATTCGTTTTTCTTGCCATGTACATGTATACATCCAAACTAGACTGTGTTATTTCTCTGTGTCATATAATATTTGTGGGTATATGCATAATTTTGTATTTATTTATGTATTTGTTTATTTATGTAATATACAGTATATTGGAGCTGGTGACCCTTTGAAAGCTGTATGCAACAAAATTTCATTTTAAGGCATGCTGATTAATGTATATTCAAAGTGACAATAAATTTATTTTAAGTCTAAGTCATATCTGAACAAATGATGACACAAATGTTCCGTTTCATGTAACTCAAATACCTTGACTCTCACGTCTATTTGCTCTGGGAATTAGCAACAAGAGATGTAAATATATTTTTTTCCCCATTCTAGTGTTAGGACAACATGTCAGAACAGTTATTGTTAATGTATCCCCTGTAGATTTCCACCCTCACAAATCTTCCAAGATAAAACCTGTTATAAATCATACACTCCTAGTTCTCCCAGTGGGGACAGGACATGTCTGTCACCTTCTCTTGTCTTGCAAATAGAAACTCCTGGGTTTGCTGAGACTCAGCTTGCCATAGTTTTCTCTTTGGCCACAGCCCGAACACAGATAAGAGGAAACATGGTTGATATAAATTTTCCCTGAGGTAGCAATGGGTGGTGTCTATTGTGCTAAAGTTTGGTGAGACTTCAAGTGCTACCTGCAAGTTGGCTTCTCCAAAAACCTTGACTTATGATCTAGGAGGGGAGGGGAGAAGAATGACTGGGCTGCCACTCCTGCTGCTGTTGCTCTTCTGGCTCCTGCCTCTAGCAGCTGCTAAGAGGATGCAAACTGTATGTCTGTTGAGGAATTATTTCCAGTCACAGAAAAGCTACTATAGGCCTGGTGATCTCATTATTGGTGGGAATGTGCACCTGGGAATCACTAGTCTTTCTGTTGTTCCAGACTTCCAAGAAGACCCATTCTTGCTTCCTGTGTTAAATGTGTAAGTCTCACTGGTGGAATATGATGTAGATAATTGTTTGCTTTGTTTTAAATCCAGGGACTATTTTCAAAATAATATCTGTTCTAGCACCTAGTGTAGTTCAAATCTTTGCTCTTTTTTCAATAAAGAGCAAAACTCTTAAAAATAGGTAAAATTCTCCATATAGAGGTTTTCATCAGTAAACAACAGAAGTGAGGCAGGACAAGAGCTTAGAAATTGTGCTGAGCTAGTGAAGAAATTGGGGTATAATATTAATTTGGACAGAACCTCATGGTGAGAAGCTTAAAGAGAAGCTCAATTATTTTCCAGTGTCCAGGTGTTACAGAAGCTCCCCTCAGTTTTGTAATCATCAGGACTGACAGTCTAGATGCTGAAGGAGCTGCTCCAAGAGAGAACCAAATTAAGTAGGGTGCTAGTAGAGCAATGGGGAAGGATTATAACCAATGGAGCAAAGGGAAGAAGGGAAGGACTTTAGAAGGTATAAAATGTTCTGTAATGTGAAAAGAGACACTTTTCTTCTTTCTCACAAAGTCATACAAGTTTCATCAAGAAACATCTAAGGACTCAAAGAAACTTGGGACTTCTGATTCCAACCAACATCCCCACACACACGCCCCCGCCCCCGCAATGCAAGGTAAATCCAACAGCATGACCTTTTCTGAAAATTTCCCCAATGATTTTTCTCACAATAGACTCATACCCAAGAGCTACCAGCAGATCCTTGCCATGGTATTTGCAGTCAGAGAGGTCAACAAGGATCTGGTTCTCCTCCCCAATATCACACTCGGCTTCCACATTTCTGATAATCATCAGATTGAAAGAAGTATTTCAATAATCAGCCTCTCCCTGCTCTCCACACAAGGACAAATGATTCCTGGTTATAAATGTGACAGGCAGGACACTCTGCTCTCTGTCATTGGAGGCTTCATTCCCAAATCTTCAAGGCAGATGGCCTCCATCTTCAGCATCTTCAAGGTTCCACAGGTAAGGGGGATCCAATGATGGACACTGAGACAGACAAACAAGAGAAACCCACAGAGAAACCAAATATGTTTACTGGGGCACATCACAAATATGTGACTTAGAGAATCCACATGACAGTAGAATTATTTTTATGTTAATGTGCCAAGATCAATTTTATATAACATGACAATCATTTAAATATGAGCCAGCAGTGTGCTGCAGCTGCCAAAAAGCCAACACAATTGGGAGACTGCCTAAACGGAGGGATAGAATCAGGGTCAAGGGAAGTGTTTATAACTCTTTATATTGCCTTGGTAAGGACACACTTGGAATACTGCATCCAGTTTTGGTTGCCACGAGGTAAAAAAGATGTTGAGACTCTAGAAAGAATGTAGAGAAGAACAATGAAGATGATTAGGGAACTGGAGACTAAAACCTGTGAAGAACAAAAAGAAGGATTATGGGAGACATGATAGCAGTGTTCCAATATCTCAGGGGCTGCCACAAAGAAGAGGGAGTCAAGCTATTCTCCAAGGCACCTGAAGGTAGGACAAAAAGCAATGGGTCGAAACTAATCAAGGGGAGAAGCTATTAGAACTAAAGAGAAATTTCCTGACAGTTAGAATAATTAATCAGTGCAAAAAAGTTGCCTCCAGAAGTTTAAATGCTTCAATTTAGAGATTAGATAACATGGTTATCTAATCTCTAAGAAGAGATTAGATGACCATTTATCTGAAATAATATAGGGTTTCCTGCCTAAGCAGGGGGGTTGGACTAAAAGACTGCAAAAGTCTCTTTAAACTCTGTTATTCTATGATAGTTAGAGAATGAGATATATCCTAAATGCTGACCATGCCAAGAGGAATTCTTTATGTAGATGTTGCTTCCTAATTAACTAATACTTCATAAACTGTAGCCACCCTTTCAGTGCAGTTTATTCCCGACATCAGGTGGATGGTTTGTTTTCTTGTCTTCTGACCTGTCACAACCAAACAAAATATGTAACTTTTCACTCTTCCTAAGAAGGAAGAAGATTAAATCTGCCAGTCAAAGTGAATTAGGCTGATTGTGGGACCATCAACCATACAATGGTGATCCCTAAAAGTTTGCTTTTGAAAAAAGAATCTCTTTTTCTCCAGTTCGGTGTTGGCTTTGAGTTCTCTCAGGGAGAGAGAAGAGTTTATCCTTCCTTCTTCCGGATTAATCCCAAGGAATCTCCTCAGTATGTGGGTTTAGTCCAGCTGCTCCTCTATTTCCAGTGGAACTGGGTTGGGCTGGTGGCCAACAAAGCTGACCATGGAGAACGTTTCATCTCAACTCTGATGCCAATGCTCCAGGAGAAGGAGATTTGTGTGGCCTTCACTGAAATATTGAAACCAGATAATTTTCTTGATACCTGGAATGCATTTGTTCTTTTCTTAAAAAACTGTTGTAAAGCTGAAGTGATTATTCTCTTTGGAGACCCTCATACTAATACACATATACAGTCAGCTCTACATTTTCATGTAACATTCACAAAGTCAATGCCTCAGAAAGTTTGGATCCTAACTTCCCAATGGAAACATATTGTGCAGGCAGTTAAAGATGCATTGCCAGTTATAAAGCCCTTCCATGGGGCTTTGCAGTTAAGGGACCACACAGGGGATATCAAAGAATTCAGCCATTTTCTCATCTCTTTAGACCCTTTGGACCCACAAGGGGACATTTTTCTCCCACAGTGGTGGGAAAAGGTCTTTTACTGCAAGATTCCAAAACCAGGAATCATCATTTCAAAGAAGAAGAAGAAATGTTCAGGAAAGGAGAATGTACAAAATGTAGCCACTCACATTTTTGAAGCAAGCATGACAGGTGAAAGTTACAATATCTACAATGCCATTTATGCTCTGGCACACGCATTACATGCCATGCATGGATCCAGCGCTCAACCATCCATGATGAAGCTTGGAAAGAGGATCACAAATGTCCAATCATGGCAGGTAATCTATGCGATTTTTTATCTTATCTTATACGTAGAGCCTTAGAAAGTTTCCTGTGTGTATTCCTTGAATTACTGATTCAATATTGTATGATACCCTACCTCAGACCAAATTAGAGAATTATATTAAAACATTATAACAATGTGAGATTCGTATCATTGGGTACAAAAATTGCTAAACAAGGAGAGCTATTAAGTGAATTTTGACCCATTTTGTGACATTTTTTGCTACAGTTTTTGAGCAAATCACTGCAATTGTTAAAAGAACCATGTGCTTGTTAAATGAATCTGACTCCCCCCCCCATTGATTTGATTATTGTAAGCCAGCTGGGAAGATTACGAATGGGGATTGCATGACCCCAGGACAGTGGTACTATTCTAAATACATGCAAGTTGCCAAGTGCCCCAATTTTGACCATGGAGATGCTTCAACGATCGTGAGTGGGAAAACTGCTAATAAGTCACTTTGTTCAGTGCTGATGCAATTTCAAATGGTCAGTAAATAAATGGTGGTAAGTCAAGGGCTGATAGGTTAGCTGGGGTCCAAACTACCTCTCTTTGTAATTGGTTAAAAGGCCAATTGCAAGATGGAGTCCTGGATATAAACATCTGTGTGTGTTTGAGAGACTATCTGGTGGAATTACCTCCAATTTACCTTTTGGTTTTGCATATGGTTTCCTGGGAAAGTCTAGCTTAATGAAAAGAAGAACCAGGGGTGACATGATGGCTGTGTCAGGCCTCCAGCCATCTTTTCTTTTGGATCTCTGGCCTGCCATACTTTCTATTATTCTACTATGCATTTTCTGTGGTGCGAAAATGGCAGGGGAGGATTGTATAGTGTTAGATGATACGTAGCCATAACAAAATTCTTTCTAGAAAGCCAAGGTCATTCTTTGTCTCTGCATCTCTGCACCTGACTGGAACTGGATGGGTGGAACTGCCAGCATGGCAGTGGAAGATTGGACCATGGGATGGACTTGTGGGTGTGGGGGCAAGATCTTGAACTTTCAACTGGGTGAGGAAACCAGGAAGATTTCAGATTCAGTGAACCAATATATAAGGGACTGCCACAAAGAAGAAGGAGTCAAACTATTCTCCAGAGCACCAGAAGGTGAGACAAGAAGCAATGGATGGAAATTAATCAATGTGAGAAGCAACCTAGAACTAAGGAGAAATTTCCTGACAGTGAGAGCAATTAATCAGTGGAACTGCTTGTCTTCAGAGGTTGTGGGTGCTCTATGACTGGAGGCTTTCAAGAAGAGGTTGGACAACCCTTTGTCTTAAATGGTATAAGATTTCCTGCTTGAGCAGAGGGCTAGACTGGAAGATCTCTAAGGTCCCTTCCAACTCTATTATTCTATACACTGTTTGGTTGAAATGGGGTAGAGGGGTGAAAATAAAGTAAACAAAGGAGTTATCCTTAAGACCAAAAGAGGAAAGAGCTTCCTATCAGGTCCTGAAAACCTTTCAGCACTTCCCTGAGTTTCAGGAGGTGACCCTCCCAAGAAGGATGTGTCAGTGCAGAGGAAGATGACAATATGGGAGCTTTTGTGCAAGAATTTCAACAAGTTTGTTATAGCCCTAGTGGGCATATTTGCAGAACCATCTCAGTTTCCCTCAATATGCAGCCTGAATCCAAGCTCTAAAAAGACCCTCAACTCAATCTCTCTTAACTTTGGTTTATGTCTTATGTGGCTTAGAATCCTTTATGGAATCCACATTATTTGTTTTGTTTGTGATTTGTTGTACCAATAAGCTTACTGTGTGAAAACAGTTTTTGTCAATCACGGAGTACAGATTAGGATTAAAAGATGCCCGAATAGTTCTTAGTCCTATTCAATCTGTCTGTCTGTCTGTCTGTCTGTCTGTCTGTCTGTCTGTCTGTCTGTCTGTCTGTCTGTCTGTCTGTCTGTCTGTCTGTCGGTCTGTCTATCGGTCTGTCTGTCTGTCTGTCTGTCTGTCTGTCTGTCTGTCTGTCTGTCTGTCTGTCTGTCTGTCTATCTATCTATCTATCTATCTATCTATCTATCTATCTATCTATCTATCTATCTATCTATCTATCTATCTATCTATCTATCTGAGTCCCTTCAGGGAGAGAGGGCGCTATAGAAATATGAAATAAAGTAAAGTATATCTATATGTAATATAATATATGTGAGAGGGGAACCTTTACACACACACACACACACACACACACACACACACACACTCCCCTCTCATATATGTGCTAGTTCTTCCCGACTCTAGGGGGGAGTGCTCATCTCCGTTTCAGTGCGAGCAAAGCACAAAGCCGAAGGCACCAGTCTGAAGATGGCAAGTGGGACCTCGTTGAAATGTCGCCAAGATACTCTCAATCTTACATGAGAAAAGACCCAAATATGCTGAGACCTGCATACCTATACCTGTGAATGTATGTATGTATGTATGTATGTATGTATGTATGTATGTATGTATGTATGTATATAGATATATAGATATATTTGTTTGTTTTCGTAGATTTTCACAGGTGTAAGTATATGCTGACCTTGTTGTATTCAGGTCTTTTCCCATGTAAGATTGAGAGCATCTGGGCAATGTTTTTTTTTAATGCTGGGGAAGGAGTCAAAAATTTGGTTTACTCCTGATTGCACAGATCTCCACCTAAGGAATTTGACTAGCTTTTCAGACATACAACTAAGATTCTGACTGTCACAGAAAGATAAAAGCCATGATGTCTCATTTGTCGCTTTCTGGTTGATTACTTTAATTTCTGAATGTTTATTTTCTTTCAGCTGCTTGCCTTTTTGAAGAAGGTCCAGTTCAACAACAGTGCTGGAGATGAAATCTCCTTCTCAGAAAATGGACTTGGATCTGCTCAATATGATATTCTCAACTGGGTTTTCCTCCCCAATCAATCTTTTGTTGCTGTGAAAGTTGGGCAAGTAGATGCTGAGGCTTTCCCAGGCCAAGATTTCATCATTAACTCTGATGCAATCACCTGGGTGACAAAGGTGAGATGGAAGGAAGTGCTGTAAATTTAGGGAAACATTCATTCTTTCCTGGGGAGATAGAATATTCTTCTGGTATTTGGTGGAAAACTTTCTTTGAGTGTAACACAATTGAGATCAGATATGTGGGAGGTCAACAAAGGTTCGGGGACTGGAAAGAACTTCTGCTTGAAACCCAGGATACAATTGGAGGAGACAAGAACAATTTCCATGGTCCAGTTGTCCACTAACCCCCCCTACCAGCAGCCAAATCAGATGAGGAGGTGGCATGGGAGTCAAGGCCAGCATAAGGCAACCTGAGAGCTCCAAGGAGGAAAAGGAAATGGAGCTGTAAGAGAGAGAGGGGGGAGAGAGAAAGATACAGAGAAAGAGAGATACAGGGGGGGGGAGAGAGACAGAGGGGGAGCCTGAGCCATCCATCAGCTGTCAGGGGGAGAGTCAAAAGCCCCCAGGTCTGGAGGTGACTGATGGGGAAGAGGAGGACCACTGGGGCCAGTGCCTGATGCATGGATGCATAGCAGGCAGAGGAGAGGAGAGCAGGGGAAATCTATGGGCCAGTCCTTAGGAAAAAAGAGCCACCACTGCTAGCAAAGCCTCATCCTAGTTCTGGGGACAGGGGACAGATATGAATAGGTGTGGCAGACAACTATTCATCTCCCTGCCGGACAGATTTCTTAGCCTGCTGTCTGTGAGAGAGAAACTTTTTGCTAGGGCTGCTAATAAAGCGACACATTTATTTGACTACAGAGGGCTTGTTGAATTTGAGAGCTGGGTCAGAACAGGACCATTTCTGTTCAGTTGGCTCCTCATGAATATTTTTTAAGTAAAGCTCAATGTTTTTCCCCTTTATTTCAAGACTGAGTTCCTAGTTCCATTCTCCAGAATCCATTGATGGGTCATGAACGTTACTGGCCTGAATCCCTCAGGAGATATTCCTGGTTTCTTGTGGACCATGGATGAACCATTTATTTTGAAGACCTTCTGAACATGGAAAAAGAAATGTGGAAATCAATAACGAAGTATCTCCATTACTTAGGCCCATGATGGGGAACCTATGGCATGGGCACCACAGGTGGCACATGGAGCCATTTGTCAAGGCACACAAGGTGTTGCCCTGTCAGGTGGCTAGAGCACATGTGCACGCTGGTGAGTTGACTTCAGCCCTATTTTGAGGCCATTTTTCACACTCCGGAGGCTTCAGGGAAGCTTCTGAAGCCTCCGGAGGGCCTCCGGAGAGGTGGGGGAGGCTGTTTTCACCCTCCCCAGGCTCCTATAAAGCCTCTAGAGCCTGGGGAAGGTGAAAAAAACATGCCAAAAATGGGGGCATTGGTCATGCGCGCATGCACACTGGGGTTGTGTGCATAGCATTATGGGTATGGCACACCTGCACATGACCTCCCTTCTCTCCACCTGCTTTTGGCACGTGAGTCAAAAAAGGTTTGGCATCACTGTTTTAGGCCATCTCTTTTGTCGTTTAGAAGGTGCCCTTTGCCAGGTGTGTCATGAAGAGGTGCCAGGCGGGAGAGAGGAGAAGAGTTCCAGAGGGCGAGCAAGTTTGCTGCTACCAATGTGACCCTTGTCCAGAAGGGACCATTTCTGATCAGACAGGTAAAATCATACTTCAAATTTAGGTCTTCCACGTTCAAGGAAACCATTCAGCAGATATTAATATTTCACATTAATTAATTTTGGTAAGATTGACATGCTTCAAAATATTCATATTCTCAGCAGAACATCTTCTTTTATGGAACTGAACTCACCTCAATTTTCCTGCTCCTAAACCCATTTAATGCAGGCTAATTTCAGTAAAGATGCAGATTAACAGAGTTGGAAAGGACCTTGTGGGTCATCTAGTATAATCCACCACCCAAGCAGGAGACCCTACACCATTTCTGACAAATGACAGTCCAATCTCTTCTTGAAAGCCCTCAGTGATGAAGCTCCCACAACTTCCAAAGGTAACTTCTGTTCCATTGGTTGATTGTTCTCACTATCAGAGGTTGAATCCCTCCTTGTTCTGTTTCTATCCATTATTCCTTGTCTCCCTTCAGGTGCTTTCAAAATAGCTTGACCCCCCCCCCTCCTCTCTGTGGCACCCCCTCAAGTATTGGAATAGTGCTATCAGTGTTCAACTTATGCAATTAGTAAACAACTTATGGGTACCCTACTAGCCTTTCTTCTCCTACTTTCACATGCCATTGGAAGAATAGTTACCAATCTTTTCATAATAGGCATTGCTTCTTTTTTCAGCACTACTAATCTAGGAAATTGATAGACCTATAGGAAAAATAAGAGATTGAGCTATTCCTCTCTACTAACCTTCCCTGGAGTGGAAAAAATCTGAATGGGCAGATTTGAAATACAAAAAGAGACGCTGACCAAGAAAGCTCTCAATGTTGTCTCGTCTCTGCAACTTTCTTTCGTTTCTCCCTCCTATAATCAATTTCCCAGTGAATCACTTTTGAAGGGGGAAAGAAACCTTACAATACTCAAGATACAGTTGCATGTCCTTTTCTCTCTCGTTTTGTGATTCTTTCAGCCCAGAACAATGGGCAAAGTACACAGAAAAACCAAATGCACAGGTACAGTATATCTGGTACCTGACTCAATAGTAGCAACTGTGAGAGGGATCTTGTAGTCCTAGAGAACAATCACTCAAATATGAGCCAGCCATGTGCAGCAGCTGACAAAAAAGCCAACACAGTTCTAGGCTGCATAAACAGAGGGATTTATTTATTTATTTATTTATTTATTTATTTAAATTTATATCCCGCCCTTCTCCACGAAGGACCCAGGGCGGCGCACAGGAAAATTTAAAAACATACAAAATACAATAAATATAATTTAAAAAACTATTAAATAACCTATCCTGCGCTAAAACCAAATTTTAAAAACCCAATTTAAAACTACCTAAAAGTCCCCATGGGAGGTTAGGCTAGGCCGGCTTGTTGAAACAAATATGTCTTAAGACATTGGCGGAAGAGGCGGAGGTCGGTGATGGTACGTAATTCAGGGGGTAGGTCATTCCAAAGGGCTGGGCCCGCCACAGAGAAGGCTCTTCCCCTGGGTGTCGCCAGTCGGCATTGTCCGGCCGACGGCACCCTGAGAAGGCCCTCTCTGTGGGAGCGTATCGGTCTAAGGGATGTATGGGGCAGGAGGCGGTCTCGCATATAACTAGGCCCCGAGCCATGGAGCGCTTTAAAGATAGTTGTCAGAACCTTGAAGCGCACTCGAAAAACCACAGGAAGCCAATGCAGCTCGCGCAGGATCGGTGTTATGTGGGAGCATCTAGTGGCTCCCGTAATCACCCGCGCGGCTGCGTTTTGGACTAGCTGTAGCTTTCGAGTGCACCTCAAGGGAAGCCCCATGTAGAGAGCATTACAGTAGTCGAGTCGGGACGTCACGAGAGCTTGAGTGACTGTGCGAAGGGCAGCCCGGTCCAGTAAGGGGCGCAATTGGCGCATCAGGCGTACCTGATGAAACGCCCCCCTGGCCACGGCCGCCACATGGTCCTCCATGTACAGCCGGGAATCCAGGAGGACACCCAAATTGCGCGCCCTCTCCACGGGGGCCAGTGTTTCGCCCCCAATGGCCAGAGTTGGTGTAATCTGGCTGAACCGGGGTGCCGGAAACCACAGCCACTCAGTCTTGGCAGGGTTGAGCCTGAGTTTGTTACCACCCATCCAGATCCGTACGGCCTCCAAACACCGGGACAGCACTTCGGCGGCATCGTTGGGGTGGTTTGGGGTGGATATGTACAGCTGGGTGTCATCAGCGTACAGATGGTACTCCACCCCAAAACCACGGATGATCTCACCCAGCGGCTTCATATATGTGTTGAAAAGGAGGGGCGAGAGGACCGACCCCTGAGGAACCCCACATAAGAGAGGCCTCGAGGTCGACCTCTGCCCTCCCGTCAACACATATTGCGACCGACCAGAGAGGTAGGATGAGAACCACCGCAAAACGGTGCCTCCCAACCCCAACCCCCCCAGTCGGTGCAATAGGATGCCATGGTCGATGGTATCAAAAGCCGCCGAGAGGTCTAATAGGACTAGGATAGAGGAATAACCTCTATCCCGCGCCCTCCAGAGATCATCAACCAACGCGACCAATGCCGTCTCGGTGCTGTGACCGGGTCGGAAGCCGGACTGGCGCGGGTCTAGATAATCAACTTCCTCCAGGTGTCGCGGAAACTGTTGGGCTACCACACTCTCGACAACCTTCACCAAAAAGTGAAGGTTGGAGACCGGACGATAGTTCTCTAATAAAGCTGGGTCCAGGGACGGCTTCTTGAGGAGGGGCCTCACTACCGCCTCTTTCAAGACAGCAGGCAAGGACCCCTCACTCAAAGATGCGTTGACAATGCCCTGGAGCCAGCCTCGTGTCGTCTCCCAGGATGCCAGTACAAGCCAGGAGGGACACGGGTCCAATAAACATGTGGTCGCCCTAAGTTTCCTTGACAACCTGTCCATATCCTCGGTGGTAACAAAGTCAAACTCCTCCCAAGAAGGAACCTCAAGACTAGTCTCGGACAGTCCCACAGGACCACTGTCGATGGAGGGTAGCTCATTCCGAATCCGAGTGATTTTCTCCTGCAGATAAATCCCAAATTCCTCTGCTCGCCCTTGCAGAGGGGCTTCCCGCGGCCTCTGATGAAGGAGGGAGCGGGTCACCCCAAACAGGGCGGCAGGGCGGTTATCTGCGGATGCAATAAGGGTGGCACAATACTCACGTTTGGCCACCCTTATCGCCACTAAGTAAGCCCTAATATGGGTTCTCACTAGTGTTCGGTCGGCTTCGGAGCGAGAGGATCTCCATCTGCTCTCTAGGCATCTCTTGTGGCGTTTCATCCCCCGAAGCTCCTCGGTAAACCAAGGAGCCTGGGTGATTCGCCGCCGCAAGAGAGGCCGCAAGGGCGCGACTCGGTCCAAGGCCCCCGCGGCCGCACTTAACCATGCGGCCACTAGGTCCTCAGTCGAGTCGCGGGGCAGGGTCACAGGAATTGGCCCAAGCTCCCTCTGGAACCTTTCCGGGTCCATTAGAAGCCTGGGGCGGAACCATATAGGAATATCCGGTTCCGCCTCCCCGCGGTGAGGTGTAGCGATTGGAAAGTCCAGCCGAAGGACAATCAAGATCATGTGAAAGGTTAATACCATTTTATAATACCTTGGTAAGGCCACACTTGGAATACTGCATAAAGGTTTGGTTGCCACTATGTAAAAAAGATGATGATACTCTAGAAAGAGTGCAGAGAAGAGCAACAAAGAGGATTAGGGGTCTGGAGACTAAAAGATATGAAGAACGGTTGCAGGAACTGGGTATGTCTAGTTTAATGAAAAGAAGGACTAGGGGTGACATGATAGCATCGTTCCAATATCTCAGGGGTTGCCACAAAGAAGAGGGAGTCAAACTATTCTCCAAGGCACCCGAAGGCAGGACAAGAAGGAATGGGTGGAAACTAATCAAGGAGAGAAACAATTTAGAATTAAGGAGAAATTTCCTTACGGTTGGAACAATTAATCAGTGGGACAGAAGTTGCCTCCAGAAGTTGTGAATGTGCCAATACTGGAAGTTTTTATGAAGAGATTGTCTCAAGTGATGTAGGATTTCCTGCCTAAGCAGGGGGTTGGACTAGAAGACCTCCAAGGTCCCTTCCAACTCTGTTATTCCACACATAAACAAAATAGCAAGATCCCTGGGTTACAGAGCAATCAAAAATATGGGAATTTCAGTATAAATTGGAGAGGGGCTCCACATTTCATAGTTTCTCTCACTCTAAAAAGTACCATCAGTTTCATGGATGATTTCTTCTTTTTGATCCTCTATATAATACACACAGTTCATTTCAACACTAAGTCTGTGGGTTGTTGGCCACAGCAGAAAGAAGGTGGCCATGTCACCCTGAAGGGAGGGATAACACTCATTGCAGATGCCCCTGAAATCCTTAAACAAAGACTCTTGATTTCAGATGCAGCCCATTGTGATCTCTGCCCAGAAGACAGATTCCCCAATGAACACAAGGACCACTGCATTGCGAAGAGGATCCACTTCCTTGCCTATCAAGACACCCTGGGATACACTTTATTATGTCTCACTCTTTTTCTCTCTATGATAACATTGGCAGTCCTGGTGATTTTCCTTAAACATCATGAAACACCGATTGTCAAGGCCAACAACCGAGATCTCAGCTACATCCTCCTGGTCTCCCTCCTGCTCTGCTTCCTCTGCTCCTTCCTCTTCATTGGTCGACCCAGGAAACTCACCTGCCTCTTCCAACAAACTTCCTTTGCCATTCTCTTTTCCCTTGCAGTTTCCTCTGTGTTGGCAAAAACTGTCATGGTGGTCCTCGCATTTATGGCTACCAAGCCAGGGAACAAGACAGGGAAACTCTTAGGGAAACCACTGACCAACTCCATTGTCATAGCCTGTCCTCTGGTCCAAGCAGTTCTTTGTGCCACCTGGTTGATAATATCTCCCCCGTTTCCTAACTTGGACTTTCATGCTGTGTTTGGAGAGGCTATCTTGGAATGTAAGCAGGGCTCAGTTGTCATGTTTTACATTGTCCTTATGTATCTAGGTTTTTTGGCTCTCGTCTGTTTTACAGTAGCATTTTTAGCTAGGAAACTGCCTGATAGTTTTAATGAGGCCAAGTTTATTACTTTTAGCATGCTGGTCTTTTGCAGCGTTTGGATCACTTTCCTCCCCACCTACCTGAGCACCAAAGGGAAATCCATGGTGGCCGTGGAGATCTTCTCCATCTTGGCCTCTGGGGCTGGTCTCTTGGCTTGCATCTTTTTCCCAAAATGCTACATTATGCTACTAAGGCCCCATCTGAATTGCAGGGAAAATATAATGAAACACAAAAAGCTGTGATTCATATGGAATTTGGAAATTTTAATTTTGACTTTGGTACATTTTGTCAGTTGTCCCCAGAGTAGCTTTAATGATAAACATGGAAATGAACATTGAGATTAAATATGTGTATATTAATTTCCAGCAGTAAAGGTTCTTCATTTATTTTCATCAAAGGATTTTTTTAAATGGGTTGGATTCCCTAATAATGTTTTTAAACATGTTTATTTCCATTGATCTCTGAGGTTTTGCTAAGTACCCTAACATTTTCATTCAATTGAGTAGTTTTTTTAAATTCTAGAATTTAAATAAGTCTTCTTTATTCTTTTTACTTAAGTCATATATTTTTAAATTAACCTAATATTTTAACCTGTGTGTGTGTGTGTGTGTACACACTATTAATATATATCATGTGAAATAAACATTAATGGCTGCTATTTTTACTATTTTTTTCTCCTTGAAATATTATGAAGAAGAAAGGGTGCGGAGATGGATGGAATTAAGGAAGGTAGGATGGGTGTGAATATATCATGACTTATTTATTATGACTTATTATTATTGAGTAAGGGATAAGACAAGGATGTGGGCTTACCTATTGAAATAACTAGTTGAAATAGTTAAGGAAGGGCTTAGAATCTGGTTATTTTGGAAAGATGTACATACATACATTCATACATGATGGTATGTTGTCTAAAGACTAAAATGGTTTGCAGGAAGTGTTTTATATAATTGGTATGTAGACTTGTGACTATTTTCATGGGTTCTTTTAAATATCTGAGTCAGTGGGATCCAAAACATAAGAGAGATTATCCAAAATGCAAGCCCATAGACACACAAACTAGTATTCACTACTCCACTTTTCTCCACTGCTACTACACCTCCTACAATTGCTCCTCCAACTACTAGTCCTTGTGAGTCTTACTATTAGAGAAAAATATCTCTTTATAGCTACTTTAAGGCTGTTTTATTTGTACCCATAAACACAGCCTTCCTTCCTTCCTTCCTTCCTCCCTCCCTCCCTCCCTCCCTCCCTCCCTCCCTGTTAGCAACTCTGGGTTCAGAACCGGTGTACAGCTCTGGTCCCTTAACCGGGGTTAGCAAATAAATGTGGATTAGTGTATTTCACCGGACAGTAACGACATACGTTGCTGTAAACCACAAACAAACTCTAAACAGTGATAGTAAGAAAATTAATAGTCTTTACTTTGTAGCAACTGAAATGCTTCTTCCGACTAACTCTTCAAACAAATATCAACAGTCCTTCACCAAACAAGGTTTATCTCACAGTGATGCAAAACAATCCTCCTTCTTCACAGTTCAGCTTCTCCAACGGCTAGGCCCATAGAAGCCTCTGTTATATTATTCCCTTCTCTCTCTCAGGCATGGCCCATAGAAGCCTCTGATATATTATTCCCTTCTCTCTCTCAGGCATGGCCCATAGAAGCCTCTGATATATTATTCCCTTCTCTCTCTCAGGCATGGCCCATAGAAGCCTCTGATGCATTATTCCCTTCTCTCTCTCAGGCATGGCCCATAGAAGCCTCTGATATATTATTCCCTTCTCTCTCTCAGGCATGGCCCATAGAAGCCTCTGATGCATTATTCCCTTCTCTCTCTCAGGCATGGCCCATAGAAGCCTCTGTTATATTATTCCCTTCTCTCTCTCAGGCATGGCCCATAGAAGCCTCTGTTATATTATTCCCTTCTCTCTCTCAGGCATGGCCCATAGAAGCCTCTGATATATTATTCCCTTCTCTCTCTCAGGCTTCGCCCATAGAAGCCTCTGATGCATTATTCCCTTCTCTCTCTCAGGCTTGGCCCATAGAAGCCTCTGATGCATTATTCCCTTCTCTCTCTCAGGCATGGCCCATAGAAGCCTCTGTTATATTATTCCCTTCTCTCTCTCAGGCATGGCCCATAGAAGCCTCTGATGCATTATTCCCTTCTCTCTCTCAGGCATGGCCCATAGAAGCCTCTGTTATATTATTCCCTTCTCTCTCTCAGGCATGGCCCATAGAAGCCTCTGTTATATTATTCCCTTCTCTCTCTCAGGCATGGCCCATAGAAGCCTCTGATGCATTATTCCCTTCTCTCTCTCAGGCATGGCCCATAGAAGCCTCTGTTATATTATTCCCTTCTCTCTCTCAGGCATGGCCCATAGAAGCCTCTGTTATATTATTCCCTTCTCTCTCTCAGGAATGGCCCATAGAAGCCTCTGATATATTATTCCCTTCTCTCTCTCAGGCTTGGCCCATAGAAGCCTCTGATGCATTATTCCCTTCTCTCTCTCAGGCTTGGCCCATAGAAGCCTCTGATGCATTATTCCCTTCTCTCTCTCAGGCATGGCCCATAGAAGCCTCTGTTATATTATTCCCTTCTCTCTCTCAGGCATGGCCCATAGAAGCCTCTGTTATATTATTCCCTTCTCTCTCTCAGGTGTTGAGTCCTCAGGTCTATGACCCAGACAGCAAGTCTGGTAACCTGTGAGTCACCGCATTCCAGAACAGATCAGGCAGCTGCGTTAATTGACTGAGACGAGCTGACTGGAATCTGTCTGGAAAGGAGTTACAATGTTGCAATTGCTTGCTAGGAGTTTTCCTGCCTGGTAACTCTATATAAGAGGTTGCCAGAGAAGAAACCTTGCCAGTTGAATCTTGAGTGTGTTGTAAATAGTGTGAATAAACGTTCCTGTTATTTTGACCATGCCTGAGTCGGAATCCTTTGTCTGATCTAACACTGGCGACGAAGGTGGATTCAGGCCGTGTCTTTAGACACAACAGGGAACGAAGCCTCAACCAACGAGCGCAGAACAACGCACAGCCCCATCATGGCCATGGCGACAATGCCTCCGTTTGCGCAGTTCGACCCGATGAAGGAACAATGGGCTTCCTTCTTAGCCCGTTTCGAGTGCTTCCTGATAGCGAGTGACTACGGCGAACTCGCGCCTGCAAGGAAGCTGAGCCTTTTCCTCCAGTGCGGTGGCCCAGAATTGTTCGCTACCGCCCGAACCATAGCAGCACCCGCCGCGGTACACGAAGTGCCCTGGGACGATCTCCTGGGCCACCTGAGAGCACACTACGCGCCTGTACCTTCCCGCATAGCACACCGCTACACATTCAGGCAATGTGTGCAACAACCGCAACAATCAGTAGCCGAATTCCTTCAGAAATTGAGAGCCACCGCAATTCCCTGCGAGTTCCTGGAGGAATCCCTGCTGGAGCAGTTTGTATGCGGCGTAAAAGACATCCGCCTAAAGCGCCGCTTGCTCTCAAAAACTGTACTGACTCTCGAGCAAGCGGTGGAAGAAGCCCGTGCGGCGGAATTGTCAGAGATTTCCACATCTGACATGGGCCGCGCGCGCCCTCCTCTCTTCCCCACCCCGCGAGCGTGTCTAGTGGACGAGATAGCCCCGCTAGACGAGATGGAGGAGGAAGACCAAGAGGAATGCTTGAGGGTGACCGGGCGTGTGCGTAATCGTGCATTCGCGCCCCAGCAGAAGTCCGGGAGCTGCATAGGCTGCGGAGGTGGCCACCAGAGACCTGAGTGCCCCTTCAAGGCATCGGTGTGCCGCAGATGTGGCAGGAAAGGACACCTAGCAGCCGTGTGTCGTGCTGCCGCACCAACGACAACTTCAGCTGCTGCCTCCAGAGCCGCTCCAACAGGACAACAAGCGTCGCAGAAGCGTTCGAGACGCTACCAGCCACAGCCGACTGACTGCTTCGCGCTGTCGGAGATGCCCCCAGCTCTAAACTACGACCAGGCAGAGAGTATGAGACTGTCAACAATGGTTTGCTTAGAGGGGGTGGGTGTAAAAATGGAAATAGACTCCGGGTCCTCTAGATCGCTTATTTCCTGGGCACAATTAATTAAGCTGCGCCCCCAGCTCAGGAAGCGAGATCTCAGCCCCACGACAACAATCCTAAAGGACTACCAGGGCTCGCAAATCCCCATTCTAGGACTGCATAGAGTGAGGGTAGACTACGGCTCCTTCCATGGATCCCTTCCCATCTTGGTTGTGGCCAAATCCCTAGCTGCCTTGATCGGATTGGACTGGTTTCCGGCCTTGGGACTGTCAGTCCAAGGAGTACACAGCGTGCCAGCCAGTTCTCCGGTAGACGTAGTGATCAGAGAGTTCAATGACGTCTTCGATGGCAGCCTAGGAACGTACAAGGGCACCCCCGTTTCCCTAAACCTGGATCCCCAGGTTGCTCCTGTCCGCTTGAAGGCCCGCAGGCTGCCGTTCGCGCTGAAGCCCAAGGTTGAAGCGGAATTAGATCGATTAGTGGCGCAGGCCGTGCTCGAACCAGTCGATCAGGCAAAATGGGAGACACCAATTGTGGTTCCCATTAAGCCCGACGGGTCCGTGAGGATCTGCGCCGACTATAAGTCGACGATCAACCTCGGGCTTCAGGCGAACCCATACCCGGTTCCGGTAGTGCAAGACCTGCTCCACTCTTTGGGACGGGGTCGAGTGTTCGCGAAACTGGATATGGCGCAGGCCTACCAACAACTCCCGGTGGACGATGAGGCTGCGGAGGCGCAGACCATCATCACCCACCGTGGGGCTTTCCGCTGTCGCCGCCTACAATTTGGCGTGTCCGTGGCCCCGGGGATCTTCCAGAGCCTCATGGAGCGACTGCTCCATGGGCTCCCTGGTGTTGTACCGTACTTTGACGACGTCCTGATTGCTGCTTCCAGCATATCAGAACTCGCCAAGACGTTGCGGAAGGTCCTCAGAGTTTTCAGGGGCGCGGGTTTAAAGTTGAAGCGCAGCAAATGTACGTTTGCTGCGCCGAGGGTGGAATTCCTGGGCTTCATGATTGATGCCCAAGGAATCCACCCAACCCCCTCCAAGGTCGAGGCCATCCAAAAAGCCCCCACTCCTGCCTCCAAAACGGAGCTGCAGGCATTCCTCGGCCTTTTAAATTTCTACGCGCCATTTATTCCCCACAACGCATCGCTAGCCGAGCCGCTGCATCGGTTGCTCGACCGATCCGCGGCCTGGCGCTGGGGCAGCCGCGAAGCGCATGCGTTCGCGGCTGTCAAAGCCATGCTCACAGATGCGGTACTAGTCCAGTACCATGACAGGCTTCCTCTGACACTTGCATGCGATGCCTCCCCTTTTGGCCTGGGGGCTGTCCTTAGCCACGTCTTTCCAGACGGCTCGGAAGCCCCCATTGCTTTTTACTCCCGGACAATGTCTCAAACGGAGAGAAACTACAGCCAAATCGACAAGGAGGCTTTGGCTGTAGTGTCCGGGATTAAGAAGTTCCACAATTACCTCTATGGGCGGACTTTTTCTGTTGTCACGGACCACAAGCCACTCCTTGGGCTGTTGGCCGGTGACCGTCCGACCCCCCCCCCCCCATCCTGTCGCCCAGGATGACCCGCTGGACGGAATTCCTGGCAGCGTATGACTATACGCTGCTATACCGTCCTGGCAAGCAGATAGGGCATGCTGATGCCCTGAGCCGCTACCCTCTCCCGGGGCCGGATCCGACCCCTGTGCCTGCCCTCTCTGTCCTGATGGTCGCGGAGTCGGACTTGCCCCTGTCCTCATCCGCCGTCGCCGCTCACACCCACGCAGACCCCGTCCTCGCCCAGGTCTGCCGATGGGTGCTGAGGCGCTGGCCTTCGGGCAGCGTGGCCGAAGACTTTCGGCCTTACAAGTCACGCCAGCTGGAGCTCTCGCTCCATTGCGGGTGCTTGTGTTGGGGAGATCGGGTCATCGTCCCTTCCCCTCTCAGACACATGGTTCTTCAGTCGCTCCATGCCAACCACCCAGGCATCGTCCGTATGAAGGCTTTAGCCCGGAGCTATGTCTGGTGGCCTGGCATGGACGCTGAAGTGGCGGAATGGGTGGCCGCCTGCTCCTCCTACCAATCGTCCTGGCCGGCCCCGCCGGTCTCCCCGCCGAGGGAGTGGGACGTCCCCAGGAGCCCGTGGTCCAGGCTCCACTTGGATTTCGCGGGTCCCTTCCATGGCCAGACTTTCCTTGTGGTGGTGGACGCGTTCTCCCGCTGGGTGGAGGTGATTATCATGGCTTCCACCACAGCGGAGAGCACAGTGCGCGCCTTGCGCCGCCTGTTCGCGACCCACGGGTTGCCGGACGTTATTGTGTCGGATAACGGGCCCCAATTTCAGTCCTCCACCTTCTTGGATTTTCTGGCCACCCAAGGGATCCGCCACGCGCCGGTTGCCCCTTATCACCCGGCGTCTAATGGACGCGCGGAACGAGCAGTCCGCTCGGCCAAGGAAGCCTTGGCCCGTTTGGATAAAGGGGACTGGCAGGCAAGGGTGGCTGCGTACCTCTTGGGACAGCATGTCACACCTTGTCCGGCCACAGGGAAAAGCCCCGCAGAGCTCTTGATGGGTCGACGCTTGCGGACCACCCTGGAGAGACTGCACCCCGATTACGACGGGTTGCAGAGGAGCAACCTGCAGATTTCCGCCCCTCGCTTATTTAAAATTGGGGACCTAGTTTGGGCAAGGAACTTCTCAGGGGAGCCGCGATGGATTGCCGCCACCATTTTGGACTTAACCGGCCCCTGTTCTTACAGGGTCGGTCTTCATGATGGATCTGAGTGGCGGCACCACCTGGATCAACTGAGGCGCCGCCTGCCCGAGACAGCCTTCACCACACCAGGCCGTTCCTGCCCGTTGGCCCCCGTTGGGCCGTTGTTCCCTGTTCAAGCCGAGCCGCAGTTTGGAAATCCTGAGACCCTTGCCTGTCCAGGCCTCTCCTCATCAGGCACCGCCTGGGGAGGCCGTCAGGACCATTCCACTCAACCTGATACTGAGCTGTGGGCCTCGCCCATCGGAGGCCCACCCTACCAGAACGCTGCCTGTCAGCAACCGTCAACTACCTCAAGCCCGGTCGCCACGCCCCCTCGCCCGGACTTACTATTATCGCCAATTCCAGCTACGGCGACTCCACCTCCGGGGGCAGGCCGCAGTGACGTAGGCGAAAGCTCCACTCCCCGCAGGGAGGAGCTTCCACGGGACCTGCTGCCTGCGCCGAACTCTCCGCAGGAACTAAGGCGTTCGGGGCGGACCCGACACCGCCCCGCCTATCTGAACGAATACGCGTGTGCATGTACTGTGATGGACAGAGAGCCTGGACACATGCGCACTGACTATGGGGGAAGGAGTGTTGAGTCCTCAGGTCTACGACCCAGACAGTCAGGACAGTTTTTGAAAGCAAGCGGCGCTTTAGGCGGATGTCTCTTACGCTGCATACAAACTGCTCCAGTAGGGATTCCTCCAGGAAGCCAGCAGGGAACTCGCAGGGAATTGCGGTCGCTCTCAATTTCTGCAGGAACTCGGCTACCGACTGTTGCGGCTGTTGCACACATTGCCTGAATGCATAGTGATGCGCTATGCGGGAAGGCGCCGGCGCATAGTGTGCTCTCAGGCGGCCCAGGAGATCGTCCCACGGCACTTCGTGCACCGCTGCGGGTGCTGCTATGGTTCGGGCGGTAGCGAACAATTCAGGGCCGCCGCACTGGAGGAATAGGCTCAGCTTCCTGGCAGGCGCGAGTTCGCCGTAGTCGCTGGCTATCAAGAAGCACTCGAACCGGGCTAAGAAGGAAGCCCATTGTTCCTTCATCGGGTCGAACGGTGCAAACGGAGGCATTGTCGCCGTAGCCATGGTGAGGCTGTGCGTCGCGCTGCGCTCTGTTGTTGAAGTATTCGCTACCCGTTGCGTTCTAAGGCCACGGCCTGGATCCCACCTTCGTCGCCAGTATTAGATCAGACAAAGGATTCCGACTCAGGCATGGTCAAAACAACAGGAACGTTTATTCACACTATTTACAACACACACAAGATTCAACTGGCAAGGTTCCTTGTCAGGAGCCTCTTATATAGAGTTACTTAAGCAGGAACTGCTGACAAGCAGTTGCAACATTGTAAGTATTTTCCCGGGCAGATTCCAGACAGCTTGTCTCTGTTAATCACTGCAGCTGCTGGCTCAGCTCCGGAATGCGGTGACTCACAGGTTACCAGACGTGTTGTCTGGGACGTAGGCTTGAGGACTCAACATTATACCCTTCTCTCTCTCAGGCTTGGCCATAGAAGCCTCTGTTATATTATTCCCTTCTCTCTCTCAGGCTTGGCCATAGAAGCCCCTGTTATATTATTCCCTTCTCTCTCTCAGGCATGGCCCATAGAAGCCTCTGATGCATTATTCCCTTCTCTCTCTCAGGCATGGCCCATAGAAGCCTCTGATATATTATTCCCTTCTCTCTCTCAGGCTTGGCCCATAGAAGCCTCTGATGCATTATTCCCTTCTCTCTCTCAGGCATGGCCCATAGAAGCCTCTGATGCATTATTCCCTTCTCTCTCTCAGGCATGGCCCATAGAAGCCTCTGTTATATTATTCCCTTCTCTCTCTCAAGCATGGCCCATAGAAGCCTCTGATATATTATACCCTTCTCTCTCTCAGGCTTGGCCCATAGAAGCCTCTGATATATTATACCCTTCTCTCTCTCAGGCATGGCCCATAGAAGCCTCTGATATATTATTCCCTTCTCTCTCTCAAGCATGGCCCATAGAAGCCTCTGATATATTATTCCCTTCTCTCTCTCAGGCTTGGCCCATAGAAGCCTCTGTTATATTATTCCCTTCTCTCTCTCAAGCATGGCCCATAGAAGCCTCTGATATATTATACCCTTCTCTCTCTCAGGCTTGGCCCATAGAAGCCTCTGATATATTATTCCCTTCTCTCTCTCAAGCATGGCCCATAGAAGCCTCTGATATATTATACCCTTCTCTCTCTCAGGCTTGGCCCATAGAAGCCTCTGATATATTATACCCTTCTCTCTCTCAGGCTTGGCCCATAGAAGCCTCTGATATATTATACCCTTCTCTCTCTCAAGCATGGCCCATAGAAGCCTCTGATATATTATACCCTTCTCTCTCTCAGACATGGCCCATAGAAGCCTCTGTTATATTATTCCCTTCTCTCTCTCAAGCATGGCCCATAGAAGCCTCTGATATATTATACCCTTCTCTCTCTCAGGCTTGGCCCATAGAAGCCTCTGATATATTATTCCCTTCTCTCTCTCAAGCATGGCCCATAGAAGCCTCTGATATATTATACCCTTCTCTCTCTCAGGCTTGGCCCATAGAAGCCTCTGATATATTATACCCTTCTCTCTCTCAGGCTTGGCCCATAGAAGCCTCTGATATATTATACCCTTCTCTCTCTCAAGCATGGCCCATAGAAGCCTCTGATATATTATACCCTTCTCTCTCTCAGACATGGCCCATAGAAGCCTCTGTTATATTATTCCCTTTTCTCTCTCAGGCTTGGCCCATAGAAGCCTCTGATATATTATTCCCTTCTCTCTCTCAGGCTTGGCCCATAGAAGCCTCTGATATATTATACCCTTCTCTCTCTCAAGCATGGCCCATAGAAGCCTCTGATATATTATACCCTTCTCTCTCTCAGACATGGCCCATAGAAGCCTCTGTTATATTATTCCCTTTTCTCTCTCAGGCTTGGCCCATAGAAGCCTCTGATATATTATTCCCTTCTCTCTCTCAGGCTTGGCCCATAGAAGCCTCTGTTATATTATTCCCTTTTCTCTCTCTCAGGCTTGGCCCATAGAAGCCTCTGATATATTATACCCTTCTCTCTCTCAGGCATGGCCCATAGAAGCCTCTGATATATTATTCCCTTCTCTCTCTCAAGCATGGCCCATAGAAGCCTCTGATATATTATTCCCTTCTCTCTCTCAGGCTTGGCCCATAGAAGCCTCTGTTATATTATTCCCTTCTCTCTCTCAAGCATGGCCCATAGAAGCCTCTGATATATTATACCCTTCTCTCTCTCAGGCTTGGCCCATAGAAGCCTCTGATATATTATTCCCTTCTCTCTCTCAAGCATGGCCCATAGAAGCCTCTGATATATTATACCCTTCTCTCTCTCAGGCATGGCCCATAGAAGCCTCTGTTATATTATTCCCTTTTCTCTCTCAGGCTTGGCCCATAGAAGCCTCTGATATATTATTCCCTTCTCTCTCTCAGGCTTGGCCCACAGAAGCCTCTGTTATATTATTCCCTTCTCTCTCTCAGGCTTGGCCCATAGAAGCCTCTGTTATATTATTCCCTTCTCTCAGGCATGGCCCATAGAAGCCTCTGATATATTATTCCCTTCTCTATCTCAGGCTTGGCCCATAGAAGCCTCTGATATATTATACCCTTCTCTCTCTCAGGCATGGCCCATAGAAGCCTCTGTTATATTATTCCCTTTTCTCTCTCAGGCATGGCCCATAGAAGCCTCTGTTATATTATTCCCTTCTCTCTCTCAGGCATGGCCCATAGAAGCCTCTGATATATTATTCCCTTCTCTCTCTCAGGCATGGCCCATAGAAGCCTCTGATATATTATTCCCTTCTCTATCTCAGGCTTGGCCCATAGAAGCCTCTGATATATTATTCCCTTCTCTCTCTCAGGCTTGGCCCATAGAAGCCTCTGATATATTATTCCCTTCTCTCTCTCAGGCTTGGCCCATAGAAGCCTCTGTTATATTATTCCCTTCTCTCTCTCAGGCTTGGCCCATAGAAGCCTCTGATATATTATACCCTTCTCTCTCTCAGGCATGGCCCATAGAAGCCTCTGATATATGATACCCTTCTCTCTCTCAGGCTGGGCTCATAGAAGCCTCTGATATATTATTCCCTTCTCTCTCTCAGGCTTGGCCCATAGAAGCCTCTGATATATTATTCCCTTCTCTCTCTCAGGCTTGGCCCATAGAAGCCTCTGTTATATTATTCCCTTCTCTCTCTCAGGCTGGGCTCATAGAGGTCTCTGATATATTATTCCCTTCTCTCTCTCAGGCTGGGCTCATAGAGGCCTCTGATATATTATTCCCTTCTCTCTCTCAGGCATGGCCCATAGAAGCCTCTGATATATTATTCCCTTCTCTCTCTCAGGCTTGGCCCATAGAAGCCTCTAATATATTATACCCTTCTCTCTCTCAGGCATGGCCCATAGAAGCCTCTGATATATTATTCCCTTCTCTCTCTCAGGCTTGGCCCATAGAAGCCTCTGATATATTATTCCCTTCTCTCTCTCAGGCTTGGCCCATAGAAGCCTCTGATATATTATTCCCTTCTCTCTCTCAGGCTTGGCCCATAGAAGCCTCTGATATATTATTCCCTTGATTATTCACATGATCTTGATTCTATCCCTCTGTTTCTGCAACCTAGAACTGTGTTGGCTTTTTTGGCAGCTGCTGCACACTGCTGGCTCATATTTAAATGGTTATCTACTCGGACTCCAAGATGATCTCTGGAGAGATCGGGATAGAGGTCCTATTAGATCTCTCAGCGGCTTTCGATACCATCCACCATGGTATCTTATTGCACCGGCTGGAGGGGTTGCGGTTGAGAGGCACCGTTCTACGATGGTAGGTTGAGGTACGTACGACGGTACGTCGAGGCCCCTCACATGTGGGTTGCCTCAGAGGTCGGTCCTCTCGCCCCTCCTGTTTAACATCTACATGAAGCCGCTGGGCGAGATCATCCGTGGTTTTGGGGTAGAGTTCCATCAGTACGCTGATGACACTCAGCTGTACATCTCTACCCCTAACCACACCAACGATGCCGTCGGAGTGGTGTCCCAGTGTCTGGAGGCTGTGTGTGTCTGGATGGGGAGGAACAAACTCTGGCTCAACCCGTCCAAGACCGAGTGGCTGTGGTTTCCGGTGTCACGATATAGCCAGCTGGTTCCATCTCTGACTATCGGGTGCGAGTCATTGGCCCCCGCAGATAGGGCTTGCAATCTGGGTGTCCTCCTGGATTCCCGGCTGTCATTGGATGACCATGTGGCAACCGTGACCAGGGGGGCCTTCTATCAGGTGCACCTGATAGAATGGATTTTAGATTTAAATGGATTTTAGATTTAGGGAATTTTAGCTTAGGAGGGTTCCTATTTTAATATTTTTAAATTCTAGTACAGGTAATTTAATTCGTTTTTAGCTTTATTATATATTGTCTGTTTATATGGTTTTTAATTTTTTCCCTGTACACCGCCCCGAGTCCCTTTGGGGAGAGGGGGTGGTTTATAAGTCTAAATAAAATCAAAAAATCAAATCAACCTGATATGCCAGTTGCACCCCTATCTAGACCGTGACGCCTTACGCACGGTCACTCAAGTGCTCGTCACCTCCCGCCTGGACTATTGCAATGCTCTCTACATGGGGGTTCCCTTGAGGTGCACCCGGAGGCTCCAGCTAGTCCAGAATGTGGCAGCCAGGACACCCCTTCCCATTCTGCACCATTGGAGTCCAGCCCCAGAGCTGACCAACATGCCCTCCACCCATGTATTTCAGGGCCACCCCACATTATGCCCTGCCATGCATTCAAGCAGTGGCACCAGTAGCAGAATTCCCTTCCAGAAGGAGCCCCACTGACCCTCAGCCCCCTCCAACCCTGGAAGCGTAGCCTGGCAAGGAGAGTGAACACAGCAACAGCAGCCTGGAGCAGGAAGCAATAAGGCCCTTAAGGAAGAGGGGCTCGTTCGGCCGCAGAGTCTGGGCCCCATGGGAGCTCAAGGGTCAGGCGCCTCCTGCCCAGGAACCCAGGTGGGCTATACTGTCATCTCCCCTCCCCCCATTGTGACTCAAGAAGGTCAGTGAGGCTCCTCCAGTGTATCAGGGCCTGGAACCCACTTTGGTCCCACCCCTGACATGAGGGTAATTGATCTGTCCAAGCTTACTCTGTCCATGCCCACCCTGGCTCCCCTGAGGGCAACAACAATCCTGATCTGGCCCTCAATGAAATGGAGTTTGACACCCCTGCTCTAGCTCATGTTTAGTCAGATCCATTCCTTGTCTTCTTTCAGCAGAGCTCTGGGTGTCTCTTGATCCTTTTCAGCTCCCTCAATTGAATCATGGGGCATGTTGGAAATATTGGACCAAGAGAGGTTGCATGTGAGGGATGCTATACAAGGCCTCAGTAGCTTTCCTATTACAGAGAGTAGCCAAGGCCTCAAAAGAGCCTGGGGTATAATCGGGTGGGTTTCTGCCGGCATTACTGCTGGTACAGTGCATGTGCAATTTTGTGTGCGTGCACAGTAGCCTATAAATAGGTCTGCGCATGTGCAGAACATTTAAAAAGGTCAAAAAAAGATGTTGCAGGAACTGGGGAACTAGTTGAGGGGTGTGGCAAGCATGTTGTCCCTACTAGTTCAGAGACCCAATCAGCATTTACACTACCAGCTACACCGAACCATTGCGAACCGATCGGAACGCAACTCTTGGTATAATCCCCAGTTCCCTTTGGAACTTCATCAGTCACTAGGAGTGGACTGGTGAAATAGATCCTATCTCCCTGCAGAGAGTGGTAGCATTAAAGAATCTCAAAGTCATCAGGCCATGATCTAGCAAGGACAAAGAGGACTAGGAAAGGCTCCTCCTCAGATCACATTGGAAGTGGTCTGTTTTGAGTTGAGCCAAGAAGGATGGTGGCCATGTTGAGATGATGTTGAGGGATATCAAATGGACCTCTCTCAAGACCTTAAGTCTGAGGAACCCCACAGTCAACTGTGAAATGCCCTCCAGAGGCTCAGACATGAATGTTGCTGTGCAGCAGGAAGGCTGATACAGAAGTAATGATTCCCAACTGGTCCTGTGAATGAATCTTCAAGAAAAGAATTTCAGAACTGGCAATTTAGGGAGCAGCACCCCAAAAGACCAAAAGAGACACCCAGATGACAGTTGCTATCCATAGATTACAGCAACATATATTTTCAAGTCTGGCCAAAAAAGTGTAATTTAATATCCTGAGATATTACCTCAAATTATATTTCTGCCTTGTGCCTCTATTTCCAAGTAGCCCTCCTATTATCTGATTTATCTATTATCAAACTAGGGTATAAGCAAAAATCCATTAGGTCACCTGCTCTGTGCTTTACAAGAAGAGACACAATCATGCTTTCCATACTGTTGTATGAAGAGGTATGAAAAGAAGCTGTTACCAAGGGGATGGGACAATAGCTTTTCCCTGCAATTATCAGAGCAACAGTTATTCTTCATGTATCCCCTAAGGATCTCTAGACACAAAGATCTTCCAGGATAAAATTTGCTTTAAAAATATCTCTGAGTTCACCAGAAGGAGAGAATAACATGTCACCTGAGCCTGTCTTGCAAAGAGCTCATTCCTGGATTTGAGGAGACTCACATGCCTTTGTTTCATCTATGGTCACAGCCCAAAGACAGGTAAGAGGAAGCATGGTTGCTATAAAGTTCTCCTGGTCCCATCCAGGTGGCAAAGTTGGTGTCTGACCTGTGAAAGTTCCAGTGAGATTTCAGGAGCAACCTTCAGACCAGTTTATGCAGAAAACTTGATTTCTGTTCTAGGAGGGAAGGTGATAAGAATGACCAGGAGGGAGTCATGCTACTCCTGATGCTGATGCTCTTCTGGCTCCTGACTCCAACTACAGAGAAGAGGCTGCAAACCATTTGTATGCTTAAGAATTATATCAAGTTGGATGAAACCCACTATAGTCCTGGTGATCTCATTATTGGTGGGAATTTGCCATTGGGAGGCACGTTAGTCTCTCTTGTCCGAGACTTTACTACACCGAATGTCCGTCAATTGAACACGTAAGTTTCAGCTGAAGGGAAAACACAGATAAATCATTTCTTTGCTTTAAATTCTGGGACCCCTTCCTTTTAGATTCTGGGACCCCTTCCTTTATATACTTCTTCTAGTATATTTAATTGTGCTGGTGTAGTACACATTTCGTAGTTTTCTCAATAAATTACCAAGCTCTTAAAATAGGCTGGAATTCTCAATCTCTTCATCAGGAAGATGATAAAACAAGAGAAATGCTTGTTTTGAAGGTCACTTCAACTGTAGTCTTGTGCTCAGCAATGTTTACAACACCTGAAGAAGCTTCTCCAAGAGAGACATTTAATAATTATGGTGAAAGGGGAGCAGTTGGAAAGGATTACAGGAGGCAATTATACTTGAGCAATGCCGATTCCAACACTGAGAGGAAGATTTGTAACTCCTGAACCCTTGAAGAGTGCTGAGCTTTTATTTGACTTTCCTACCCCAACTCACTGGTCAGGTTCATATTATAATTTGACTTCTTCACTAGACCAGCACAGCTTCCCTCTGCATGAGGTCACTTCAACTGTAGTCTTGTGCTCAGCAATGTTTACAACACCTGAAGAAGCTTCTCCAAGAGAGACATTTAATAATTATGGTGAAAGGGGAGCAGTTGGAAAGGATTACAGGCACTGCAGCAAAGTGAATGTGGCAGGGATGATAGAGAGTATAAAAAATCCATGGTATCTATGGAAACAATTGTCTCCTTTCTCACAAAGTCACCCAAGAATAGCCAAGAGAAATCCTATAGAAACAAAAAAACCCAATCCAAAGAAATTTTGGGGTTTCTGCCCCAAAAACTTCGCCCAAACAGCGAAACAAATTTCAAAGCCATGGCCAAGTTTTCCTCTAAGGTTCTCCAATGTTTTTCTCACTACAGACTAATCTCCTATACCTACCAGCAGCTCCTTGCATTGATTTTTGCTGTCTCCGAGGTCAATAAGGATTTTCTTCTGCTCCCCAATATCACTCTTGGCTTCCAGAATTATGGCCATTATGAGAGGGAGATCAATATCTCCTTGAACAGCCTCTCCATTCTCTCCACACGAAGCCAAGTGGTTCCAGGTTACAAATGTGACCTGCAGGACACACTGCTGTCAGTCATTGGTGGTCTCAGTGCCAAGTCCTCAAGGCTGATGGCCTCCATCTTCAGCATTTTTAAGGTCCCACAGGTAAGAGAACTCTCTTGGATACAGTATGGAATAGACAAAGATCAAAAGCACACACAAAAGCCAAAGATGAAAGTAAAAGTAGGGTTTTTTGGAGGGGGATATAATGAACTTGGGACTCTTAGTTTATTCTTTATTAAAGGGTAGCCTTCATTTTAGTGCCATTTATTCTCTGTATCAGTTTTCTGGTTTCTTCTCTTGTCTTCTGATGTACTACAACCAATAAAAATGGGTTAAGAGGGGAAGAAGATTAAGTTTGGCAGTCCAAGAGAGTCAGCCTGACTGGAGGACTATCAACCACACAATGGTCACTACTAAAGTCAGCATAAAACTTTTATTTGGTCTTTGAAAAAAATCTCACTTTCTATAGCTTGGTGTTGGCTTTGAGTTCTCTCCAGGAGAGAGAAGAGTTTATCCTTCCTTCTTCCGGATTAATCCCAAGGAATCTCCTCAATATGTGGGTCTAGTCCAGCTGCTCCTGTATTTCCAGTGGAACTGGGTTGGGCTTTTTGCTCCTGAAGATGACAGAGGAGAACATTTCATCTCAACTCTGAGGCCAATGCTCCAGGAGAAGGAGATCTGCCTGGTCTTCACTCTAATGATGAAATTGGGAATGTATGTGGAGAAGGTTATTGGCAATTTCAGTATATGGCTTAAAAAAATAGAAGTGTTTATTCTCTTTGGAGACTCAGTTACTACCACTTTCACAGGGGGATTATATGTTTGGGAAACATTTAAAAAAGTATCACTCAGGAAAGTTTGTATCTGCACTTCCCGTTGGAAACTTGGTGTGGACAGACCTGAATACACATTACGATATCTAAAGTTTTTTCATGGGGTCTTGCATTTTAGGGACCAGTCCAGGGATGTCTCAGAATTCAGGCACTTCCTCTTGTCTTTAGACCCTTTGAACACACAGGTAGATGTCTTTCTCCCTCTATGGTGGGAACATGTCTTTGGCTGCAAGATCCATAAACCAGGAAAGAGGAAAAAACAATGCACAGGAAAGGAAAATGTGCTCAATCTGCCCAATTACGATATTGAAATGAGAATGACAGGAGAAAGTTACAATATCTACAATGCCGTTTATGCTCTGGCACATGCTTTACATGCAATGCATGGATCCATAGCTCGACTGGCCACGAAGAGGCTTGGAAAGAGGATCTCAGATGTCCAGTCATGGCAGGTAAATTCTGTGGCTTTTGACTCAGTCCGCTTAATTTGGAAGCTCCCCATATGAATTTCTTCAATTCCTGATTTAATGTCTGCATACTTCCATATGAATTCATCTGAGACCCGGCCCTTTTTTTTGGGTTGAGTGTTTGTTGTGCTGCTCAGCTTATTGTGTGAAAACAGCTTCTGATTAATAATGGATGGAAACTAACCAAGGACAGGAGCAACCTAGAACTAAGGAGAAATTTCTTAAGGAACAGTTTACCCTTAGAAGTCCTGGGTTCCCAATTGCTGGAGTCAGTTAAGAAGAGACAGGATTATCACTTATCTAAAAGATTGTTGTTTGAGCAGGGGGATAGACTAGAGGACTTTCAGTGTTCCTTCCAATACTATGATTCTGTTTCTATGACAACCACAATACAAAGCAAGATTCAAAGTGGTCCTAATGGATTCTGGTCTGAAATTCATCAGAATTTCCTGCATCAAAGTCTAAAATGTTGGAAATTTCAGAATGTCAGAATAGTGAAGTGACCAGCCAGGTCAGATGCTTCCTTCTACATGGCCCAGTTGATCAAACTGGTTCCTGCATTCTGCTGACTTTGACAATGAGCCAGAGAAAATCAGTGGAATTTTCCATGGTTCTGATAGAAATTATTTATTCAGTTCAAACATTCATTTATCAGTTAATATGACCATAGGAAAAAGTAACTATTGGAAAGTGCATGTGGTCAAGTATCACAAGGAAAATCCTAAAATTAAATTTAGAGTGTGGAATTGAAATTCTTGGGTGTTGGTGAAATTAGAGTTGAAAGCCATGCTCAGTGATAAAGGAAAAAGTTTAGTTTCAGTTAAATACACGTGATTCCTCAGATGGTCCCCAAGAGTTGGTCATTATGTGATGATAGAAGCCACGATGTCTCATTTGTAGCTCTAGCCCAAATACTCCAATTTCTGAAGGTCTTCTTTCTTTCAGATTCTTCCCTATTTGAGGAATGTGCAGTTCAACAACAGTGCTGGAGATGAAGTCTCTTTCTCAGAAGATGGACTGAGATCTGCTCGTTATGATATTCTCAACTGGATTCTCCTCCCCAATCAATCTTTTATCCCAATAAAAGTTGGACAAATAAATCCTGAGGCTTCCCCAGGCCAGAATTTCACCATTAACTCTGATGGAATCATCTGGGCCACAGAGGTGAGATACACAGAAATGTTGTAAATTCAGGGAAAAATTCATTCTCTTTCTGAGATGCAGAATATCTTCCTAACTTGATAAATAATCAACTGAGTCAGAAATTATGGCAGTCATTTGGTGAAAAATCTGTTTTGCATATAACATATTTGAGGTCTGGTTTGTGTCATTCCATAAAGGGTTAGGCTTGGGAATGACTTCTGCTTGAAATGCAGGATGAAAGTACAGCAGCAACACTATTGATGTTCAGTTGTATCATTATGGTTCTTTCTTTTAGAAATGCTGTGGTTAGGTCACAAGCCTTCAGTCACAAGCATGATAAAACCTCTGTTCCAATCTCCAGCATCTATTGATGTCTCAGGAATGCCAGTGGCCTAAATCCCTCAGGAGCTCTTCCATATTTCTGATAGGACGGTGGCAATGTATCTCTTTAGAAGAGAATCTGGACATAGAAGTAGGAATGGGGAAAAGAATGAATGCAGCAGGTTCATTCCTTAAGTAATTTCAAATACTTCTCTTTCAGACAATCCCCATTGCCAGGTGTGGCAGGAAGAGGTGCCAGGCAGGAGAGAGGAGAAGAGTTCCAGAGGGAGAGCAGGTTTGCTGCTATCAGTGTGATGCTTGTCCAGAAGGGACCATTCCTAATCAGACAGGTAGAGCAGACTTCAAATCTAAATCTTCAGGTCTCAAGAAAGACATTCATTAAATCAATGTATTTTTATTATTGTGTCATTTTTGTTAAAACTGAGATGCACTCATACTTTTCTATTGATCTAAACTGCCCTGGCCACAGAGGCCACTTTCCCTGATACTCAGAAAGGGTAGTTTTGGGGTACAATTTATCATTCCCCAATTTCCATTTCTGCTTCTACAGCTGTGTGAAAAAGTCCTGCACGCTTTCAGTTCTAAGCGGTATTTACATTTTTAATCAACTTTTCACTCATAGAAACCATGCAAAATTAGTTCTTGGATGAACATTTTTGTAGTTGGATTGAGATGCATAGTTTTTATTAATATAACCAAAGTCTTTTTAAGGTTTTGAGTGAGTTTATGTGCTAAAACAAGCACAACTTAAATTTTCAAGAATGTTAGGATCGAAAGTTGCCAATCAGCAGTGAGCTTTGGCTGACCAATCAAAATGCACAGATGCTAAATCTATGAGCCAATCAAGGTTGTCATACTCTCTGACTACAAATAGGCATGAAAAGCATCGAGAAATTTAATTGAGCTCTGGCTGTGGGCAAGGACAAAGGCCTTTGCTTTCACCAGTACTGAGCAGCGGCATCACATCAGAAATAGCCAAGAAAGTGAAATTCCATCACACCAGAGTGAGTAGAGTGGTTGAAAAATACCAAATAACTGGTTCAATTGATGACAGACTCTGCTCTGGAAGACCAAGAAAGTCAACAAAATGGCAAGATTGGGCTCTGCAAGGCATTTTGATGGCCGACAGAAAGCTCACCTCACCTCAGATTACAAGAATTGGGGGTGAAACATATGATGTAAAAATGTGCACAAGCACAGTGTGTCACAGACTGCTTGCCAGAGGGCTCAAAGGCTGCAGGGCTCAGAGTAAACCTTTGCTAACAGATGCTCACCGCTCTCGTCAATGTGCAGGGGCCAAGAAATATGTCAAGTGGACCAACAAACAGTGGGCCAAGGTCATCTTCAGTGATTAGAGCAATTTCTACTTGACTGGGAATCAGTGCAATAAGTATGTCAGAAGATTTCCAGCTGAAGAATTTAGGCCATACTGCCTGAATCTATATGTGAAGCATCCATTGCATGTGATGATCTAGGGCTGTATCACTCTTCTGGTATTGGTCGGATACAAATTGTGCAGGGAATCATGAATTCCAAGCAGTATGTTGAAGTCCTGGAAAGGACCATGCTTCCTTCAGCTTAGCAACTTGTAGGGAAGGATTTTTACTTCCAGGATGACAATGCTCCTTGTCATTGAGCCAAGTCCATCCAGCAGTGGATGAAGAAGCATGGTGTTCGGCTCCTGGATTGGTCAGCTCAGAGCCCAGATTTGAATCCAATTGAGAACTTGTCGGCCAAGATTGGATTCAAAATAAGCAAGAAGCATCCGAAGATCAAGCAGGAGCTGATTGAATCCATTATTTCAGCATGGCACTACATTGTCACCAAAGATCATGTGGAAAGTTTTATACTGTACAGTCTATGCTGAAGCGATGCCACCTGGGGATAAGCAATAAACATTGGCCAATTTTATATTAGTAACTATGTTTGGTTACCTAAAAAGTCTTTTTCAGGGTCATAAACAATAAAAATGTTAACAAAACACTAGCATTGGCCTTAGTAATTGCAACTTACTTTACTTTACTTTTATTATTAAATTTGTATACCACCCTTCTCCCTTGCGGGACTCAGGGCGGTGAACAGGCATAATAAAACAGTAAAACATCTGATACAAAAATACATTAAAATACATTAAAAACTAATTAAATTTAAGGGCCACTTCTAAAAACCAGATAACCATATAAAAACAGTTAATAAAATCAACTAAAATCAATTAAAAAATTACACTCGATTAAAAGAAAACTACACCAGGCAACACGTATGCCACTGGGTATGCATCAGTTAATCTGTTTTCATAGTCATTGTAAGCATGCAAGAAAATTCACAATCCCCATCCAAATAGCACCAGATTGAAAAAGCTTATGCTTTTCACTTAAAAACCACCAGTATTTAATTAAATATAACAATATTTGCATAGCAGTTAGCATAAAATATCCTAAAATCAATGGCCTACCCAAAAATGCCATAAACCGTAAAGCGCAAAGTGTAAAGCGTGCAGGACTTTTTCACACAGCTGTACTTTTACCTCCAATTGGGAAATCAACTTTCTGTCTCTTCCTGAGGAAGTGGGGAATGTGGTCGAAGCTTTTATTTGATCATTTAAAGTGTGTTTCTTCCAGCAGGTCTATCAAGCTCTGAGGAAATAGACCTGCCAGAGAAAGAGGAGATCCATCTATTTATGTGTCTTTGATAGAGGGAGAGAGAAAAAGTCTGAATGAACAGATTTGTTGTACAAAGCAGAGAGATTAAGGCTATAAGGTTAAGGGATGATGTACACACAAAAGAAAACATCAACATTCCTGAATAATATATCTGCCTGCCTTCTATGTGTTCCATTATAAAATGATGGGGGGGGGGGGGGAGAAAAGGCAGGAATATCAGACTGAAAGCCACATTACTCATGGAAGTGCACAGTCAATGGATAGCTGGAATTGAACAAAACAAAACATTTTCTCTGGCTAATCTATCCCCAGGATCAACATACATTTAAGATGGTTTGCCCTTTTTGATATTCCATCAATAGCACAGTGAGTTCTTTCATCACCCCCTTTGTGTGTAGGGCAACAGCAGAAAGGCAACACATGAATCATCTTTGAGGAAGGGATAATACACATGGTAGTTGCTCAAGAAATCCTTAGACAAAGACTTTTGATTTCAGATGCATCTTGCTGTGAACCCTGCCCAGAAGACCAATATTCCAACAAGGACAAGGACCAATGCATTGCCAAGAAGATCCACTTCCTTTCCTATGAAGATACCCTGGGATACATTTTAGTTTTTCTCACTCTCTTTTTCTCTGTGATCACTTCTGCAGTCTTGGTGATTTTCTATAAACATCATGACACTCCGATCGTCAAGGCCAACAATCGAGATCTCACCTACATTCTCCTGGTCTCCCTTTTGCTCTGCTTCCTCTGCTCCTTCCTCTTCATTGGTCAACCAGGAAAGCTCACCTGTCTCTTCCAACAATCTGCCTTTGCCATTCTCTTTTCCCTTGCTGTTTCCTCTATTTTGGCAAAAACTGTCATGGTGGTTCTGGCCTTCATGGCCACCAAGCCAGGGAACAGGACAAGGAAACTATTAGGAAAACCACTGACCAACTCCATTGTAATAGCCTGTCCCCTGATCCAAGCAGTTATTTGTGCCACCTGGCTGGGAACTTCTCCCCCATTTCCCATCATGGACTTCCACTCCGTATTTGGAGAGGCCATCTTGGAATGTAAGCAAGGCTCAACTTTAATGTTTTACATTGTCCTTGCCTATCTAGGGTTTTTGGCCTTCATCAGTTTCACAGTGGCCTTTCTGGCTAGGAAATTGCCTGATAGTTTCAATGAAGCCAAGTTCATTACTTTCAGCATGCTGGTCTTTTGCAGTGTTTGGATCTCCTTCCTCCCCACCTACCTGAGCACCAAAGGGAAATCCATGGTGGCCGTGGAGATTTTTTCCATTTTGGCCTCTGGGGCTGCTCTCTTGGCTTGTATCTTTTCCCCCAAATGCTACATTATTCTGTTGAGGCCAGATCTGAATTGCAGAGAAAATATAGTAAGAAACAAAAATTTCTAACTAATGCAAAGATTGGCCTCATGTATATTTGTCCTTGTGGCATGTTTAGAATGTGATGAAACTGGTTACAAGTGATGAAACTGGTTACAATATGCCTTCTTTAAACAATAATCATCCAGACAATCCTTTATCTCTTCTTAGAACCATCCTTGTTCTGTCCAGGACCCTATATGATGGAAACCTAGTTTTTAGTCATGTGTTTATTATTTCAAGGAGGAAATTTTCATATTTTATTCTTTTTAATATAGTGTTTAAAATGTTTTGGTTCAATATCAGTTTATTTTAAGCATATATGGAACTTTCTCTCTCTCTCTCTCTCTCTCTCTCTCTCTCTCTCTCTCTCTCTCTCTCTCTCTCTCTGTGTGTGTGTGTGTGTGTGTGTGTGTTTATTTTCAATATTTTTTCTGTTTTATTAAAATAGAAAGCAGAGAATAAAAAAATGGGATATTAGGGGAAGAAAAGGGAACAGGGGAAAAGGGGGTGTGAGGTAAAAGGGGAAAGAAAAAAGAAAAAAAAGGCATTGACTTCCAACAACTTTGGGGAACTTACCAAATTTGCAGATGAGAATAAAGTGGCAAAAATAGCCAACACCCTAGAAGATAGACACAAGATTCAGATGGATCTTCAATGAAATTCAATGTAGAGAAAAATAAAGTCTTACACGTAGGCAAGACAAAACAAAAGTACACATATAGACTAGGTAAAGCCAGGCCTAATAGCAATAACTCTGAGGGGGATCTTGAAGTCTTAGTGGACAACCAGTTAAATACAGTTAAATACAGATACAGAAGGATCTTGACAAACTTGAACTTTGGGCCCTATCTAATAAAATGAAATTCAATGGCGAAAAGAGTCAGGTTCTACATTTAGGCAACAAAAATGAAATGCACAGGTACACTATAGGTGGTGCCTTGCTCAATAGCAGTAACGGTGAAAGGGATCTTGGAGTCCTAGTAGTCAACCATTTAAATATGAGCCAGCAGTGTGTAGCAGCTGCCAAAAAAGCCAACACAGTTCTAGGCTGCATAAACAGAGGGATAGAATCAAGATCATGTGAAGTGTTAATACCACTTTATAAGGCCTTGGTAAGGCCACACTTGGAATACTGCATTCAGTTTTGGTCACCACGATGTAGAAAAGATGTGGAGGCTCTAGAAAGAGTGCAGAGAAGAGCAACAACGATGATTAGGGGACTGGAGACTAAAACATATGAAGAATGGTTGCAGGAGCTGGGTATGTCTAGTTTAATAAAAAGAAGGACTAGGGGAGACATGATAGCAGTGTTCCAATATCTCAGGGGTTGCCACAAAGAAGAGGGAGTCAAACTATTCTCCAAGGCACCTGGGGGCAGGACAAGAAGCAATGGGTGGAAACTAATCAAGGAGAGAAGCAACTTAGAATTGAGGAGAAATTTCCTGACAGTTAGAACAATTAATCAGTGGAACAGCTTTATTAAAGTTAATGCTTTATTTTACTGCAACAGAGGGAGTCAGAAGTCAATGTTTCTTCTTTTCTTTTCTTTTCCTCAATTTCTCCTCACTTTTCTCTCCTCATTCCCCCTCCACTGTGTCTTCCTATTTAGTTTTGTATTTTATCTTATAAACTAATAAAATGTTAAACTGGAAAAAAGATACATCTTTATTATTTCAAGGAGGAAATTTTCTTATTTTGTTCCTTATTTTATTTAGTTTATTTTTAAGGATTGGGTTCAACATCAGTCTTTATAAACATATATTATAATAATAATAATAATAATAATAATAATAATAATAATAATAATAATAATAATAATAATAATAATAATAATAATAATAATAATAATAATAATAATAATAATAATAATAATAATAATAATAGTTGAATTTATTGACCGCTCCCTCTCCCCACAGGGACTCGGGGCGGTGCACAGGGAGAATAAAAGCAATAAATATACAAAATACATACCAATTTAAAACAGATTAAACTAATTCCTGTGCTAAAATCCCTTAACTAAAAATCCCCACTAAATATAAATATACATTTAAAAACCCATAGAGAGAGAGACTACCCTAGGCCGGCCAGGCGGAAAAGATGAGTCTTCAATTTCAGGCGGAAGGAGCGGAGGTCCGTGGTCGTTCTAATATCGGGGGGAAGGTCGTTCCAGAGGGCCGGGCCCGCCACAGAGAGAGCCCTTCCCCTGGGCGTCGCCCGCTGACAAAGTCTAGTGGACGGCACCCGGAGAAGTCCCTCTCTGTGGGAGCGAATCGGCCGTGAGGATGTGTGAGGCAGGATCCGATCCCGCAGATAGCTAGGTCCCGAGCCATGGAGCGCTTTAAAGATGATAACTAACACCTTGAAGCGCACCCGGAAGACGACAGGCAGCCAGTGCAGCTCGCGCAAGAGCGGTGTAATGTGGGTAAACCTAGTGGTTCCCATAATTGCTCGCGCGGCTGCATTCTGAACTAACTGAAGCCTCCGGGTGCACCTCAAGGGGAGCCCCATGTAGAGAGAGTTACAATAGTCCAGTCGGGATGTCACGAAGGCATGAGTGACTGTGCGAAGGGCGTCCCGATCCAATAGGGGGGGCAATTGGCGAACCAGGCGAACCTGGTAAAACGCCTTCCTGGCCACGGCTGTCACTTGCTCTTCCATAGACAGCCGGGTATCCAGGAGGACACCCAAATTGCGCGCCCCATCCACAGGGGCAAGATGTTCGCCCCCTATGGCCAGCGTTGGAGAAAGCTGGTTGAATCGGGCAGCCGGAAACCACAGCCACTCGGTCTTGGTCGGGTTGAGCCTGAGTCCGTTACTTCCCATCCAGATCCGCACGGCTTCCAGGCACTGGCACATCACCGCTACGGCATCGTTGGGGTGGTTTGGGGTAGATATATACAGCTGAGTATCATCAGCGTAGAGATGGTACTCTACCCCAAAACCACAGATGATCTCACCCAGCGGCTTCATGTATGCATTAAACAGGAGAGGCGAGAGGACCGACCCCTGAGGCACCCCACATGTGAGGGGTCTCGGGGTCGACCTCTGCTCTCCTGCCAACACAAATTGCGATTGGCCAGAGAGGTAGGAGGAGAACCACCGTAAAACGGTGCCTCCCACCCCCAACCCCCCCAGCCGATGCAATAGGATACCATGGTCGATGGTATCGAAAGCCGCCGAGAGGTCTAATAGGACCAGGATGGAGGAACAACCCCCATCTCTGGCCCTCCAGAGATCATCCACCAACGCGACCAATGCCGTCTCGGTGCTATGCCCGGGCCGAAAGCCGGACTGGCACGGGTCTAGATAATCAACTTCCTCCAGGTGATGGAGAAACTGTTGTGCCTCCACACTCTCAACAACCTTCGCCAAAAAGGGAAGGTTGGAGACGGGACGATAGTTGGTTAAAAGAGCTGGATCCAAAGAGGGCTTCTTAAGGGCTTCTTATGCATGTTTCCTTCGATGTTTGAGGCTTTATAGAACTTCCCTACCACTATTCAATTGTTCTTGAAATAGCAGAGTTTAAATGCTCCTCACATCCAGATCTGCAGTCAAGGTTGGGCAGAATTTCCCTGAGAGGAATGAGCAAAGAATGCCATCATTGTATGCAGTGTGTTAATCATCTTTTGTGACATTTCATCTCTTGGACCTCTGTGGTAAACTCTGCTGTTCTATGAGATCTGTGTGCACAGAAGGTCTCCACAGGAATCATTCTATCCATGCCCAACATCACAATCACATTTATTTAATGTCATTCAAGGTATGGCAAGGTATGACAGTCATCAAAGGAGGCAGCTAATTAAATGACATGTGGTCATTTTATCCTGGGTAGTGCACAATTGGTATCTTGGTGATAACATCTCCAGTTCCATCAGATGGCCTCCTGTGTGAGAAATAGAAACATAGGAGGAATGTGTGCAAATTGTCCCATAAAATAGCAAACTCAAATTATCTGGTTTTCAATTAGCTTTATCAAAATTTCTGTGGCAACGTAATTGACATTTTTTTTAATTGAGAATATTTCTCTGTTGAAGAGAGTAACAATAGAAGAGTGGCAACATAATTGATAGTTTGTTAATTGTTTTGTTAATTTGGGAATATTTATGCTTACATCATCTATTCCTTATATATAGATCATTTTCTACTCGCTTCTCAAATGTATAAAAATGGGTTCATCCTTTGATCTTCAAGAATTCCTCCCATTATTCCCTGGAGAAAGTTTATCCTAGGCAAACTCTTAACAAGCAATACTGCTGTGAGACTTGATTATTGGTTTTTAGCCCTGCATTTGAAGCCTGAAGGATTAAGCAGTTGTGATAGCTACATAACAATTACAGATAGTCCTTATTTAGCAACAATTATGAAATAGTAACTTTCCAACCCAACACACTGATGGGAATGGGACAATTGGCTGCACTTGCCTTGCCCCAAGCACCTCACCCCAGCCTCCCCATTTCAGCCAACGCACCATGGCCACCCCTCCCTATCATCTCTCCCCCAAGTGATTCTGCCTAACCATTGCTCACCAGCCACCCTTCACCACTGTCTCACTCTGGCCAATTCTCAGCAGATTTGCAACACAGGACAATTAGCCCTGCTTGTCTCAACTATTCCCAGACCAAAACATTCCCAGAAGGTCCTTCCCACTGCAACAACCTCCTCCTCCTCCTCTACTGACTCCTGGAATTGGGCCCATTCCCCATTATTTTCATCTCCTCTCACAAGAGAATCACTCTCAGTGAAGAGGGGCAGGGGCCATGTGAGTTGCAGACAGTAAGAGGCTGTATGTCAGATCTGCCGTAAGGGATGAGAGGGGGGGAGATAAGGAAGGGGGAATGACAGGAAACAGAAGAGGCAACCAGAGACAATGACTGAACAATCCAAGGACACAGGCATGGGAACCAAATGCAAAGGGCCACCACACAGGCTCCAAACTTCAGAAACCAGAACAGCTCATTTTAACCTCATTGGACACAAACAAGATGACATGTGGGGGAGGACCTGGGAGAAGGGAAAATTAAATGATTTATGTGGGAATCTTCCCCACCTGGAGACCCATAGATGATGCATGATGCTTCCTAAATTAGAAACTCTGTCACTCCAGGAGATATTGAAAATTCCCTCCCCCCATATAGTTGTATGGAGAGCACAGTCCTGTCCTGCATTGACAAGGTTACAACTTGCAAGCACCTCTTTTGCAAACTGGACACCCCAGACCATGGCATTGATCAGCAAACTGAAGCACTGGATTGGCTGCTGCATGGTGGGAACAGAAGCTGTCTGGCCTACATGCTCATCCTATGCACTTCAGTCACCTCACTGAAGTGGAGTTTGACACCCCTGCTATAGCTCATGTCCAGCCAAATTCTTCCCTCATGTTCCCTCAGCAGAGCTCTGGATGTCCCTTGATCCTTTTCAGCTCCCTCAATTGAATCATTGGGCATGTTGGGAACAATGGACCAAGAGAGGCTGCATGCAAGGGATCCCATCAAAGGCCTCAGTAAGTTTCCTATTCCAGGTAGTGACCAAGGCCTCAGAAAAACCATTCAGCAAAGCCCCAGGTATCATCCCCCGGTTCCTTTGGAGCCCCACCAGTCACTAAGAGTGGACTGGTCAAATAGATCCAGCCATCAGGCCATGATCTGGCCAGGGAAAAGAAGAAAAGGATAGCTTCTTCTCAGATTATATTGGAAGTAGTCTGTTTTGAGTTGAGCCAAGAATGATGGTAGCCATGTTGAGATGACTTCTTCAAAAGTTCATTTAAATGTGCAACCAATGCCATTGGCATCCCACACTCAATCTTGAATCCTCACAGAAATTATGATTTATCCAAAGCCCACCAAAATTGTCTACTACAGTGTGACCCAGCAATTGTTTCTTGAATACGAGCCACACCAAGAAATCCTTCATAAGTGGGTGAACAAACCCATCATTCAAGGGTGAATTCATGCTGGGTGACTTTCAACTTTAGATTTGTTCCCAACAACTCCTGACTTTCGGCCTCCACTCTTCCACCACACAGGCCTCTATTCTCTCTGTGGTTCACATAAGTGCTGAGATTCTCCACAGTCCATTCATTCTCTTTAACAAACTTAGCCTATTGGAGGAGTGACAGAACCTGGGAATGGAGTAAAAAGAGGAATCAGCCTAGAGTATCTATGTAGCCACAAATGAACTAAGTCCAATCCCTCATGCATTTCATTGAGCCTTAACTAACACCAAGATAGTGCTAATCATTTGTTGAGTAGGTTCCTGTTTGTATGAGTAGTAATTAATCAGTCTAATTTCTAATGTCATGTGTGGCTTCAATGCTTTGCATGGGACACAACATTTACAAAGTCCTTTGTTGAGATAGCTACCATACTGTTCTTTGAGCAGAAACTAATAGTTTAGGAAGTCCCCAGATTCTATAAGAGTCCTAAGCATTACAGTGTTATGCCATGCAGAATCAAAGATGAAAAATATCACTTCTTGGCGAACCTGTTGTTTGTGTTTGCTAGGGGGATTCAAACTTAGACCCTTCCTTCCCATCTAAAATTTCATGCACTAATGCAAAACCTTGATAGCACTGCTTTGTCAATCAGTGGATGAACAACTGACTATCATCAGCATGCAAATGATACCAGACCTCAAACTGAGAAGGATGTCCAGATGCACCCTGAAAGTCAATGGATTTGGCTCCATTGCTCTCCTGTAACCAACACTGGATGGAATCACCTTCAGACGAAGGAAAGACTCACATAGCAGTATGAACCCAATCCTGTTACCCTAGTTTCTAATTTCATCCACTGTCAAGTGGTTGTTAAAAACCTAGTCATTCCATCCAAGCATTGCCACGAGTGCTCACAGTTACAAGGCCACAACTGGGTCTCATGTGACACCAAACCCCATTAGCACTCAAACTAGCTGACCAACTATGGAAAGGCCATCTTGTAAGCAGGAGTTCAATTTCATGGAGATCAAATTCACAACTTCACCATGGCTCCATCTGCTCTATGCATTACAAGAAACACAAACATGCTTTTTCCATTCTGGTGAATGAGAAGCTATTGCTACATGGGTAGAAGAATTGCTTTTCCTTGCAATTATCAGATGTACAGTAATTCTTAGTGTATCCCCTGTGGATTTCTAGACACAAAGACTTCCAAGCTATAAAAAAATATGTGTGAGTTCTCCAGATGGGGGCAGAAGATGACACCTCAACCTGCCTTGCAAAGAGCTCACTCCTAGGATTGAAGAGACTCACATGCCTTTCTTTTCCTCTATGGCCAGGGCACAAAAACCAGGTAAGAGGAAGCATTGCTGATATATATTTGTCCTGGGGCCATCCAGGTGGCACAGGTGGTGTCTCATCTGCTAAAGTTCTAGTGAGAGTTTAGGATAAACCTTCAAATCAGTTTCTGCATGAACCTTGATTTCTGTTCTAGGAGGGAAGGTGATAAGAATGACAGGCAGGAGACATGCTCCTATTGATGCTGATGCTCTTCTGGCTCCTGGTTCCAACTACAGAGAAGAGGCAGCAAACCGTATGTGTTCTCAGGGATCATATCCCATTAGAGGAAAGCCACTATAAGCCTGGAGATCTCATTATTGGTGGGAATTTGCCCTTTGGAACTACTTATAAGTCTTCTGTCCCAGACTTTAATACTCTGAATCTTCCTGTACGTAATGTGTAAGTTTCAATTGGAAGAGAAAAAACTAAACAAATGTTCTCTTTGCCTTTAATTCTGGGACCCGTTTAACAAAAATAATTATTCTATTATTTTGCACTGTCCTAGTGTAGTTCCCATTCTGTGCTTTTCTCAATAAAATACCAAGCTGTTAAAATAGGTTGGAATTCTCAACCTCTTCACAAGAAAATGATAAACAGCAAAAATGAAGATGGAAGCTGTGCTGGACTTGCGAAGAACTTGAAGTATAATCTTAATCTGAACAATAGAACCTCAATACTCTTCAAGTGTTCAGGAGATACAAAAATCCCTCTCTGGGTTGGAATAAGCATTGCTCATGTATAATGGCCTTCAGTGCGTTTATGAATTTGCCCCACATTATAGTCCTGTGCTCAGCAATCTTTAACACACCTGAAGAAGCTGCTACAGAAGAGACCTTAAATTATTATACTGAAACAGGAGCATTTGGAAAGAATTACAGCCACTGCAGCAAACAGAATATGGCAAGGACGACAGAGGGATCCAGGATATGGGTGTAAAGGCTTGTCTGTTTTCTCACAAAGCCATCCAAGATTAGCCAAAAAAGATCCTTAAAAAGAAACAGCAAACCCAATAAAATTTGGGAGATTCCCCCCATCCCCCACAGAATGAAGCAACTGTATTAATGCACACAAGTTTTCCTGTAACGTTCCCCAATCTTTTTCTCACTACAGGTTCATACCTGGAAACTATCAGCAGTTCCTTGCCGTGATGTTTGCTGTCTTCGAGGTCAATAAGGATTTTCTTCTGCTCCCCAACATCACCCTTGGCTTCCACATCTATGGCCATTGCCAGAGGGAGATGTACGTTTCCATAAACAGCCTCTCCATGCTCTCCTCTCAAGGCCAAGTGGTTCCAGGTTACAAATGTGACTGGCAGGACCTTCTGGTCTCCATCATTGGGGGTCTCAGCTCCAAATTCTCAAGGCAGATGGCCTCCATCTTCAACATCTTTAAGGTCCCACAGGTACGAGAGATCCATTGGATACCGTATGGAGTAGACAAAGATCACAAGTACACACATAAGCCAAGATGAAACTAAAGGTAGTTTGAGGGAGGCACATCATGAGCCTGTGAATCTTCGTTTATTCTTCATAGAAGGGTAGCAATCATGTTAGTGATATTTATTCTCTGTATCAGGTTGTTGGATTCTTCTCTCTTCTGATGTACCACAACCAGTTCAGATATGTAGGTGGAGTTTTCTAAGAAGGGAAGGAGATTACGTTTTCCACTCAGTCAGTCAGACTGGTGGAGCAAAAGCTACACAATGTTGACCCTAAAGATGCCATAAGACTTTACTTTGTCTTTGAAAGATGAATCTCATTTTTTGCAGCTCGGTGTTAGCTTTGACTTCTCTCAGGGAGACAGAACAGTTTATCCCTCCTTTTTCCGGATTGATGCCAAGGAATCTGCTCAGTATGTGGGTTTAGTCCAGCTGCTCCTGTATTTCCAGTGGAACTGGGTTGGGCTTCTGGCCCCTGAAGATGACAGGGGAGAACGTTTCATCTCAACTCTGACCCCAATGCTCCAGGAGAAGGAGATCTGCCTGGCCTTCACTGAAAGTTTGAAATCAGATGAACTTCAGATTATAATGAAAAATGTACTTCTCAATATCCAGGCTTGGTCAAAAACTGAAGTGATTATTCTGTTTGGAGACTTTGATTGTAGTGTCACTTTACAGGCAATTTTGTTTGCCCAATTAAAAGAGAGCAAGAAACAATTTCAGAATGTTTGGATCCTAACCTCCCATTGGAAACTTAGCGTGGAGGAATCTAAAGACATATTGCTATTTGTAAAGTCTTTTCATGGAGTCTTGCATTTCAGGGACCACACTGGGGATGTCTCAGAATTCAATCATTTTGTTCTGTCTTTAGACCCCTTGAACCCACAGGGAGATGTATTTCTTTGTCCATGGTGGGAAAAGGCTTTCCGTTGCAAGATGTACAAGCCAGGCAAGATCCCTCCCAAGAAGTACAAACAATGTACAGGAAAGGAGAATCTGCAGAATCTGCCAAATTACATTTTTGAAACAAGCATGACAGGCGAAAGTTACAATATCTACAATGCCGTTTATGCTGTGGCCCATGCTTTACATGCAATGTTTGGATCCAATATTTCTCTGTTGAAGAAAGTAACAATAGAAGAGTGGCAACATAATTGATACTTTGTTAATTGTTTTGTTAATTGGGAATATTTATGCTTACATCATCTATTCCTTACGTATAGATAATTTTCTACTCGCTTCTCAAATGTATAAAAATGGGTTCATCCTTTGATCTTCAAGAGTTCCTCCCATTATTCCCTGGAGAAAGTTTATCCTAGGCAAACTCTTAACAAGCAATACTGCTGTGAGACTTGATTATTGGTTTTTAGCCCTGCATTTGAAGCCTGAAGGATTAAGCAGTTGTGATAGCTACATAAACATTACAGATAGTCCTTATTTAGCAACAATGATGAAATAGTAACTTTCCAACCCAACACACTGATGGGAATGGGACAATTGGCTGCACTTGCCTAGCCCCAAGCACCTCACCCCAGCCTCCCCATTTCAGCCAACGCAACATGGCCACCCCTCCCTATCATCTCTCCCCCAAGTGATTCTCCCTAACCACTGCTCACCAGCCACCCTTCACCACTGTCTCACTCTGGCCATTTCTCAGCAGATTTGCAACACAGGACAATTAGCCCTGCTTGTCTCAACTATTCCCAGACCATTCCCAGAAGGTCCTTCCCACTGCAACAACCTCCTCCTCCTCTACTGACTCCTCGAATTGGGGTCCATTCCCCAATTTTTTCATCTCCTCTCACAAGAGAATCACTCTCAGTGAAGAGGGACAGGGGCCATGTGAGTTGCAGACAGTAAGAGGCTGTATGTCAGATCTGCCGTAAGGGATGAGAGGGTGGGGGAGATAAGGAAGGAGGAATGGCAGGATACAGAAGAGACAACCAGAGACAATGACTGAACGATCCAAGGACACAGGCATGGGAACCAAATGCAAAGGGCCACCACACAGGCTCCAAACTTCAGAAACCAGAACAGCTAATTTTAACCTCATTGGACACAAACAAGATGACATGTGGGGGAGGACCTGGGAGAAGGGAAAATTAAATGATTTATGTGGGAATCTTCCCCACCTGGAGACCCATAGATGATGCTTCCTAAATTAGAAACTGTCACTCCAGGATATATTGAAAATTCCCTTCCCCCAGATAGTTGTATGGAGAGCACAGTCCTGTCCTGCATTGACAAGGTTACAGCTTGCAAGCACCTCTTTGCAAACTGGACACCCCAGACCATGGCATTGAACACCAAACTGAAGCACTGGATTGGCTGCTGCATGTTGGGAACAGAAGCTGTCTGGCCTACATGCTCATCCTATGCACTTCAGTCACCTCATTGAAGTGGAGTTTGACACCCCTGCTCTAGCTCATGTCCAGCCAAATTCTTCCCTCATGTTCCCTCAGCAGAGCTCTGGATGTCCCTTGATCCTTTTCAGCTCCCTCAATTGAATCATTGGCATGTTGGGAACAATGGACCAAGAGAGGCTGCATGCAAGGGATCTCATCAAAGGCCTCAGTAAGTTTCCTATTCCAGGTAGTGACCAAGGCCTCAGACGAACCATGCAGCAAAGCCCCAGGTATCATCCCCAGTTTCCTTTGGAGCCCCACCAGTCACTAAGAGTGGACTGGTCAAATAGATCCAGGCATCAGGCCATGATCTGGTCAGGGAAAAGAAGACAAGGATAGCTTCTTCTCAGATTATATTGGAAGTAGTCTGTTTTGAGTTGAGCCAAGAATGATGGTAGCCATGTTGAGATGACTTCTTCAAAAGTTCATTTAAATGTGCAACCAATGCCATTGGCATCCCACGCTCAATCTTGAATCCTCACAGAAATTATTATTTATCCAAAGCCTACCAAAATTGTCTATTACAGTGTGACCCAGCAATTGTTTCTTGAATACGAGCCACACCAAGAAATCCTTCATAGGTGGGTGAACAAACCCATCATTCAAGGATGAATTCATGCCGGGTGACTTTCAACTTTACAATACAATACAATACAATAGCAGAGTTGGAAGGGACCTTGTAGGTCTTCTAGTCCAACCCCCTGCGTGGGCAGGAACCTTATACCATTTCAGACAAATGGCTATCTAACATCTTTTTAAAGACTTCCAGAGTTGGGGCATTCACAACTTCTGGAGGCAAGCTGTTCCAGAGGTTAATTGTTCTTTCGGTCAGGAAATTTCTCCTTAGTTCCAAGTTGCTTCTCTCCTTGATTAGTTTCCACCCATTGCTTCTTGTCCTGCCCCCAGGTGCCTTGGAGAATAGTTTGATTCCCTCTTCTTTGTGGCACCCTCTGAGATATCGGAACACTGCTATCATGTCTCCCCTGGTCCTTCTCTTCATCAAGCTAGACATACCCAGCTCCTGCAGCCGTTCTTCATATGTCTTAGTCTCCAGTCCCCTAATCATCTTGGTTGCCCTTCTCTGCACTCTTTCCAGAGTCTCCACGTCTTTTCTACATCGTGGCGACCAAAACTGTATGCAGTATTCCAAGTGTGGCCTTACCAAGGCACCATACAGTGGCATTAACACTTCACGTGATCTAGATTCTATCCCTCTGTTTATGCAGCCTAGAACTGTGTTGGCTTTTTTGGCAGCTGCTGCACACTGCTGGCTCATATTTAAATGGTTGTCCACTAGGATTCCAAGATCCCTCTCACAGTTGCTACTATTGAGCAAGGTACCACCCATACTGTACTTGTGCATTTTGTTTTTCTTGCCTATATGTAGGACCTTACTTTTTTCACATTTGAATTTCATTTCATTAGATAGTGCCCAATGTTCAAGTTTGTCTAGATCCTTCTGTATCTTAAGCCTATCTTCTGGAGTGTTGGCTATTCCTGCCAGCTTGGTGTCGTCTGCAAATTTGATGAGTTCCCCATTTATCCCCTCATCCAAATCGTTGATGAAGATGTTAAAGAGTACTGGGCCTAAAACAGAGCCTTGGGGGACTCCACTGCATACTTCCTTCCATGTAGATGCAGTTCCATTGAGGACTACACGTTGAGTGCGGTTGGTCAGCCAGTTGCGAATCCCTTTGGTGGTGGTGCTGTCTAACCCACAATTTTCTACTTTATCTAATAGTAGGTTATGGTCTACTTTATCAAATGCCTTACTGAAGTCCAGGTAAATTATATCAACAGCATTCCTCTGGTCCATTGATTTTGTCACTTTGTCAAAGAATGCAATTAGATTCATCTGGCATGATCTGTTTTTAACAAACCCATGTTGGCTTTTGGCTATTACTTTGTTTGCTTCTAGGTGTTCACTTATTTGTTGTTTAATTATCTTTTCCAGAATCTTTCCTGGTATTGAGGTCAGGCTGATGGGTCTATAGTTTCCTGGATCTGTTTTTTTTCCTTTTTTGAAGATGGGAACCACATCAGCTCTTTTCCAGTCTTCTGGCAGTTCCCCGGTGCTCCAGGATCTCTGAAAGATACAGTTCAGTGGTTCTGAGATCTCGTCTGCCAGTTCCTTCAGAACCCTGGGGTGTAATCCATCCGGTCCTGGTGATTTGAATTCGTCCAGGGCAGACAGGTGCTCACTTACCATTTTCTTCCCTATTTCAACTTGTGTTCCTAATCTGATTTTTGTGGTGCTGTTTAGATTTGTTCCCAACGACTCCTGACTTTCGGCCTCCACTCTTCCACCACACATGCCTCTATTCTCTCTGTGGTTCACATAAGTGCTGAGATTCTCCACAGTCCAAATTCATTCTCTTTAACAAACTTAGCCTATTGGAAGAGTGACAGAACCTGGGAATGGAGTAAAAAGAGGAATCAGCCTAGAGTATCTATGTAGCCACAAATGAACTAAGTCCAATCCCTCATGCATTTCATTGAGCCTTATCTAACACCAAGATAGTGCTAACCATTTGTTGAGTGGGTTCCTGTTTGTATGAGTAGTAATTAATCAGTCTAATTTCTAATGTCATGTGTGGCTTCAATGCTTTGCATGGGACACAACATTTACAAAGTCCCTTGTTGAGATAGCTACCATACTGTTCTTTGAGCAGAAACTAATAGTTTAAGAAGTCCCCAGATTCTATAAGAGTCCTAAGCATTACAGTGTTATGCCATGCAGAATCAAAGATGAAAAATATCACTTCTTGGAGAACCCGTTGTTTATGTTTGCTAGGGGGATTCAAACTTAGACCCTTCCTTCCCATCTAAAATTTCATGGACTAATGCAAAATCTTGATAGCACTGCTTTGTCAATCAGCGGATGAACAACTGACTATCATCAGCATGCAAATGACATCAGACCTCAAACTGAGAAGGCTGTCCAGATGGACCCTGAAAGTCAATGGATTTGGCTCCATTGCTCTCCTGTAACCAACACTGGATGGAATCACCTTCAGACGAAGGAAAGACTCACATAGCAGTATGAACCCAATCCTGTTACCCTAGTTTCTAATTTCATCCACTGTCAAGTGGTTGTTAAAAACCTAGTCATTCCATCCAAGCATTGCCATGAGTGCTCACAGTTACAAGGCCACAACTGGGTCTCATGTGACACCAAACCCCATGTGACACTCAAACTAGGTCATCAACTATGGAAAGGCCATCTTGTAAGCAGGAGTTCAATTTCATGGAGATCAAATTCACAACTTCACCATGGCTCCATCTGCTCTGTGCATTACTAGAAACACAGACATGCTTTTTCCATTCTGGTGAATGAGAAGCTATTGCTACATGGGTAGAAGAATTGCTTTTCCTTGCAATTATCAGATGTACAGTAATACTCAGTGTATCCCCTGTGGATTTCTAGATACAAAGACTTCCAAGCTATAAAAAATATGTGAGAGTTCTCCAGATGGGGGCAGAACATGACACCTCAACCTGCCTTGCAAAGAGCTCACTCCTAGGATTGAAGAGACTCACATGCCTTTGTTTTCCTCTATGGCCAGGGCACAAAACCCAGGTAAGAGGAAGCATTGCTGATATATATTTGTCCTGGGGCCATCCAGGTGGCACAGGTGGTGTCTCATCTGCTAAAGTTCTAGTGAGATTTCAGGAACAACCTTCAAATCAGTTTCTGCATGAACCTTGATGTTCTAGGAGGGAAGGTGATAAGAATGACAGGCAGGAGTCATGCTCCTATTGATGCTGATGCTCTTCTGGCTCCTGGTTCCAACTACAGAGAAGAGGCAGCAAACCGTATGTGTTCTCAGGGATCATATCCGATTAGAGGAAAGCCACTATAAGCCTGGAGATCTCATTATTGGTGGGAATTTGCCCTTTGGAACTACTTATAAGTCTTCTGTCCCAGACTTTAATACTCTGAATCTTCCTGTACGTAATGTGTAAGTTTCAATTGGAAGAGAAAAATCTAAACAAATGTTCTCTTTGCATTTAATTCTGGGACCCATTTCAGAAATAATTCTTCTATTATTTTGCACTGTCCTGGTGTAGTTTCCATTCTGTGCTTTTCTCAATAAAATTGTTAAAATAGGCTGGAATTCTCAACCTCTTCACAAGAAAATGATAAACAGCGAAAATGAAGATGGAAGCTGTGCTGGACTTGCGAAGAACTTGAAGTATAATCTTAATCTGAACAATAGAACCTCAATACTCTTCAAGTGTTCAGGAGATACAAAAATCCCTCTCTGGGTTGGAATAAGCATTGCTCATGTATAATGGCCTTCAGAGCGTCTATGAATTTGCCCCACATTATAGTCCTGTGCTCAGCAATCTTTAACACACCTTAAGAAGCTGTTACAGAAGAGATCTTAAATTATTATACTGAAACAGGAGCATTTGGAAAGAATTACAGCCACTGCAGCAAACAGAATATGGCAAGGACGACAGAGGGATCCAGGATATGGGTGTAAAGGCTTGTCTGTTTTCTCACAAAGCCATCCAAGATGAGCCAAAAAAGATCCTTAAAAAGAAACACCAAACCCAATAAAATTTGGGAGATTCCCCCCATCCCTGAAACAACGAAGCAACTGTATTAATGCACACAAGTTTTCCTGTAATGTTCCCCAATCTTTTTCTCACTACAGGTTCATACCTGGAAACTATCAGCAGTTCCTTGCCATGATGTTTGCTGTCTCCGAGGTCAATAAGGATTTTCTTCTACTCCCCAACATCACCCTTGGCTTCCACATCTATGGCCATTGCCAGAGGGAGATGTATGTTTCCATAAACAGCCTCTCCATGCTCTCCTCTCAAGGCCAAGTGGTTCCAGGTTACAAATGTGACTGGCAGGACCTTCTGGTCTCCATCATTGGGGGTCTCAGCTCCAAATTCTCAAGGCAGATGGCCTCCATCTTCAACATCTTTAAGGTCCCACAGGTACGAGAGATCCATTGGATACAGTATGGAGTAGACAAAGATCACAAGTACACACATAAGCCCAGATGAAACTAAAGGTAGTTTGAGGGAGGCACATCATGAGCCTGTGAATCTTCGTTTATTCTTCATAAAAGGGTAGCAATCATGTTAGTGATATTTATTCTCTGTATCAGGTTGTTGGATTCTTCTCTCTTCTGATGTACCACAACCAGTTCAGATGTGTAGGTGGCGTTTTCTAAGAAGGGAAGGAGATTAAGTTTTCCACTCAGTCAGCCAGACTGGTGGAGCAAAAGCCACACAATGTTGACCCTAAAGATGCCATAAGACTTTACTTTGTCTTTGAAAGATGAATCTCATTTTTTGCAGCTCGGTGTTAGCTTTGACTTCTCTCAGGGAGACAGAACAGTTTATCCCTCCTTTTTCCAGATTGATGCCAAGGAATCTGCTCAGTATGTGGGTTTAGTCCAGCTGCTCCTGTATTTCCAGTGGAACTGGGTTGGGCTTCTGGCCCCTGAAGATGACAGGGGAGAACGTTTCATCTCAACTCTGACCCCAATGCTCCAGGAGAAGGAGATCTGCCTGGCCTTCACTGAAAGTTTGAAATCAGATGATCTTCAGATTATAATGAAAAATTTACTTCTCAATATCCAGGCTTGGTCAAAAACTGAAGTGATTATTCTGTTTGGAGACTTTGATTGTAGTGTCACTTTACAGGCAATTTTGTTTGCCCAATTAAAAGAGAGCAAGAAACAATTTCAGAATGTTTGGATCCTAACCTCCCATTGGAAACTTAGCATGGAGGAATCTAAAGACACATTGCTATTTGTAAAGTCTTTTCATGGAGTCTTGCATTTCAGGGACCACACTGGGGATGTCTCAGAATTCAATCAGTTTGTTCTGTCTCTAGACCCCTTGAACCCACAGGGAGATGTATTTCTTTGTCCATGGTGGGAAAAGGCTTTCCGTTGCAAGATGTACAAGCCAGGCAAGATCCCTCCCAAGAAGTACAAACAATGTACAGGAAAGGAGAATCTGCAGAATCTGCCAAATTACATTTTTGAAACAAGCATGACAGGTGAAAGTTACAATATCTACAATGCCGTTTATGCTGTGGCCCATGCTTTACATGCAATATTTGGATCCAGAGCCCGACCAACCATGATGAGGTTTGGAAAGAGGATCCCAAATATCCAGTCATGGCAGGTAATTTCTTTGGCTTCTTAGAGAGGAAGTTTCCCATATGCATTTTTTTCAATTACTGAATAAATATCTGCATGTTGTCATATCAATGCATCTTCAAAGCTATTATTAGAAAAATGTAAATTAGGAATAATGTGTTGTTGGAAGACTTTAGAGAGGGGAGAAAATAGAAGCAAACCAAATGAACTGTCCATAAGATCTATAGAAGAAAGACCTCTAAAATGTCTTCAATGGCTGCCAGAGTTTCAAGAGGTCACCATGACAAGAAGTACAGTAGATGTCAGCTGAGACCAAAAGAACAATCTGTCTGTGTTTGTGAAAGAGGTTTAAGAAGTTAGCATATTTGCAGAAAGACCTCCATTTCCCTCAGCATGTAACCCAAATCCAACTTGTAGAAAGAGACTCAATTCATTTTAACCTTGGTTTATGTTTTCATAGGTTAACATCCTATGTGATCTAACACAATTTGTTCAGTTTTACATTTATTGTGCTGCTAAACTTGTTGGGTGAATGCAAAGTCTTTGTCCACCTGAGCACATAATGCAGGACTCAAAATAGTCTTAATAGGTTGTTTGTCTCAAACCCATCAGTCTTTTCTGCATTAATGGATAAACATTGAACTTCTCGGAACAGTGAAGAGACAAACTAGGGCAAGCCCTTCCTTTTCCTTGACTCCATTACATCAAACATGGTTCCTGCATTGTGCTCTGTTCTATTCTCAGCTAGAGACAATGAGAGGAATTGTACTCTGTTGCCATACAAATTATTTACTTGCTGCTAAAGTGAATTTATCAGTTTTGAGACCTCAGAACTAAGTAAATATTTAAAACTTCCTGTAAACAAATATCACAAGAGGAAAAAAATATGATTAATTTTGGAATGTGGCACTAAAATCTTTCAATGTACTTATTCTGATAAAGTTTGCTTTGAAGAAACCAGGATACAAAGGACCTGAGAAAAAACGTTTGTAGTTTCAGAGTTAAATATTTGGTATTACTGCAGATTCCTTAATTTTCCACCAAGAGAACTCCTCTGGCTTTTCAGAAATAAACTCATCTTCTCCAGATTCTAAATTTAATTTATTTTATATCATAATGTGTTAATTGTTAATTTATTTATTGCTTATTGGATTCTTTATTTAATCTCTTTTTAACCTTTGTACTATGTGTTTCTTATGTTGTACGCTGCCCTGAGTCCTTTGGGAGGAGGGTGGCATATAAATCCAATAAATCCTGAAATCTTGAGATGGTCACCATGTTATGATAGAAGCCATAACCATAGCTCCAACCAAATGCTCTTATATCTAAAGTTCTCTTTTCTTTCAGATTCTTCCCTATTTGAGGAATGTGCAGTTCAACAACAGTGCTGGAGATGAAGTCTCCTTCTCAGAAGATGGACTGGGATCTTCTCGTTATGATCTTCTCAACTGGGTTTTCCTCCCCAATCAATCTTTTGTCCCCATGAAGGTTGGGCAAATAAACCCTGAGGCTCCCCCAGGCCAGGATTTCACTATTAACTCTGATGGAATTATCTGGGCCACAAAGGTGAGCTGCAAAGAAATGTAAGTTCAGGGAAAGATTCATTATCTTCCTGAGATGCAGAACATCTTCCTAACTTGAAAAATTATCAGTTGAGTCAGAAATCATGACAGTCATTTGGTGAAAAATCTGCTTTGTGTGTAAAACATTTGAGGTCTGATTTGTGTCATTCCTCAAAGAGTTGGGCTTGAGAACAACATCTGCTGGAAACGCAGGATTCAGTAACAGCAAGGAACACTCATTTCCATGGACCATTGATGCTCAGTTGTATCCTCATGGTTCTTTCTTTTAGAAATGCTGTCGTTCAGTCACAAGTCTTCCTCTGCAAGCTGAGATCTCAGTTCCAGTCTCCAGCTTATGTTGGTAGGCTGGAAGTGCCACTGGCCTGAATTTCCTAGCATCTGGTCTTGGTTTTTAATAGACAAGAGTGAACAATTATGTTGGAACAGATTTTGAACATAGAAATAAGAATGGGGAATAAAAATAGGAATGTGGGAACAAATTAAAAAAGCATGTTCATTGCTTTGGTCATTTCTCTTTCAGAAGGTGCCCTTTGCCAGGTGTGGCATGAAGAGGTGCCATGCAGGAGAGAAGAGAAGAGTTCCAGAGGGAGAGCCAGTTTGCTGCTACCAGTGTGACGCTTGTCCAGAAGGGACCTTTTCTAACAAGATAGGTAGATCAGACTTTAAATCTTAATCCTTCAGAATCAAAGGAAGACATTCATGAAGTCAATGTATTTTGGTTATTGTTGTCATTTCTGATAAGATTGACACCCTTTCATACTTTCATCAGATTCTTTCAGTAAACTGCCCTGACCACAGACTGCAATTCAGCAATTGCTTGAGGGATAGATTTAGGGCACAATTTATGAAATCCCAACATGCATTTCCATTCTTACTCTAACACCCAGTTGGGAAAATTAACCTCCAATCTTGCCTGGAGGAAGTGGGGTGTGCAGTCCAAGCTTTAATTTTTTATCATTTAGTGCATGCCTCTTCTATCACAAAGAATGACCTTGGGCTTCTAGCAAGGAATGTTTTATTTTGACAACAACCCATTCTACTCCTTACTATTCTCTCACCCAATTCTCCACTAATGAAACAGCATAGTAAAATAAAAGAGAGTGTGGCAGGCCAAAGATCCGAAAAGGAATATGACTACACGCCTGACACTATCTCTCTCTGAAAGAGTAGGAGGGAGCAAAAAAGTCTGAATGAACAGATCTGTAGTATAAAGCAGAAAGGCAGGGATAGTTTACTCATAAACAAAGCAGCACCATTCCTGGAGAACAGATCTATCCGTCTTCTGTGGGTTCCATTATAAAAGGATGGGGTGGAAAGGCAGCAACCTCAAACTGAAAGCTACATTACCCATGGAAGTCATCAGTGGATATATTACTGGTATTGAACAAATCCTCAACATTGGTTAATCATGGTCATCATAAATGAATGATTTGCTCTTTTTCATGTCCCATAAATTGCACAGTGAATTATTTCATGAATCCCTTTGTGGGTAGGTTAACAGCAGAAAGACAACATGTGTATCACCTTTGTGAGAGGGATTGTATGCATGGTAGTTGCTCAAGAAATCCTTAGATAAAGACTTTTGATTTCAGATGCAGCTCACTGTGAACCCTGCCCAGAAGACCAATTTCCCCAAAAGGACAAGGACCAATGCATTGCAAAGAAGATCCACTTCCTGTCCTATCAAGAAATCCTGGGATACATTTTAGTTTTTCTTGCTCTATTTCTCTCAGTGATCACATCAGCAGTCCTGGTGATTTTCTATAAACATCATGACACACCAATTGTCAAGGCCAACAATCGAGATCTCACCTACATCCTCCTGGTCTCCCTCCTGCTCTGCTTCCTCTGCTCCTTCCTATTCATTGGTCAACCAGGGAAGATCACCTGTCTCTTCCAACAATCTGCCTTTGCCATTCTCTTTTCCCTTGCAGTTTCTTCTGTTTTGGCAAAGACTGTCATGGTGGTTCTGGCCTTCATGGCCACCAAGCCAGGGAACAAGACAAGGAAACTCTTGGGAAAACCACTGACCAACTCCATTGTCATAGCCTGTCCTCTGGTCCAAGCCCTTATTTGTGCAACTTGGTTGGTAACCTCTCCTCCATTTCACAGCTGGGATTTTCACTCCTTGTTTGGAGAAATCATCTTGGAATGTAAGGAAGGATCAGCTTTAATGTTTTACATTGTCCTTGCCTACCTAGGGTTTTTGGCCCTCATCAGTTTCACTGTGGCATTTCTAGCTCGGAAATTACCTGACAGCTTTAATGAAGCGAAGTTCATTACTTTTAGCATGCTGGTCTTTTGCAGTGTTTGGATCACTTTCCTCCCCACCTACCTGAGCACCAAAGGGAAGTCCATGGTGGCTGTGGAGATCTTCTCCATCTTGGCCTCTGGAGCAGCTCTCTTGGCTTGTATCTTTTTCCCCAAATGCTACATTATTCTGCTGAGGCCTGATCTGAATTGTAAAGAAAATATAGTAAGAAACAAAAATTTCTAACTAATGCAAGGAGTTTTCTCATTTATATTTGTCTTTGTGGCATGTTTAGAATGTGATAAAATTTCTAATAAATGATGATGTGAAGGTGAAATTTGTCCATCAAATAATTCCTTATCAATTTCTGCAATTGCTTACAATATTCCTGTAGTCAGTTTTCTGTTTATCATGTTTTAGAAGTGCCCTTAGTGAGGTCCCTTGTTCCGTATGGATGCAAAACTTGTCATTAAAGTTGCATTTTTTATTTTGGATATTTCTAAGTTATAATGGCAAAGGAAAAAACCAAGCGTTAGATACAATCATTGCAAGATGCTAAGGAAAAATGGAGTTTGGGTTTACCAGATCAGAAATTGTATTTTGAGTTATGTTGTTTGGCCTGGTTAAAAGAGTGGGTGAACCTTCAGAATAAGAGGCTACTTGAATTAGAAGGCCAAGCATTAAGGTTTGGATGGCACTGTTTGTATGATATGGTAAAGTGAAACTTAATGTTGATTTTAATAGTCACTTTGCTAGATGTGGCATACTAAGAGTTTGGAATAAATATACAATAATGTTCTATACGAAGATTCCTCTTTGGGTGTCCACAAAGAAACTTTTTTAAGAAAAAGAAATGGTGGGGAAGATAGACTGGTGGATGTATGGTAACATATTATCTTCAAACTCTGATTAAATTACATTAAAGTTGAGGGAAGAACTTGAATTAGAAGGTTATGTTTGCCATTGGTTTACATATCAACAACTGAAAGAATGGTTTAAATCAAATAAAAAGAGTTGTGGGTTTGATTTGGCTAAAAATGAATTGGAAATCTTACTGTGTGGTAGAGATATTATTACTAAGATTTATAAAATGTCATTGAAATTGAATTTCGAATATAAACATGCAAAACATTTTTATGATTCAATGGGCAAGGAATTTTGGATATAATGTGATGCTTGAACAAAGGGAAAATATGTGGATGAAAGATTTAAAATTTACACTAAACTATAATTTAAAAGAAAAATTTTAAAGGATGATGTAATACTGGCATTTAACACTGGATAAGTTATCCAGAATGTATAAAGGTATTTCAAATGAATGTTGGAAGTGTAAAAGAAAGAAGGAACTTTTAACCATTTATGGTGGACATGTGATAAAAGAAAGAAATGTTGGAGTAAGATTCATATTATAATAAAGAAAATTCTTAAAACAAAAATAAAAAAGGAAACCATAAACTTTTCTTTTGGATTTAATGGAAGAGGGCTTTGAGAAAAAAAAATTGCAACTTGGATCTTACATATGTTGACAGCAGCAAGACTATTATATGCACAGAAATGGAAGGAGACTTGGATTCCCACTATGGATGAAGGGCTGCAGAAGCTGATGGAGGTGGCAGAAGTGGCTAAATCGACCATTTTGGTTAAAGGAAAGAATATAAGTACCTTTGTTTCCACATGGAGAAAGTTCTAAACTTGAAGTTTAAAATGAAAATGAAACTTTTAGATTTTGGGTTTTATTAATTAGATTGATATGTTTTTATAGAAATTGCTAGTTTATATTAATGTGGAAAAACAAAGTTGTAGTTTGATATTAATGCTTTATTTTACTGCAACAGAGGGAGTTGGAAATCAATGTTTCTTCTTTTCTTCTCCTCATTTTCTCCTCACTTTTCTCTCCTCCTTCTCCCTCCACTATTTCTTCCTATTTAGTTTTATGTTTTGTATTTTATCTTACAAACTAATAAAAATGTGAAACTGGAAAAAAGGATATGTTTATTATTTCAAGGAGGAAATTTTCTTATTTTGTTCCTTATTTTATTTAATTTATTTTTAAGATAGTGTTTTTTCCCCAAATTTATTTATTTTTTATTTATATAACATCCAATTTTCATCGAACAGTGTGCGTTCTGAATAGAGAACAACGACACAAAATTAATGCATGAAATTAAATTGAATACAGAGAGATAGAAAAGTGTGCAACTTTCCCTAATGGGTAGAATAAAGATGAATATCCTTCTGAAGATATGATTTTTATTCCAAACTATACCAATAAAATTAGAGAAAAATATTTTGATGACTTGAATAAAATAATGTTGAAATTTATTTGGCAAAGTAAGAAACTGAGAATAAAATTAATATTATTGCAAGCGTCAAAAGGGAAAGGAGGGTTTGGTCTGCCTGACTGGGAACTGTACCATCAAGCTACTAAAGAGTGAATAACTTTAAGGAATATGAGATTACTATTACTGGAGGGTCACAATATTCACCTAAGGTGACATGTGTTTCTCTGGCATGGGAGAAGCATGGCACATAGATCTTTCCAAAGGCATTGTGTAAGAAATGCATTGTTAGCAGTGTGGAATAAAATTAAAGAACAAAATTATATGAAAATATCAGTCTGGCTCTCCACCTTAGAAGCATTGAAACACCCAAATCGGATAAATACAGAAACAAAATGTTTCTTATAAGGATATGTTAAATGAGAAGGATGAATTGAAAACCAGAGTAGAATTAAAAGATCAAGGGGTGGACTTGGAGTGGTGGTTGTACCTGTAGATACAATCATGTTAGGTGAAGGATGTGAAAACATGGGGGTTTTATAGAGAATTAACAGCATTAGGTAAATTATTAGTTGGGACTGATGATAAATTGATAAAGAGAATATACAAATATTTATTAGATTATAAAATGGAAGAACAAGTTAAAGAGACCACGGTTGTATGGGCCAAAAATTTTGGACATAACATTGATTTGGACAATTGGCAAAAGCTTTGGGAGAGAAATCGGAAAGTGACATTGGGTACATTATATAAAGAAAATCTTTGTAAAATGTTCTACAGGTGGCAGCTCCCCCCAGCAGGATTGGCTAAAATGTTTAGCAATATGTCCCCAAATTGTTGGAAATGCAAATAAACACCAGGCACATACTACCACATGTGGTGGACATGGAAAAAAGCCAGGAACTTTTGGTTACAAATCCGTATGTGGTTAGAAAAAATGGTTAGACAACATATAGAGTTCAAGCCAGAATTATTTCTATTAGGCATTATAACAGATGGCTTTGACAAAAGGGACAATATACCTAACACTACACATTCTGACCGCAGCAAGAATGGTGTATGCGCAGCAGTGGAAATGCGAAAGAGGAGATAATAAGGAAGATTCTAGTCTGTGCAGAAACAGATAGACTAACATTAAAAATAAAAGACAAAGGAGACAGAATATTTTTTTTTCTTTTGAAAAAGTTTTATTGGGTTTTACAAATTTTTATAAAAATAAGATAAGGGATTGTAAGGAGTTACAAAGACATATTGAGAACCTCTATGTCGGAGGTGTTGGCCTCCTCCGAGACTTCATAAAAAGAAATAGAAAATACAATACATTTTTCATTTTTCTACAAAGTGGAAAGAGATACAAATATTTCAATTTTAAAATCTATGCAATCAATCATTTATAAACATCCAAATAAAAGTTATACTATACAGAAAAAAAGTCACTTGTGAAATCTAAGTCTTTTGGCAATTGTACCATTCTCTCCCTGACCTCCATAGGGCGGAGCCGTGGCCCCCTCCGTTCCCCCATTTTCATCCTCCAGGATTGGGGAGTATTTTTCCTTAAAAAAGACATCCGCCTCTGCAATTGTTTTAATTTTTACTCTTCCCCCCTCCCAGAACGCCAACATTCCCTTGGACCTCACCCACCTGAAACACACCCCCTTTTTAAATAATCTTTTAAATAAGAAGGAATAATTCCTCCCTATCTCTATAATCTTTTTCGGGATCTGTTTCAAGGTGGCAACCTCATTCTGTTGGTAAATTAAGGTACCGTCTCTCTGTGCTCTCAGGGTCCCCTCCCTTATTGGCCTTCTTACAAATTTAATGCGTATCTCTCTGGGTATTTCATTTGTCCTGGCATATGCTGAATTGTTTCTAATTGTTTAATTAGTATATATGTTATTTGTTTTCACCTTGGTTTTTATGGTGGGTGAAGTGCCAGGATGGTCACACTGTATTTGATATACTTGTATGTAAATAATAATAATAATAATAATAATAATAATAATAATAATAATAATAATAATAATAATAATAATAATAATAATAACAACAACAACAACAACAACAACAACAACAATAATAATAATAATAATAATAATAATAATAATAATAATAATAATTTAAAAAGGAAAACTGTATGGGGTGTGTCATCATTGTTTTGAATTCAGCCACAAATGATGGTGGCCGTAGTGAGATGCCTCTAAGGCCAGCTCCAGGGATGGCAAATGGACATCTCCCAAGACCAGAAGTCTGGGGAACTACACAGTCAACTGTGAAATGCTCTCCAAGGCTCAGACATGAAGGTTACATGCAGCAGGATGGTTGGTACAGTAGTAAGGATCCCAACTGGTCCTCTCAATGAATCATCAGCAAAAGAGTTTCAGACCTGGAAATTTGGGGAGCAGCACCCCAAAAGACCAAAAGAGACACCTGGATGACAATTCCTACCCTTAGGCTACAGCAACAGAAATTTGCAACTCTTGCCAAAAAAATTGCAGTTAATATCCTGAGATTCTTCTTCAGATTGCATTTCTACCTTGTGTCTCTATTCCCAAATAGCCTTCCTATTATCTGGGAAAATGTGGGCACAAGCCTAAATCCGTCTTGTGTGCAGGAGGTCAGTTTTATGGAGGTCACCTACACAACTTCCCTATGACTCCATCTGCTCTGTGCATTACAAGAAGAGACACCAACATGTTTTCCATTCTGCTGCATGAAGAGAAGCTGTTGCTAAGGGGATGGGACAATGGCTTTTCCCTGCAATTATCAGAAGAACAGGCATTCTTCGTGTATCCCCTGGGGATTTCTAGACACGAAGATCTTCCAGAATGAAACTTGCTTTAAAAAATATCTGAGTGCATCAGCTGGGGTGACATAACATGTCACCTTACTTTGACTTGCAAAGAGCTCACACCTGGGTTTGAAGAGACGCATGTGCCTTTGTTCTCAGCCCAAACAGAGGTAATAGGAAGCATTGTTGATATAAAATTGTCCTGGGGCCATCCAGGTAGCACTGGTGATGTCTGCTCTGCTAAAGTTCCAGTGAGATTTCAGGAAAAAACTTCAGTTTCTGCATAAACCTTGATTTCTGTTCTAGGAGGGAAGGTGAAAAGAATAACCAGGCAGGAGTGATGCTACTGTTGATGCTGAAGCTCTTCTGGCTCCTGCCTCCAATTACAGCGAAGAGGCTGCAAACCAAATGTGTGTTCAGGGATTATATTGAGTTGGATGAAGCCCACTATAGTCCTGGCGATCTCATTATTGGTAGTATTTTACCCTTTGGAACCATTTTACAGTCTCCTGTCATAGACTTTAAAACACTGAATCTTTTTTCCGATAAGGCGTAAGTTTCAGCTGGAGAGAAACATCCAGATAATTATTCTCTTTGCTTTAAATTCTGGAACCCCTTTCAGAAGTACTTCTTCTAGTGTATTGAACTGTCCTGTTGTAGTACGTTTTGTGCTTTTCTCAATAGATTAGCAAGATCTTAAAATAGCCTTGAATTTGCAATCCCTTTCTCAGGAAGATGATAAACAACAAAAATGAAGAGGGAAGCTGTGCTGGCATAGTAAAGAAGTCAAATTATAATATTAATCTAAACTTGTGGTAGAAAACTCAAAATAAAAGCTCAACACTTCAAGTGTTCAGGAGTTACAAAAATTCCTCTCAGTGTTGGAATCAGCATTGCTCATGATTAAATCCATGAGGTGACCCCCACTGTAGTCTTCTGCTCAGCAATGTTTACCTCACCTGAAGAAGCTTAAATAATTATGGTGAAAGGGGAGCAGTAAGAAAGGATTTCAGCCACTGCATCATAGTGAATATGGCAAGGATGATAGAGAGTATCAAATAGTCCATGATATCTATGGAAAGGCTTAATCCTTTCTCACAAAATCATTGAACTTTAGCCAAGGGAAATCCTATGAAAAAAACCCCAATCCAATGAAATTTGGGAGTTTCTGCCCTCAAAAGTTCCCCCCACAAACAGTGAAGCAAATTCTATAGCCATGCACAAATTTCCCTGCAATGTTCTCCAATGTTCTTCTCATTACAGATACACCACCTGTAACTACCAGCAATTCCTTGCCTTGATGTTTGCTGTCTCAGAGGTCAATAAGGATTTTCTTCTGCTTCCCAACATCACCCTTGGCTTCCACATCTATGGACATTTCCAGAGGGAGAACATTATTTCCTTAAACAGCCTCTCCATGCTCTCCTCACGAGGCCAAGTGGTTCCAGGTTACAAATGTGACCTGCAGGAGACTCTGCTGTCCATCATTGGTGGTCTCAGTGCCAAATCCTCAAGGCAGATGGCTTCCATCTTCAGCATTTTTAAGGTCCCACAGGTAAGAGAGCTCTCTTGGATGTAGTATGGAATAGACAAAGATCAAAAGCACAGACAGAAGCCAACAATGAAACTAAAGGTAGGGGGATTGGGGGGGGGGATAATGAGTGTGTGACTCTTAGACTATTCTTTATTAAAGAGTAGCCATAATTTTAATGTCATTTATTCGCTGTATCAGGTTGTTGATTTCTTCTCTTGTCTTCTCAAGTACCACAACCACAATAAACATGGCTGGCTAAGGAGGGAAGAAGGTTAAGTTTGCCAGTCAAAGTGTGTCAGCCTGACTACAAGGGCCATCAACCACACAATGGTAACTACCAATGGTAACTAAGTCAGCATAAAACTTTTACTTTGTCTTTGAAAAAAGAATCTCTTTTTCTCCAGCTCGGTGTTGGCTTTGAGTTCTCTCAGGGAGAGAGAAGAGTTTATCCTTCCTTCTTCCGGATTAATCCCAAGGAATCTCCTCAGTATGTGGGTTTAGTTCAGCTGCTCCTGTATTTCCAGTGGAACTGGGTTGGGCTTTTGGCCCCTGAAGATGACAGGGGGGAACGTTTCATCTCAACTCTGACGCCAATGCTCCAGGAGAAGGAGATCTGCCTGGCTCTCACTAGAGTGTTGAAATTGGGTGATATTGTTATCACTGCTGAAAAGTTTGTTCTCAATTTCCCTACCTTGTCTAAAACAGAAGTATTTATCCTGTTTGCAGAGTCAACTGTTATTGGCACTTTAATAACGTTGCTATATTTTTTTGAAAACTCCAAAAAAGTATCATTTAGGAAAGTTTTTATCTTCACTTCCCACTGGAGATTTGGTGCAGCACAATTTGAAGACATGTTGCAATATATAAAGTTTTTTCATGGGGTCTTGCATTTTAGGGACCACCCTGGGGATGTCTCTGAATTCAGTCACTTCCTCCTGTCTTTAGACCCCTTGAACCCCCAAGGAGACGTCTTCCTCCCTATATGGTGGGAAAATGCCTTTGGCTGCAAGATCCATAAATCGGGAAAGATCCCTCCAAATGGGGAAAAACAATGTACAGGAAAGGAGAATGTGCAGAATCTGCCCAATTACACTTTTGAAACAAAAATGACAGGTGAAAGTTACAATATCTACAATGCTGTTTATGCTCTGGCACACGCTTTACATGCAATGTATGGATCTGGAGTTCAACTGACCAGGATGAGGCTTGGAAAGAGGATCTCAACTGTCCAGTCATGGCAGGTAATTTCTGTGGCTTTTGACTCAGTCCACAGACGCTTAGATCAGAAGCTCCCCATATGAATTTCTTTTGTTCCTGATTAAATGTCTGCATGCTCCCATACCAATTCATCTGAGACCCTGCCCTTTTTTTTACTTTATCATTTGTTGTGCTACTCAGCTTGCTGTGTGAAAAGAAGCTTCTGATTAATAATGGATGGAAACTAACCAAAGAGAGAAGCAACCAAGAACTAACGAGAAATGTCTTAAGGAACAGTTTATCCTTAGAAGTGGTGGGTGCACCATTGCTGGAGTCAGTTAAGAAGAGACAGGAGACAAGACACTTGTCTAAAACTGTAGAAGGTCTGTTGCACATATGAGAGGTCTCGAGGCCGACCTCTGCCCCCCTGTCAACACATATTGTGACCGACCAGAGAGGTAGGATGAGAACCACCGCAAAACGGTGCCTCCCAGCCCCAACCCCCCCAGTCGGCGCAATAGGATACCATGGTCGATGGTATCAAAAGCCGCTGAGAGGTCTAATAGGACTAGGATAGAGGAATATCCTCTATCCCGCGCCCTCCAGAGATCATCAACCAACGCGATCAATGCCGTCTCGGTGCTGTGCCTGGGTCAGAAGCCGGACTGGCGCGGGTCTAGATAATCAACTTCCTCCAAGTGTCGCAGAAACTGTTGAGCCACCACACTCTCAACAACCTTCACTAGAAAGTGGAGGTTGGAGACGGGACGATAGTTCTCTAATAATGCTGGATCCAGGGACGGCTTCTTGAGGAGGGGCCTTACTACCGCCTCTTTCAAGACGGCAGGCAAGGACCCCTCACTCAAAGATGCGTTGACAATGTCCTGGAGCCAGCCTCGTGTCGTCTCCCAGGATGCCAGTACAAGCCAGGAGGGACACGGGTCCAATAAACATGTGGTAGCCCTAAGTCTCTTTGACAACTTGTCCATATCCTCGGCGGTAACAAAATCAAACTCCTCCCAAGATGGTGTCACAAGAACAGCCTTGGCCCACTGTCGATGGAGGGTAGCTCGTTCCGAATCCGAGTGATTTTCTCCTGCAGATAAATCCCAAATTCCTCTGCTCGACCCTGTAAAGGGGCTTCCCGCGGCCTCTGTTGAAGGAGGGAGCGGGTCACCCCAAACAGGGCGGCAGGGCGGTTATCTGCGGATGCAATAAGAGTGGCACAATACTCACGTTTGGCCACTCTTATCGCCACTAAGGAAGTCCTAATATGGTCTCTCACTAGTGTTCGGTCGGCTTCGGAGCGAGAAGATCTCCATCTGCTCTCTAGGCGTCTCTTGTGGCGCTTCATCCCCCTAAGCCCCTCGGTTAAACCAAAGAGCCCAGGTGGTTCATCGCCGCAAGAGAGGCCGCAAGGGCGCGACTCGGTCCAAGGCCCCCATGGCTGCACTTAACCATGTGGCCACTAGGTCCTCAGTCGAGTCGCGGGGCAAGTCTACAGGAATTGGCCCAAGCTCCCTTTGGAACCTTATCAGGTCCATCAGGAGCCTGGGGCGGAACCATATAGGAATATCCGGTTCCGCCTCCCTGCAGTGAGGTGTGGCGATCGGAAAGTCGAGCCGAAGGAGAGCGTGATCTGTCCATGACAGGGGTGTGATGACTAGATCCCCTATTCCCAGATCACTACTCCACTGTCCCGAGACGAAGATTAGATCCAGGGTGTGTCCGCCCTCGTGGGTAGGGCCTACAACTACTTGGGTCAGGTCCATGGCTGTCATGGAAGCCATGAACTCCCGAGCTAACCCAGAGGTTTCGCCTGCTGACGGCAGGTTAAAGTCCCCCATGACTAACAGTCTCTGATGTCCAATCTCTGATGTCCATGGATGTGTAAGGAATGCCAGTGGCTTGAATCTGGCAGGTGCTATTCAGGCAATTTATTTCTTTAGAAGAGAATCTGAACATAGAAGCAGGAATAAGGAAGGGAAACAGCAATGGGGAAAAGAACAAATGTAGCAGGTTCATTGCTTAGATCATCTCATATATTTCTCTTTTCTCTTTTAGAAGGTGCTCTTTGCCAGGTGCGGCATGAAGAGGTGCCATGCAGGAGAGAGAAGAAGAGTTCCAGAGGGTGAGCAAGTTTGCTGCTACCAGTGTGACGCTTGTCCAGAAGGGACCTTTTCTAATCGGACAGGTAGAGCAGACATCAAATCTAAATCTTCCAGAATCAAGGATCAGCCATTCATTAAATCGATATATTTTTGTTATTGTGATCATTTTTGATAAAATCGTCATGCACACATAATTTTCAGAAGAACTTGCAGTTTAAAGATATAAACCCCTGGCAATAGAGGCCACCTTTCCTGACCTTCAGCAAGGATGGTTTGAGGTCACAAGATATGAGTCCCCAACATCCATTTTTGTTTCTACTTTCACCTCCAATTGGGAAACCAACTTTCAGTCTTTTCCTGAGGAAGTGGGGCATGTGGTCCCAGCTTTTATTTGCTCATTCAAATTGTGCTCCTTCTGGCATCTCTATCAACCTCTGAGGAAGTAGACCTGTCAGAGAAAGAGGAGATCCATCTATCTATGTCTCTTTGACAGAGCAAGAGGGAGAAATGAACACATATGAAGTACAAAGCAGAGAGATCAAGGCAGGGATAATGTAAACAAAAGAAATGTTAGCTTTCCTGGATAACAGATCTGTCATTCTTCTGTGGGTTCCATTATAAAAGGGGAGAAAAATCAGGCTGGAATCTCAGACTGAAATCCACATTACTTATGGAAGTGCACAGTGAATGGAAAGATGGAACACAATCCTTGTCTCTGGATAATCTATCCCCAGGATCATGATAAATGAAGGATGATTTGCTCTTTGTGACACCCATCAATTGCATGTGATTATTTCATTACTCCCTTTCTAGATAGGAATATAGCAGAAAGGAAACCCTCAAATCTTTTATGTGGGAGGAATAATTTGCATGGTAGTTGCTGAAGACAAAGACTTTTCATTTCAGATGCAGCTAATTGTGAACTCTGTCCAGAAGACCAATTTCCCCATAAGGACAAGGACCAATGCATTGCCAAGAAGATCCACTTCCTTGCCTATCAAGACACCATGGGATACATTTTAGTTTTTCTTGCTCTTTTGCTCTCAATGATCACTTCTGCAGTTCTGGTGATTTTCTATAATCATCATGACACCCCGATTGTCAAGGCCAACAACCGAGATCTCACTTACATTCTCCTGGTCTCCCTCTTGCTCTGCTTTCTCTGCTCCTTCCTCTTCATTGGTCAACCAGGGAAGATCACTTGTCTCTTCCAACAATCTGCCTTTGCCATTCTCTTTTCCTTGGCAGTTTCCTCTGTGTTGGCAAAAACTGTCATGGTGGTTCTGGCCTTCATGGCCACCAAGCCAGGGAACAGGACGAGGAAACTCTTAGGAAAACCACTGACCAACTCCATTGTCATAGCCTGTCCCCTAATCCAAGCCCTTCTTTGTGCCACCTGGCTGGGAACCTCTCCCCCATTTGTTAACTTGGACTTCCACTCCTTGTTTGGAGAGATCATCTTAGAATGTAAGCAAGGCTCAGCTGTAATGTTTTACGGTGTCCTCTCTTACTTAGGACTTTTGGCCCTTGTCAGTTTCACAGTGGCCTTTCTAGCTAGGAAATTGCCTGATAGCTTTAATGAAGCCAAGTTCATTACTTTTAGCATGCTGGTCTTTTGCAGTGTTTGGATCTCCTTCCTCCCTACCTACCTGAGCACTAAAGGGAAGTCCATGGTGGCTGTGGAGATCTTCTCAATTTTGGCCTCTGGGGCTGCTCTCTTGGCTTGTATCTTTTTCCCCAAATGCTACGTTATTCTGCTGAGACCTGATCTGAATTGTAGAGAAAATATAGTAAGAAACAAAATTTTGTAACTAATGCAAGGCGTTTCCATATTTTTATTTGTCTTTGTGCAATTTTAGTGTAAGATTTTTAATAAATGATGATGTGAAGGAGGAATTTGTCCATGAAATAATTTGTTATCAAGTGCTGCAACTGGCCACAATATTTCTGTGGTCAGCTTTTGTTTATAATATTTTCAAAGTGTCCTTAGTGAAATCCAGTATCCTGTATAAAAGGAAAACTTGTTATTAAAGATGCAGTTATTATGTCAGATATTTTTAAGTTCATATGGCAAAGGAAAAACCCAAAATTAGATGCAAACTACTGCAAGATGCTAAGGAAAAAGTGGTTTGTGTTTACCAGACCTGAAATTGGATTTTGAGGCATGTTCTCTGGCCTAGTTACAACATCCAGAATAAGAGGCTACTTGAATTAGAGAGCCACGAATTAAGGTTTGGATGGCACAGTTATTTATGGCATGATGAAGTTTATGTTGATTTTAATAATCACTTTGCTAGATGTGCCATACTAAGAGTTTGGAATAAATATAAAACAAGGTTCTATAGGAAGTTTCCTCTTTGTATGTCCCCCCGAGAAGCTTTTTTTTAGAAAAGAAATGGTGGTGAAGCCAGACTGCTGGACATATGGTAACATATTATCTTCAAACTCTGGTGAATCTACATTAAAGTTGAGGATAGAACTTGAATTAGAAGGTTATATTTGCCATTGGTTTACACATCAACAACTAAAATCAAATAAAAAATGATATGGGTCTGTAAATCTTACTGTGTGGTAGTGATGAGCATATTGTTGCTAAGATTTATAAAATGTTATTGAAATTGAATTTGGAAGGTGAACATGTAAAACATTGTATGATTCAATAGACAAGGATTTTTGGATATAATGTGATGCTTGAACATTGGGAAAATATGTGGATGAAAGGTTTAAAATTGACACTAAACTATAATTTAAAAGAAAAATTGTATAGGATGATGGATCGCTGGCATTTTACACCAGATAAGTTGTCCATAAAGGTATTTCAAATGAATGTTGGAAAGAAGGAGCTTTTAACCATTTATGGTGGACATGTGATAAAGCAAAGACATTTTGGAGTAAGATTCATATTATAATACAGAATATTTGTAAAATGAAAATTAAAATGAGACCACAAACTTTTCCTTTGGCTTTAATGGAAAAAGACTCGAAGAAAAATTTGGAGCTTATATATGTTGACAGCAGCAAGACTATTATAAGCATAAAAATGGAAGGAGACTGAGATTCCCACTATGGATGAATGGCTGCAAAAGCTGATGGAGTTGGCAGAAGTGGCAAAATTGACCATTTTGGTTAAAGGAAAGAATATAAGTACCTTTGTTTCCACATGGAGACCATTCTGAACTTTGTGCTTGAAGTGGAAAAAATTGAAATTTTCATTTTGATGTAACCGATTAGATTGATATGTTTTTAGAGAAATGGCTAGATTATATTATTATGGAAAAACAAAAAGTTGTGGTTTGATATTAATGCTTTATTTTACTGCAACAGAGGGAGTCAGAAGTCAGTTTTTCTTCTTTTCTTTTCCCCAATTTCTGCTCATATTTCTCTCCTCTTTCCCCCTCCACTGTGTCTTCCCATTTATTTTTGTATTTTAACTTATAACCTAATAAAAATGTTAAACTGGGAAAATATGTGTTTGTTATTTCATGGAGAAAATTTTCTTATATTGTTCCTTATTTTATTTAGTTTATTTTTAAGGTAGTGTTTTAAATGATTGGGTTCAATATCAGTGTTTTTAAACATATATGGCTGTTTCCTTCCTGGATATCTGTAGATGATGCTTCCTAAAATAGAGGCTCTGTCACTCCAGGAGAGATTTGAAAATTGTCTCTCCCCCCTCCCCCATAGTTGTATTGTATGGAGATGATCACCAAACTGAAGCAGTGGATTGCCTGCTGCATGATGGGAATAGAAGCTATCTGGCCTAAATACTCACCCTACGCACTTCAATCAAATTGGGAAAATTCACAGGGAGTTGAAAGGCAAGCATGATCACTCCTACCATGGCCTGGGTTGTCCACATTGCAAAGAGGGGTGCATGAACCATAGCAGCTAGGGAGGGGTGAATGCCAGGGGTCAGCTGGGTGAGAGGGCTGGGATGAAGTGGCTGTAGCCAAGTGTCCTAGACTACACATTGACAATGTTTGCAGGTCTATAAAGCATAAGAAACTGACGTTGTTCCATAAGTGTTGGGACTGATTTGCTTAGCAAGCACTTCTGGCATGATTCTGGCTGACAACTCTGCTCCCCTTTCTTTCGGAGTCCAGTGCACCATCCTCCCCCCCATTACTCCCAGTGGCGATTCTCACGCTGCTGCTTTCTCACTCTGCCACTTCCCTGGCAAAAGGAGAAGCAGTGGACAGGACAGCCAGCCTCCCAGCTAGCAAACTCTGCATATATGCCTGAGCTGGCCAGTCGCTTCTGCCCTTCCCCCTTCAACTGCAGCTGCTGCTGCTCTTAGGAAGCAGCAGGGCTGCACAGTAGGAATGCCAGAGATATTTCATTGGATGGGAATCAGTAAGAGCCGTGCTGGACAGGAAGTGGTTGTGCTTCCTTGGGAGGATGGGATGTGCAGGAGCCAGTCACCTCTTTTGGGATGCCCAAGCCAGTGAGGTGCTCTGGACTGTGGATGCGCTGTGGACTGGGGCAGTAAAAGAAGTTGGCTTGGGCGGGGAGGGAGGAAAGCCATGGCAAGCTGCTCCAGGAAGGTGGAGGAGAGTGCAGCTCCTCATGCATGGAGACACGCTGGCTGGGAAATGGTTGCACTCCCTTGGAAGAAGTGGAGGGAGAGGAGGGATTGCGCTGGCTTGCTCTGAGGTCAGAAAGGGTCTCTGGCTTTCCAGCAGATGGAGGTGGTATTCCCTGCCCAACCTTCTCTCCCTGCCAGGGCTGTGAAACCGGGTCATCAGTGGTGACATCCCACCACCCCAACAGGGACCAGGGGGAGGGCAGGAAGTTGTGAGGACCCCAGAAAGGGAAGGAGGAGCTGATGCATACGGACCATTAACCAGCATACAAGGTGACCAGTGTGCATGCGCACTCACTCTCATTGTGTCACTCAGTGCCGAAAATGTTTGCTCGCTCTTTTGTTTTGGTATGTGGTGCCAAAAAGGTTTGCCATTACTGCATTATATCATTTCAGACAAATGGTTGTCCCAAATCTTCTTAAAAACTTCCAGTGTTGGAGCATTTAGAACATCTGGAGGAAAGTTGTTCCACTGGTTAATTGTTCTAATTGTCAGGAAATTTGTCCTTAGGTCTAGGTTGCTTCTCTCCTTGATTAGTTTCCACCCATTGTTTCTTTTCCTGCCCTCAGGTGCTTTGGAGAATAACTTGACTCCCTCTTCTTTGATACTCTCTGAGTTTGACTGTTCTCTTGCATACATTTCATTATCTAAACTATGTAACTTCATCAGTGCTAACCCATCAGCCATAGCACTGATGATGTTACCTAGCTTGGGTAAAAAAATGTCTAGAATAAAACAGCCAAGTTCAAGAGAGCACCAAGGACCCCTCATTTCAACCCTAAGTTGCAAATATCATTCAATTTCTGTGTCAAACATGACTACCTTGATGTTTGATATATTAGCGTACAAATACACAAAACATGTATATTTGTATCAAATCTCTGAAAATGATAGAAAATGAGTCCTTATATAGACTATCTATGGGGACGTGGTGGCTCAGTGGCTAAAATGCTCAGCTTGTCGATCAGAAAGATCAGAAGTTCTGCACTTCAAATCCTGAGCACCACTTAACGGACTGAGCTCCCGTTACTTGTCCCAGCTTGTTCCAACTTAGCAGTTTGAAAGCATGTAAAAATGCAAGTAGAAAAATAGGAACCACCTTTGGTGGGAAGGTAACCTATTTTATTTATTTATTTATTTATTTATTTATTTATTTATTTATTTATTTATTTATTTATTTATTTATTTATTTATTTATTTATTTATTTATTTATTATATTTATTATATTTATACCCCGCCCTTCTCAAAGCGGACCCAGGGCGGCGCACAGGAATGTTAAAATACATACAAAACATAATAAAATTTTAAAAACATATTCTAATAAAATCCTGTGCTAAAACCGAATTAAAAATCCCAAATTTAAAACTATCTAGGAGTCAGTAATGGAGGTTACGCTAGGCCATGTAACAGCGTTCCATGCGCCTTTCGCATTTAGTCATGCCAGCCACAAGACCAGGGAGAAGTCTTTGGCCAGTGATGGCTCTTCAGCCTTGAAATGGAGATGAGCACCACCCACTAGAGTTGGGAATGACTAGCACATATGTGTGAAGAGAGCCTTTACCTTTATAGTGTTGTGTCCTCGACCTGCGACCGGTCTCGACTTACGACCGGCCGCAGGTCTTCCAGGCTGCCTCTTGGAGCCTTGGTAACAGGCTGTAGCAAGGCAGCCAACTGACAGACGCGCCTGATTGGCTGAGGCGCGCCTGGCCCTTGCTGCAGCCTGATTGGCTCCCCCTTTGACAGCTCCAAATATAAAGAGCTGTCAAAGCGCGGGAGCCCCTGTCTACCGCACCTTTTCTTTAACTGAACTTTCTTTCCTGTAAGCTGTGCCTAGCTAAATAAAAGCTATGTTTTCTGAGCAAACCTGATGTGGACCCACTTATTGACCGAAGCCACAATACTGGCGACGAGGGTGGGATCAGGCAGCGCTCATCGAGAAATAGCTAAAACAATTTTTATCCTCCCTGTTTTGTTGCGGTACGATCCCGCTCGACCCATCGAAGCGGCCACGGAAACCTGGGTCTCCTACGGCCCGCCTCGAGCGCTTCCCTGCCGGCTAGTACGACCGGGCCAGGACGCTCGAAGACTCCTCGAGCTGCGGCGGCCGAGACCTCGAAACCGCGCAAGCCGTGGCTACCCCGGCAGCGGTCGACGACCTGCCGCGGGACACCGCTTCTTCCTCGGATCGAGCCGACAGAAGCAGCCAAGGCCTACGGGACTCCTGAGTCGCCGTGCAAGGCCCACCTACCGCCGCTACGACAAGCCTTCGCACCCAAAGAAACCGACAAGCCTTCGCACCCAAAGAAACCGACAAGCCTTCGCACCCAAAGAAACCGACAAGCCTTCGCACCCAAAGAAACCGACAAGCCTTCGCACCCAAAGAAACCGACAAGCCTTCGCACCAAAAAGAAACCTCAAGCACCTTCCTGCCGGCCCACGACGACCAGGCCAGGAAGCTCGATCAGGGCCTGCGAGACGGCCGAGACCTCGACCCCCTACTGTGAGGAAAGCCTTTCCCCGGGGCGATTACCCGTTCAGGGCCCATCGGTCGCCGCTGCGGCCATAGGGGCCACCGGCACCAGCGCCGGACACCCCAGGGACTCCGCGGCGGATTCCGGACAACCGGCAGTCCCAGCCGCCGCCAACGAAACGAAGAACCCCGAGACGCCAGGCCACCGCCTGCAACCGCAGTAGCAGCTTCAGCCACCATGCCGTGAGATCCGCAAAGGGCCTCCACCAGCCAGGCCTCCCTGCCACCTCCCTGTCAGGCCTGTAATGCTCCCGCCCTCCGGCTACCATCATCGGCCTGGCCCGGCTGAAGCCGACCAGGCCCTCCCATCGAAGACCACGCCTTCTCTTCTTCGCCTGACAACCACCAAGGCCTGGCTCAAGTCGACCAGGCCCTCCCATTGAAGACCGCGCCCCCTCGCCCGACTCACCGTTCCAGAGGACTCCGCCTATCCGGTAGGCCTCTCCGATGACGTCGCCTGAAGCTACACCCCGGCAAGGAGGAGCTTCCAGGGACACGTCCTCTTCTTCCGGCTCCTGACGAGACTCTGGGACAATCCAGCGGACTGCGCATGCTCCGCTCTCCTGATGGACAGCTTTTTCGCGCATGCGCAGACCGAGGGGGGAAAGGGGTGTTGTGTCCTCGACCTGCGACCGGTCTCGACTTACGACCGGCCGCAGGTCTTCCAGGCTGCCTCTTGGAGCCTTGGTAACAGGCTGTAGCAAGGCAGCCAACTGACAGACGCGCCTGATTGGCTGAGGCGCGCCTGGCCCTTGCTGCAGCCTGATTGGCTCCCCCTTTGACAGCTCCAAATATAAAGAGCTGTCAAAGCGCGGGAGCCCCTGTCTACCGCACCTTTTCTTTAACTGAACTTTCTTTCCTGTAAGCTGTGCCTAGCTAAATAAAAGCTATGTTTTCTGAGCAAACCTGATGTGGACCCACTTATTGACCGAAGCCACAATATATAGACTATCACCTGTAAACAGAAGCACATAGGCATTTCCCTTCCCCAAAGACAAATGTCTAGGCTTTTTCTATACTCTTGTCTATAAGTTCTTAAAGAATAAGAGAACAGGATACAATCTTGTCTTCCTCCCTGTTTAATAGTGAAGGAGTCATGATTTATTCCTTTTAGCCTCACCCTTTCTTCCTCACTTTCATCTATCCATCCCTCTGCCCATCCTTCCTTCTTCATAATAATTGGAATGGATGAAAATTATTAAGAATATCAATGATAAGAACATATTCATATCTATTTGACATGATCTTCTTTATTAATAAGGAATGTTTCTTTAACAGGTTAAAAGAGAGTAAAACAATGTAGCTCATTTAAACTCTAGAATAGTCGAATAGTGAATCAAATGAAAAAGTTAGTAGGGAATTAAACAAAGCCTGAGTGATCTGTGGAAACAATCCGATTTAAAAACACTGGCAATGAGACCATCCACACCGATTTGGAAAAATTCTTTGCACTAAAATGAATAAAGTGGGAAACAGTCATGCTGGAAGCTAATATCCACTTCTTTAATATTAAAGTATTATTTTTTTCTAAGCTGATCACTGCACTTCTCTGGTGACAATTGGTATTTAAGTAAAATGAAAAGGAGGGTGCTTGTTGCTGATTAAAAGATACATACAGATACAAATAACATCAAATATAAAAATATTGCAAACTGAAAATAAAGATCCCTGTCACCATATTAATGAGGGACATAAATCAGAGATTTTTGTGTCTCATTATATTCTCTCGACAATTCAGATGGGGCCTCAGTAGGATAATGTAGCATTTGGGGAAAAAGATGCAAGCCAAGAGACCAGCCCCAGAGGCCAAAATGGAGAAGATCTCAACAGCCACCATGGACTTCCCTTTGGTGCTCAGGTAGGTGGGGAGGAAGGAGATCCAAACACTGCAAAAGACCAGCATGCTGAAAGTAATGAACTTGGCTTCGTTAAAGCTGTCGGGCAATTTCCTAGCCAGAAAGGCCACCGTGAAACTCACAAAAGCCAGAAAACCCAGGTAACCCAGGACAGCATAAAACATCCAAGGTGAGCCTTCATTACATTCCAAGATGGCCTCTCCTACCAAGGAGTGGAAGTCCATGTTGGGAAATGGGGGAGAGCTCACAAGCCAGGTGCCACAAAGAACTCCTTGGATTAGGGGACAGGCTAAGACAATGGAGTTGGTCAGTGGTTTTCCCAAGAGTTTCCTTGCCTTGTTCCCTGGCTTGGTGGTCATGAAGGCCAAAACCACCATGACAGTTTTTGCCAACACAGAGGAAACTGCAAGAGAAAAGAGAATAGCAAAGGTAATTTGTCGCAAGAGACAGGTAAACTTTCCAGGTTGACCAATGAAGAGGAAGGAGCAGAGAAAGCAGTGCAGGAGGGAGACCAGGAGGATGTAGGTGAGATTTCGGTTGTTGGCCTTGACTATTGGTGTTTCATGATGTTTGTGGAAAATCACCAATACTGCAGATGTGATCAGAGAAAGGAAAAGAGTCAGAGAGGTCAAAGTGTATCCCAGGGTGTCTTGATAAGCAAGGAAGAGGATCTTCTTGTCAATGCAGTGGTCCTTCTCCTTGTTGGGATATTGGTCTTCTGGGCAGGGGTCACAGATGGCTGCATCTGAAATTGAGAATTCTTTGTAAGAATTTCAGCTCCATCTGCCATGAGCATTATCCCTCCCCAAGGATTGACATGACTGTCCCCTTTTTGCTCTGGCCAACCCACAAATGATATGGGTAGTGATAGAATCTTTAACCTGGGAAGTTTATGGTGCATCAAAAATGGAGAATCATCCTTCTTTCATGATGTTCCTGAGGATAGGTTAACCAAACACTGAGATTTGTTCAGTTCCTGGTCAGTTTGGCTAGGGAAAGAAAAAGCCATGTCCAATCACTGGAAACTTGTGATTGTTGAGACTTTCTCTACCACTTGAAACTGGAACCCCCAGACGATGGATGGATCTATCAGCCACAAATCCTGCTATTTTATTTTGGACATTGTTGGTTACCTCTCGCTCTGTAGGAGAGGACCAGGCTGAAGGGATCAAACACATCATCAATCTTGAGTCTCCTCACATCCACAAGAGATCTAACTCCAGCCCACCTTGAATTCCATGGACTCTTATCTACCACCAATTCACTTTGACCATTAGTAGTTCAGATTCTTGTAGAGAGCTTAATATTGCATTAATATTGCAATCTTTATATTCATTTGAACTGCCAGATTTTCTTGATTTCCTCATATTGGAATGGTTCAGCTTCTCTGCTTTCTATTTTAAAAAGGCTGCTCATTCAGCCTTTTCTTTTGTAAGAAACATTATTATTATTTACTAGCTGGATACCCATTCTTCACGACGAAACTATGTGATCTGATTGGGCTATGCATGAGAAATTTGGTTCACAATCCATTGGGTCAGTGATGGTCAGTGATTGAAACCCATAAGGGAATATTGCTCCCATTGCCTTGAATCTGGAAGAAGTTCCATAGATGGAAGGCATAGACATTTGGGGGACATACCAACAATTAGTAATGTAAGGAGCCCAAGACCGCTCCTGAGTGAAGGAGGTGAACGTCTGCCAGTTTGAACAGAGGTAACAGAATGTGAGGCAACTGGCAGTTGGAACAGAGTTTCTGCTGAAAGGGATAGGTAGTCCTCAACCTACAACAGTTCATTTAGAGACCATTCAATGTTACTAAATGCTTGGCACTGAATACAACACTGAAAAAAATCGACCTATGACTGTTTTTCACAGTCACAACCTTTGTAGCCTCCCCAGGATCAGGTGATGAAAATTCAGATGCTTGGCAACTGGGTCATGTGATCCTCATTTCTGACCTTCTGACAACTAAAGTCAATGGGGAAGCCAGACTCATTTAACAACCAGATCACTAACTTCACATCTTCAGGGATTCACTTAACAACGGAGACAAGAAAGGTATTGAAACAAGGCAAAACTCATTTAACAAATGTCTCACTGAACAACAGAAATATTGAGCTAAATCATGGTGATAAGTTGAGGACTATCTTTATGAAAACTCTGAAGTATGTCCATCCTAACAAAAATAATATAATTAACACTGTTTCTATTGAATGGCTTCCTTGATCCTGGAAGATTGACATTTGAAGAGTGCCCTACCTGTCTGATTTGAGATGGTTCCTTCTGGGCAAGGGTGACATTGGTAGCAGCAAACCGGCTCTCCCTCTGGGACTCTTCTCCTCTCTCCTGCCTGGCACCTCTTCTTGCCACACCTGGCAAAGGGCACCTTCTGAAAGAGAAAAAAAGAAAAGTTTGAGGTGACCTGTGCAATGAACATACTTTATTCATTTCGATATTCCTATTTTCCTGTTGAGAATGTCGTCATACGAAATTATTCATTAAGGTGTAACAGAAATCAGGAAAAGCTCTTGGGGACATCAGGCCAGTGGCACTAGGGTCTCACCAATGGATGCTAACCTTTGGTTCTTGAACCTCCGAGGGCACAGGAAGGCTTCTTACATTGAGTTTTTCTAAAAGAGAGGATGATGATGATCCAGCTGAACAGGAATGGTCCATGGAAATCGCTGGCTGTTCTAATAGCATCCTGGTTTCAAGCTTAGATCTGTTTTCACCTTAGAAGGATGTTCAGCATCCCCAGGAGAAAGTGATCCCCTTCTTGAATTTACAACATTTCCTTCCAGCTCACCTTGGAGGCCCAGATGATCGCATCAGAGTTAATGGTGAAATCCTGGCCTGGGGCAGCTCTGGGATCCTTGTGCCCAACTTTCACAGGGACTAAAGATTTATTGAGGTGGGCAACCAAGTTGACGATATCATAACGAGCAATTCTCAGTCCAGTTTGTGAGAAGGAGACTTCATCTCCGGCACTGTTGTTGAAGTGGACATTCCTCAAATTGGCAAGGATCTGAAAGAAAAGAGAAGTTCAGGAATTAGAGCAATTAGCTGAAAGGGAGAAGTGAGACAACACAGCTTCTATCATTTTGTGATGGCCGTATATACCTAAAAAATTAGAGTTGGTCACTTGGTTGAGATATGAACAGTCAGTAGTAACAGCAAATATTTGGTTCCTTTGATATAACAGTACAAGGTTCTATTTAAAATTGGGCATTTATATTTTAGCTTCCCCACATTTTAACCAAAGGTAGAATTAGTTACATACAAAAAATTTAAACCCACATTCCAAATTTTTATTGTATCATTTTCCTTGTATGATATTTCTTCATGTGTACAGCATATTTTTAAATGTACATTTAGTGGCTGCTATGTAACAATTGCATTTTGTTGACTGGCTAAATAATTTATATCAGAATAGTGTATAATTCTGTTGACTTTCTTTAGTATCCAAGAGAAAATAATGCAGAAACCAGGTGTGACTAAGTGGAGACACCTGCAAGGAACTGCCCGGCCTGAATTCTCTCTTCACTGCCTAGAGCGGTTCTGTTTTAGCCAGAACAATGCAGGACATTTTGAGGAATTTCAAACCAGGAACCCATTAGGTCCACTTTGAGACTGTTCTGTCGATTAAAATTGATGGAGGCTGATGTCACCTAGAACACAGGACAAGTAGCAATGCATGGAAACTAACCGCCGTCCGGAGTCCCTTCTGGGAGATAGGGCAGGATAGAAATTTAATAAATATAACCAAGGAGAGAAACAATATAGAACCAAAGTTAGAATGAGAATAGAGCTGGAAGAGATCTTGGAGGTTTTCTAGTCCAGCCCCTGTTGAAGGAGGAGATCCTATACCATTTCAGACAAGTGGCTGTCCAGTCTCTTCTTCTAAATCTCCAATGATGAAGTTATAATTAATTCGAGGTTGCTTCTCTCCTTGATTAGTTTCCATCCATTGCTTCTTATCCTGCCCGCGGATGCTTTGGAAAATCAATTGACCCCCTCCTCTTTGTGGAGAAATTTCCTGAGAGTGAGAAGAGTCAATCAGTGGAATGACTTGATTCCAGAAGTCATGGGTTTCTCCAACACTGACAGTTTTAAAGAAAAGATTGGAGAGCCATTTGTCTGAAATGGAATGGGCTCTTCTGCTTGAGCAGGGCATTGCACTAGAACAGGGGTCCCCAACCTTTTTTGCACCAGGGACCGGTTTCATTTTAAAGAAAGTTTTGTGGACCGGCTGAGTGGCTCAGCAGTCATGTGACTGGGTGGGCGTGGCCAACTTGGAAAATGTGAAACTCACTTAACAATGGTCTTGGTTAACAACCAAACTTTGGGGCTCAATTGTAGTCATAAGTTCTTTCTTTCTTTCTTTCTTTCTTTCTTTCTTTCTTTCTTTCCTTCTTTCTTTCTTTCTTTCTTTCTTTCTCTTTCTTTCTCTCTCTCTCTCTTCATTTCTTTCTTTCTTTCTTTGTCTCTTTCTCTTTCTTTCTCTCTTTCTTTCTCTTTTTCTCTCTCTTTCTTTCCGTCTCTCTTTCTCGCTTTCTCTCTTTCTCTCTGTCTGTCTTTCTCTTTCTCTCTCTCTTTCTTTCTCACACTTTCTTTTTCTTTCTCTCTCTCTCTCCTTTGTCCACCCACCTGTCACTCTATGTGTGTGTGTGTGTGTCTCTCTCGCATTCACGCACTTAATCACTCATTCTGTGTCTCTCTCTTTCTCTCCCTGTGTCTGTGCCTCTCTATGTCTTTGTCTGTCATCGTCCCCGCCCCGCCCCCCGCCCCCCGCCCCCCGCGGAGCCTCCTCAGCCCGGCCCGCCACGCTCACTTGCCTTAGCCTGCCCCGCTCGGCCACCTGCCCGGCTGCCGCGCTGGGTTGCTCGTTCGCTCTCTCAGGCTCCTTCCGTGTGTGTGTGGGGGGGGAATCAGGGGCCGGTAGGGAGGGCTGCTGCTGTGGCGCCCAGGAGTCCTACCTTCGACGAGGGTGGAGGAACAGCTGCACCTGTGCTCTCCTGCGCGCTCTGCCCAGGGGGCTGCCCCCTCCTCCCTCCTCCTCCTCTCTGGCCCTGCAGCCCGGTTCCTACCAAGCCACGGACCGGCACCAGTCTGCGGCCTGGGGGTTAGGGACCCCTGCACTAGAAGACCAATTTTGTGAGGCCATATTGGATTCTACCTCACAGAAACCTAAAAGAAGGTGAAAATTAACTGAGCTAAGTATCTTTTTACAAGTTGGATTCAAATTAAACACTGGGAGAATATGAGGAGGTTCTGCAAATATGCCCATTAAGACTTCAACTGTCCTGAAGGCATCTGGTACAAAAGGACCCAGATTATCCTCTTGTTTGAGGGTGACATTTCCTCCCTGGTCATCCCCTGAAACTCAGTGAAGTGTTGAAGAACTTTCAGGACCATAAATGATGATCTTTCCTCTACTGTTGATATGTATAACTGGTTTAGATTACTTCTATTATTCCCCTCTTTCAACAAAACATTATAATTAATTCATAGGTTTTTTTAAATGCTTTTTTATTTTATTCTGTGATGCCATGATATAGAGATAGTATAGAGATAGTTCATCAGTAATTCAAGAAATATACATGAGAAGCTTCCTCTCTTTGGATCTCTGGACTGTAGAAAATATCGCAGAGATTACCTGCCATGGCTGGACATTTGAGTTCCTCTTTCCAAGCTTCAGCATGGCTGGTTGTGCTCCTGATCCATAAATTGAATGTAATGCATGTGCCACAGCATAAATGGAATTGTAGATATTGTAACTTTCACCAGTCATGCTCATTTCAAAAATGAAATCTGGGAGATCCTGTAAATTCTCCTTTCCTGTACATTGTTCTTCCCCTTTTGGAAGGACTTTGCCTGGTTTGGGGATAATGCAGTCAAAGATTGTTTCCCACCAATTCAGGAGAAAGACATCCCCTTCTTTGATCAACTGTTATAAAGACAGGAGGAAATGGCTGAATTCCGAGACATCATCAGTGTGGTCCTTAAACTGCAAAGCTCCATGCAAATTCTTTAAACCTTGAGAAGGATTCCCAATCACAGCAAACTTCCAGTGAGAAGTTAGGATCCAAACATTTTGAAATGGTATCTTTTCATGTTTTACACAAAGATTCAGAATTGTCAAAAAAAATGCAATGTCTCTGGAGTCTCCGAACAGAAGAATCACTTCAGCTTTCAATACAATTTTCAAAAATTCTTTAACTAAATCCTTAAAGTCATCAGTTTTCAAATTTTCAGTGAAGGCCAGGCAGATCTCCTTCTCCTTCAGCATTGGCATCAGAGTCAAGATGAAATGTACTCCACTGTCACCTTTAGAGGCCACAAGCCCAACCCAGTTCCACTGGAAATGCAGGAGCAGCTGGACTAAACCCACACACTCTGGAAAGTCACTGCGATTAATCCGGAAGAAGGAAGCATAAACTGGTCTGTACTCCTGAGGAAGCTCAAAGCCAACACCGAACTGGAGGAAGAGAGATTCCTCTTTCAAAGACAAAGTAAAGTTTTGTGACCAGTTCGCTCCCACAGAGAGGGCCTACTCAGGGTGCCATCGGCCAGACAGTGTCGGCTGGCAACCCCTAGGGGGAGAGCCTTCTCTGTGGCAGCTCCTGCCCTTTGGAATGACCTACCCCCCGAACTACGTACGATCTCAGACCTACGTCTCTTCCGTCGGGCCCTGAAGACACATCTATTTCACGCAGCTGGCCTGTCATAGCTTTTAATTGGGTTTTAGTGTTGGGTTTTAAATTAGGGGCCAAAGTATTTAATATATATTAATATGTTATTTTAACTTTTTTATTTTCTGTTTTTACTGTGGCTGTTCACCGCCCTGAGTCCCGAGAGGGAGAAGGGCATTATATAAATTGAATAACAATAACAACAACAACAACAACAACAACAACAACAACAACAATAATAATAATAATAATATTTCATTATTTCTTTGTTGTGTTATTTATCTTGAAACATAAACTATGAAAATGAATTCAACTATAAAATATCCCCTTCAACAGCATCATTTTCATTCTTAACTTCTGTGTGTCTTTCTGTTCTTTGTCTACTCTATACTGCATCGTCTGAAGCCCCCTTACCTGCGGGACCTTGTAGAGGCTGAAGAGGGAGGCCATCTGCCTTGAGGATTTGGGGTCGCCACCTCCAATGACAGAGACCAGAGGGTCCTTCCTATCACATTTATAACCTGGAACCATTTGGCCCCATGTGGAGAGAAAAGAGAGACTGATTACAGAAATCATCCTCTCATACTGATCATTGTTATAAATGTGGAAGCCAAGAGTGATGTTGGGGAGAAAAACTGAATTTTTGTTGATCTCTGTAACTGCAAACCCCAAGGCCAAGAACTGCTGGTACTTTGTGGATATGGGTCTATAGTAAAGAAAACATTGGGAACATTACAGGGAAAAATGTGTGTCCAGTTTAAATTTGCCTAACCATATTTTTGGTATTGTTTAGAATAGCAAGTCCCAGATTTCACTGAGGTTTTTAAAAGCTGCTCTTGGATTAAAATTGTCTGGCTTAGTGACAAAGGAGAAAGACAAGTGTTTTGTTCTGTTTCTCTCCTTGCTAGTTTCCAACCATTGTTTCTTATCTTGCTGCTTACTTTGGTGCCCTTGTCTTTGTAGGAGCCCTTCAAATATTAGAACAATGATATCATGCCCCTCCCATAGTCCTACTCTTCAATAGACTAGAAGTAACCCAATTCCTGTCACCGTTCTTCATACATTTCATCCTCCAGGCTCCTCATCATCTTCATGGCTCTTCCCTGCATGCTTTCCAGAATCTCAAAATCTTTTATTTATTGTGTTGATCAGAACTGGTCACCACAATACAAACTTGGTCTTATTACAATACAATACAAAAAAGCTTTTCTTTGCGTTTTTTTACTATTTTCTGTCCAAGTTTACATTATGTCAACTTTGTTTTAGGCCAGCACAGTTTCAAATGTGTTGTTCCTTCCTCAGTTTTTTTATGTGGTCTATCATCTTCCTGATATACAGAACTAGAATGATTGAGAATTCTAGCCTGTTTTGTGATCAAAGACAGAAGCTGCACTAGGACATTATAAAAGTAGACCAAGGGTTTCTGAAAGTTCTCCCTGAATCCAGAACACAGGAAATAATTAATGCATCTTTCCCGGGGGTTTCGCGCGTTTTTTCACTTCCGCATATGGCTGCTGGTGGGGTGTTTCTTTCATTTTGCAATCATTTGCCCAATGGCCTTCCTTTCCGCAGCGGAAACAAGCATTTGAACGCGGAGAAATAGGCTTTCCCTTTCCAAATCCCCTTTGGTACTGAAGCTCAAACCCTTGTGGGCGGGGAAAATCTTTTTTCCTGTCTTTGTTGATGTCAGGTAGCGGATTATTACGCAACAGATCTATCTCCACATCAGCGGCTAGAGTAAACCAAGCTTCTAAGGATTCGGGCGACTTTCTGTTCACACAGCTCTGATACAAAGTGGGGTTCAGGCCTTCAGTGTATTCATCAATAAGAGCCTCAACACTCCAACCCCTCATATAACATGCTAGTTGGCGAAAACGTTGACTATATTCTTGAACTGGTCTGTTCCCTTGGCGTAACGTTTTCATTTCAAGCCTTGCCTTTCTATGGAGGAGAGGGTCTTCGAACCGTCTTCTTAGAGCGGTCATAAAACTGTCGAAGTCTCTCATTAAAGGTGAACGCTCATTATGAAGGGCTACCACCCATTCTCCTGCCCTTCCCTCCAGAGCCAGAGTGACAATTCTTATTTTAGATTCATCATTGAGTAGATCGGCTGCAAATTCATTTACAAAACTGCTAACTTGAAGCAGAAAAAACCCCAGCTCTTTGGGTTCTCCTCCGAACTTAATTCCCAGGGGGGGAAGTCTTTGTCTACGAGGCGCGGGGCTTGGTTCCCTCTGTAGAGCTAGCCCCTGGCCGCTTTCCCTCTGTGTTTCACCACGGGGGGGTGCCTGCTCTTTGCCTTTCTCTCGGGGGGAGGGTGGCTTCCGCCCAGTGTCTTTCTGTTGCCATTCTGAGCTATGATCCCTCCCCATCCTTTGTTCTCTTAAATTCTGTAAATCATCAGCTTGGCGGAGTAAAGCTTTAGCGGCCTCTCTTAAATGCGTCTCTTCCTCCCACTGATCCTGCACGGAGGGGGAATGAGCCCGTCTGCGTCGGGTAGTAGTTACCCCAGGGGGGATTTCTTTAAGGGCGACTTCCTTCAACCCCACTCCCTCGGACCAACGGTGGCAAACTGATGCATCTTCGGGTTTCGAGTCCAGAGTAACATCAGCCAATAATTCCATTACTGACCTTGTGTCTTCCATCAAGCACGTCTGGTCAAGGGATGTTGCCCCCAGCAACTCTTCATTCGTTGGTTCCGACATTTGTCTTCGGTTTTATGGTTTTATTACACTTACTGCTGAAAGTGTTACTTCAGAGATAAGTGTGAAGTGACTTCTGGCTTTCTGTCATGACTGCTCTTACCATAATTCAAGAAAGACGACACTTAAGCATATTCAAGATGATTAAGGTTACTTTTACTGAATAAGGAAAAGTCAGCATCAAAGGTTAAGCCAGAAGTGGCTACTTTAGGCGCGAAGCATACATATCAAAGAATTAGCCAAACCCCAATTACCCATGACCCCACCCCAGTGTCCAATACAGTTTCTTCTTCATTGTCAGATGGGTAGCACGTCCAGAGGTGTCATCAGAATGGAATGTGATACCGTTACTTGTAGAGATATCCCCACCTAACCCCACCTTCCACCAGCTCACTTAATAGCAACATCCCCCCTCCCTCCCCGTTTCTATGTCAGCCAAGCATGCAGGAAAGCGAAGGCTGACATCCGGCCCTCCTTCAGAAAGAGAATGTTCAACCCTGCAAAAGAGACGAAAAACACAATACCACACATTAAGACACACATAAAAACAGAATGGATGTTAAGGCTTATTGGGATACTTGGCATAAAATTGCCTCAGAAGCTTGGGGGCCTTAATATGGCATTTATCAACCCATTCGTTATGGGAAGTGGGGAAATCCTTCCAAACAACTAAGTACTGTACTTTGTTTCTATGCCTTCTGGAATCCAAAATGTCCCGAACCTCATAGTGTTGGTCCCCATCAACCAGCACAGATTTAGGAGAACCAGGATATGGCGTGCGAAGATGTGAAAAATGTGCGGGTTTCAATAAGTGGACATGGAAAATTGGATAAAGGCGTCGATAGGATTTAGGGAGATCCAACTTAACTGAAACAGAACTTATGATCTTGGTAATCGTAAAAGGACCAACAAACTTCTTGCATTTTTGAGGACTATCCAAATGTTTAGTAGACACATAAACTTGATCACCAACTTTGTATGACGGAGGTACGGCTCGCTTTTTATCTGCATACAGTTTATGCGATTCATGAGCCTCATCCAACGTTTTATGAATAATAGGCCAAACAGTGGACAGCTTCCCAGACCACTCTGAGAGGGAAAGAATTGTAGGAAGTTCATGAGGAAGCTCAGGGATGGGTACAAAGTCCTGACCATAAATTACTTTGAATGGGGTCATGCCAGTGCTACTATGAACAGAATTATTATAGGCCACCTCAGCATATATAAGAAGATCAGCCCAATCATCTTGTTGGAAGTTTATAAAGCAGCGCAAATACTGCTCTAGAACGGAGTTAGCCCTTTCACAAGCCCCATTCGTTTGCGGGTGGTGGGAGGAGCTTAAACCCTGGGCGGAGCCAATCAGCATCAGAAATTCCTTCCAAAATTTCGAAGTAAACTGGACGCCTCGATCGGAGATGATGCGTTTCGGAACCCCATGCTGACGATATATATGAGTCAGGAATAACTTTGCCAGAGCCTTAGCTGATGGGATTTTGGAACACGGTACAAAGTGAACTTGCTTGGAGAATAAATCTGTAACAACCCATATAACTGTAAATCCTTGGCTACTTGGAAGGTCGACAATGAAGTCCATAGATATCTCCTTCCAAGGAGCCTCCGGTCGCACTACGGACTGGAGAAGACCGTGAGGTTTGCCAGGAGTACGTTTTGAAGCAGCACATGTAGGGCAGCTAGCGATGTAAGATTCAACATCCTTTTTCAATGAGGGCCACCAGAATTGGCGTTTAACCAAATGTATAGTCTTCACAAAACCAAAATGACCCGCCAATCTGGAGTCATGTGCTCTCTGTAACACAAACGGCCGAAGTGTTGCAGGTACATAAATTTTGGACCCAATCCAAGGGAGATCATCTCTCACAGTACAATCTGCCGAGTGGGCGGAGTACCATTCATCGGTGAGAAGTTCAGTCTTAATTTTAGAAACCAAGTCCGGTAACGGGTCGTTTTGCAAATCAGAATGGCTCCTCGTTACCACCGGGTTAGCCATGCTGTACAGGGGCAGAACTGGCTGAATCACCGAAAGCTTAGAAGTGTCATATTGAGGCAGTCTGGATAAGGCGTCAGCCATAAAGTTTTTTCCCCCTGGAATATATTTCAAAGTAAAGTTGAAGCGGTTAAAATACTGAGACCAGCGTACTTGTTTTGGAGAAAGTTTACGAGAAGTAGTGAGGTATTCCAAATTCTTATGATCAGTCCATACCTCAAATGGGTGAGGCGCACCTTCAAGAAAGTGTCGCCAAGACATGAGTGCCCAACGAACAGCAAAAGCCTCCTTCTCCCAGATCGCCCATCGCCTTTCAGTATTGGATAGCTTACGAGAAGTATAAGCACAGGGCTGAAGGGAACCTTGTTGGTTGCGTTGTAATAAGACAGCTCCAACAGCTACGTCGCTAGCATCTGCTTGAATGACGAAGGGAAGATCAACATCCGGATGTTTAAGAACAGGTTCCGCTGCAAATAAACGCTTTAGTTTTTCAAAAGTGGCCTGACATTCCATGGTCCAGTTGAGAGGAGAGCTAGGTCGAGGTTTTGTCTCACCGTTGGTTTTGAGCAGGTTTGTAATAGGTAGAGCTATACTAGCGAAAGAAGGTATAAATTGGCGATAAAAATTAGCAAAACCCAAAAAACTTTGTAATTGTTTACGAGTGCGAGGAGGGGCCCACTCTGTAACAGCTTTGACTTTGTTAGGGTCCATTTCAATACCGTCTGCTGAGATACGATACCCCAGATAGTCTATCTTATGCTGATGAAATTCACACTTAGAGAGTTTAGCATACAATTCCGCAGCTCTTAGTTTGTTCAAAACAGAACGAACTAGTTTCACGTGTTCATCCCGTGTTTGTGTGTAGACGACGATATCATCAAGATAAACGATAACTCCCTTGTACAGGTGTTCATGCAAAACTTCATTGATCAGTTGCATAAAAACCGAAGGGGCCCCCTGTAGGCCAAAAGGCAATACTTTAAACTGAAAACATCCTAACGGGCAGTTAAATGCTGTTTTCCATTCATCACCTTCCTTAATTCTTATCCTGTAATATGCCTCCCTGAGGTCAAGTTTAGTGAAGATTTTGCCCGTGGCCAAATGAGTTAACATGTCTTTCATAAGAGGTATCCTGACCCACGTTAGCAACTTCTGAAATTGGTAGAGGCTCAACCAGAGACTGAATGTTGGGGAGTTGTGGACCAGGGGGATGTGTCTCCTCACTAGGTGGCATAGGTAAAGGGATGCGAATCCAACCTTCTCTCCAGTCCACTAGTGGGTTCCATTTTCGTAGCCAATTTAAGCCTAAAATAACAGGGTTATCCGCAATTGGCGCAACAATAAAGTTAATGAATTCCTGATGATGATCCCCAATGGACATCTGAATGGGTTCTGTTACAAATTGTGCAGGGTTACCGCCAGCAACGGTCCCATCCATTTGGCAAAAGGCTATGGGAACTTTTAAATTTTTTAGATGGAATCCCATATGCTGGACTAATTCTTGGCTGATAAGACACCTTGAACAGCCAGAGTCCAAAAGTGCCAGTATTTTACAATTGCGGCCACTAGATGGAGCCAAAAGATGCAAAGGAATAACAAAGGGCCCGGAAGTGGGACTCACCCAATTCTCGTCATTGGAGTCTGTGTCCTTCTCCCAGTCATCTGGCACCCTCTGCTGGTGATGATCGGTGGTGAGATCGAGTGGTTCAGCTCCGCGCATCGCTTGCTTCATACGCATGCCCGGGGGTTTCGCGTGTTTTTTCACTTCCGCATATGGCTGCTGGTGGGGTGTTTCTTTCATTTTGCAATCATTTGCCCAATGGCCTTCCTTTCCGCAGCGGAAACAAGCATTTGAACGCGGAGAAATAGGCTTTCCCTTTCCAAATCCCCTTTGGTACTGAAGCTCAAACCCTTGTGGGCGGGGAAAATCTTTTTTCCTGTCTTTGTTGATGTCAGGTAGCGGATTATTACGCAACAGATCTATCTCCACATCAGCGGCTAGAGTAAACCAAGCTTCTAAGGATTCGGGCGACTTTCTGTTCACACAGCTCTGATACAAAGTGGGGTTCAGGCCTTCAGTGTATTCATCAATAAGAGCCTCAACACTCCAACCTCTCATATAACATGCTAGTTGGCGAAAACGTTGACTATATTCTTGAACTGGTCTGTTCCCTTGGCGTAACGTTTTCATTTCAAGCCTTGCCTTTCTATGGAGGAGAGGGTCTTCGAACCGTCTTCTTAGAGCGGTCATAAAACTGTCGAAGTCTCTCATTAAAGGTGAACGCTCATTATGAAGGGCTACCACCCATTCTCCTGCCCTTCCCTCCAGAGCCAGAGTGACAATTCTTATTTTAGATTCATCATTGGGTAGATCGGCTGCAAATTCATTTACAAAACTGCTAACTTGAAGCAGAAAAAACCCCAGCTCTTTGGGTTCTCCTCCGAACTTAATTCCCAGGGGGGGAAGTCTTTGTCTACGAGGCGCGGGGCTTGGTTCCCTCTGTAGAGCTAGCCCCTGGCCGCTTTCCCTCTGTGTTTCACCACGGGGGGGTGCCTGCTCTTTGCCTTTCTCTCGGGGGGAGGGTGGCTTCCGCCCAGTGTCTTTCTGTTGCCATTCTGAGCTATGATCCCTCCCCATCCTTTGTTCTCTTAAATTCTGTAAATCATCAGCTTGGCGGAGTAAAGCTTTAGCGGCCTCTCTTAAATGCGTCTCTTCCTCCCACTGATCCTGCACGGAGGGGGAATGAGCCCGTCTGCGTCGGGTAGTAGTTACCCCAGGGGGGATTTCTTTAAGGGCGACTTCCTTCAACCCCACTCCCTCGGACCAACGGTGGCAAACTGATGCATCTTCGGGTTTCGAGTCCAGAGTAACATCAGCCAATAATTCCATTACTGACCTTGTGTCTTCCATCAAGCACGTCTGGTCAAGGGATGTTGCCCCCAGCAACTCTTCATTCGTTGGTTCCGACATTTGTCTTCGGTTTTATGGTTTTATTACACTTACTGCTGAAAGTGTTACTTCAGAGATAAGTGTGAAGTGACTTCTGGCTTTCTGTCATGACTGCTCTTACCATAATTCAAGAAAGACGACACTTAAGCATATTCAAGATGATTAAGGTTACTTTTACTGAATAAGGAAAAGTCAGCATCAAAGGTTAAGCCAGAAGTGGCTACTTTAGGCGCGAAGCATACATATCAAAGAATTAGCCAAACCCCAATTACCCATGACCCCACCCCAGTGTCCAATACAGTTTCTTCTTCATTGTCAGATGGGTAGCACGTCCAGAGGTGTCATCAGAATGGAATGTGATACCATTACTTGTAGAGATATCCCCACCTAACCCCACCTTCCACCAGCTCACTTAATAGCAACATCCCCCCTCCCTCCCCGTTTCTATGTCAGCCAAGCATGCAGGAAAGCGAAGGCTGACAGTAATTATGATGAAGGTTTTACCATGTTTTTATTCTAGATGCTACCAATCTTAGTGGCTGATATTTCATTGAAACAATGGCAAAAGGCTATTTCTAAATTTACATGGCAAGGAACCAAAAAATAATAATGGAATATAAATTGTTGCAAGATGCGAAAGAAAGGGGAGGTTTGAGTAATCACATTTAAAACCATTTTTTGATCGGTGTTTGATCTGGTTGAAAGACTGAACGGACTTTAAAAATGCAGCTCTGGAAACTTTATTTAGAAAAGATATAATGGTGAGACCAAGTTAATACACATAGTCAGATAATATTTTTAACCAGCTTAACGTAAACTCACTCAAAAGAATTGGAATAAGAATAATATTCCTGTTACAGACTCACATACTTAACAATGTAAAAAAAGATGTCATAAAGGCAGAGACGTTTAGTGGATTTGCCTCTGTAAAAAATAATTTGAAACTGCTAGCCATGAAGATGTTATTGCCAAGGTCTATAAAATGCTGTTGTAACTGAATATGGAAAACAATTACCATATTTTTTGGAGTATAAGACGCACCGGAGTATCAGATGCACCAAGGTTTTGAAGAGGCAAATTACAAAAAAAAGTAGGTAGGTAGGTAGGTAGATAGATAGAGGGAGAGAGAGGGAGAGAAAGAAAGAGAAATATGTAAGGTAGGTAGATAAAGGGATATATAGAGAGAGAAATAGAGAGAAATACAGTAGGTAGGTAGGGAGAAAGAGAGTAGATGGGTAGGTAAAGGGATATAGAGAGAGAGAAATAGAGAGGGAGAGAGAAATACAATAGGTAGGGAGAATGTCTGTGTAGGTAGGTAAGTAGGTAGGTAGGTAGGTAGGTAGGTAGGTAGGTAGGTAAAGGGGAAGATAGAGAAATACAGTAGATATGTAGGGGGAGAGGGATAATGTGTGTGGGTAGGTAGGTAGAAGGATAGAGAGAGAAATAGAGAGAGAAATACAATAGGTATGTAGGGGGAGAGGGAGATGTGTGTGTGTAGGTAGGTAGAAGGATGAGAGAGAAATAGAGAGATACAGTAGGTAGGATGGAAGAGAGAGAGAGTGTATGTAGGTAGGTAGAAGTATATATATATATATATATATATATATATATATATATATATATATATATATATACTTCTACCTACCTACACACACTCTCTCTATAGATAGATAGATAGATAGATAGATAGATAGATAGATAGATAGATAGATAGATAGATAGATAGATAGATAGATAGATAGATAGATAGATATAGAGAGAGAAATATAGTAAGTAGGGAGGGAGTGTGTGTGTGTGTGTGTAGTTAGGTAGAAGGGTAGAGAGAGAAAGAGAAAGAGAGAAATACAATAGGTAGGTAAAAAGAGAGAGAGATTAAGTAGGGAGGTTGAGGTTTTCAGGTGTATTTATCTATGTCCTGCAGAAGGAAATCGCTGACAAACCTTAAAACTTTGTTTCTGCTTGCTCAGAAACAGTTAAAGAGCCTTCCTTTGCATGGGACAAACTTCCAAAACAGCCCATTTCTTCGTGAAAATGAGGCTGTTTTTTTTCCAAATAAAAAGCATAACTAGCCTTGGGGGGGCGGGGTCTTGCAGAATGCTCCTGGGGTGTGTGTGAAAAATGAGCAAAAAACCCGCCCCATTTATCGCCCGTTTGAGGCTAATTCCTGCCCTCCCCAGCCCCCAGGAGCTGTCTGGAAGCCTCAGCACAGCCAGTTTGGTGAAGGGGGCGGGGTTCCAGGAGGCAAAAAGGGTTTTTTTTGCGCTTTGCATACTTCCCCAAACTGCTCTTTTTCCGCGAAAACGGGGCCGATTTTCTTCAAATAAAAAGTATAACTAGCCTTGGGGGGTCTTGCAGAGTTCTCCTGGGGGGGTGGGGGATAAAAAAAATGAGCAAAAAAACAGCCCCATTTATCGCGAAAACGGACCATTTTTATGTCAAATAAATTGCATGCATAGCCCTATGGAGGCTTATAGAGTGCGGCTGGGGGCTGGGAGAGGGGGAAACGGCCCGTTTGAGGCTAATTTCTGCCCTTCCCCAGCCCCCAGGAGCTCTCTGGAAGCCTCCATAAGACTAGGCACAGCCAATTTGGTGAAGGGGGTGGGGTTCCAGGAGGCAAAAAATACTGTATTCGATGTATAAGACGCACCCAGATTTTCAGCCTGTTTTTAGAGGGAAAAAGGTGCGTCTTATACTCCGAAAAATACGGTAATCCATTTGGCATTTAGTAAAAGTATGCCTTTCACTATAGATGGAATCAAGGGTCTTTCTTGACTAAAGTCGGGAAAGGTCTGACAGGATGGTGGAAGAAACCAGGGAAGGACAAACCCCCAAATAATCTATTTTTATGCCATGTGGGGCTTTAAACATCAATACCAGCATCTTGGACATGAAGTGGTAACAAATGCAGTTCACAAAGCAGAATTATACTGTGCTCTATGGGGAATATGCATCATTGCTCTTGCTACTGCATTTTCTATCAGCTGAAGATTCCAGATATTTTTCAAGGGAAGTCCTATATAGAACACATCATAATTGTCCAAGGAGAAAGAATGGACAGAATTGGCATATAAACAATGTTGTGCAAAGACCCACAGACCCGTTGGCAATGGCATAGAATAACAGAATGGGAAATGACTTTGAGATCTTCTAGTCTAACCCCCTGCTCAAGCTGGAGGTCCCATACTATTTCAGATAAATGACTCTTCCAGTCTCTTCTTAAAAGCCTTTGTGATGGAACACCCATATTGCAACAGGGTCTGTTTGGGGCAGAGGAACCCCATATGTCTCCAAAGATGCTATAGTGCTAGGACTATAGGACCCTAAAACCCAAACTACACAGTCTTGGCAGGGTTCATTGGAAGCCTGTTTTTTCCCCCAGAAGACCCTCATAGACTCCAAATAGCAGGATAGGACATGCTTAATTCAACAGAACCAAAGATGTACAATTGGGTATCATCAGGATACTGAGGACATCTCACCACAAGGATGCTGGATAAACTTAACCAGTGGTTTCATGTAGATGTTGAATAGAAGTGGGGGAAAGCACTGATTCTTGTAGCACTGCATATAAAAGGAGTTATGGGTGGGATCTCTTCTTCTCGATCACCATTGACTGCAACACATCCTAGAGAATCCACTGCAACCCATCCTTCTTTTTTGCTATGACCCACATACTTTTTGGAACTGGAGCTGCAACTGGAGACAAAATCCACCCCCATCCTTCTAGCCTTCTGAAAGGGCCTTGAGATCTGGGTCTGTCAGGTGGTGTAGGACCATGATAGGGAAGCTTCAGGCTGGAAGTAGTTGGAGCAATGACAGAAGAAGGACTTGAGCATCCCTACTTCCTGTGAGCCCTTCCCTCTTTTTCTGTATTTAATTTTTCTTTTAACTCTTTCTATATTTCTTTGTATTTTTATTTTATTACATTATATTGACTTGTGTGCCACATCAATCTTCCGAGGTACAGTTACCTAAACTTATTCCGGCATTTGTAGGGAAAGTCAAAGCTTTCTGGAAATCTGGGTGGGCAGCAATTTGTGGAACTTCAGACGGCAAAGAGTTTCATAATTCAAGAGCTACAATGGAAAAGGTTTGCTTCCTAGTTTCCAACAAATGATAATATTTAGGGGAAGGGAGTGGGAGCATGCTAACCCCATCTGACCTAGTAGGATGAAAGGCAGTCCCATAAATTACCAAATCCTGTGCCATGTAGGGTTTGAAAGGTGATGGCCAAAAGTTAAAAATCCCTGAAAACTGGGTGAGGACAATGGGCCAGAATTATGGGGTGCTCTTTGCCTTTTCAGAGGTGTATCCTGAATGAGAGCTGGAGAAAGCCAAACACCAGCACCAGACAGGAGGCACTTAATCAATATAATTGGAAACCAATTCCATCAACCTGGTGACCTTTACCTGCTTCCTTTTGCAGATCCCTAATGCTGGGCTCAGAGTACTAATCTTCTAACCCAAATGACATTTGCATTTGTCATCTGTTATCATGAGTCACTGAAGGCTTCAGCTCAGAATTCTCTCTCGAGTCACAAAATGAGTATGCACAAATAACCCTTCATTTTAAAAAATGCTGTCTTTATTTAAAAAATTTTAAAAAATTAAATAAAAACTAACATAAAAGGAAAAAGAGAAAGGGAATAATAGGCAGGTTAAAAAATGAAACAAAGAGAAATGGCATAAAATAAACATATAACAAAAGAGACTTTCAACTTTTTCAAAATTATTTTTTCAACGAAATAATTCCACAACCCCTTTCTGAACATACCATGATATTTCTAATTGGGTAAGGAAACCACAAAGAAGATTGTCCTTTCTTTCATATTATGATTTTTTTAGAAATATCATCGCATACTAAACATAAGAGCCGTGGTGGCACAGTGGTTAGAATGCAGTACTGCAGACTACTACCGCTGACTGTCAGTTGCCAGTAGTTCAGCAGTTCGATTCTCACTGGGTCATGTTTGACTCAGTCTTCCATCCTTCTGAGGTGGATAAAATGAAAACCCAGATTGTTGGGGGGAAGAAACAGACACTATAAACTACTTAAAGAGTATAGTAAAGCACTGTGAAGTTTTATGTAAGTGCTATTGCTATAACTCATACATCAATATAAACATGGTCTATAACTGATTTAGTTAGAGATTTTTGTTTCTTACTATGTTTTCTCTACAATTCAGATGTGGCCTCAGAAGAATAATGTAGCATTTGGGGGAAAAGATACAAGCCAAGAGACCAGCCCCAGAGGCCAAAATGGAGAAGATCTCCACAGCCACCATGGACTTTCCTTTGGTGCTCAGATAGGTGGGGAGGAAAGTGATCCAAACACTGCAAAAGACCAGCATGCTGAAAGTAATGAACTTGGCTTCGTTAAAGCTGTCAGGCAATTTCCTAGCTAGAAAGGCCACTATGAAGCTGACAAGGGCTAAGAAACCCAAGTAGGCAAGGGCAGCATAAAACATTGAAGCTGAGCCTTCATTACATTCTAAGATGATCTCTCCAAACAAGGAGTGGAAGTCCAAGTTGAGAAATGGGGGAGAAGTTGCCAACCAAATAACACAAAGAAGTGCTTGGACCAAGGGACAGCCTAAGACAATGGAGTTGGTGAGTGATTTTCCTAAGAGTTTTCTTGTCTTGTTCCCTGGCTTGGTGGCCATAAAGGCCAGAACCACCATGACAGTTTTTGCCAACACAGAGGAAACTGCAAGGGAAAAGAGAATGGCAAAGGAAGTTTGTCGGAAGAGACAAGTGACCTTCCTGGGTTTTCCAATGAAGAGGAAGGAGCAGAGGAAGCAGAGCAGGAGGGAGACCAGGAGGATGTAGGTGAGATCTCGGTTGTTAGCTTTGACAATTGGTGTGTCATGATGTTTACGGAAAATCACCAGTACTGCAGATGTGATCAGAGAAAGGAAAAGAGCCAGCGAAGCCAAAGTGTATCCCAGGGTCTCTTGATAGGAAAGGAAGTGGAGCTTCTTGGCAATGCAGTCGTCCTTTTCCCCATTGGGATACTTGTCTTCTGGGCAGGGTTCACAGTGAGCTGCATCTGAAATTAAGAGTTTTTGTCGTAGGATTAGGGGAGTGTTCCACATTGAGCATTATCGCATCCTGACCGTCCTATTTCTGTTGTGTCTAATCCAAATGATAATGAAGGATAGATAGATGCATGGGAGGATGGATGGATGGATGGATGATCCACTTTGTAATTTATGGTTCATCAAAAAGGGAACATCATCCTTCATTCATGAATATCTTAGGTATAGTTAAGTCAAAATCCCTATTTGTTCAGCCTGAGTTGGATTGGTCTTTCTTTGCTGGGAGGGTTTATCAAGACATAGCTAAATATATATTCTTTTTCCCAGACTGTCTATCATAGACAGTCTATTTCCTAGGAGATCAATAGGGCTGACAAAGAAAGCATTAATAAATAACTTGAAGCACAAAGCTTCCTTCTTCATGAAAGAAATAAAACTTGATTTTCTCCATTGGATGTGACAATAGAAGTGAAATGGCTAATAGGGAAGCTGTAAAATTTACCCTAAAACTATCCTGCAATAAATGAGGACTTGGAAAGATGGAATGGGGATGGTGGACGGTTGAGATCCATAGACTAGACTGCACGATGGCAAATATTCAACAATATTTGAAGAATTCCTACAAAGACAAGACGGTCAAAATATTTTTCTTTTTACCTTTCAAATTTTTTACTTCTTCAACTATATAAAGAAATTAGTAAAAATAAAACTATTTTAAAACACCTGAAGGCAAGAGGAGAAACAATGGGGGGAAACTAACCAAGGAGAGAAGCAACCCAGAACTAAGGAGAAAGTTCCTAATAGCAAGAGCATTCAACCAATGGAATAGATTTCCTTCAGGACTTGTGGGTGCTCCATTAATGGAGGTTTTCAAAAAGGGACTGCACAATCATTTGTGTGAAATGGTATAAGGTCTACTGCTAGAGCAGGGGATTGGATGAGAAGACCTCCAAGGTCCCTTTCAATGGTATTAGTCTATATTCTATTTATTTATATTTATATTTTATTTATATTTGATTTTATTTATAAACCGCCCCCTCTCCCCGAAGGGACTCGGGGCGGTGCACAGGAAATTTAAAAATCATATAAATGTAACAATACAAATGTTTAAAACCGAATTAAATAAATTAACCCTGCGCTAAAATTTTAAAATATTAAAAACCTTAAAACTATTCCTTAAAATCCCAATTAACAATTTAAAATTTCCCTACAGTCAGGTTGGATAAAATTAGGCCAGGCCGGCCTGATGGAAGAGGTAAGTCTTCAGCTTTTGGTGGAAGGAGCGGAGGTCTGTAGTTGTTCTAAGTTCGGGGGGTAGGTCGTTCCAGAGGGTTGGGTCCACCACAGAGAAGGCCTTTCCCCTGGGCGTCGCCCGCTGGCATTGCCTGGTGGACGGCACCCGGAGAAGTCCCCCTCTGTGGGAGCGAATCGGCCGAAGGGATGTATGAGATGTATGAGGCAGGATGCAATCCTGCAAATAACTAGGTCCCGTGCCATGGAGCGCTTTAAAGATGGTGGTCAGCACCTTGAAGCGCCCCCGAAAGGCCACAGACAGCCAGGGCAGCTCGCGCAGAAGCGGTGTTACATGGGAGAACCTTAGGGCTCCCAAAACTGCCCGTGGGCTGCATTCTGGACTAGCTGTAGTCTTCGGGTGCACCCCAAGGGAAGCCCCATGTAGAGAGCATTGCAGTAGCCTAGACGAGATGTGATGAGTGCATGAGTGACTGTGCGAAGGGTATCCCGGTCCAATAAGGGACGCAACTGGCGTACCAGGCGAAACTGGTGAAACGCCCCCCTGGCCACGGCCATCACTTGGTCTTCCATAGACAGCCAGGTATCCAGGAGGACGCCCAAGTTGCGTGCCCTATCCACGGAGGCTAGGTGTTCACCCCCTATGGCCAGTGATGGAGTCAACTGATTGTACCGGGATGCTGGAAACCACAGCCACTCGGTCTTGGACGGGTTGAGCCTGAGTCTGTTCCTTCCCATCCAAACCTGCACGGCTTCCAGACACCGGGACATCACTTTGATGGCATCGTTGGGGTGGTTTAGGTTAGACACGTACAGCTGCGTATCGTCAGCGTACAGATGGTACTCTACCCCAAAGCTACGGATGATCTCACCCAGCGGCTTCATGTATGTGTTGAACAGGAGCGGCGAGAGGACCGACCCCTGAGGCAGCCCACGTACGAGGGGTCTTGAGGTCGACCTCTGCCCCCCTGCCAACACAAATTGCGATCGATCGGAGAGGTAGGAGGAGAACCACCGTAAAACAGTGCCCCTCACCCCCAACCCCTCCAGTCGATGCAATAGGATACCATGGTCGATGGTATCGAAAGCCACCGAGAGATCTAATAGGACCAGGATGGAGGAACAATCCCCATCTCTGGCCCTCCAGAGATCATCCACCAACGCGACCAATGCCGTCTCAGTACTGTGTCCGGGCGAGAAGCCGGACTGGCGCGGGTCCAGATAATCAACTTCCTCCAGGTGACGGGGAAACTGTTGTGCCACCACACTCTCTATAACCTTCGCCAAAAAGTGAAGGTTGGAGACCGGATGATAATTAACTAACAATGCTGGGTCCAGGGAAGACTTCTTGAGGAGGGGCCTCACCACCACCTCTTTCAAGACAGTAGGAAATAACCCCTCACTCAAAGAAGCATTCACTACTTCCTGGAGCCAATCTCGTGTAATCTCTCAGGATGCCAGTACAAGCCAGGAGGGACATGGGTCCAATAAACATGTGGTTGCTCTCAGTCGCCTGCGTAACCTGTCCATATCTTCGGAAGTAACAGAGTCAAACTCATCACAGAAAATTGTCTCAAGACCTGCCTCCGACAATCCCTCCAGTTCACTGTCAGTGGAGGCCAACTCGTTCCGAATCTGAGCGTTTTTATCCTGCAGATACTCTCCAAATTCCTCTGCTCTACCCTGCAGAGGGGCTTCCCGTGGCCTCTGTTGAATGAGGGAGCAGGTCACCCCGAACAGGGCGGCAGGGCAGTTATCTGCGGATGCGATAAGAGTGGTAAAGTGATGACCTTTGGCCACTCTTATCGCCACAAGGTAAGTCCTCAAATGGGCTCTCACCTGTGTTCGGTCAGATTTAGACCGTGTGGATCTCCATCTACTCTCTTGCAGCGTTTCATCACACTCAACTCCTCGGTGAACCAAGGAGCCTGGGTGGTTCGCCGCTGCAAGAGAGGCCGCAAGGGCACGACCCGATCCAAGACCCCAGTGGTTGCGGTACTCCATGCAGCCACTAGGTCCTCTTTCGGGGCGCAGGTCAGGGTCACAGGTAGTGAGGTAGCAACGGAAGATACAGAGGTCTAGGGCTGGCCTAGGCCTGAAACATTGGTCAAGTAAACATTGGTCAAGAAGTAAGATTGTAAGCTATGCTCAATATACTGCTGTATTTGCAAAAAGGTCCTGCCCCAGACAGCATCCTGTTTGCTGGGTTGCTCCCACGATCTTTTCCCAGCAACTTCCCCATTTATCTCCTTGCTAGCCACAAAGAGCCTCCGAATGCATATATCTTGTCGACCTAAGCAAACTGTTGCAACTTGTAGGTTTTTGAGTCCCCCACCTCCATATTTGGGCAGATGTAGGAGAACAGGAATGTCTACATCACCGAGGGTATAAGAGACAATCCTTGTCAATATTTGGGGGTTCAGACATTTTTGTATGGGCTTGCAGCCCATCACTGAACCTGTGCACATAATAAACTTTTGCTACTTTGAAGAGCTTATCTGTGTCTTGGCTTTCCTACAACAGTAGTGGCCCAAGCTCCGCCTGGAACCTTTCCGGGTCCATCAGGCGCCTGGGGCGGATCTAAAAGGTGATGCAGAAAGCTGGATATTTTGAAATGAGTCAATCTTACCAAAACAACAACAATTAACAAATGGATTTCTTAAACCTGGAGAGCTATCTTTGAATGGTGCTCTACCTCTCTGATTTGAGATGGTTCCTTCTGGACAAGCACCACATTGGTAGCAGCAAACCTGCTTACCCTCTGGAACTCTTTTCCTCTCTCCTGCCTGGCACCTCTTCTTGCCACACCTGGCAAAGGGCACATTCTGAAAGAGAAAAGAGAAATACTTGTCTTGGCCTAAGAAATGAACACACTTCCATTATTTGTTCCCACTTTCCTATTTCCATCTCCATAATGTCTTTAAAAGAAATGGTTCAGCGGATTCTACCAGAAACCAGGGCCAGATCCCAGAGAACTAAAGCCAGTGACCCACCAGTGGATTCAAGAAAGTGCAATTAGGACTTCAGCATGCAAAGGAAGGATTATATCTTTGAGCTACAGCTTTTCTATAAAAAAATCATGAGGGTCCAAATGAGCAGAAATGGTTAATGGAAATCACTGCTACTTGCTCTAATTGCATCCTGGGTTTCAAGCAGGAGTCCTTCCCAATTCCAAACCTTCGTGGGCCTGCTACAATTTAGACCTCAAATATTTTAAACAAAGAGCATGTTTTTCACCAAATAATTGCTCTATGTTCTGATTCCGTAGACTAATTTACCAATTTGAAAGATGTTCTGCATCCTCAGGAGAGATTGACTCTTCCCCCAAATTGACATTTGCTTCCAGCTCACCTTTGTGACCCAGACAATTGCATCAGAATTAATACTGAAATCCTGGCCTAGCGGAGTTCCAGGATTTATTTGCCCAACTTTCACAGGGACAAGTGATTGATTGGGGAAGAGAACCCAATTGAGAAGATCGTAACGGGCAGATCTCAATCCATTTTCTGAGAGTTGGATTTCATCTCCAGCACTGTTGTTGAACTGGACCTTCCTCAAATAGGGAAGAATCTGAAAGAAAAGAGACCTTCAGAAATTGAAGTACTTGGCTGAACGCCACAAATGAGACCTCATGGGTTCTATCATTCTCTGATGGCCATCATCTTAGCAGATGGTCATCTATCTGAGAAGCTAGAGGGTTTCCTTAGCTGGAGATCTCAACAAGCAAGAGTAAAACCAAATAAAAGTGAATATTTGTAGCTCCGGGTTGACCTGAGGAGTCTTGGTGCTCTCTGAGTTGGCTTGTTTTCTTGCGGATTTTTCATTGCCCAAATTAGCACTGATGATGTTACCACGTCTGGGTAATGAAATGTCTGAAAGAAAACAAGCAAACTCAGAGAGCACCAAGGACTCCTCCTAACACCTTAGTGCAGATCTGAACTATCAGGAAAATATTTGTTTCATTTACCAACAATCAATAACTTTTTTTTATCACTGGGCATTTCTATGATGTGTGTGTGTATACCTTTCTTTTGCCATAGAATGGACAGCTCTTGAAACTCGGGCAAACTTTTAGGACTTTACACGAAGATCTATTGATCTTATGGTCAATTGATCGCAGTTACTTCTCCCACCCACTGCGCCCATTTCCCTCTTAACAGTATATTTCATTCATAACATCGCTTTTTAATAATTTCTGTTTTTATTTATTGAGATATAGTGATATGGTAACATATGCATATTTAACCAATAATTTAAGAAATCCATATGGGAAGGTGGACTGGATAAGAAATCAGAAAGATTGGCTTCCGGTTCCGGCTCCAGCGGCGACGGGCGAGCCTAGCGCTCGCTCGCCACTTTGTTGCCTTTTCTGCCCCCCCACGGGGGCGAGACACGCTGGTCACCGGAGGTCTCCCGTAGGGTCGGCTCGGAGGGGACGTTCCTCTTCACGGCGGTGGGGAGAACGGTCCCCTCCGCGACCTAGGTGAGAGGGAACATGCTGCGGGGGGTTTCTCCTTCGCCAACGGCTGTCGGCGCCATTCATTTCAATGGAGAGGGCTGAGCGGAGAGATCGGAAGGCTTGCCGAGGCTTCAGCTGCGAGGGAGAGTGAGTTTAAAAAAAACTTTTTTTCCTTGCTGCCAGCCAGGCTGAACAGAAGGAAGGCGGAGCCTCCCGAGCCGACACAACCGGGCTCCCTAAACTGCAGGGACCCGGCTGGAATTCGCCTCCCCCGTGATTCTATAAGGAATCTAAGCCGCCCTGGAGAGGTGGTGATTAGGAGATAAATCTTCGCTGGGTGCAGGGACCACGCAAGATCCCTGCCCGACACGAAGCAACATCTCTGAAGGGAGACGAATCGCATCCCCCCCCCTTTCTGGAGGGTGCACCATAGGCGAAGGAGAATCTTTGAAACAAGAAAGGGAAAAATCTGCTGGAATACTTCGGGAAGGTACTTTATTTGGTCTCTGAAACACTCTGCTGGGAAACCTTTTTCTTTTACCAAAGCTTTGAAGTTGAAGATAAGCGGCGAGCTTGGATTGAAGTGTGAGATTCCTCAGCTTCACAGAATGTTTTGAAATGGCCGACTGAACTGATAATAGTTACTTATGTTTGCGCTGAAAAGGATTGGATTATGACTGACTTTTCTAATTCTTTTTTTTCTGTCTTTTTGATTTATTTCATTTAAAACTTTGAAACTTGGAGCACTTCCACAATCCTATAATTATTTGGACACTCTATTGCGCATCTTTAAACTTAAATAAGGACTATATCTTATCCTTTTTTTGTCTCTGTTTTCCTTCCAACAAAAAGGACTGAAACACTTTGAAACTATTTAAACTATTTCCTACATCGTATCGCTCTTGGAAAAACAGTGGGCGGACATATATGAACAGATTTACTGGAAATATTGTCTAGAAACAAACTAACAGAGATAAACTAAGTGTTAACAAGGTAATTGGAGCTACTTTTTCCTAGTTTGCGGATTCGCCAAAATGTCTACGCACATAGATATATACACTGCAGAAAACCAGGAGCTTTTGGCTGAAATCTTGAGGGAATTGAGAGAATTTCGTGCAATACTCGACATTACACCAAGTGAAGAAATTGAACAGATTAGAGAAATTAAAGAAGAAAATGGAAATGTGGCTGTTTGTGGACTGGATTTAACTGAAGACAAGGGAGAAGATCCAGGAGAGGAGATAAGATCAAGACCTCATCAGAAATTTGAATTTCAACCTGTCTGGCAAAAGGAAGGAAAAGGAGAACAAAAGATAGAGGAAATCACACCAGAGTTACACTTGATATTTGAAAATAAATCAAATTTGAGGAAAAGAATTGGTCAGCACTATGATTGTACAGCTATACAGGATCACAATGTGCCAATGGAAGTTTATAAAGAACATGAGAAGAGGAAAAAAAGTCGATGGAGAATGTGGACTTTAAAAGAGGCAAATTTAATTCATCCTTGGAGAGACAACGGCTGAAAAGAGGAACTTTTATCCCTTGATGAGCAATAACTAGGCTGGGTTTAAATTACCATCAAGGATTATTAATTAATTGATTGTTAGTAATAACTATAGATGCTTATAATAAGATTAGGTTTTTGATAATGATATATATTAGTTTATCTATAGATGGGGAATTGGGCTATTTAGATGGTTATAGAAAAATGATGTGTTAATGAATGATATATATCTGCTTATCTAAGATGGGGAGTTATGCTATTAAGATGGTTATAGAATACTCTTGGTAAAGGTTTTGTTAATGATATATATTTGTTTATCTATCGATGGGGAATTATGCTATTTAGATGGTTAAAGAAAGATTATGTGTTAGTGAATGATATATATTTGCTTATCTATAGATGGGGAATTATGCTACTAAGATGGTTATAGAATACTCTTGGTAAATGTTTTGGTTAATGATATATATTTGTTTATTTATCGATGGGGAACTATGCTATTTAGATGGTTATAGAAAGATTATGTGTTAGTGAATGATATATATTTGCTTATCTATAGATGGGGAATTATGCGATTAAGATGGTTATAGAATACTAACACTCTTGGTAAATGATCAATCAATTAATAGTTACATAAAATTTTAGATAATTATATGGAATCTATAGAGATATGAAGGGATTAAATAAGGGATATTAATAGTAAATAGGATTTAAAGATATTATTAAAGAAAAAATAGATTGAGGCTAGAATACTTGATAAGACTTGTGGATACTGATATTGAATCACAGGATAAATTGTTAGATTTAAAATTAATAAAATGAGATAACCCATGAATAATAACCACTCCTGGAAGGCACAGAATTTATGGATACCCGATTAGGCCTTCTTATATCTAAATTTATTTAAATTTATTTATACTGTTTTTTGTTCTTTTTTGTTTGGTTTTATAAATAGAATGTTATTATACAATTAGGCTTTACTTAAAAGGGTATTAAAACAACTAGCAAGATTTGGGACTGAGACATAAGAATTGTAATAATTGATATGAAAATTGAGCGATAAATCTTAAATCTGAAATTATAAAATACCATCAACACAAAATAGAACTGGCTCCGAGGCCGAAATACACCATGTAAATGAGATGAAGAGTGTGGAGTAGAGAGGTAAGGGAAGAAGAGAGAGAAAGGAGAGAGGGCAAAGAGGGGGAAGAGGAGAAGAGGAGAAGAGAAAGGAGGAGTGGAAAGGGGAGAGAGGAGAAGGAGAGAAGAAGGGGAAGTAGAGAAGGGGAGGGCGTTAGAGGGAAGAAAGGAGGTAGGGAGGAGGAGGAGAAAGGGGAAAGAAAATGATGGATAAGGCACAAATATGGTGTATGGAGAGCAGAAGAGCCCTCTGGGAGTTTTCTGGGTGTTGATGGTAAAATGAAATGATGGTAAAATGGAATGATGTAAACATTTAATAATATAATATGATGTTGGCTATGTAACAGTATATATGTTGTTATTTACTTTGAAAATCGAAAATAAAAAAAAATCTATTTAAAAAAAAAAAAGAAATCAGAAAGATTGGCTTCCGGTTCCGGCTCCAGCGGCGACGGGCGAGCCTAGCGCTCGCTCGCCACTTTGTTGCCTTTTCTGCCCCCCCACGGGGGCGAGACACGCCGGTCACCAGAGGTCTCCCGTAGGGTCGGCTCGGAGGGGACGTTCCTCTTCACGGCGGTGGGGAGAACGGTCCCCTCCGCGACCTAGGTGAGAGGGAACATGCTGTGGGGGGGTTTCTCCTTCGCCAACGGCTGTCGGCGCCATTCATTTCAATGGAGAGGGCTGAGCGGAGAGATCGGAAGGCTTGCCGAGGCTTCAGCTGCGAGGGAGAGTGAGTTTTAAAAAAAAACTTTTTTTCCTTGCTGCCAGCCAGGCTGAACAGACTGGGAGGGGGGTGTTTGTTTTCAAAAACTCCCCCTCGGACTTAAGCGGCACTCTAAAATGGCTTCTCTGGAAGAGAAAGTGGAAATCTTCAATCCGGACTGTCTCTAACAAGGGAAAGTGGTATGCGGCTATTTGCAACATTGTTTCTAGGTCTGGCTGGATAAAAAAATTATTTTTCTAATCTCTCCTCTGGGCTCTGAGATGGGCGGTGGAAGGTGGCTTTTCTTTGTTCCTGCCTGACTATTTCAACTATGGAAAATTCCCAGCGTCTCTTTGCAATCGGGACTCTCTCTGGATATTAATGAAGAATTTTTCTCTTGCTGGATTTGTGATTTCTTTTCTGGAATACCTTCGCTATTATATTTACTGAGTTGGAAAATTGTGTCTCTCCTGGTTCTTGAATTTTGCAACTTCATAACCCTGAACTGAACTGAGCTCCTGATTTGCCTCACCAGCCCCAACCGGATAACGCCATCTTGGTGGCAGTGACTTTAACAATTAATCATGGCACAAGAAACAGCACTTGCAAGTTTAGAACAAAGGATGGCTTCTCTTGAATCTGTTATACAAACTTTGGTACAAGGCCCAGAGGGCTGAAAATATTAATTTCAAGAAGGAGCTACTGGATACATGGAAACAAGTGTTGGAGAATACACAGAAGAATGAAGAACTGGAAGGGGGGTTGGTGGGGGCTAAGGGAGAGATTTAAAATGTTACTAATGAGGTGGGGGAGATAAATGGGCATGTGTCTAGGATAGATATGGAAAGAATGACATATTTTTTGAGATTTCAGAATGTTTTTGAGCAACCTGGTGAATTCCTCCCTGATCTTATGAGTACAATTTTAGCAGACTATTTACAAAAACCTAAAGATGAGATCAGGGGGGACATTGACCTGGCTTATAGAATTAACTCAGCATATGCCAGGATAAATGAAGTGCCTAGAGAGATACATGTGAAATTTGTTAGAAGGTCAACCAGAGAGGAAATCTTGAAGGCGCAGAGAGAGAACCCTTTAATTTATCAACAAAAAACGGTCACTATCTTGAAGCAGATCCCTAGAAAGATTAGAGATGCAAGAAGGAAATTTTCCTTCTTGTCTAAAACATTGTTTGATCATGGGATCTGGTTCAAGTGGGTGACACCTGAAGGGATGCTGGTGTTCTGGGAAGGAGGAAGAGTGAGGATTAAAACAGTTGTAGAGGCGGAAGCCTTTCTTAAAAAACATTCCTCTGCCCTGGGGGAAGATCCAGGGGGGACAGAGGGGGCCACGGCCCCGCCCGCTGGGGGCCAGGGAGGAGAAAAAGAAGATACAATAGCCAAGAGACTTAGATCGAAAAAATAACTTTGCCTTGTTTTTTCTGAACAATTTTGCATAATATTTGTATCTGGATTTTTTGTAAATGTCTGACAGCATGGAACTGAGAATTTAGGTATATGTACTTGCTTTTACCTTGTAGTGTTATGAAAAATGTTTTTTTTGTTATTTTTTTATTGTGTATTTTGAGGTCTCGGAAGGGCCGACGACTCTGACGTGAATGCTCTCAAAATTTCTTTGTATCCCTTACCCTACCCTATAGGAAAAATGTAAAACCAATAAAACTTTTTCAATATAAAAAAAAAGAAATCAGAAAGATTACCTGCCATGACTGGAGATTTGAGATCCTCTTTCCAAGCCTCATCATGGCTGGTCTCATTCCAGATCCATACATTGCATGCAACGCGTGTGCCACAACATAAACGGCATTGTAGATATTGTAACTTTCACCTGTCATCCTCATTTCAAAAACAAAAGCTGACAGATTCTGTAAATTCTCCTTTCCTGTACATTGTTCTTTTGTTTTTGGAGGGACCTTGCCTGGTTTGGGGATGTAGCAGTCAAAGACCCATTCCCACCATTCTGGAAGAAAAGCATCTTCTTGTGGGTTCAAAGGGTCTAAAGACAGGAGGAAATGATTGAATTCTCTGACATCATCGGTGTGGTCTCTAAAATGCAAAGCCCCCTGCATGATCTTTATGTCTTCCAATGTATCTAACATCATAGTAAATTTCAATTGAGAAGATAGGATCCAGACATTCCATAGTGACATATTTGCATATTGTTTTAAACCAATCAGAGCTATCACTAAATGTACAATAGTAGCAGAATCTACAAACAAAATAATCACTTCAGCTTTAAACCACGTTGTATAAAACAAAACAAATTTCGCCATTATATTCACAGAGTCAAGAGATGCCAACATTTCAGCGTAGGCCAGACAGATCTCCTTCTCCTTGAGCATCAATATCAGAGATGAGAGGAAAGATTCTCCATGGAGACTTTCAGAGGCCAAAAGTCCAACCCAGTTCCAATGGAAATGGAGCAGCAGCTGGACTAAAGAGACACACTGAGGAAATTCCTTGGGATTGATCCGGAAGAAGGAAGGATAAATTGTTCTGTCTCCCTGAATGAACTCAAAGCCAACACCAAGCTGGAGAAAGAGAGATTCTTCTTTCAAAGACAAAGTCAAGTTTTGTGGTGACTTTGGGATGTGTGTATGTGTCACCATTGTGTGATTGATGGCCCTACCAATCAAGCTGACTTATTTTGAGTGGCAAATTCAACCTCCTTTGCTTCTTAGGAAGAGCTGCCAGTAACATAGCTTGCCTGGTTGTGACATGTCAATAGCCAACATCTATCACCCTGTCAGAGATAATAAACTGCATTGAAAAGTTGGCTATACTTTTAAGAAAATGGGAAAGAAAGTCAGAAAACATTCCAAAACTTTCTTATTCTTTCCTTTAAGTTATATAAAAACGTATCTTGAAGCAAAATTAAAAATAGCAATAGCACTTAGTCTTTATATACTGTTTCATAGTACTTTTATAGCCTTCTCTAAGTGGTTTATAGAGTGAACATATTGTCCCACCCAAACAATCTGGGTCCTCATCTTACCCACCTCGGAAGGATGGAAAACTGAGTCAATGTTGAGCCAGTGAGATTTGAACTGCCCAACTGAAGCCACCAGTCAGTTGACGTGGGCTGCTGTGCTGCACTCTAACCACTGTGCCACCTTGGCTCTTATGAATGAGACTAATGGACAATGAATTCAATTGTGGTATGGATTCTCTAAGTAACAAACTCATGATGTGTTTGTTTTCTTCTTGGATTTCTGAGTGGTTTTCTTTGGATTGTCCACTCCACACTGCATCCAATGGAGCCTCCTTACCTGTGGGACCTTCAGGATGCTAAAGATGGAAGCCATCATACTTGAGGATGTGGGGTTATCACCTCCAATGACAGATAACAGAACCTTGCGGTTTCGTGTACAGAGAAGGGAAAGGCTGTAAAATGAAATCTCCCTCTTACTCTGACTGTTTTCATAGATGTGGAAGCCAAGTGTGATGTTGGGGAGTAGAACCAGGTCCTTGTTGACCTCTGCAACTGCAAACATCAAGGCCAGGAACTGCTGGTGGTTCTTCAATATGGGTCTATATTTAGAAAAAAAACACATTGGGAAATATTGACAGAAGGTTATAAATGGTGTTAAAGTTTGCATCTCCACATTTTATTGTTGTTTGGAACAGTGAGTTCCACGTTTCATTGAGTTTCTTAATAAATGTTCATCAATTAAAGTTAGCCGGCTATGTGAGAAAGATGAAAAGTTTCTTGTGTGTGTGTGTGTGAAAGAAACAGACATTGTGATCTCTGGAACTTGAAGATTTATTTCTCACTTAGCTTTCGTTAGCATTTGCTAACATCATCAGAGTGTTAACTTCATTAAAGACATATCTGCCTTATACAATGTTAGTCAATTGTTAGATCAGACAAAGGATTCCGACTCAGGCATGGTCAAAACAACAGGAACGTTTATTCACACTCTTACAACAGCACAGGAATTCAACTGACCAGGTTTCTTCTCTGGCAACCTCTTATATAGAGTTACCAGGCAGGAAACTCCTAGCAAGCAATTGCAACATGTAACTCCTTTCCAGACAGATTCCAGACAGCTCGTCTCAGTCAATTAACACAGCTGCCTGATCTGTTCCGGAATGCGGTGACTCAAAGGTTACCAGACTTGCTGTCTGGGCTGAGGACTCAACACTCCTTCCCCCATAGTCAGTGCGCATGTGTCTAGGTTCTCTGTCCAACACAGTACATGCGCACGCGTAGTCGTTCAGATAGGCGGGGCGGTGTCGGGTCCGCCCTGACCGCCTTAGTTCTTGAGGACGCTCCTCTCTGTGGGACACGGAGCCTTCGCCTACGTCACCGCGGCCTGCCCTCGGAGGTGGAGTCGCCGTAGGCGGCAATGGCGACCCTAGCAAGTCCGGGCGAGGGGGCGTGGCGACCGGGCTTGGGGTAGTTGACATTTGCTGGCGAGTATTATTCTGGTAGGGTGGTTCTCCGATGGGCGAGGCCCCCAGCTGAGAGTCAGATTGGGCTGTGAGGTCCTGGCGGTCTCCCCGTGCTGTTCCCGCCGATACGAGGTCTGGACCGGCTAGGGACTCCGGGGTTCCAAACAACTGCTCGGCTTGAGCAGAGAACAACGGCCCAACGGGGGCCAACGGGCAGGAACGGCCTGGCGTGGTGACTGCTGTTTCGGGCAGGCGGCGCCTCAGTTGATCCAGGTGGCGCCGCCACTCGGATCCATCCTGAAGGCCGACTCTGTAAGAACAGGGTCCGGTTACGTCCAAAATGGTTGCGGCAACCCATCGCGGCTCCCCTGAAAAGTTCCTTGCCCAAACCAGGTCCCCAATTTCAAATAAACGAGGAGTGGGAATCTGCAGGTTGCCCCTCTGCAACCCGTCGTAATCGGGGTGCAGTCTGTCCAGAGTGGTCCGCAAGCGTCGGCCCATCAAGAGCTCCGCGGGGCTTTTCCCTGTGGCCGGGCAAGGTGTGACATGCTGTCCCAAAAGGTACGCAGCCACCCTTGCCTGCCAGTCCCCTTTATCCAAACGGGCCAAGGCTTCCTTGGCTGAGCGCACGGCTCGTTCCGCGCGTCCATTAGACGCCGGGTGATAAGGGGCGACCGGCGCGTGGCGGATCCCTTGGGTGGCCAGAAAGTCCAAGAAGGTGGAGGATTGAAATTGGGGTCCGTTGTCGGACACAACGACGTCCGGCAACCCGTGGGTTGCGAACAGACGGCGCAAGGCACGCACCGTGCTCTCCGCTGTGGTGGAAGCCATGAGAATCACCTCCACCCAGCGTGAGAACGCATCCACCACCACGAGGAAATTCTGGCCATGGAAGGGACCCGCGAAATCTAAGTGGAGCCTGGACCATGGGCACCTGGGGGCGTCCCACTCCCTCGGCGGGGAGACCGGCGGGGCCGGCCGGGACGATTGGCAGGAGGAGCAGGCGGCCACCCATTCCGCCACTTCAGCGTCCATGCCGGGCCACCAGACATAGCTCCGGGCCAATGCCTTCATATGGACGATGCCTGGGTGGTTGGCATGGAGCGACTGAAGAACCATGTGCCGGAGAGGGGAAGGGACGATGACCCGATCTCCCCAACACAAGCACCCGCAATGGAGCGAGAGCTCCAGCTGGCGTGACTTGTAAGGCCGAAAATTTTCAGCCACGCTGCCCGAAGGCCAGCCCCTCAGCACCCATCGGCAGACCTGGGCGAGGACGGGGTCTGCGCGGGTGTGAGCGGCAACGGCGGAAGAGGACAGGGGCAAGTCCGACTCCGCGACCATCAGGACAGAGAGAGCAGGCACAGGGGCCGGATGCGGCCCCGGGAGAGGGCAGCGGCTTAGGGCATCAGCATGCCCTATCTGCTTGCCAGGACAGTATAGCAGCGTATAGTCATACGCTGCCAGGAATTCCGTCCAGCGGGTCATCCTGGGCGACAGGATGGGGGGGGTCGGACGGTCACCGGCCAATAGCCCAAGGAGCGGCTTATGGTCCGTGACAACAGAAAAGGTCCGCCCATAGAGGTAATTGTGGAACTTCTTAATCCCGGACACTACAGCCAAAGCCTCCTTGTCGATTTGGCTGTAGTTTCTCTCCGTTTGAGACATTGTCCGGGAGTAAAAAGCAATGGGGGCTTCCGAGCCGTCTGGAAAGATGTGGCTAAGGACAGCCCCCAGGCCAAAAGGGGAGGCATCGCATGCAAGCGTCAGAGGAAGCCTGTCATGGTACTGGACTAGTACCGCATCTGACATGAGCATGGCTTTGACAGCCGCGAACGCGTGTGCTTCGCGGCTGCCCCAGTGCCAGGCCGTGGATCGGTCGAGCAACCGATGCAGCGGCTCGGCTAGCGATGCCTTATGGGGAATAAACGGCGCGTAGAAATTCAAAAGGCCGAGGAATGCCTGCAGCTCCGTTTTGGAGGCAGGAGTGGGGGCCTTTTGGATGGCCTCGACCTTGGAGGGGGTTGGGTGAATTCCTTGGGCGTCAATCATGAAACCCCGGAATTCCACCCTAGGCGCAGCAAACGTACATTTGCTGCGTTTCAACTTTAAACCCGCGCCCCTGAAAACTCTGAGGACCTTCCGTAACATTTTGGCGAGTTCTGATATGCTGGAAGCAGCAATCAGGACGTCATCAAAATACGGTACAACGCCAGGGAGCCCATGGAGCAGTCGCTCCATGAGGCTCTGGAAGATCCCCGGGGCTACGGACACGCCGAATTGGAGACGGCGACAGCGGAAAGCCCCACGGTGGGTCACGATGGTCTGCGCTTCCGCAGCCTCGTCATCCACCGGGAGCTGTTGGTAGGCCTGCGCCATATCCAGTTTCGCGAACACTCGACCTCGTCCCAATGAGTGGAGTAGGTCTTGCACCACCGGAACCGGGTATGGGTTCGCCTGAAGCCCGAGGTTGATCGTCGACTTATAGTCGGCGCAGATCCTCACGGACCCGTCGGGCTTAATGGGGACCACAATGGGGGTCTCCCATTTCGCCTGATCGACGGGTTCGAGCACGCCCTGCGCCACCAATCGATCCAATTCCGCTTCAACCTTGGGCTTCAGCGCGAACGGCAGCCTGCGGGCCTTCAAGCGGACTGGAGCAACCTGGGTGTCCAAATTTAGGGAAACTGGAGTGCCTTTGTACGTTCCTAAGCTGCCATCAAAGACGTCGTTGAACTCTCTGATTACTTCGTCTACCGGAGAACTGGCTGGCACGCTGTGTACTCCTTGGACTGACAGTCCCAAGGCTGGAAACCAGTCCAATCCGATCAAGGCAGCTAGGGGTTTGGCCACTACCAGGATGGGAAGGGATCCGTGGAAGGGGCCGTAGTCTACTCTCACTCTGTGCAGACCTAGAATGGGAATTTGTGAGCCCTGGTAATCTTTCAGGATCGTCGCCGTGGGGCCGAGATCCCGCTTCCTGAGCTTGGGGCAAAGCTTAACTAAATGCGCCCAGGACATGAGTGATCTAGAGGACCCTGAATCTATTTCCATTTTTACCCCCACCCCCTCTAAGCAAACCACTGTTGACAGTCTCCTACTCTCTGCCTGGTCGTAGCTTAGAGCTGGGGGCATCTCCGCCAGCGCGAAGCAGTCGGTCGGCTGTGGCTGGTAGCGTCCTGAACGCTTCTGCGACCCTCGTTGTCCTGGTGGAACGGTTCTGGAGGCGGCAGCTGGCGTTGTCGCTGGAGCGGCAGCACGGCACACAGCTGCTAGGTGTCCTTTCCTGCCACATCTGCGGCACACCGATGCCTTGAATGGGCACTCTGGTCTCTGGTGGGCCCCTCTGCAGCCTAGGCAGTTCCCGGACTTCTGCTGCGGTGTGAATGCGCGATTCGGCACGCGCCCGGTCACCCTCATGCAGTCCCCACGGTCTTCCTCCTCCAGCTCATCCAGCGGCGCTATTTCGTCTACCAGACACGCTCGCAGAGTGGGGAAAAGAGGAGGGCGCGCGCGGCCCATGTCGGATGTGGAGATCTCCGACAATTCTGTCGCGCGTGCTTCTTCCACCGCTTGCTCGAGAGTCAGGACAGTTTTTGAAAGCAAGCGGCGCTTTAGGCGGATGTCTCTTACGCCGCATACAAACTGCTCCAGTAGGGATTCCTCCAGGAAGCCAGCAGGGAACTCGCAGGGAATTGCGGTCGCTCTCAATTTCTGCAGGAACTCGGCTACCGACTGTTGCGGCTGTTGCACACATTGCCTGAATGCATAGCGATGCGCTATGCGGGAAGGTGCCGGCGCGTAGTGTGCTCTCAGGCGGCCCAGGAGATCGTCCCACGGCACTTCATGCACCGCTGCGGGTGCTGCTATGGTTCGGGCGGTAGCGAACAATTCAGGGCCGCCGCACTGGAGGAATAGGCTCAGCTTCCTGGCAGGCGCGAGTTCGCCGTAGTCGCTGGCTATCAAGAAGCACTCGAACCGGGCTAAGAAGGAAGCCCATTGTTCCTTCATCGGGTCGAACGGTGCAAACGGAGGCATTGTCGCCGTAGCCATGGTGAGGCTGTGCGTTGCGCTGCGCTCTGTTGTTGAAGTATTCGTTACCCGTTGCGTTCTAAGGCCACGGCCTGAATCCCACCTTCGTCGCCAGTGTTAGATCAGACAAAGGATTCCGACTCAGGCATGGTCAAAACAACAGGAACGTTTATTCACACTCTTACAACAGCACAGGAATTCAACTGACCAGGTTTCTTCTCTGGCAACCTCTTATATAGAGTTACCAGGCAGGAAACTCCTAGCAAGCAATTGCAACATGTAACTCCTTTCCAGACAGATTCCAGACAGCTCGTCTCAGTCAATTAACACAGCTGCCTGATCTGTTCCGGAATGCGGTGACTCAAAGGTTACCAGACTTGCTGTCTGGGCTGAGGACTCAACATCAATGTGGCCATTATGCGCATACTAGGCTCATCCAACTTCCCCCCAACTGTAATTAACATTCCTTCCTCCCTTATCGAACGCAGCTTGGCCTGCTCATTCCCAGGAAACAACGCTGAGCTGTCTGATGTTGCTTTAAAGTTATTCTCTCTGGCTTCCTCCCACACCTCTCCCCTCTTCTTCTGCCTCGTCATCAGGGGATGAGCAGGCCAAGCTGTGTTCAATAAGGGAGGAAGGAATATAAATTACATTTGGGAGGCAGTTAGATGAGCCTAGCACAGGCATAAGGGCCACATTGATTAACATTGTACAAGGCAGGTATCTCTTTAATGACAATAACAATCTGACGATGTTAGCAGTTGCTAACGAAAGCTAAGTGAGAAATACATCTTAAATTTCCAGAGATCACAATGTCTGTTTCTTTTATAACTGCACCTGGAACTCACATTTTTAGGACAATTCGATACACAAACACACACACAACCATGTGATATTCCTTTATCATCCATCCGTTCTACACTTTGTTCCTGTGGCTGTAACCCTTTTCAAAGGCCCCTTATGCACCCTAGTGAAATGTGGGTCTCTCTTTGAGCAGCTTTTTCTATTTCTGAGCAAACAACTTCAAAGTGGATCAAAGATTTAGTTTGGTTTACTTTATTGTCATTGCACCTTGTACAATGAAATTAAATGCGATCTTCAGTGTACAATGAAAGTTCAGGTTGTGGTTGTTAAGGAACACTGTACAGTCATTAAGCACAACATCAGGGGGTGTCTGGTTTCCTCATTAACTTGACTTCTTGGAAGCTGGCAGTGAAGATCACAAGGGCTGATGATGTGACTGTGGGAAGTTGTGACCACTGTAACTGTGTGCCAGTTGCCAAGTGCCCCAGTCATGATTATGTGACTGTGGGGACACTGCGACAGCCACAACTTCAAGGAATGGCTATAAGTCTTCTTGTTGAGCACTGTTGTAACTTTAAATGGTTGCTGAACAAGAAGTCACTAAGTGAGGACTACCTATATATCCAAAAGCCGTTCCCTGTCTTTCATGGTTGACGAAGCATAATGATAACCCTGATGACAGCAATTGGGCCAACCACTTGGTGGGCTCTGTAGTGGCCTGGGGTCTCTGGCCTGCTGGCAAACCATGTCTTCATGCTTTTTGAAAGCATGTGGTGGGGGAGAGACATTATTATTTCTGTAAGGATGATGTTCCACATATACCTTCAATTCCTCTCAGCTTGAAAAGAACTCCTGCAGACATCCTCTCGTTCTCTTCTTGTCCCTGAAGGAATTTACTGAATTCATGAGATCTGCTGATCCCTACCCACTTGGCACTAGTCTGTGTTTCCAGACCAGATAGATGGGAAACTTTTTTTTTTAACAGTACAACATTCTGGAAAAGGATTGATTTTTTCTAAGGTTGACTCAGCTTTCCATCCTTCCAAGGTTGGTAAAGTGAGGACCCAGATTATTGGGGGCTATATGCTAACTCTGTAAACAGAGAAGGCTGTCAAGCACTATGAAGAAATCCATAAGCCTAAGTGCTATTGCTGTTCTTTGGGTTTTCTCCCATGATTTTATGTCAAAGTTAATAACCTAAGTCAACTTCTTCACTAAGTTTGCACACTTTTGGATTGTTTGTTCTTCCTCACTTTTTATGCTGTTTGTTATATTTCTAATGAAGAGTTCTGGAAAGACTAAGAATTCTAGCCTAATTTCATTTTGTGCTTGGCTCTTTATTGGACAAAGATAAGAATTACACTAGGACATTGCAAACATGACTAGAACAAATGTTGCTGAATCCAGATTAAAGCAAACAATGAACGGCATCCTTTCCCCTCCAAGTGAAACTTACAAAATTCGAGTAGAAAGCTTAGATGGTTCTTTTCCAAAGTTTGCGACTGAGGGATTCATAACAGTTGCCAGGGCTAAATTCCCACCAATAATGAGATCTTCATGCCTGTAAATTTCCCGTTTTTTCTTACTCTGGAAAGAGTTTTTCAATGTACATACACTTTGCATCCTTTTAGCATTCTCTGGAGGCAGGAAGCAGAAGAGCAGCAGCAGGAGAGGCAGCCCAGCCATTCTTTCCCTCCGAGATCAGAAATGAAGACTTATGCAGAAGCTGGATTGTATGAAGCACTTGGAAATCTCACCAGACTTTTACAAAATAGAGACAGACCATTCTGTCTGATTGGCCTTGGGATCAATATATATAATCCTTCATGCATTCTTTTACCTGTGTTTGGATTTTGACTAAAGAGAAAAGTAAGGCCAGTTGAGTCTCACCAAACCAGGGATTAGTTCAATGCAAGATTTTACCTTGGAAGATATTTGTAGCTAGAAATCCACAGGGGATACAATAAGAATTACTGTTCTTAATTTATAATTGCAAAGAAAAGCAGTTCTCCTACCTACTTGGCACTAGTCTGTGTTTCCAGAACAGATAGGGAAAAACATATTTACTGTATGTCTTTCATTGTTAATCCCCAGAGAAGATGGACTTTGAAGTTGAGTTTTTGACTTCCATGAATCTGAAGCCATGAAACAAGATGGAGTTTGGCCTGAGCCATTGTTTTTTTCAAATAGTATGAATGCTAATGGGCTATGAGGGCCCATGGCAATCAGTTGTACCCTAGTAAGTGTGAACAATCATACTAAAGTTTAGATGGAATAACTGTGTCAGGATCTCCATCTTAAGCCTGCCTTCTTGCTGGTGTCCTGCCATTGAAGGGAAAGAGAGGGGGGAGGCATTTGGGGCAATCAACACCTGCGTGTCCAGTGGTGGAAAATGGGGAGTGGGAATTGACATGTAAAGAAGACCGAAGCTGTTCATACTGGTTATGGCATCTTCAAGGCCGCTTGTCCTGGGAGTGAAAGTCCAACAGCCTAAACAATCCAGTTTCCCACATCACTGTAATCATGGATTGGGTGTCAACAAACTGTTTGTTTGTTTATAGGATTTATATGCCACCCTTCTCCCAAAGGACTCAGGGCGGCGTACAACATAAGACACATATAGTACAAAAGTTAAAAAAACATTAAATAAAAAATCCAATAAGCAATACATTAATAGACATTATAAAATAAATTAAAATTGGAATTAAAATGAATACATTATTTTGTTCATGCCAGGCCGGCTTGCTTGAAAAGCCAGCTTTTTAGGGCGTGCCAGAAGGAAGGGAGTGTTAGGATATTCAGCCTTATATTGGGTTGACAGTATATATGAGCCTATGTTCTTAAGGAGTTATGTAGCTTTAAGAACTGTGTTTGAATTCTGATTGGCTGTGAGTCTCAGCTCTACCATAAAGCAAGCTCAGAATCACAGTCACTTCCCTTTTCGATTCCTTTTGATTCCTGTGCTGAAGCTGAAGACTGAAGAAGAAGGAGGATTTGTTTTGCATCACTGTAAGATAACTCTGTTTGGTGAAGGACTGTTTTGAGAAGTTAGAATCACTGGTCGGAAGAAGCATTTTAGTTGCTACAAAGTAAAGACTATTTATTTTCTTACTATCACTGTTTTAGAGTTTGTTTGAGGTTACAGCAACATATCTCTTTACTGTCCGGTGAATTACACTATTCCGCATTTATTTCTAAACACTGGTTAAGGGACCAGAATTGTAACACTGGTTCTGAACCCAGAGTTGCTATCAGGGAGGATAGGAATTAAGCCAAGCTCCGGGGGCAGCTCATTCCAAAAGTGCTCTCACAGAGAAGGCTCTCCCCCTGGGGGTCACCAGCTGACACTGTCTAGCTGAAGGCACCCTGAGGAGGCCAACTCTGTGGGATCGTACTGGACGATGGGAGGGTACTGGTGGCATTAATAAAAGTTATTTTCACTTCAATCAGTTGGAGTCGAGGGTCTTCTTTCCTAATTGAGGCAGGAGTGACAAATTACTTTTAGTTACACCCACAAGGCAGGGGATGAAATTGGTTGATTGTTCAAATTTATATGGCCACCCATCTCACACAAAGTGACTCTGGGCATCGTACAACAATCCAGTAGAAACAGTCAATAAAGAGGACAATCATTAGTTAAAAACATTATATAACAATTATCCCAAAGAATTAGAAATGATAAAAGCAAAGACTAAAGAGGAAAAGAGAATCAAGGATGGAGGGAAGTTAGTAATAAATGAGCCACTTCAGGGAGCCATCTGTCCCTTGGATAAACAGGTGTAAGGGAGACCCCTAAAAGTTCAGGAGTGATGAGGCCAACTTATTTTGCAGGGAGGAAGGGGAGGCAGAAGATTCTAAAATATGGACACCCCAGTAGAAAAGGTCCAGAGCTTTGCAGTCTGCCAAATGTAGCTCTCTAGATGACAGAACCTGCATCAAAGCCATTCCGTGAAGTCTGGTGGAATGTGTCAGAACTGCCCTCAAGTGCTTTACATAGCTTTGCATTCACTAGCTGTCACACTGCCATAAATGATTGGGGGGGAGAGTCGGAAGGAAGCAGGAAAGGAAAGGTACTCATCATAGTTCCGTCTTCCAGAGACAGCATCTCAAGGTCAAAGCCCTGGGAATGGATTGCAATAGTTCACCTACCAGCCTGCCATTGGAGAGGATGCCCCCAAAACAATTTATTCAAATGTAATTGGACAGTAGGAACCTAGCATTAGGCTCTTCTGCAGTGAGTCCTTCCTTCTCATGAGGTGGCCAACGTACTTGAGTTTCATCTTCAGGATCTGGCTTTTAAAGAGCAGTCAGATTGATCTCGTCTAGCACTGACCAGTTGGATCGCCTTGAAGTCCAAGGGACTCAATGCAGGAGTCTTCTCCACCACCTTCATTCAAAGGCTTCAATTCTTTGGTGCTCAGCCTTTTTTATGGTCCAACTTTCACAGCCATTCATTGCAACTGGGAAAACCATAACCTTAACTATACACACTTCTGTTGGCAGGGTGATGTCTCTGCTTTTTAGTATGCTGTCTAGATTTGCCATAGCTTTCCTCCCCAGGAGCAATTTCATGGCTGTAGTCCCCTTCTGCAGTGATCTTGGAGCCCAGGAAAATAAAATCTGTCCCTCCCTCTATTTCTTCCCCATCTATTAGCCAGGAATTCAGAGGGCCAGATGCCATGATCTTAATTTTTTTTAAACAACAATTTTTATTGGTTTTTACAAATTATATTTGTGGGACTGTGACCTTCAACCAGGTCACAGTCCCAACATCAGTCGGCTTCAGTCCACACCTCCTCCACACCTGGTGTGAACGTCCTTGGTTCCCAGGAGAAATTGTTTTGTTTTGGCTACAAGTCCCCAGCTATCTCTATTCCTTCCTCCCATTCCCACAGCTCCAACCAGCCTTCTTCTGGCAGCCCTGAAGAGATGCCAAAATGGCTTCAGGGTTGACACCTCTTCTGGAAGGTATGCATTCAAAGCAGCAAGGACAAGGGTGTCAAACTCACTGCGTCACATTGCTGTCATATGTTGTTCTGCAACATTTTTCTCCTTCACAGAGCTTGGGTGGGCGTGGCCAGCATGTGTCACATCCAGCCCAATGGCTGCCAGTTTGACACCCCTGAGCAAAGAACATTAGTTGTCAGATTTTTGGCAACATGAGTGTTGTTATGAGATAAGCCCAGTAGATAAGCACACAGAGCCTTTAGACAATTAATAATGGTTTATATATACATATATACAGACAAATATACGGTAGATGAATTCCTTACTTATGGACACAAGGAGAGAAAATGAATACATGATGAGAGAGAGAGAGAAATACTCTCTAATGGCCACCTCTATATAGACACCTCTTAAAAAGGTAAATGACTTGTGTGGACCCCATCAGCGTCTTAAAGAGGCGATACCTGCATTGCTGAATCATCATCATTGTATCAGCTTACAACCTTACATCAGCGGGCAGCTATTAAATCCACAATACCTGACATTAGTCATTAATGGTTTTCATGTTTTATCTGGCAGTTTTCATATTCCTCATCCAGTCACTCTTCAGTTATTTATTTAAAAACGTTACCCGTCTCTCATCACAAAGAATTACCATTTGGTGATAACTTTTAGTTGCCAAAGGTTGCACATCTCCAGAAGAAAAGGTTTAAACAGGCAAATGCGGTATTGGGACTAGGTCCTCTTCATGAAATGAAGCCTCAGGAGAGGCTGAATATCTGTTATCCCCCCCCCCCCAAGGGAAAAGCCATTCTCCCCAGCACACATTCACCAGAGTGAAAGGAAGAAATGATTGGGGAAACAGAAGCATTTTTCTTCTTTTTACAATGTCCTTGGAAGTAGATAGAGGGCCTGAGGATATCACGTAGTTTAGCCTCAGTCACTCCATAAGAAGATTGAGATGAATGTCCTTGCCTACTCCCTGATCATTGGAGGCTTCTTTCCAATAAAATTACTTGGACATTCAAAAGTAAGGACCCCCAAATAAAGAGTCGACATTCTTCCTACAAGTTTAATAGGGCCCTTGACTCTCTGTCTCAACCACTGAGAAAGAAACCAAGGCAACCTAGCAGGATATTTATGTCCCTGCTTCGCTATGCCTATTTCTTTTCCTCCCTCTGTTCCATCATACACACCCCTTGTTAAACTTTAGATGTGATGAAGAAAGAGAATTAAAAAGCTATTTCTATTTTAAAAAAGACCTTGAGAAATATGGATTAGCAGCAAATAAAAATCTCCACTGAATAAAGTACCAAAGATCTGAGCACATCCAATAAAAAGAAGTCAGGGATTTCCCAAAATTGTGCTTAAGGCTGACTCAACCAATTGGTTTTCTTCTGACTTGCTTCCTATCATGGTTTCAATTTCCTCTTCTTGTACAGCCCATCCCCAAATCTTCTCCTTTCCAAACCTCCTCCTTTCCCCAGCTGTGCCTCTCAATGCAGCTATTTGCCTCTGAATGAATCTTGGGGTGAAACCAGGGATTCCTTCAAAGAGAGAGAGGGGGCCCAATTCCTACCTCCCATGATACCCAGAAAGATACAATAGGAACAATTGGAGAAACCAATGCTGGCTGCTAACTACTGGAGCATCCAGGAAAGGCAAGCCTGGATCATTCTTGTAGAATGGGCTGTGATCCCCCAGGGCACTGGGAGAGCCTGGCTCTCATAGACTCTGGCAATACAAGCTCTCAGCCAATGACCCACCATGGAAGGTGTCACCCTGTGGCCCATAGTTGATGGCCTCTGTCTTCCTGAAAGAAGAGGTCCTGGAGATATAAATGTAGAGGGCCCTCCTTACATCCAATTTATGCCATTGCTTTTCCGAAGTATGCTGAGGCTTAGGGCAGAAGTCCGCATTACTTCTTGCAAGGAAAACAGCTGAAGCATGGCAATCCACTCTGATGTGCCGAACAGCTGGGCTTTGGAAAAGGAGACACAAGTGAATATAGCACAAGGGAGAGAGGAAGGAAGAAGGGAAGGAAGGAAGGAAGGGTTCATGGGTACAAATAAAGCAGCCTTAAAGCAGCTAGAAAGAGATATGTTTCTCTAATAGTAAGACTCACCAGGACTAGTAGTTGGAGGAGCAATTATAGGAGGTGTAGTAGCAGTGGAGAAAAGTGGAGTAGTGAATACTACCTTGTGTGTGTGTGTGTGTGTGTGTGTGTGTGTTGTCTATGGGCTTGCATTTTGGATAATCTCTCTTATGTTTTGGATCCCTCTGACTCAGATATTTATAAGAACCCATGAAAACAGTCACAAGTCTACATACCAATTATATAGAACAGGGGTCCCCAACCCCCGGGCCGCGGACCGGTGCCGGTCCGTGGCTTGGTCGGAACCGGGCCGCGGGGCTGGAGAGGAGGAGGAGGAGGGAGGAGGGGGCAGCCCCCTGGGCAGAGCGCAGGCGCGGCTGTTCGCGCCTTTGGAGTGCGGCTCTTCCTCCACCCTCATCGGCGGTGGGACTCCTGGCCGTCGATTCCCTTCCTGCCTCCCTCCCCCTTCCTCCCTCCACAGCCGGCATGCCGGCCACTCGTCGTCTTCCAGGGGTTGCCGTTTCTCTCTCTCTCTCTCTCACACACACACACGGAGGCTTCTCAGCTCCTGGAAGGAGCCTGAGCGAGCGAATGAGCAACCAAGCACGGCGGTGAGCGCAGCGGGCCCGGTTGAGGAGGCTCGGCGGGGGGGCGGAGCGGGGACGACGACAGACAGACAGAGAGAGGCACAGACACAGAGAGAGACAGGGAGGGAGGGGGGAATCAGAGAGTGACAGAAACACACAGAGAGACAGAGGGAGGGAGGGAGAGAGAGAGATGCAGAAAGTGAATGCCAGACACACACACACACAAACACACACACACACACACACATAGTGACAGATGGGCGGACGAAGGGGAGAGACAGAGAGAGAGAGAGAAAGAAAAAGAGAAAGAAAGAAAAAAAGGGAGAGAGAAAGAAAGAGAGAGAGAAAGAAAAAGAAAGACAGAAAGAGAGAGAGAGACAGAGACAGAAAGGAAAGAGAAAAAAAGAGAGAAAGAAAAAAGAGAAAGAGAAAGAAAAAGAGAAAGAGAGAAAGAAAGAGAGGGAAAGAAATAGACAGAAAGAGAGAGAGGGGGAAAGAAATAGACAGAAAGAAAGAAAGAAAAAAAGTGGGAGAGAGAAAGAAAGAAAGAGAAAGACAGACAGAAAGAGAAAGACAGAGAGACAGAAAGGAAACAGAAAAAAGGGAGAGAAAGAAAAAAAGAGAGAAAGAGAAAGAAAGAAAGAGGGAAAGAAAGAAAGAGAGAGAGAGAAAGAGGGAATGAAAGAGACAGAAAGAAAGAAAGAAAGAAAGAAAGAAAAAAAGAAAAAAGTGGGAGAGAGAAAGAAAGAGAAAGACAGACAGAAAGAGAAAGACAGAGAGACAGAAAGGAAAGAGAAAAAAAGGGAGAGAAAGAAAAAAGAAAGAGAAAGAAAAAGAGAGAGAAAGGGAAAGAAAGAAAGAGAGAGAGAAAGAGGGAAAGAAAGGAAAGAAAGAAAGAAAGAAAGAAAGAAAGAAAGAAAGAAAGAAAGAAAGAATGACCACAATTGAGCCCAAAAGTTTGGTTGTTAACCAAGATCATTAAGTGAGTTTCATATTTTCCAAGTTGGCCACGCCCACCCAGTCACATGACTGCTGAGCCACTCAGCCGGTCCGCAAAACTTTCTTGAAAATGAAACCGGTCCCTGGTGCAAAAAAGGTTGGGGACCCCTGATATAGAACATTTCCTGCAAACCATTTTAGTCTTTAGGCAACATACCATCATGTATGTATGTATATATGTATCTTCCAAAATAATCAGTTTCTAAGCCCTTCCTTAACTATTTCAACTAGTTGTTTCAACAAGTAAGACCGCATCCTTGTCTTATCCCTTACTCAATAATAAGTCATGATATATTGCTACCTATCCTTCCTTCTTTCCTTCCTTCCTTCCTTATTTCCATCCATCTCTACACCCTTTCCTCTTCATAATACTTCAAGGAGAAAAAAATAATAAGAATAGCAGCCAATAATATTTATTTCACATGATATATATTAATAGTGTGTACACACACACACGTTAGAACATTAACTTAATTTAAAAATATATGAATTAAGTGAAAGGAATATAGAAGACTTATTTAAATTCTAGAATAAAAAAAAATAGTTGAATGAAAATGTTAGTAGGGCACTTAGCAAAACCTCAGAGATCTATGGAAATAAACATGTTTAAAAACATCATTAGGGAATCCAACCCATTTTTAAAAATTCTTTGATGAAAACAAATGAAGAACCTTTACTGCTGGAAATTATTATATTTAATCTCAATGTTCATTTTCATGTTTATCATTAAAGCTACTCTGGGGACAACTGACAAAATGTACCAAAGTCAACATTAAAATCCCTAAATTCCATATGAATCACAGGTTTTTGTGTTTCATTATATTTTCCCTGCAATTCAGATGGGGCCTTAGTAGCATAATGTAGCATTTGGGGAAAAAGATGCAAGCCAAGAGACCAGCCCCAGAGGCCAAGATGGAGAAGATCTCCACGGCCACCATGGACTTCCCTTTGGTGCTCAGGTAGGTGGGGAGGAAAGTGATCCAAACACTACAAAAGACCAGCATGCTAAAAGTAATGAACTTGGCCTCATTAAAACTATCAGGCAGTTTCCTAGCTAAAAATGCCACTGTAAAACTGATGAGAGCCAAAAAACCTAGATAGGCAAGGAGAATGTAAAACATGAAAACTGAGCCCTGCTTACATTCCAAGATGATCTCTCCAAACACAGCATGAAAGTCCAAGTTAGGAAATGGGGGAGAGGTTCCCAGCCAGGTGGCACAAAGAACTGCTTGGACCAGAGGACAGGCTATGACAATGAAGTTAGTCAGTGGTTTTCCTAAGAGTTTCCCAGTCTTGTTCCCTGGCTTGGTAGCCATAAATGCCAGAACTACAATGACAGTTTTTGCCAACACAGAGGAAACTGCAAGGGAAAAGAGAATGGCAAAGGAAGTTTGTTGGAAGAGGCAGGTGAGTTTCCTGGGTCGACCAATGAAGAGGAAGGAGCAGAGGAAGCAGAGCAGGAGGGAGACCAGGAGGATGTAGCTGAGATCTCGGTTGTTGGCCTTGACAATCGGTGTTTCGTGATGTTTAAGGAAAATCACCAGGACTGCCAATGTTATCATAGAGAGAAAAAGAGTGAGACATAATAAAGTGTATCCCAGGGTCTCTTGATAGGCAAGGAAGTGGATCCTCTTGGCAATGCAGTGGTCCTTGTGTTCATTGGGGAATCTGTCTTCTGGGCAGAGATCACAATGGGCTGCATCTGAAATCAAGAGTCTTTGTTTAAGGATTTCAGGGGCATCTGGAATGAGTGTTATCCCTCCCTTCAGGGTGACATGGCCACCTTCTTTCTGCTGTGGCCAACAACCCACAGACTGAGTGTTGGAATGAACTGTGTGTATTATATAGAGGATCAAAAAGAAGAAATCATCCATGAAACTGATGGTACTTTTTAGAGTGAGAGAAACTATGAAATGTGGAGCCCCTCCCCAATTTATACTGAAATTCCCATATTTTTGATTGCTCTGTAAGCCAGGGATCTTGCTATTTTGTTTATGTGTAGAATAACAGAGTTGGAAGGGACCTTGGAGGTCTTCTAGTCCAACTCCCTGCTTAGGCAGGAAATCCTACATCACTTGAGACAATCTCTTCATAAAAACTTCCAGTATTGGCACATTCACAACTTCTGGAGGCAACTTCTGTTCCACTGATTAATTGTTCCAACTGTTAGGAAATTTCTCCTTAATTCTAAATTGCTTCTCTCCTTGATTAGTTTTCACCCATGCCTTCTTGTCCTGCCTTCGTGTGCCTTGGAGAATAGTTTGACTCCCTCTTCTTTGTGGCAACCCCTGAGATATTGGAACAATGCTATCATGTCACCCCTAGTCCTTCTTTTCATTAAACAAGACATACCCAGTTCCTGCAACCGTTCTTCATATGTTTTAGTTTCCAGACCCCTAATCCTCTCTGTTGCTCTTCTCTGCACTCTTTCTAGAGTCTCATCGTCTTTTTTACATAGTGGCAACCAAAACTGGATGCCGTATTCCAAGTGTGGCCTTACCAAGGTATTATAAAATGGTATTAACCCTTCACGTGATCTTGATTCGATCCCTCTGTTTATGCAGCCTAGAACTGTGTTGGCTTTTTTGTCAGCTGCTGTACATGGCTGGCTCATATTTGAGTGATTGTTCTCTAGGACTACAAGATCCCTCTCACAGTTGCTACTATTGAGTCAGGTACCAGATATACTGTACCTGTGCATTTGGTTTTTCTGTGTACTTTGTCCATTGTTCTGGGCTGAAAGAATCACAAAACGAGAGAGAAAAGGACATGCAACTGTATCTTGAGTATTGCAAGGTCTCTTTCCCCCTTCAAAAGTGATTCTGAGACTGCGCATGCGCGAAGAGATGGCGGTCTGCCGTTGAGCTCCGCGCGGGCCGCGGGGCTCTTTGGCAAAAAGGGGATGTTTCCCGACCCTCTTTACCATCTTTGAGGGTCGGGGCCAGCAAGTACTCACCCTGGGGCTCCATCGAGGCCGGAACGGCCTTCCAGGATGGGCGGACGGCCCAGAATGGGGGCTTCACTGGCCGGAAGGAGCCGGCCAGCTGGAGGTGCCGGGTGCCGGGCGGTGGCCTGAGGAGGACGGAGATTGCGGGGAGCAGGCGGAGCTTCGGGGCTTCAGAGACCTGGCAGGCAAGGGGAGCTTTGGAGGCCTGGCAGGCAGGCGGAGCGCTGGAGGCCAGATAGGAGGCTGTCGGGCGCTGGAGACCGGGCAGGATGTCAGCCTGGAGGCCGGCCTGGAGGTTCGCCAGGCATGAAAGGCCAGGAGAGGCCGGGGCTCTGGAGGCCAGGGCGTTGGAGGTCGGGACGCCAGGCCGGGAGGGCCAAGAAGAACTGGCCCAGGGCTAGGACGATCTAGGCCCGAAAATAGCAGGGCCGCGGCTGGAGAGGACCCAGACTGGACCCCTCAGTTGGAAGATTCCTTCAGAGAGCGCCCGGGTGAGTGGAACCATCGGAGGCCTGGGCAGCCGGGAGGCCTATAACAGCAAGGCCTAGGCCTAAGGAGATCCAGGCCGAGGCCTGCTCCCTACCGCCCTGATCCAACCAACCCAAGCCAAGACCCATGAGGGGGCCAGGAGATCCAGGAATGGGCCCGACCATTTACCATCTTTGGCCGAGGCCTGAGGCTTTTGAAGAGCGGGACTGGACTTTAAGGCCACGCCTGAGACATTGCACCTATTGCATTTTGCACATTGCACCTATTAAGTATTTATAAACTATTTATTGACTATCAACTATTTTATGACCCCACTTTTAAACCTTTTTGTGTGGACTTATACTTGCTGGAATGAATTAATGAATTTAACATCTATTTAATATTTATTGAATATCTATTTTAACATCTTAATATTTAATATTTATTGAATATCTTTTAACATCTGTTCATCCCTAAACCAATTGATGCCCTGCTATAAATGTGACCCAGTATATACTCAAGGGCAGACCTAATCTTACTGCGGGAGTCCCCCCTCTCGCAGGTTTGGCCCTCCGCTCTTACGAGGGCCCACCTCGATGAGGGATATATTAATCCAGAGAGGTGGGCGAGGCGTAGTCTTAGGGGTTTTTTAACACGTAAATTGTCTTTTTTAGGGGGTACCAGGGAGGGGGGTGGGTATAGACAGATAGAGACGGAAGAACAGAACAAAAGGAAGGGCCAGGCCAGCAGCCGACGGAGGGAAGTGGAAGGAGCCGATAGGAGGGGGGCACACGAGTCGTTCCATTTGAGGGCATACCAATCCAGAGGGTCCCTAGGCTGATGCTGTCCAACGCCAGGTCCGTGGTTCAGAAAGCCCCCCTCATTCATGACCTGGTGTCAGAGGGGGACCCGGACCTGGTGGGTATAACGGAAACCTGGTTGGGCCACGAAGGGGGTCTACCCCTCGTGGACATGTGCCCATCAGGTTACCATGCCTTCCATCAGCCTAGGGCCCTAGGGAGGGGTGGGGGAGTGGCGATTATCGTAAAGAAATGTCTTGAGCCAAAGGAGACCACAGTCCCTCAGACAACCGGATGTGAATCTCTCTGCGTGAGATGGGGCCTAGGGAGGCAGTTGGGCGTGTTAGTTGTATACCTGGCTCCTCGCTATGCAACAACAGCCCTGCCCGAGCTCCTAGAGGTGATAGCCGAGGCGGCAGTTGAGACCCCCAGACTGGTAGTCATGGGGGACTTTAACTTGCCGTCAGCGGGCGAAGCCTCTGGAGCAGCTCGGGAGTTCATGGCCTCCATGACGGCCATGGACCTGACCCAGGTAGTTTTAGGCCCCACTCACGAGGGGGGAAACACGCTGGATATGATCTTTGTCTCGGGACAGTGGAGTCGTGATCTGGGAATAGGGGATTTAGTCATCACTCCCTTGTCATGGACAGATCACGCTCTCCTCCGGCTGGACTTTCCAATCGCTTCACCTCACCGCGGGGAGGCGGAACCGGATACTCCTATATGGTTCCGCCCCAGGCTTCTAATGGACCCGGAAAGGTTCCAGAGGGAGCTTGGGCCAATTCCTGTGACCCTGCCCCGCGACTCGACTGAGGACCTAGTGGCCGCATGGTTAAGTGTGGCCGTGGGGGCCTTGGACCGAGTCGCGCCCTTGCGGCCTCTCTTGCGGCGACGAATCACCCAGGCTCCTTGGTTTACTGAGGAGCTCCGGGGGATGAAATGCCGCAAGAGATGCCTAGAGAGCAGATGGAGATCCTCTCGCTCCGAAGCTGACCGAACACTAGTGAGAACCCATATTAGGGCTTACTTAGTGGCGATAAAGGTGGCCAAACGTGAGTATTGTGCCACCCTAATTGCATCCGCAGATAACCGCCCTGCCGCCCTGTTTGGGGTGACCCGCTCCCTCCTTCACCAGAGGCCGCGGGAAGCCCCTCTACAAGGGCGAGCAGAGGAATTTGGGATTTATCTGCAGGAGAAAATCACTCGGATTCGGAATGAGCTACCCTCCATCGACGGTGGTCCTGTGGGACTGTCCGAGACTAGTCTTGAGGTTCCATCTTGGGAGGAGTTTGACTTTGTTACCACCGAGGTTATGGACAGGTTGTCAAGGAAACTTAGGGCGACCACATGTTTATTGGACCCGTGTCCCTCCTGGCTTGTACTGGCATCCTGGGAGACGACACGAGGCTGGCTCCAGGGCATTGTCAACGCATCTTTGAGTGAGGGGTCCTTACCTTCCATCTTGAAAGAGGCGGTGGTGAGGCCCCTCCTCAAGAAGCCGTCTCTGGACCCAGCTTTATTAGAGAACTATCGTCCGGTCTCCAACCTTCACTTTCTGGTGAAGGTTGTTGAGAGTGTGGTAGCCCAACAGTTTCCGCGACACCTGGAGGAAGTTGATTATCTAGACCCGCGCCAGTCCGGCTTCCGACCCGTTCACAGTACCGAGACGGCATTGGTCGCGTTGGTTGATGATCTCTGGAGGGCGCGGGATAGAGGCTATTCCTCTATCCTAGTCCTGTTAGATCTCTCAGCGGCTTTTGATACCATCGACCATGGTATCCTATTGCACCGACTGGGGGGGTTGGGGCTGGGAGGCACCGTTCTGCGGTGGTTCTCATCTTACCTCTCTGGTCGGTCGCAATATGTGTTGACGGGAGGGCAGAGGTCGACCTCGAGGCCCCTCCTATGTGGGGTCCCTCAGGGGTCGGTCCTCTCGCCCCTCCTTTTCAACACATATATGAAGCCGCTGGGTGAGATCATCCATGGTTTTGGGGTGGAGTACCATCTGTACGCTGATGACACTCAGTTGTACATATCCACCCCAGACCACCCCAACGATGCCGTCGAAGTGCTGTCCCGGTGTTTGGAGGCCGTACGGATCTGGATGGGTAGTAACAAACTCAAGCTCAACCCTGCCAAGACTGAGTGGCTGTGGTTTCCGGCACCCCGGTTCAGCCAGATTACTCCAACTCTGGCCATTTGGGGCGAAACATTGGCCCCCGTGGATAGGGCGCGCAATTTGGGTGTCCTCCTGGATTCCCGGCTGTCCTTGGAGGACCATGTGGCAGCCGTGGCCAGGGGTCATTTCATCAGGTACGCCTGATGTGCCAATTGCGCCCCTTACTGGACCGGGCTGCCCTTCGCACAGTCACTCAAGCTCTTGTGACGTCCCGTCTCGACTACTGTAATGCTCTCTACATGGGGCTTCCCTTGAGGTGCACTCGAAAGCTACAGCTAGTCCAAAACGCAGCCGTGCGGGTAATTACGGGAGCTACCAGAAGCTCCCATATAACACCAATCCTGCGCGAGCTGCATTGGCTTCCTGTGGTCTTTCGGGTGCGCTTCAAGGTCTTGACGACCATCTTTAAAGCGCTCCATGGCTCGGGGCCTAGTTATATGCGAGACCGTCTCGTGCCCCATACATCCCTTAGACCGATACGCTCCCACAGAGAGGGCCTTCTCGGGGTGCCGTCGGCCGGACAATGCCCACTGGCGACACCCAGGGGAAGAGCCTTCTCTGTGGCGGGCCCTGCCCTTTGGAACGACCTACCCCCTGAACTCCGGACCATCACCGACCTCCGCCTCTTCTGCCAATGTCTAAAGACATACTTTTTTCATCAAGCCGGCCTAGCCTAACCTCCCATGGGGACTGTAGAAAAGTTTTAAATTGGGTTTTAATTAATAATTGGTTTTAGCACAGGTTTGGGATCTAATATATATTTTAAATTATTTATGTTCTATTTTTGTATGTTTTTTAAATCTCCTGTGCGCCGCCCTGGGTCCTTTGCGGAGAAGAGCGGGATATAAATGTTATAAAATAAAATAAATAAATAAAATAAAATAAGGGTCGTGGGGAGAGGCAGGGCCGAGGGTAGACAAGTTTCATCCTCCCGGTTGGTGGCACGTAGCCGTTGGCTACAAACGGTCGGGTGCCACAACCCCTGCAGGCTAGGTGGTCAGGGAGTACAGAGCCAGGGCCTGCGGCTGATGTTCTGCAATGCCAGGTCCGTTGTCAACAAAGTCCCCCTCATTAGTGACCTTGTGTCAGAGGGGGAGCCGGACCTGGCTGGAATTGCGGAGACCTGGTTGGGCCATGAGGGAGGACTCCCCCTCGTTGAAATGTGCCCACCAGGCTACCACGCTTTTCATCAGCCCCAGGCCCTAGGTAGGGGCGGTGGGGTAGCGGTCATTGTCAAGGAAGGTCTTGAGCCGAGAGAGACCATTGTGCCACAGACCACCGGCTGTGAGTCCCTCTACGTGAAGTGGGGCCTACGGAGGCAGTTGGGCATGCTGGTTGTATACCTGGCTCCCCACTATGTAGCAGCAGCCCTGCCCGACCTCGTGGAGGTGATCGCTACGGTGGCAGTGGAGACCCCCAGACTTTTAGTCATGGGGGACTTTAATCTGCCATCGTTGGGCGAATCATCCGTGGCAGCTCGAGAGTTCATGGCTTCCATGACGGCCATTGACCTGACCCAACTAATTCAAGGCCCCACTCACGAGGGTGGACATACGCCAGATCTCATCTTTGTCTCAGGCCAATGGAAGAGTGATCTGGGTATAGGGGATATAGTCATCACGCCCTTGTCATGGTCAGACCACTCACTTCTCCGGCTCGACTTTCCGACCGCTGCTCCCCTCCGCGGGGAGGCGGAACCGGAGTTACCAATCTGGTTCCACCCCAGGCGCCTGATGGACCCGGATGAGTTCCAGATGGTGCTTGGGCCATTTCCTGTACCCCTGACCCGTGCCCCGATGGAGGACCTCACGGCCGCATGGAATAGTGCGGCCGTGGGAGCCTTGGATCGGGTCGCGCCCTTGCAGCCTCTCTTGCGGCGGCGAACCACCCTGGCTCCTTGGTTTACCGAGGAGCTGCGGGTGATGAAACGCCGCAAGAGATGCCTAGAGAGAAGATGGAGGTCCACCCGATCTGAATCTGACCGGACACAGGTAAGAGCCCATTTACGGACTTACATTGTGGCGCTGAGAGTGGCCAAACGCCATCATTGTGCTACTCTCATAGCATCCGCAGAAAACCGCCCTGCCGCCCTGTTTAGGGTGACCCGCTCCCTACTTCAACAGGGGGTGCGGGAAGCCCCGCTACAGGGTAGAGCAGAGGAATTTGTGATTTTTCTGCAGGAGAAAACCGCTCAGATACAGAATGGGCTACCCTCCATTGATGGCCCAGTGGGATGCCATGAGACAGATCTTGTTTGGGAGGAGTTTGACTCCGTTACTTCCGAAGATATGGACAGGTTACGTGGGCGACTGCGAGCCACCACATGTTTATTGGACCCGTGTACCTCCTGGCTTGTACTGGCATCCTGGGAGGTGACACGAGGCTGGCTCCAAGAGGTTGTCAACGCATCCTTAAGTGAGGGTTCCTTGCCTGCTTCCCTAAAAGAAGCGATGGTGAGGCCCCTCCTTAAGAAGCCCTCTTTGGATCCAGCTCTATTAAACAACTATCGTCCAGTCTCCAACCTTCCCTTTCTGGCGAAGGTTGTTGAGAGTGTGGTGGCACAACAGTTTCCCCGTCACCTGGAGGAAGTTGACTATCTAGATCCGCGCCAGTCCGGCTTTCGGCCCGGGCATAGCACCGAGACGGCATTGGTCGCGTTGGTTGATGATCTCTGGAGGGCCAGAGATGGGGGTTGTTCCTCCATCCTGGTCCTATTAGACCTCTCGGCGGCTTTCGATACCATCGACCATGGTATCCTATTGCATCGGCTGGGGGGGTTGGGGGTGGGAGGCACCGTTTTACGGTGGTTCTCCTCCTACCTCTCTGGCCGATCGCAATTTGTGTTGGCAGGACATGTGGGGTGCCTCAGGGGTCGGTCCTCTCGCCTCTCCTGTTTAACACATACATGAAGCCGCTGGGTGAGATCATCCGTGGTTTTGGGGTAGAGTACCATCTTTACGCTGATGATACTCAGCTGTATATATCTACCCCAAACCACCCCAACGATGCCATAGTGGTGATGTGCCAGTGCCTGGAAGCCGTGCGGATCTGGATGGGAAGTAACGGACTCAGGCTCAACCCGACCAAGACCGAGTAGCTGTGGTTTCCGGCTGCCCGATTCAACCAGTTGACTCCATCGCTGGCCATAGGGGGCGAACATCTTGCCCCTGTGGATGGGGCGCGCAATTTGGGTGTCCTCCTGGATGCCCGGCTGTCCATGGAAGATCAAGTGACAGCCGTGGCCAGGAGGGCGTTTTACCAGGTTCGCCTGGTTCGCCAATTGCGCCCCCTATTGGATCGGGACGCCCTTCGCACAGTCACTCATGCGCTCGTGACATCCCGACTGGACTATTGTAACTCTCTCTACATGGGGCTCTCCTTGAGGTGCACCCGGAGACTTCAGCTAGTCCAGAATGCAGCCGCGCGAGCAATTATGGGAACTACCAGGTTTACCCATGTAACACCGCTCTTGCGCGAGCTGCAATGGCTACCTGTCGTCTTCCGGGTGCGCTTCAAGGTGTTAATTATCATCTTTAAAGCGCTCCATGGCTCGGGACCTAGCTATCTGCGGGATCGGATCCTGCCTCATACATCCTCACGGCCGATTTGCTCCCACAGAGAGGGACTTCTCCGGGTGCCGTCCACTAGACTTTGTCAGCGGGCAACACCCAGGGGAAGGGCTCTCTCTGTGGCGGGCCCGGCCCTCTGGAACGACCTTCCCCCCGACATTAGGACGCCCACGGACCTCCGCTCCTTCCGTCTTAAATTAAAAACACATCTTTTCTGTCTGGCCGGCCTAGGATACTCTCTCTGTCTCTAGGGTTTTATTGGGAAGTTTTTTAGTATAGCTTAGTTTTAATGGGGAATTTTAGCACAGGTTTAGGTTTAATTTGTTTTTTAAAGAAATGTTTGTATATATTTATTGTGTTTTTTATTCTTCCTGTGCATCGCCCCGAGTCCCTATGGGGAGAGGGAGCGGTTTACAAATATTAAATTGATTGAATTGATTGATTGAATTGATTCACTGGGAAATTGATTATAGGAGGGAGAAAGGAAACAAAGTTGCAGAGACAATACAACATTGAGAGCTTTCTTGGTCAGCGTCTTTTTTGTATTTCAAATCTGCCCATTCAGATTTTTTCCACTCCAGGGGAAGGTTAGTAGAGAGGAATAGCTCAATCTCTTATTTTTCCTATAGGTCTATCAATTTCCTGGGAGATTAGTAGTGCTGAAAAAAGAAGCAATGCCTATTATAAAAACATTGGTAACTATTCTTCCAATGACATGTGAAAGTAGGAGAAGAAAGGCTAGTAGGGTACCCATAATTTGTTTACTAATTGCATAAGTTGGACACTGATAATGTTCCAATACTTGAGGGGGTGCCACAGAGAGGAGGGGGGGTCAAGCTATTTTCCAAAGCACCTGAAGGATTATTCCAGACAAGGAATAATGGATGGAAACAGAACAAGGAGGGATTCAACCTGGAAATTTTCTGATAGTGAGAAATATCAACCAATGGAACAGAAGTTACCTTTGGAAGTTGTGGGAGCTTCATCACTGGAGGATTTCAAGAGGAGATTGGACTGTCATTTGTCGGAAAAGGGGAAGGTTCTCCTGCTTGGGTGGTGGATTGTACTAGATGACCTACAAGGTCCTTTCCAACTCTGTTAATCTGCATCTTTACTGAAATTAGCCTACATTAAATGGGTTTAGGAGCAGGAAAATTGGTCTGTGAAGGGAAGGTGAGTTCAGTTCCATAAACTAAGATGTTCTGCTGAGAATATGAATATTTTGAAGCATGTCAATCTTACCAAAAATTAATTAATGTGAAAATATATTAAGATCTGCTGAATGGTTTCCTTGAACATGGAAGACCTAAATTTGAAGTGTAATTTTAATTTTACCTGTCTGATCAGAAATGGTTCCTTCTGGACAAGGGTCACACTGGTAGCAGCAAACTTGCTCGCCCTCTGGAACTCTTCTCCTCTCTCCCGCCTGGCACCTCTTCATGACACACCTGGCAAAGGGCACCTTCTAAAAGACAAAAGAGATGGCCTAAGCCAGTGATGGCGAACATTTTTGGCTCATGTGCCAAAAGCGGGTGGAGAGAAGGGAGGTCGTGCGCAGGCGTGCCATACCCATAATGCTATGCACACAACCACAGTGTGCATGCGCGCATGACCAATGTCCCCATTTTTGGCATGTTTTTTTCACCCTCCCCTGGCTCCAGAGGCTTTATAGGAGCCTGGGGAGTGTGAAAACAGACTCTCTGGAGGCCCTCCGGAGGCTCCAGGAGCTTCCTTGAAGCCTCCGGAGTGTGAAAAATGGCCTCAAAATAGGGCTGAAGTCAAGTGGCCAGCATGCACATGTGCACTAGCCACTTGACAGGGCAACACCTTGTGTGCCCTGACAAATGGCTCCGTGTGCCACCTGTGGTACCCGTGCCATAGGTTCTCCATCACAGGCATAAGCAATGGAGATGCTTCATTATTGATTTCCACATTTCTTTTTCCATGTTCAGAAGGTCTTCAAAATAAATGGTTCATCCATGGTCCACAAGAAACCAGGAATATCTCATTAGGGATTCAGGCCAGTAACGTTCATGACCCATCAAAGGATATTGGAGAATGGAACTAGGAACTCAGTCTTGAGATAAAGGGGAAAAACATTGAGCTTTACTTTAAAAAATATTCATGAGGACCCAACTGAACAGAAGTGGTCCTGTTCTGACTCAGCTCTCAAACTCAACAAGCAATCTGTCGTCAAATAAATGTTCCCTTTATTAGCAGCCCTAGGAAAAAGTTTCTCTCACACACACAGCAGGCTAAGAAGTCTGTCCAGCAGGGAGATGAATAGTTGTCTGCCACACCTATTCATCTCTGTCCCCTGCCTTTTATCCCCAGAACTAGGATGGGTTAGCAGTGGCGGCTCTTCTGTCCTAAGGACTGGCCCATAGATTTCCACTGCTCTCCTCTCCACTGCCTGCTATGCATCTATGCATCAGGCACTGGCCCCCGTGGTCCTTCTCTTCACCATCAGTCACCTCCAGACCTGGGGGCTTTTGTCTCTCCCTATGACAGCTGATGGACAGCTCAGGCTCCCCCTCTGTCTCTCTCTCTCCCTCAGTATCTCTCTGTCTCTGTACCTTTCTCTCTCCCCTCTCTCTCTCTGACAGCTCCATTTCCTCTTCCTCTTTGGAGGTCTCAGGTTGCCTTATGCTGGCTGATTTGGCTGCTGGGGTGTGTGTGTTAGTAGCTAACTGGACCATGGAAATTGTCTCTCCAATTGTATCCTGGGTTTCAAGCAGAGGTTCTTTCCAATCACGGACCTTTGTTGACCTGCCACATATCTGATCTCAGTTGTGTTACACTCAAAGAAAGTTTTCCACCAAATACCAGAAGGATATTCTATCTCCCCAGGAAAGAATGAATCTTTCCCTTAATTTACAGCATTTCCTCCCATCTCACCTTTGTCACCCAGATGATTGCATCAGAGTTAATGGTGAAATCTTGGCCTGGGAGAGCCTCTGCATCTACTTGCCCAACTTTCACAGCAGCAAAAGATTGATTGGGGAGGAAAACCCAGTTGAGAATATCATATCGAGCAGATCCGAGTCCATTTTCTGAGAAGGAGATTTCATCTCCAGCACTGTTGTTGAACTGGACCTTCTTCAAATAGGGAAGCAGCTGAAAGAAAAGAAACATTCAGAAATTAAAGTAATCAACCAGAAAGCGACAAATGAGACATCATGGCTTCTATCTTTCTGTGACAGTCAGCATCTTAGGTGTATGTCTGAAAAGCTAGCCACATTCCTTTGGTGGAGATCTGTGCAATCAGGAGTAAACCAAATTTTTAACTCCTTCCCCAGCATTATAAAAAAAGTTCTTTGGACATTTACAATACAATAAAATAGCAGAGTTGGAAGGGACCTTGGAGGTCTTCTAGTCCAACCCCCTGCCTAGGCAGGAAGCCCTATACCGTTGCAGACAAATGGCTATCCAACATCTTCTTAAATGGCTTCTGTTAATGGCTTCTTTTTTGTTCAACTGTATTGGAATGATACCTACATATCAAGATATTAATTCTGTATTCCAAATTTTGTTCTATGGTTTTGCTCCTGTGTTGCGCAAGTGTGTGTGTGTGTGATTGTTTATGTCAAAGCACCTGGTATGCCCAAATATGGGAGGGAGCATACTGCTTCCTTTTTGCCTTTCAGCTCCAGCCTAGGAGCCTTCCAGGCAGGAAACCATTTTTGTGTTGCATTTGTGCTGCAAATAAGCATAAGTAAGTGTTTATGTCAAAGCACCTGGTATGCATGGTGCTCTCTCCCATATTTGTCTTGGCAACGTTTCGGTGAAGTCTTACTCGCCATCTTCAGACTGGTATTTTTGGCTTCGTGTTTGTGTGAGTAAAGCTTTACTCACACAAACATGAAGCCGAAAACACCAGCCTGAAGATGGCGAGTTAGACTTTGCTGAAACGTTGCCCAGATGCTCTCAATCTTACATGGGAAAAGACCTGGATACAAGAAGACCAGCATATACCTACACCTGTAAAAATCTACGAAAACAAACAAATATATATATATTAGATTTTCAAATATATATTTGTAGATTTTCATGGGTACAGGTATGCAGGTCTCAGCGTATTCGGGTCTTTTCTCATGTAAGATTGAGAGTATTTTGCCGACATTTCGACAGGGTCCCACTTGCCATCTTCAGGCTGGTGCCTTCGGCTTCGTGCTTTGCTCACACTGAAATGGAGATGAGCACTTCCCCTTACAGTCAGGAAGAACTAGCACATATGTGAGAGGGGAATGTGCGTGCGTGTGTGTTTGTGTGTAAAGGTTCCCCTCTCACATATATTATATTACATATAGATATATTAGATAGATAGATAGATAGATAGATAGATAGATAGATAGATAGATAGATAGATAGATAGATAGATAGATAGATAGATAGATAGATAGATAGGCAGGCAGGCAGGCAGGCAGGCAGGCAGGCAGGCAGGCAGGCAGGCAGGCAGGCAGGCAGGCAGGCAGGCAGGCAGGCAGGCAGGCAGGCAGGCAGGCAGGCAGGCAGGCAGGCAGGCAGGCAGACAGAATAGGACCATTAGGGCATCTTTTAATCCTAATCTGTACTCCGTGATTGACAAAAACTGTTTTCACACAGTAAGCTTATCGGTACAACAAATCACAAACAAAACAAATAATGTGGATTCCATAAAGGATTCTAAGCCACATAAGACATAAACCAAGGTTAAGAGAGATTGAGTTGAGGGTCTTTTTAGAGCTTGGATTCAGGCTACATATTGAGGGAAACTGAGATGGTTCTGCAAATATGCCCACTAGGGCTATAACTAACCTGTTGAAATTCTTGCACAAAAGCTCCCATATTGTCATCTTCCTCTGCACTGACACATCCTTCTTGGGAGGGTCACCTCCTGAAACTCAGGGAAGTGCTGAAAAGTTTTCAGGACCTGACAGGAAGCTCTTTCCTCTTTTGGTTTTATGGATAACTAGTTTGGTTTACTTCTCTTTTCACCCCTCAATCAAATAGTGCACAGAATAGCAGAGTTGGGAGGGACCTTAGAGATCTTCCAGTCTAGTCCTCTGCTCAAGCAGGAAATCTTATACCATTTAAGACAAGTGGTTGCTCAATCTCTTCTTGAAAGCCTTCAGTCATAAAGCACCCACAACTTCCAAAGACAAGCAGTTCCACTGATTAATTGTTCTCACTGTCAGAAAATTTATCCTTAGTTCTAGGTTGCTTCTCTCCTTGATTAATTTCCACTCATTGCTTCTTGTTCTACCATCAGGTGGTTTGGAGAATAATTTGACCCTCTCTTCTTTGTGACAACCCCTCAAATACTGAAATACTGCTATCATGTCACCCCCAATGCTTCTTTTCTTTAGACTAGCCACACCCAGAAACATTTTTTATATATTTTATGGGGACCAAAACTGGATGCAGTATTCCTCATGTCCATTGCTTCTTGTCCTGCCATCTGCTGCATTGGAGAATAGGTTGACCCTTCTGCTCTGTGGCAGCTCCACAAATATTGGAAGACAGGCTGTCAGGGTTCCAAATAGCATCCAAAAGTACATCAGAGCCGAAGGCAAAGTTCCAATTTATTGAGAGAGCCATGTTGGCACATCTGGGAAAACCCAAATCTGAAGGCTTCTCAATTTTCCTACCCAATTGAAAGTTCAAGATCTTGCCCCCACACCCACAAGTCCGTCACATGTCCCAATCTTCCACTGCCATGCTGGCAGCTTCCACTCATCCAATTCCAATCAGAGACCAAGGATGACCTTGGCTTTCAAGAAAGAATTTTGTTATGGCTACATATCATCTGACTCTGTACAATCCTCCCTCCCATTTCCCCACCATAGAAAATGCATAGTAGAATAATAGAAAGTGTAGCAGGCCAGAGATCCAAAAGAAAAGATGGCTGCAGGCCTGACACAGCCATCATGTCACTCCTGGTTCTTCTTTTCATTAAGCTAGACTTTCCCAGGAAACCATATGCAAAAGCAAAAGGTAAATTGGAGTCAGTTCCACCAGATATTCTCTAAACACACACAGATATTTATATCCAGCACTCCATCTTGCAATTAGCCCTTTAACCAATTGCCAAGATTTAACAACCACATGATTCTTTTAACAACTGCAATGATTTGCTCAACAACTGTGGCAAAAAATGTCACAAAATGGGTCAAAACTCACTTAATAGCTCTCCTTTTTTAGCAATTTTTGGACGCAATGATACTTGTCTCATATTGTTATAATGTTTTAATATGATTCTCTAATCTGGTCTGAGATGGGGTAGCATACAGATATTGAATCAGTAATTCAAGAAATAGACACAGGAAACTTTCTATGGCTCTATGTACTAAATAAAAAGTCATACAGTCACATAAATTACCTGCCATGAATGCACATTTGAGATGGTCTTTCCAAGCCTCATCACGGATAGTCGGGCTCTGGATCCATGCATGGCATGTAATGCATGTGCCAGAGCATAAACAGCATTGTAGATATTGTAACTTTCACCTGTCATGCTAGTTTCAAAAATGTGAGTGGGCATATTTTGTACATTCTCCTTTCCTGAACATTTCTTCTTCTTCTTTGAAATGATGATTCCTGGTTTCTGAATCCTGCAGTTAAAGACCTTTTCCCACCACTGTGGGAGAAAGATGTCTCCTTTTGGGTTCAAAGGGTCTAAAGAAATGAGAAAATGGCTGAATTCTTTGATATCCCCAGTGTGGTCCCTTAACTGCAAAGCCCCATGGAAGGGCTTTATAACTGGGAATGTGTCTTTAACTGCCAGCAAACTATGTTTCCATTGGGAAGTTAGGATCCAAACTTTCTGAGGCATTGATTTTGTGGATGTTACATGAAAATGCAGAATTGACTGTACATTTGCATTAGTATGAGGGTCTCCAAAGAGAATAATCACTTCAGATTTACAACAGTTTTTTAAGAAAAGACCAAATGTATTCCAGGTATCAAGAAAATTATCTGGTTTCAATATTTCAGTGAAGGCTACACAAATCTCCTTCTCCATGAGCATTGGCATCAGAGATGAGATGAAACGTTCTCCATGGTCAGCTTTGTTGGCCACCAGCCCAACCCAGTTCCACTGGAAATGCAGGAGCAGCTGGACTAAACCCACATACTGAGGAGATTCCTTGGGATTAATCTGGAAGAAGGAAGGATAAACTCTTCTGTCTCCCTGAGAGAACTCAAAGCCAACCCCAAGCTGGAGGAAGAGAGATTCTTCTTTCAAAGACAAAGTAAAAGTTGTATGGTGACTTTAGAGATCATCATTGTATGGTTGATTGACCACCAGTCAGCCTGATTTACTTTGACTGGCAGGTTTAATCTTCTTCCTTCTTAGAAAGAATGAAAAGTTGAATACTTTGTTTGGTTGTGACAGGTCAGAAGACAAGAAAACAAGCCATCCTCCTGATACAGGGAATAAACTGCACTGAAAGGGTGGCTACAATTTATGAAGTATTAGTTAATTAGGAAGCAACTTCTACATTAAAAAAATCTTCTTGGCACAGTCAGCATTTAGGGAGTATCTCATTATCTACCTCTATCATAGAATAACAGAGTTTGAAGGGACCTCTGAGGTCCTTATAAAGTGGTGTTAACCCTTCACCTGATCTTGATTCTATCTCTTTGTTGATGCAGCTGATAGAACTGTATTGGCTTTTTTTGGCAGCTGCTGCACACTGCTGGCTCATATTTAAATGATTGTCATGTTATATAAGAATTGATCTGAACAAATCAACATAAAATAAATTCAACTCTCATGTGGATTCTGTAAGTCATATATTTTTGATGTGCCCCAATAAACATCTTTGGTTTCTCTGAGTGTTTTACTTTTTTGTCTGTGTCAGTGTCCATCATTGGATCCCCCTTACCTGTGGAACCTTCAGGTTGCTGAAGATGGAGGCCATCTGCCTTGAAGACTTGGGGATGAAGCCTCCAATGACAGAGAACAGAGTGTCCTGCCTGTCACATTTGTAACCTGGAATCATTTGTCCTCGTGTGGAGAGCAGGGAGAGGCTGATTATTGAAATATGTCTTTCAATCTGGTGATTGTCTGAAATTTGGAATCCGAGTGTGATATTGGGGAGGAGAACCAGATCCTTGTTGACCTCTCTGACTGCAAATATCATGGCCAGGATCTGCTGGTAGCTCTTGGCTATGAGTCTATCATGAGAAAAATCATTGGGGAAATTTTCAGAAAAGGTTTTTTGGTGTTGGTTGGAGTCAGAAATCCCATGTTTCTTTGGTTTGAGTCCTTAGATATTTCTTGATGAAACTTGTATGACTTTGTGAGAAAGAAGAAAAGTGTCTCTTTTCACATCACAGAACATTTTATACCTTCTAAAGTCATTTCCTTCTTCACTTTGCTGCAGTGGTTATAATCCTTCCCCATTGCTCTACTAGCACCCTACTTAGTTTGCTTCTCTCTTGGAGCAGCTTCTTCAGCATCTATTCACTAAAGACTGTCAGCCCTGATTATTCCAAAACTGAGGGGTTTATGCAACTCCTGGACAAATAATCAAACTTCTCACCATGATCTTCTGTCCAAACTAATATTATACCCCAATTTCTTCACTAGGCCAGCACAATTTCTAAGCTCTTGTCCTGCCTCACTTCTGTTGTTTACTGATGAAAACCTCTGTATGGAGAATTTTACCTATTTTTAAGAGTTTTGCTCTTTATTGAAAAAAGAGCAAAGATTTGAACTACACCAGATGCTACAACAGATATTATTTTGAAAAGAGTCCCTGGATTTAAAACAAAGCAAACAATTATCTGCATCATATCCCTCCAGGTGAGACTTACACATTTAACACAGGAAGCATGAATGGGTCTTCTTGGAAGTCTGGAACAACAAAAACACCAGTGATTCCCAGGTGCACATTCCCACCAATAACGAGATCACCGGGTCTATAGTAGCTTTCCTGTGACTGGAAATGATTCCTCAACAGACATACAGTTTGCATCTTCTTAGCTGCTGTTGGGGGCAGGAGCCAGAAGAGCAACAGCAGCAGGAGAGGCAGCCCAGTCATTCTTGTCACTTTTCCTCCAAGATCATAACTCAAGATTTTTGGAGAAGTCAACTTGCAGGTAGCACTTGAAGTCTCACCAAAGGTTTGGCACAATAGACACCACCCATTGTTACCTCAGGGAAAATTTATATCAACCATGCTTCCTCTTATCTGTGTTCGGGCTGTGGCCAAAGAAAAAACTATGGCAAGCTGAGTCCCAGCAAACCCAGGAGTTTCTATTTGCAAGACAAGAGAAGGTGACAGACATGTCCTGTCCCCACTGGGAGAACTAGCAGTATATGATTTATAACAGGTTTTACCTTGGAAGATTTGTGAGGGTGGAAATCTATAGGGGATACTTTAACAATTATTGTTCTGACATGTTGTCCTGGAAATAGAATAGGAAAAAATATGTTTATATCTCTTGTTGCTAATTCGCAGAGCAATTGGGCTTGAGAGTCAAGGTGTTTTGAGTTACATGAAATGGAACACTTGTGTCATAATTTGTTCCGATATGACAGACTTAAAATAACTTTATTGTCACTTTGAATATACATCAATCAGCATGCATTAAAATGAAATTTTGTTGCATACAGCTCTCAAAGGGTCACCAGCTCCAATATACATTACATAAACATGACAAAATAAATAAATAAAGATATAAATAAATACAAAATTATGCATATACCCACATGAGACAGAGAAATAACACAGCCTAATTTGGATGTATACATGTACATGGCAAGAAAAACGAATGTTGTGATTTTACTAGACGGATGGCATTGGGAACGAAGCTGTTGGGCAGATTTGCCATTGACTCAAATGATCATTCGAGACCGTTATAAGACCAAGGTAAGACACACATGCACAGAGCCACATAAATATGTAATGAGAGGTGGGAGAGATAATTTTTCTATTTCAAATCACTTTCTCCCATCATTCAGTGAGACCTTTTGGCAGGGAGGTGCTAGAAGACATAAATAGATTTGATCAATTTCCCCGATATACATTTCCAGGGAGACTAATATACTCCTGACTGAAGAAGCACACTAAAAATAGTACAAAATTTGAATACTCAACCACTATGTGCCATTCATTCAGAAAAAAAATGATCAGTAGTTTCTTTTCCCCATTGATATAGGACAATAAGAATGGAAAGAATACAAAGAAATCTGCAAATTGTTGCCTTGGATGCATAGTGTTGCAATTTGGGTGAGGAGGGGTTCTGCCAATTCTCATAGTGGGAAGATCGATGGGGGGATGGGGGGGAGGACAATTTGCATCGCTAACCCTAAACTCCGCAGGAGTTTTGTCTAACAGCTGGTTAGAGCCCAAGAAATTTGTCTACTGGCAGCTGGTGGGAAAAAAACCTGTCAATCATGGTATTCTTCTAGGCTGGCTGTGCAGAGCAAGATGGAAGGCATGATGGAACATAGCTCCCCTTTTCCTTTGCATCTGATTCCTGTCAGTGTGCAATGAACCTGAACTCAGGTTTTCAGGCAGATTAAATGCTTGATAGTATTTCCCATTTTGTTTCATAAAGCACCTGTCAACCTCTGCTTCACTACTCGCTTTCAGCTGCCATTGAAATAGGGAGGGGGGCGTGGTATTTGGGATGGGATTAATTGGTACAGGAGAGATATGGAAAAGGGAGTTTTGTTCTCACCATCTACTGCGCATGCTGATGGCTGGTGTCTTGAGATGGTCAAGGCCAACTGTCTTGCATACCAACCTGATGATGCTTCTTGGAGATGCAACCCACATGACACGTGATTGGGCAATGGGGTGGGGGTTGTTGGGGGGAGGGGGTTGGACATATATTGATATGTATGATTTCGCACGCTTTTGCTTCAGACTTTACTTTACTTCGCTGCTATCTTTTCATAACAAGTAAAAGTAGTCTTAACTCTTCAAAATGGAGTTGAATGTTTTCTTTCTTGGTTACTGAAGGAGGCTGGCTTGACAGCATCCAATTTCAGGAGGCAAGTTGTTCTACTGGTTAATTGCTCTCACCCTCAGGTAATTCCTCTTTAGTTCTAAGTTGGAACTTGCCTTAATTAGTTTTCACCCATTGTTTCATATCTGGTGGAATAGGTTGAGCCTCTCTTCTTTGTGGCAGCTTCTCAAATATTGGAAGGCTGCTATCATGTATCCTGTAATCCTTCTTTTCATTAGACTAGAACCGTGATGGTGAACCTATGGCACATATACCATAGCTGGCATGCCAAACCCTCTTTGTGGGGAAGCACGCTGGCACCAGCTGCTCTTCTGGTTTCCAGCATGCGCATGCACAATGGCCAGATGGTCTTTGCAGGTGATGGAGCACTGGAGAATCAGAAAATATACTGAAAATTTTCAGGCCATTTTTCGGGTTGTTTTTGGGCCATTTTCAGATCATTTTGGGCCATTCTCAGGCTGTTTTTTAGGTTGTTTTACAGCATGAAAACAGCTTGAAAATGGTCCAAAAAACAGCCTGAAAACAGCGAAAAACCAGCCAAAAATGGCCAAAAAACAGGCATGAGCACCAACCAGCTGGTTTTCAGGTTTCCCGTGCTCCAATATGCACACATGCATGCACAGTCCCGTTTGAGCCCTTGGTAGCAAAAAGGTTCACCATCACTGATCTAGAAATACCTAATTCCAGCAACCATTCTTCATATGTTTTAACCTCCAGTCCTCTAATCATCTTTGTTGCTCATCTCTGCACTCTTTCTAGCATCTCCACATCTTTTTTCACATTATTTCCCCTTGCAGAAGATGGAGTCTAATAAATGTTGCAGTGAGTCTTGATTAAAGTACTTTGCATCCTGCATTTTGATTCAATGTAGCTGCAATTCCAGTTGCTGGTAATTAAAGTACATCCATGTCAAGGGACTGAAATTATTTGCAATATTACCTCTGACTGAGAGACGCTTCTGGCTTTATCTTAGAAATTGGGAGAACCGTTATGCTTTCATTGACTATGCAAACTCTGTGGGGTTGCTGCTGTCATAGAGCACATATGACATTGTACAAGGAATAGTTAAAGCAATACGTACACTGCAGACATTATTTTCTCACCCTAATTAGAAAATCCAGCACATTGATGAGGAAACACAGCAGCCTTTGATGGTTAATTGAGAATTTAAATTCTACCAGTAAAAAACAAACAAACAGGGAATTTTACAAAGTAGTAAAAGTCTATGGAAGTAAACATATGGAACAAAATCCTTTAAAACACGAAAATTGTAAAATATTTAATGAAAAGGTATAAAATGAGAAAATATCCTGTTTGAAATAATGAACACCAAGCTTTGTTTCTACATAGAATGATGGGAGACAACTGGAAGACAAGAGATTAAAAAAAATATTGATTGTTGCTGAAAACAGAAAATCTTAATTGATTGATTGATTCAATTTCAATGCCCACCAAATTCAACCAAGTGACCATCATTTGAACTTGATAAAGCATTATTTAATAAACACACTCCTTCTTCTCTATCATGTTTTAGAAGTGTTTCCAAATACTAAAATTGATAAATGTTTCCTATGCATGCAACAATTAGAGATTTTTGTTCCTTATCATATTTTCCCTACAATTAAGATGAGGCCTGAATAAGATAATGTAACATTTGGGGGAAAAGATACAAGCCAAGAGACCAGCCCCAGAAGACAAGATGGAGAAGATCTCCACAGCCACCATGGACTTTCCTTTGGTGCTTAGGTAGGTGGGGAGGAAGGAGATCCAAACACTGCAAAAGACCAGCATGCTAAAAGTAATGAACTTGGCTTCATTAAAACTGTCGGGCAACTTCCTAGCCACAAAGGCCACTGTGAAACTCACAAGGGCCAGAAAACCCAGATAGGCAAGGACAGTATAAAACATTGAAACTGAGCCTTCATTACATTCCAAGATGGCCTCTTCTACCAAGGAGTGGAAGTCTATGTTGGGATATGGGGGAAAGCTTACCAGCCAGGTGGAACAAAGAACTGCTTGGATCAGAGGACAGGCTAAGATAATGGAGTTGGTCAGTGGTTTTCCTAAGAGTTTCCTTGCCTTGTTCCCTGGCTTGGTAGCCATGAAGGCCAGAACCACCATGACAGTTTTAGCCAAGACAGAGGAAACTGCAAGAGAAAAGAGAATAGCAAAGGTAATTTGTCGTAAGAGACAGGTAAACTTTCCAGGTCGACCAATGAAGAGGAAGGAGCAGAGAAAGCAGAGCAGGAGAGAAACCAGGAGGATGTAGGTGAGATTTCGGTTGTTGGCCTTGACTATCGGTGTTTCATGATGTTTTTGGAAAATCAGCAGTATTGCAGATGTAATCAGAGAAAGGAGAAGAGTCAGAGAAGTCAAAATATATCCCAGGGTCTCTTGATAGCTGAGGAAGTGGATCTTCTTGACAATGCAGTGGTCCTTCTCCTTGTTGGGATATTGGTCTTCTGGGCAAGGGTCACAGTGAGCCGCATCTGAAATTAAGAATTCTGTGTAAGGATTTCATCTTCATCTTCCATGAGCATTATCCCTCCCCAAGAATTGAAATGACTGTCCCCTTTTTGCTCTGGCCAGCACACAAATGATGTGGGTAGTGATAAAATGTATTTGATGGTGCATCAAAAAGGGAAAGGTAAGCCAGAGAATAGAATCTGTTCAGTTCCAACTGGCCTGGTCAATGTTTGTGAGAAAGAAAAGGCCATCCCCATTCGCTGCTAACTGGTGACTGCAATGGCTTTCAATGTGAGAGAGACTGCAAACTTCCTTTTCCACTTTAAAGTGGAACTCCCAGAAGATCTATCAGCCAGGAGTTCTGTATTGTGTGTACAGTGTGTACAGTGTGTACAGTGTGTACCTCTCCGGAACTATGAACTTGCTATTTATTCAGCAGCTGACCTCCGCGCCCTGCGAGAGTCACCCCTCTTGCAGGTTTGGCCCTCCGCTCTAACGAGGGCCCACCTTGATGACGGATTTCTTAATCTTGAGAGGTGGCGGAAAAGGAAATTGAGGGGGTTTTTAGGGGGTCTTTTAATTCGGCTTTTAAGGGGTTCTGGGGTGGGGGGAGGGCTTATTCAGTCAGAGGGGGGTCAAGATATAGGGCCGGCTGGCGGAAGTAGGATAAAGGAGGGGTCCACCAGGGAGGGGGGATCAGGGGTCGTCTCTATTGAGGGCCGTCCCATTCGGTTGGTCGTGGGGAGGGGCAGAGGCGGTGGGAGACAGGATGTCCATCGTGGGTCAGGGGCTCGTGGTCGCTGGTTATGAGCGGTCGCTTGCCCCAACCCCCTGTGCTCCACTCGTGGGCTAGGCGGTCAGGGACTACAGAGCCGGGGCCCTAGGCTGATGTTCTGCAACGCCAGGTCTGTGGTGAACAAAGCCCCCCTCATAAATGACCTTGTGTCAGAGGGGGACCCAGACCTGGTGGGAATCACGGAGACCTGGTTGGGCCCCAAGGGGGGTTTACCCCTCGTGGAAATGTGCCCACCAGGCTACGGTGCATTTCATCAGCCTAGGGCCCTAGGCAGGGGTGGGGGGGTGGCAGTTATTGTTAAGGAAAGTCTGGAGCCGAGGGAGACCACTGTGCCTCAGACGACCGGCTGTGAGTCCCTCTTCATGAAGTGGGGCCTAGGGAGGCAGTTGGGCTTGCTGATTGTATACCTGGCTCCCCGCTATGTAACAGCAGCCTTGCCCGAGCTACTCGAGATGATTGCCACAATGGTGGTGGAGACCCCCAGACTGGCACTCATGGGTGACTTTAACCTGCGGTCAGCGGGCGAAACATCCGAGGCAGCTCGGGAGTTCATGGCTTCCATGACGGCCATGGACCTGACCCAAGTAGTTCAGGGCCCCACTGACGAGGGGGGACACATGCTGGATCTGATTTTTGTCTCTGGACAGTGGAGAAGTGATCTCGGAACAGGGGATTTAGTCATCTCACCCTTGTCATGGACAGATCACTCTCTCCTTCGGCTAGACTTTCCAACCGTCACACCCCACCGCGGGGAGGCGGAACTGGAAACATCGAGTTGGTTCCGCCCCAGGCGCCTGATGGACCCTGAAAGGTTCCAGAGGGAGCTTGGGCCAATACCTGTGTCCCTGCCCCGCGACTCGACTGAGGACCTAGTGGCCCCATGGTATAGTGCGGCCACGGGGGCCTTGGACCGAGTCGCGCCCTTGCGGCCGCTCATGCCGGGTCGAGTCACCCAGGCCCCTTGAGGAGCTTCGGGAGATGAAACGCCGCAAGAGACGCCTATAGAGTAGGTGGAGATCCTCTCGATCCGAAGCTGACCGAACACTAGTGAGAGATCATATTAGGACTTATTTAGTGGCGTTAAGGGTGGCCAAACATGAGTATTGTGCCACCCTTATCGCGTCCGCGGAAAACCGCCCTGCCGCCCTGTTTGGGATGACCCGCTGCCTCCTTCACCTGAGGCCGCTGGAAGCCCCTTTGCAGGGTCGAGCAGAGGAATTTGGAGAGTTTCTGCAGGACAAAATCACTCAGATTCGGAACGAACTGCCCTCCACTGAAAGTGATCCAGTTGATTTGTCCGGTGCTGGTCTTGAGATAACACCATGGGAGGAGTTTGATTTTGTTACTACCGAGGATATGGGCAGGTTGCGGAGGAACCTTAGAGCCACCACATGTTTATTGGACCCATGCCCCTCTTGACTTGTACTGGCATCCTGGGAGGTGACGCGAGGCTGGCTCCAGGGCATTGTGAATTCATCTCTGAGTGAGGGGTCCTTGCCTACCGTCTTGAAAGAGGCGGTGGTGAGGCCCCTCCTCAAGAAGCCATCCCTGGACCCAGCATTATTAGAAAACTATCGTCCCGTCTCCAACCTTCACTTTTTAGTGAAGGTTGTTGAGAGTGTGGTGGCCCAACAATTTCCTCGACACCTGGAGGAAGTTGATTATCTAGACCCATGCCAGTCCAGCTTCCGACCCGGACACAGCACTGAGACAGCATTGGTCACGTTGGTTGATGATCTCTGGAGGGCGCGGGATAGAGGCTGTTCCTCTATCCTAGTCCTATTAGACCTCTCAGCGGCTTTTGATACCATCAACCATGGTATCTTATTGCATCAATTGGGGGGGTTGGGGCTGAGAGGTACCGTTTTACGGTGGTCCTCGTCCTACCTCTCTGGTCGGTCGCAATGGGTTTTGGCAGGAGGGCAGAGGTCGTACCCAAGGCCCCTCACATGTGGGGTTCCTCAGGGGTCGGTCCTCTCGCTACTCCTGTTCAACACCTATATGAAGCCGCTGGGCGAGATCATCCGTGGTTTTGGGGTGGAATACCATCTGTATGCTGACGACACCCAGTTGTACATATCCACCCCAAACCACCCCAACAATGCCGTTGAGGTGCTGTCCCAGTGTTTGGAGGCTGTACGGATCTGGATGGGTAGTAACAAACTCAAGCTCAACCTGTCCAAGACCGAGTGGCTGTGGTTTCCGGCTCCCCGGTTCAGCCAGATAAGTCCAACACTGGCCATTGGGGGCGAACATCTAGCCCCCGTGGAGAGGACACGCAACTTGGGCATCCTCCTGGATTCCCAGCTGTCCATGAAGGACCATGTGGCAGCCGTGGCCAGGAGGGCGTTTTATCAGGTTCGCCTGATACGCCAGTTGCGCCCCTTACTGGACCGGAGGGACCTTCGCACAGTCACTCAAGCGCTTGTGACTTCTCAGCTGGATTACTGTAATGCTCTTTACATGGGGCTCCCCTTGAGGTGCACTTAAAGGCTACAGCTAGTTCAGAATGCGGCCACGCGGGTGATTATGGGTGCCCCAAGGCAAGCCCACATAACACCTCTCCTGTGCGAGCTGCACTGGCTACCTGTGGCCTTTCGAGTGCGCTTCAAGGTGTTGACGACCATCTTCAAATCACTCCATGGCTCGGGGCCTAGCTATATACGAGACCGCCTTCTGCCCCATACATCCCTTCGTCCGATCCACTCCCACAGAGAGGGCCTTCTCAGGGTGCCGTCAGCCGGGCAATGCCGGTTGGTGACACCCAGGGGAAGGGCCTTCTCTGTGGCGGGCCCGGCCCTCTGGAATGACCTACCCCCCGACCTTCGCACTATCTTGGACCTCCGCCTCTTCCGCCAACACCTTAAGACGTACCTATTCCAGCAAGCCGGCCTAGCGTAGCCCCCCGTTTCTGACTATATTTATAAATTTTAATTTTTTAGGGTTTTAAAGGGTTTTAGGTTAATTTAATATGTTTTTAAGAGTTTGTATTGTTTTGTAATGGTTTTTAATAATGCCTGTGTGCCGCCCTGTGTCCTAACAAAGAGAACGGCGGGGTATAAATTCGAAAAATAAAATAAAAATAAATAAATACATTGTTTGTTGGTTACCCCTGGCTCTGCCAGAGAAAGCCAGCCTGATGCAGAGGTGAAATAACTCAGTAGTCATGAGTCCATACACACCCACAAGAAATCTACATCCAGCACATCTTGAATTCCATGGACTCTTATCCACCACCAATTCGCTTTGACCATTAGTAGTTCAGATTTTTGAATGGAGTTAAAGATTACAATAAACGTTTATATTCATTTGAGCTCCCTGAATTTCTTGATTTCCTCATGCTTGACAGGCTCAGCTTCTCTGTTTTCTATTTCAAATCTGCACATTCAGACTTTTTTTTCAGGGAGGTATTATTGCTTATTAAGGATTATTGTTTATTATTATGTATTAAATACCTCACCCCTCACTTATAAGGTGAGGTCTTGGCATTTTTCAGACAAAGATTTATGGATCTCCTCATTCTCTAACAGCTGCATCAATTCTGTGGGACTGGAAAATGCTGACAAAAGAAGGACAGCTTAAATCATGAATGTTAACCCTTGACTCTCTTAAGCCACTCTTTCATAGAACTGGCAGATGATATTCTTGATGGGATGTGACAGTAGGTAAGGCTAGTAGAGGACCCACACACAGTACTTTAAAACTATCCTGCATCACATTATTGAGAAGCAGAAAAATGGCTTGTCAGGGGAGAACAGCTCAGATCCATAAACTGACTGAAAAGTATGAATAATTTAGTTTATTCCCAACAAAAAAGACAAAATTAACCTCTTTATCTACTCAGTGATTTCCTAGATCCTGGAAGAACTGAATTTGAAAAGGATGCTACCTGTCTGATTTGAGATTGTTCCTTCTGGACAAGAGGCACATTGGTAGCAGCAAACTGGCTCACCCTCTGGGACTCTTCTCCTCTCTCCTGCCTGGCACCTCTTCTTGCCACACCTGGCAAAGGGCACCTTCTAAAAGAAAAAAGAGAAAGACTGGAGACAGTACTATTTCATCATGTGATTTCAGGGGGTTTCCAGTGGCCATAATTTAGAGGACCAAGCATAAGCAGTATTCATTTACTGCTGTCATAGCTTCAAATCACACCTGGCAAATGGCATCTTTTAAAAGAGAAAAGATAAATGTTTGAGGTGATGTATGTAACGAAGAGTCTTCATTTATTCATTTCCACATTTCAGTTTCCTGCAGAGAATGTCTGCAGAAGAAATGATTCAACAGAATAATTCTAACAGAAGGAAATGGAAAAGAGCCAGGGAGAATCATGCCACTGGCACTAGTGATTCACCAACGGATGCTAAACTTTGAATCTTGAACCTCAGAGTGCAAAGGAAGACTTGTTATATTGAGCTACAGCTTTTCAAAAACCAAGAATGATGAAAATCCAACTGAACAGGAATGTTCCATGCAAATCTCTGCCTGATCTAATGGCATCCTTGTTTCAAGCAGAGGTTCTTCTGACAGAGAGTTGTGCAATGGAATTTGCAGCAAGAGAAACGTTGCTAGAAGTCACACTAATAGTCACAGACATTGATGGTAAAAACAAGTAGACTTTACTTGTGATGGAAAAATAAACTACTTCTTCACAAACAGTGATAGTCAGTCCTGAATCAAATACAGTCAATAACTCAGTTATCTTACAGTTGCTTAATCCACATTCCTCCTTGCTCTGCTGACCTATCCAACATCACAATGTCTCCATTCAAATGATCAGAGTCTAACTATGATTCCAGTTCCCTCTTATGGCTGAGTTAGGAAGCAGCAGCCAATTACTTTCCACTATAGTATTTAAAGTAACAGGTACCATTTGTAATCATTGTTTATATATATATATATATATATATATATATATATATATATATATATATATATATATATATATATATATATATATATATATATATATATATATATATATATATATATATATTGCCAACCCAATAATTAATAATAATAATTAATAATCTTTATTGTCGTTGTAAAAATTACAATGAAATTGGTTAATTACAATGAAATTGAATGAAATTACAATACTAGGATTGTAGTCCTAATGCCATCCATTGTTGGACCTTTCATAAATTAGACCTACAATTTGTTAACCACAAATGCAGATAATTCACCAAATGCCAAAAGTTTTTTGGGGGTTCAATAGACCTGCTTTCACCTTAGAAGGAAGTTCAGCATCTCCAGGAGAAAGTAATTCTCTTCCTGAATTTACAACATTTCCTTCCAGCTTACCTTGGTGACCCAGATGATCGCATCAGAGTTAATGGTGAAATCCTGGCCTGGGGCAGCCCTAGGATCCTTGTGCCCAACTTTCACAGAGGCTAAAGTTTTATTGGGGTGGACAACCCAGTTGACGATATCATAACGAGAAGTTCTCAATCCATTTTGTGAGAAGGAGACTTCATCTCCGGCACTGTTGTTGAAGTAGATATTCCTCAAATTAGCAAGAATCTGAAACAAAAGAGAACTTCCAAAATTTGAGGAATTAAATGAAAGGCAGAAGTGAGACAACATGGCTTCTATCATTTTGTGGTGGCCGTCATCTTAGGAAACAAGTATATATTTGAAAAAATTAGAGTTGGTCCCTTGGTTGAGATATGAGCAATCAGGAGTAACACCAAATATCAAATGATTAGTTTGTTTCCTGGTGCTTTGGGAAATAAATTGATCCCCTCCTCTTTGTGGAGAAATTTCCTGAGAGTAAGAAGAGTTAATCAGTGGAATGACTTTAATCCAGAAGTTGTGTGTGCTCCAACACTGAAGGTTATAACAGAAGATTGGGCAGCTAATTCTCTGAAATGATTGGGGCTTTCTTCTTGAGCAGGGGAATGGACTAGAAGACCAATCCTGTGAGGTCATACAGGATTCTAACTCATAGAAACATAAAAGGTGCTGAAAATGAATTGAGCTGAGTATCTTTTTCCAGGTTGCATTGAGGCTGCCTATTGAGGGAAACAGAGGAGCTTCTGCAAATATGCCCATTAAGACTTCAGTTCCCCTGAAAGCATCTTGCACAAATGCACCAATATTATCATTTTGTTCTGGGGTGAACCTCCTCCCTGGAAACCCCCTGAAAATCAGGGAAGTGTTGCAAACCTTTCAGGAACATATATGAAGATTTTTCCTTTATGGTTATTATGCACAAATGAATAGTATGGAATAACAGAGTTAGAAGGGACCTTGAAGGTCTTCTAGCCCAACCCCCTGCTTAGATAAGAAACCCTACACCACTTCAGACAAAGGGTTATACAGCTTCTTCAAAATGTCCAGTGTTAGAGCATTCACAACTTCTGCAGGAAAGTTGTTCTATTGATTAATTGTTCTGTCAGGAAATTTTATGTTACTAAATGTAACGTAAAAATTATTTCCCTTTTCAACAAAACATTATATTTACAATACAATAGCAGAGTTGGAAGGGACCTTGGAGGTCTTCTAGTCCAACCCCCTGCCTAGACAGGAAACTCTATACCGGTTCAGACAAATGTCTATCTAACATCTTCATAAAGACTTGCAGTGTAGGGGCATTCACAACTTCTGGAGGCAAGCTGTTCCACTGATTAATTGTTCTAACTGTCAGGAAATTTCTCCTCAGTTCTAAGTTGCTTCTCTCCTTGATTAGTTTCCAACTATCACTTCTTGTTCTACCCTCATGTGCCTTTGTGAATAGCTTGACTCCCTCTTCTTTGTGGCAATCCCTGAGATATTGGAACACTGCTATCATGTCTCTCATGGACCTTCATTTCATTAAATTAGACATACCCAGTTCCTGCAACTGTTCTTCCTATGTTTTAGTCTCCAGTCCCCTACTCATCTTTGTTGCTCTTCTCTGCATTCTTTCTAGAGTCTCCACATCTTTTCTACATTGTGGTGACCAAAACTGAATACAGTATTCCAAGTGTGGTCTTACCAAGATATTATAAAGTGGTATTAACACTTCACATGATCTTGATTCTCTCTATTTATGCAGCCTAGAACTGTGTTGGTTTTTTTGTCAGCTGCTGCACATGGCTGGCTCCTATTTAAATGGTTGTCCACTAGGACACTGAGATCCCTTTCACAGTTACTACTATTGAGCCAGGTACCACCTATACTGTACCTGTGCACTTCGTTTTTGTTGCTTAATTTATATTAATTTATATTATTATTAAAATGAATGCTTTAAAATCTGTTCTGAGATGCAGTGATATGGTAGCATAGAAACAGTTGATCAGTAATTTAATATATACATATAAGAAACTTCCTCAATATTGATCTGGCAATGGATAAACTATCACAGAGATTACCTGCCATGGCTGGACATTTGATAGCCTCTTTCCAAGCTTCAGCATGGCTGGTCGTCCTCCTGATCCATAAATGGCATGCAGTGCATGTGCCACAGCATAAATGGCATTATAGATGTTGTAACTTTCACCTGTCATGCTCATTTCAAAAACAAAATCTGGAAGATCCTGTAAATTCTCCTTTCCTGTACATTGTTTTTTCCATTTTGGAGGGACCTTGCCTGGTTTGGGGATATGGCAGCCAAAGAGTTCTTTCCACCAATTCAGGAGAAAGACATCTCCTTCTTTGATCAACTGGTTTAAAGACAGGAGGAAGTGGCTGAATTCTGAGACATCACCAGTGTGGTGTCTAAACTGCAAAGCTCCATGCAAACTCTTTAAACCTTGAGAAACGTCCCCAACAAGAGTAAATTTCCAGTGAGAAGGTACGATCCAAACATATTGAAGTGATAACTTTCTCTTTTTTACACAAACATACAGAGTTGTCAAAAAAGTTGCAATATCAGTGGAATCTCCAAACAAAAGAATTACTTCAGCTTTCAGTACAAATTTGAAAAAAAATTCTTTTATTAAATCAATAATTTCATCAGATTTCAACCTTTCAGTGAAGGCCAGGCAGATCTCCTTCTCCTTCAGCAATGGAATCAGAGTTGAGATGAACTCTCCTCCACTGTCACCTTCAGAGGCCACAAGCCCAACCCAGTTCCACTGGAAGTGCAGGAGCAGCTGGACTAAACCCTCACACTCCGGAAGGTCACTGGGATTAATCCGGAAGAAGGAAGGATGAACTGGTCTGTACTCCTGAGGAAGCTCAAAGCCAACACCAAGCTGGAGGAAGAGAGAGTCCTCTTTCAAAGTAAAGTTTTGTGATAATTTTAGGGATTATTGTTGCAAGCTTTTTTTTACCCACCATTCAGGCTGACTTCAATTAACAAGTTTAAGCTTTTTCCCTTCCTAGGAAGGGTTGTTAGCCACATACTTTGCCTGGTTTGGACATGTCAGAAGCCAAAGGAAGAAGTTGTGAACCTGATGCAGGTAATAAATTGCAGTGAAATTGTAGCTACACTTTTATGAAAGTCAGAAATAAATTCTTCCTGGCAAGTACAATCTTTCAGGATTATTTCATTATTTGTCTGTGGGGTTATATATCTTGAAACATAAAGCATAAAAATAAATTCAACTGTAAAATATCCCCCTCAACATTGATTTCATCCTTGTCTTTTGTGTATGTTTCTATTGTTTCTCTACTCTATATTGCATCCAGTGGAGCCCCCTTACCTGTGGGACCTTGTAGAGGCTGAAGAGGGAGGCCATCTGCCTTGAGGATTTGGGGTTGTCACCTCCAATGACAGAGAGCAGAGGGTCCTGCCTGTCACATTTATAACCTGGAACCATTTGGCTTCTTGTGGAGAGAAAGGAGAGGCTGAGTAAAGAAATCATCATCTCCCACTGAAGATTGTCACAAATGTGGAATCCAAGTGTGATGTTGGGGAGAAGAACCAAATCTTTGTTGATCTGTGTGACTCCGAATACTAAGGCAAAGAACTGCTGGTACTTTGTGGATATGGATCTAGAGTAAAGAAGACATTGGGAACATTACAGGGAAAAATGTGTATGTAAATTTGCCTAGCCATATATTTGATATTGTTTGGAAAAGCAAGTCCCAGATTTAATTTACTTTTTAAAAATAGATTGACCTGGATTAAAATTGCATGGCTTAGTGACAAAGGAGAAAGCATTCTATTGGTAATTGCTCTCACCATTAGCAAATTTCTCCTTCATTCCAAGTTGCTTTTCTCCTTTTTAGTTTCCAACCGTTGTTTCTCATCTTGCTCCTTTGGGATATAGTTTGACCCTCTTGTCTTTGTAGGAGCCCTTCAAATATTAGAACAGTGCTATCATATCCCCCCAGTCCTACTTTTCAATAGATTCTACAGAACCCAATTCCTGTAACTGTTCTTTATACATTTTAGCCTCCAGGCCCCTAATCATCTCTGTTGCTCTTCTCTGCGTGTTTTCCAGAATCTGAACATCTTTTTTTTTAATTGTGATGATCAGAACTGGTCACCACAATACAAACTTTGTCTTATTACAATATATAAAGTGAAATATAATTAAGCTTTTCTTTATTTTCTACTATGACTTTCTGTGAAAATTAACCTTATGCCAATTTTTTTAGGCTAGCACAGTTTCAAAATTGTTGCTTTTTATGCAGTCTATCATCTTCCTCATACTGAATTCTAGAATGACTGAGAATTCCTGCCTGTTTTATAACTAAAGACAAGAACAGACTAGGACGTTATAATAGTAGAACAAGGGTTTCAGAACGGAGGCCCTGAATGCAGAACACAGCAAAAAATTCATTCATTACCCTTCAAGGTAAAACTTACAAGCTATAAAACGTAAGCAGCAATGGGTCCTTTTGAAAACCTGTGACATCAGAGTCCATAAGAGTTCTCGGGGGGTAAATTCCCACCAATAATGAGATCACCAGGCCTGTAATAGTGCCACTTTTCTTTAGGTTTGAACAAATTCCTCAACACACACAGAGTTTGCCTCCTCTTAGCCGTAGTTGGAGGCAAGAAGAAGAGCAGCAGCAGGAGAGGCAGCCCAGTCATTCTTCTCCTTCCTAAATCAGGAACCAAGATTCGTGCAGAAGCTGAATTGCAGGCAAGAGCAAAGAGAAAAGCGAGGACAGCGGAGTCTCAACAAACCTAAGACTGATTCTTTTCAAGGCAAGATGACATATGCTGCCCCTAGAGGAAGACCTTGGAACATATCTTCAAAGCAGATTTTATCTTGGAATAATTTGGGGGACAGAAATCCAGAGGGATACATTAAGAACTGCTCTAATGATAATTGCAAAGAAAAGGAATCATCTTATCCACTCTGCAATAGATTTTATTTACACACCAGAATGGGGAAAAACAAGTTTGTGTCTCTTGTTGCTAATCCCTAAATTGGGTATTTGACCTACATGAAACTGAGCCTTTGCAAAGGTGATGGAGTTTGGCCAGAGCCATAGGTTTTTTTGTATAACATTAAGAGCTAATGGGACATTGAGAGAAAAAGGAATTATTCTTGTAAAAGAGAAGAAAAACCTGAGTGAGTCCATAGTTACACTTTTCATAACCTTAGCAGCTCATCTGTGTAAAACATTAAAATAAGTAATCGTGTGAAGAGTTTGTTCTGGGAAAGGAAGGCTATGAAGTTGATTAGAACATCCAAAGTCAGGTCAGCTTGACATTACTTTGGCCAGGGTCAGGAAGGAAACTGCCGGGATGGGATTAAGTGCCTTGTTATGGGGAAATGAGGTCAGGGGAGCTCCAAAGTGGCTTTCTGATTTGGGAATTTGTTGGGGTATCGCCAAAAATGTTACATAACTTTAAAAGACAATGACATGTAAGGAGGGTGGTTTGTTATACCAAATGTATTTAAGCCATGTTTCCGGACCTATCCAACATTCTGTTTCTTTCTTTCAGGATTAAGAATCCTTTTGCGTATATCTGTGTGTGTGTTTGTGAATTTCATTGTATGTGTAAACTGTATATACGTACAATGACAATAAGGAAAAGTATAAAGTATTTATGTATGTGTATATGTATGTATGTACAGTTCATATATATGGTTTTTATTGTTCATGGTCTCCTTATTTTTATATGAGAGGTTATTTTTTTTACAGACATCTAGAAGACAACTGATTGTACAGGCCAATCAGTTGTATTCTAGTACGTTTGAACAATAATTCCAAAGTTTATACCAAATAACTGGTTTACTTATTCTTAGCAGGAGGTAAAATTTGAAACTAACTTTTCCCATTGAACTTAAAAATAGGGAGGAAGATCTCTCCAGATGTTACATTAATTTAAGTTAGTTGGACCCAGAGAATGTATTCTGATATATTTTGCTGAACAAGAAGTGCTGTCAAAATTTTGTCCTAGTGCCTGAAGGCTGTTGGAAGTGCAGAAACTCTCATATTTAAGCCTAGAAGAAACCACAACAAAGGAACTATGGAGGCTTGGTCCTCCCAATATTAGGACTTTTCATATTTGGTGGTGGATAACATAATAACAGAGTTGAAAGGGTTCTTGGATGTTGTTGCGATGAAGAAAGACATGAGGCAGGAATTAGATTTCTGGGAAAGCTACACAGACCAGCTATCAGAGCTTCCCCATGGGAAGGCACATCGAATAGCTGTTAGGAGTTCCCTTTTATTTGTCATAAACCGTTTACATGGCAGAAACTGATTTATTGATCAAAGTACACTTGTACTGGTTAGTTAATATAAAGCTCTTGGTTAATACAAAGTTCCTGGTTAATGCTTGTCCATGTGGACACTTCAAAAGTTTAGTACTGCAAGCAATGTTATGTGCTTACGTGCCAATTCTTAAGTTTCACTCTCTTTGAAGGATTAGCCATTAAGGGTCACTATGTGGACTTTTGCTTCCTCAGTGTGGTTTGCCAGCCACTGAGAAAACAATAATCCCCACACTTGGAGGTCTTCTAGTCCAACCTAATGCTCAAATGAGAAACCTATATCATCCCATATGTTGGAAGAAATGTCCTTCGGGGTTCAGTTCCAAGTGGGGAAAATAGACACTGGATTCATGGAAGTTGCTTGGAAAGAAGGTGCATTGATAGTGGACAGAACCTCATGAGTTGAAGTCCTGGGGGAAAAGGTGATAGCATGCCTTGAAGATCTGGAAGAAAAAGAGAAGTGATGCAGAGAGAGCCTGAGTTTTATACCTTCTCTTGGGCCCCACCTTACAGTTTCCTGTTCCTGTACATGAAATGTATCGCATTGGCTGTCAGACACCCCAGGAGGTGAGGGTCTTAGCTAACTTTGTAGGCCATCTGTGTCCCAGGCCTGGCTGAATCTTGGAGTTTGATCTCCCCAGGTGCCATATGGTGAGTTCTATTGCTATTTGAGTAGAGGGCTAATACTATCATGTTCTCAGAGCCATATCTTAATCCCATCACCCTGGTGCTGAAGGGGGTAGATCTTTGTTATGTAGAATAGAGTGGCTCAGGTGTTAATGGCCCAATGACAAAGGTGGAGGGAATGAGTTTCTGCCTCCCTTATAGGGGAAATATTCTATCCTTTTAATATTTCCTAAAATATCTCATTTTCCTAGGAGAAGGGTGGATGCTAATTCCCTTCACAGACAAGTGACTCTCCCGTCTCTTCTTAAAAACCTGCTAAATTTAGTAGATGGAGCAATGGGGCTGTGCAGTGAGCCAAAGCACAAATATTATGGTTGATTGGCACCAGAGGGCGGGCTCCTGCATGAGGCAATCTGCGCTGTGATTGGTTGCTGTGGGTGTGGAGGGGGCATTTCGCTTTTTTCCTGCCTTTTTTTTCCCCTGTGGGCCCTGATTTACCTCAGGATGCTCCTGTTTGCCTAAATATCTAGTTTGCCATATACATAGTTGTAAACAATTTTCATTTCTATAAAACTATAAGTTCTTACTCCATTGGGACACCAGCTGCGCAATTCCCTGACATATACAAAAAGCCCCTCCCCTTATAAATTATATAATGTAGTTTATATAATAAATTATCTATGGCGATTGAATTGGGCTACATACAAACACGCACACAAAGTATATTTTCTTTTCTCTTGATACATTCCCCTTTCTATGTGAATTTATTTTCCTGATAGTGTTGTAAAACCCATCTACAGGTTCTCCACATGGCAAAAATGTCAATCTCAGAGCTTTATGTGGTATCCCCAGGACTATTATTAAAGCTGCCTCCTATGTGGTTATCAGCTCATCTGATATAGCAGGATCTCTTTATCAAACTAATAAAGGCAGGATACAAACTAACACACAAATTTGAATGGCAGTTTTCCCCCAGTGCTCAGCTTCCTGAAGATGCCGATTTTGGGTCAGGGGTCTCTCTTGATCAATATGTAATTAACTTTTGACATCTCATCAAAAAGATCTCAGTGCCATTGTGCCTTTGGTTCTTTCTTTCCTTTCCACTTGTAAGTCACAAGACTTTCTCCATTCAGAACACTTGGTGCATGATTCTATATCCTTCTCTTTGCAACCATTTTCTTTGTAAATTAATTTGCATCAGGAAAGGTGACCATTCTCTCTCATGATGTTCAGTGCATATTTTTCCCCTTCCTCTGCTACATTGTTGACATTCTCAGCACACATGAAAAGATAATGTACACATACAAAAGAGAAAGATTTCTGGCTGATAGATATGTCAGTCTTTCTGTAGTTCCAGTATAATCTGGTGGAAAACAGTCACTCTGACAGTGAAAGTCACAGTAGTCATGCAAGTGTCCAGTGAGTAGACAGGGCCTTTTTTCCACAGCAAACTGACCAGGCCAACTAGAAATGAATAGATCCCTGTCTTTGGCAAACCTATCCTGAGATCATTAATAATGAAGAATGATTCGTGGTACAAAAAGCCCCCCTCATACATGACCTTGTGTCAGAGGGGGACCCGGACCCTGTAGGCATTACGGAAACCTGGTTGGGCCACGAGGGAGGACATCCCCTCGTAGAAATGTGCCCACCAGGATACCGAGCCTTCCATCAGCCTAGGGCCCTAGGGAGGGGTGGGGGAGTGGCGATTATGGTTAGGGAAGGTCTTGAGCCAAAGGAGACCACGATCCCTCAGACGACCGGGTGCGAGTCCCTCCTTGTGAAGTGGGGCCTAGGGAGGCAGTTGGGCGTGTTAGTTGTATACCTGGCTCCTCGCTATGCAACAACAGCCCTGCCCGAGCTGCTAGAGGTGATAGCCGAGGCGGCAGTTGAGACCCCCAGACTTTTAGTCATGGGGGACTTTAACCTGCCGTCGGCAGGCGAAACCTCTGGTGCAGCTCGGGAGTTCATGGCTTCCATGACAGCCATGGACCTGACCCAGGTAGTTGTAGGCCCTACCCACGAGGGCGGACACACCCTGGATCTAATCTTCGTCTCGGGACAGTGGAGTAGTGATCTGGGAATAGGGGATTTAGTCATCACACCCCTGTCATGGACAGATCACGCTCTCCTTCGGATCGACTTTCCGATCGCTGCACCTCACTGCGGGGAGGCAGAACCGGACATTCCTATATGGTTCCGCCCCAGGCTCCTGATGGACCCGATAAGGTTCCAAAGGGAGCTTGGGCCAATTCCTGTGGACTTGCCCCGCGACTCGACTGAGGACCTAGTGGCCGCATGGCTAAGTGCGGCCACGGGGGGCTTGGACCGAGTCGCGCCCTTGCGGCTTCTCTTGCGGCGACGAACCACCTGGGCTCCTTGGTTTACCGAGGGGCTCAGGGAGATGAAGCGCCATAAGAGACGCCTAGAGAGCAGATGGAGATCATCTCACTCCGAAGCCGACCGAGCGCTAGTGAGAGACCATATTAGGACTTACTTAGTGGCGATAAGAGTGGCCAAACGCGAGTATTGTGCCACTCTTATTGCATCCGCAGATAACCGCCCTGCCCCCCTGTTTGGGGTGACCCACTCCCTCCTTCAACAGAGGCCGCGGGAAGCCCCTTTACAGGGTCGAGCAGCGGAATTTGGGATTTATCTGCAGGAGAAAATCACTCGGATTCGGAGCGAGTTACCCTCCATCGACAGTGGCCCAGTCGAGCATGCCGAGGCTGTTCTTGTGACACCATCATGGGAGGAGTTTGATTTTGTTACTACCGAGGATATGGACAAGTTGTCAAAGAGACTTAGGGCCACCACATGTTTATTGGACCCGTGTCCCTCCTGGCTTATACTGGCATCCTGGGAGACGACACGAGGCTGGCTCCAGGGCATTGTCAACGCATCTTTGAGTGAAGGGTCCTTGCCTGCCATCTTGAAAGAGGCGGTAGTAAGGCCCCTCCTCAAGAAGCCGTCCCTGGATCCAGCATTATTAGAGAACTACCATCCCGTCTCCAACCTTCACTTTTTAGTGAAGCTTGTTGAGAGTGTGGTGGCTCAACAGTTTCCGCGACACTTGGAGGAAGTTGATTATCTAGACCCGCGCCAGAGTGGCTTCCGACCCGGGCACAGCACCAAGACGGCATTGGTCGCGTTGGTTGATGATCTCTGGAGGGCGCGGGATAGAGGATATTCCTCTATCCTAGTCCTATTAGACCTCTCAGCGGCTTTTGATACCATCGACCATGGTATCCTATTGCGCCGACTGGGGGGGTTGGGGCTGGGAGGCACCGTTTTGCGGTGGTTCTCGTCCTACCTCTCTGGTCGGTCGCAATGGGTGTTGGCAGGAGGGCAGAGGTTCCTCAGGGGTCGGTCCTCTCTCCCCTTCTGTTCAACACCTATATGAAGCTGCTGGGCGAGATCATCCGTGGTTTTGGGGTGGGATATCATCTGTACGCTGATGATACTCAATTGTACATATCCACCCCAGACCACCCCAACGATGCCGTCGAGGTTATGTCCCGGTGTTTGGAGGCAGTACGGATCTGGATGGGTAGTAACAAACTCAAGCTCAACCCGTCCAAGACTGAGTGGCTGTGGCTTCCGGCACCCCATTTCAGCCAGATTATTCCAACTCTGGCCATTGGGGGCGAAACACCGGCCCCCGTGGAGAGGGCGCGCAATTTGGGTTACCTCCTGGACTCCCGGCTATCTATGGAGGACCATGTGGCAGCCGTGGCCAGGGGGGCGTTCCATCAGGTATGCCTGATGCGCCAATTGCACCCCTTACTGGACTGGGGTGCCTTATGCACGGTCACTCAAGCACTCGTCACGTCTCGACTCGACTACTGTAATGCTCTCTACATGGGGCTTCCCTTGAGGTGCACCCGAAGACTACAGTTAGTCCAGAACGCAGCCGCGCGGGTAATTACGGGGGTGCCTAGACACTCCCATATAACACCAATCCTGCGCAAGCTGCACTGGCTTCCTGTGGTCTTTCGGGTGCACTTCAAGGTTCTAACAACCATCTTTAAAGCGCTCCATCGCTCGGGGCCTAGTTATATGCGAGACCACCTCCTGCCTCATACATCCCTTAGACCGATACGCTCCCACAGAGAGGGCCTCCTCAGGGTGCCGTCGGCCGGACAATGCCGACTGGCGACACCCAGGGGGAGAGCCTTCTCTGTGGCGGGACCAGCCCTTTGGAACGACTTGCCCCCTGAACTCCGTACCATTTCTGACCTCCGCCTCTTCCGCAAGTGTCTGAAGACACACCTATTCCAACTAGCCGGCCTTGCGTAGCCTCCAATACCGTCTCGTAGATAGTTTTAAAATGGGGATTTTAATTCGGTTTTAGCACAGGCCCTTAGTTGAATAAGTTTTTTTTAAAAAAAGTTTTATAAGCTTTGTATGTTTTTTAATGTTCCTGTGCGCCGCCCTGGGTCCATTTGGAGAAGGGCGGGGTATAAATTCAATAAATAAATAAATAAAAATAAATTGGCCTTTTTTGATCCACCATGAAGATTGACCCTAGAACAAAGCACATTTGTCTGTTCTGAAAAACTTGTTGAAAGTTGGGAAAGTGACATGATCTCATGTCACTAATTTTTGTAGCCAAATGATTTTTCCCAAAATTTCTAATTCTGGTTGTTGACTGTATGTGGGTCAGATGCAAAAGAGGATAGGGGGAGGTGGCTAGGAGTTTTACAAAAGTGCTGGATAGAATTTCCTTCAAAAAGGGAATTAAATTTTCACAAACGTCCATCTTAATATATTGACATAAAGCTGCTCCAGGAGAAAAGAAGAATTGCAGATGTCACAGAAGTTGAAGTAGATGAATGAAAGGGGAGGGGAAGAAAAGGGTAGAACCACTTGGGAAACTGAACTCAATGTTAGCCATAAAAACATTTAGATGATGATCCCCATTTCATCAGGAGAAAACCAAATGGTCAACAGTATTTCATTCTGCATTTTATTTTCTCATATACAGGAGATACTGTTATACTATTTAAATTTAGTAGCTGGAGCAATGGGGCTGTGCAGTGAGCCAAACCACAAAAATTATTGTTGATTGGCACCAGAGGGCGGGCTCTTGTGTGAGGGAATCTTCTCTATGATTGGCTGCTGTGGATGTGCAGTGACAGTTTCCCTTTTTTCCCACCTTTTTCTTCTGTGTGCCCTATGTCCTCTGTGATTTACCTCAGGATGCTCCTATTTGCCTTTCTGTATACATAGTGGTAAAATATATTCTTCTGCCAACACAGCAGTTTGAAAGCATGTAAAAATGCAAGTAGAAAAATAGGAACCATGTTTGGTGGGAAGGTAACAGCATTATGTGTGCCTTTTGGGGTTTAGTCATGCCAATCACATGACCACGGAGAATGCCTTTGCACAGCGCTGGTTCTTTGGCTTTGAAACAGAGATGATAACCACCCCTTAGAGTTGGGAACGGCTAGCAAATATGTGTGAGGAGAACGTTTACCTAAATATATATTCATTTATATAAAACTACAAGTTTGTGTCAGCGTCCCTGTCTCCATTGGGACACTGGCTACACAATTTCTTGATATACACCAAAAGCCTTATAAATTATATAATGTAGTTTATACAATAAATCACCTATGGCAACTGACTTTTGTACTACATACAAACACACACACACACCTTCCTATTAGAATTTATTTCCCTTGTAGGGTTTTAAAACTCATCGGCAGCTTTCCCACAGGCCAAAAATGTCATTCTCAGAGTTTTATGAGGTACCCTCAGGAAATTATCAAAGCTACCTTGTATTATATTATCAGTTCATCTGATACAGCAGGATATCTTTTTTTTTTATATTGAAAAAGTTTTATTGGTTTTACAGTTTTTCAATAGGGTGGGGTAAGGGATACAGAAAATTTTTTGAGAGCATTCACGTCAAAGTCGTCGGCCCTTCTGGAACTTCAATATAAATCAATAACAAAACATTGTTCATAACACTACAAAGAGAAAACAAGTACATGTTTCTAAGTTCTCAATTCTATGCTGTCAGTCATTTACAAAAATCCAGATACACATGTTATACAATATTACTCAAAAATCAAAGCAAAGTTATTTTTTTTGATCTAAGTCTCTTGGCTATTGAGTCTTCTATCTCACCCTCCGGGCCCCCAGCGGGCGGGGCCGTGGCTCCCTCCGTCCCCCCTGAATCTTCCCCCAGGGCAGAGGAGTGTTTTTTAAGAAAGGCTTCCGCCTCAGCAACTGTTTTAATCCTCACTCTTCCTCCTTCCCAGAACACCAGCATCCCTTCAGGCGTCACCTACTTGAACCAGATCCCGTGGTCAAACAACTTTTTGGACAAGAAGGAAAATTTCCTTCTCGATTCTCTAATCTTTCTAGGGATCTGCTTCAAGATGGTAACCTCCTTTTGTTGGTAAATTAACGGACCCCCCCTTTGCACTTTCAGGATTTCCTCTCTGGTCGACCTTCTAACAAATTTAACATGTATCTCTCTAGGTACTTCATTTATCCTGGCATGTGCAGAATTTATTCTATAGGCTAGGTCAATGTCCCCCCTAATCTCATCCTTAGGTTTATGTAAATAGTCTGCTATAATTGTGCTCATGAGATCAGGGAGACATTCACCAGATTCCTCAGAAACATTCTGAAATCTCAAAAAATATGTCATCCTTTCCATATCCATCCTAGACACATGCCCATTTATTTCCACAACTTCATTTGTAACATTTTTAATCTCTCCCTTAGCCCCCTCCAGCCCCCCCTCCAATTCTTCATTCTTCTGTGTGTTCTCCAGCACTTGCTTCCGCGTATCCAATAACTCCTTTTTAAAGTTGATATTTTCTGCCCTCTGAGCCTTGATTTCTTGTACCAAAGTTTGTATAACCGATTCAAGAGAAGCCATCCTTAGTTCTAAGCTTGCCAGTGCTGATTCTTGTGCCATGATTAGCTGTAAAAGTTGGTGCCACTAAAATGGCGTTTTTAGGGTGGGGCTGTTAAGGCAAATCAGGAGCCAAAAGTTCAGTTCAAAGTTGTAAAGTTCAGGAACCAAGAGAGAAACAATTTTCCAAATCAATAAGTATAATAACGAAGGCACTCCAGAAAAGAAATCACAAATCCCCAAAAAAATTTTTTACTTTAGTAACCAGAAGAAGTCCAAGTCACAAAGAGACGCTGGGAATTTTCCATAAGTAAAATAGTCATTCAGGGACAAAGAGAAGCCATCTTCCGCCGTCCAAGCTCAAAGCACAAAGGGGAGAGTGGTTAAAGAAATTGTTTCAGCCAGACCTAGAAACTCTGTTGCAAATCAAGCCGCAGATCACTTTCCCTTGTACAAACAGTCCGGATTGAAAATATCCGCTTCCTCGCAGTGAGGAGCCATTTTCAAGCGCCGCTTAAATCCGAGGGGGGTTTTTACAAGCAAACACCCCTCCTCCAAGTCTTTTCAGCCAGGCTGATAGCAGAAAAAAAAGTTTTAAATCACTCACTCTCCCCTTCGTAGTCAAAGCCCCAGGCAGCCTTCCGACCCAGGCGATCCTCTCTCTCCATGTTAACGAATGGTGCCGTCTGCCTTTGGCGAAGGGAAATCCCCCCGCAGCATGTCCTCCTTCACCTGAGCCGAAGACAAGGGTCGCTGCCCCACTGCCGTGGGGGGAGCAGCCCAGGCAAGCCAGCCCTACGGAAGACCCCCGAAAAAACGGGGCGTCTCGCCCCTGTGGGGGGGCAGAAAAAGCAACAAAACGGCGAGCGAGCGCTAGGCTCGCCCGTCGCCGCTGGAGCCGGAACCAGAAGTCGATATCTTTATCAAAATAATAAAGACAGGTTATAAAGAAAGTAATAAATAAATTTGAACAGCAGAATTTTGCCAGTGCTCAGCTTCCTGATTTTGGGTCAGGGGTCCCTTTACTGATGAGAATGGTAGCAAATATTTGTTGTCTCCATCCAGATTTGATCTTCCTGGCTCACAATTCCCAGGAAAACCTGTATTTTATGGTGTGAGAAGGTTGGCAGAGAGATACAGGGACTATTTTTCTGTTGTTTCCTCCTCCTGGAAATTCATAACTTTCACATTATTTGATTTCTGCAAGCTAAAACCAGTAGCATTTTAAAAAGAACTTTTAGCGGATGAAATCTCACCATCAATTGTCTTGGTTCTTCAATTGTATATTAACTCAGAACTCCTGATTTGGTTTATGTCAGGCCTGGAAGCCATCTTACGAATTGGGCCTTCAGGGCTGCCACATTTAATGCTGTGGGAAAATGGGAGGGGGGGTTATATGGAGCACGGGAGACATATAGTCATAATAACATTCCTTTCTCAGAGAGTCAAGGAAGTCTTGCCCTGCACCTGGATGGGGATGGAGTGCTTGAGAAACATCTGCAGTTGGGGCATGGCCCTGATTGGGTCATGTGATGGATGTGTGGGTGTTGGGCAGGGTCTTGAACTTTCAACTGGGTGGGGAAAACCTGGAAGCTTTCAGATTAGGGTTCTCCCAGATGTGCCAACGTGGCATCTCTAATAAAATGGAACTTTGAGGAACTTCAAGCCTCAGACTCTTATTTCATTGGGGAGGTTACTTGGAACATTGACTTTAACCCGAATCTGATTTAAACTCCAACCAGCTCCCCAAAGAACCATCTACTCCCTTTCCCAAGCTGTGGTGAAGGTGTAGATGGCTGTCACAGCTAGACACCAGCTGGGTGACTGACCCAAAGAGCCAGTGGCTGAGCAAGCCACATGGCTGGATCCTGCTCTTTGGGGTGAAGTCGTGGGAGCATTGCTGCTTCAGGAAGCACTAGCCGGGACAGCATCGCAGAGCAAACACATGGTATGGGGCAGAGCGAAGCCCTCGTTTGGGACCCATCGGGACCAGCAGAATGCAGGCATTCCCATCCTTGGCAGGTCTCCGCCTGAGCATTTCAGCCAGCTCAACCTGAGCAGTCCGGATCAAACTGTAAGGACTGGGCATCCCAGGTGGACTCAGCCTCAGTCAAAGTTCACTTTCCTGGGAGCAGCAGCACCCACAAGTGGGGCATCAACATCTTTCTACTCTGTGAGGAATGGGTTGGGCCACAATCTCACGCATCAAGCTCAGTCTACCATGCCCCATTAGCACTCATGCTACCAGAACTATGAAACAAGCTAAGCTCCACTTTCTGTGCAGCTGCTTAGTTTCACTGAATTCAATTTGTCGCTTCATTTCACATGATTCTCAAGTTCAATTGCTCTGTGGATTAGCAACAAGAGACACAAATCTATTTTCCCCTTTCTGGTGAAGAAACAAAACAGAGAGCTGTTCCTTGCAATTATCAGTAGAACAACAATTCTCAACATATCCCCTGTGGATTTCAAGCCATAAAAAAAGATAAAAACCTGCTTTCAAAAATATGCTTGGAGTTCTCCAGGTGGGGACAGGCAATGCCACCTCACCTTGTCTTGCAAAGAGCTAACTCCTGGGGTTGAAGAGATTCAGCTGCTCTTAATTTTCCCTTTGGTCGCAGCCCAAACACAAGTAAGAGAAGTGTATTTGATATACAGTATTTGCCCTGGAGCAATCAGGTGGCAGGCCCTGTGTTTAGGTGAAATTTAAAGTGATGCCTGCAATTCAGCTTCTGCACAATCTTGATTTCTGATCTTAGGAGGGAAGGTGAGAAGAATGGCTGGGCTGCCTCTCCTGCTGCTGCTCTTCTGGCTCCTTCCTTCAGTTACTGCTCAGAAGATGCAAACGCTTTGTGTGCTGCCACAACGTTACAAGATTCCGGAATATTATTACAGGCCTGGTGATCTCATTATTGGTGGGAATCTGCACTTGGGGAATTATTGGAACCCTTTCTTAGACTTTAACAAAGACCCATACCCGTTTTCTCTCCCATATTTGTAAGTTTTTCCTGGAGCACAAATATCTAGGTGACTGTTTGCTGTGTTTGCTCAGAAATATTTATTCTTGCAATATTTGAACTTTCCAGTGTAATTCAAACATTTGTGCTTTTCTCAGTAAAGAGCCAGACTGATTGGAATAGAATAACAGAGTTGGAAGGGACCTCCGAGGTCTTCTAGTCCAACCCCCTGCTTAGGCAGAAAACCCTACACCCTTTTAGACAAATGGTTGTCCAATCTCTTCTTAATAACTTCCGGTGTTGGAGCATTTACCACTTCTGGAAGCAATCTGTTTCACTGATTAATTTTTCTAATGGCCAGGAAATTCCTCCTCAGTTCTAAGTTGCTCCTCTGCTTTATTAATTTCCACCCATTGCTTCTTGTCCTGCCCTCAGGTGCTTTGGAGAATAGTTTGAATTAACTGATTAAATAGGCAAGATTTTCAATATTTTGAGAACTCTTCAGCAGGAAGACAATAAACCACATAAAGAGTTAGGAGGGACAACACTTTAGGAATTTTACTATCCTAGTGAAGAAGTTGACTTATAATGTTAATTTGGGCATAAAGTCATGATAGAAGCCTCAAGGAAAAGAGCAACATTTTTCCAGTGTGAGGTACAGCCCAAATGCAAAATTCAGTTTTGGAATCAGCAGTGCTTATGAATAATGCCCCTCAATGACTATTTGGTGTATTTTCCACTGGTGTCTTCTGTCTCAGATCTGAAGAAGCTTTTCCAAGAAAGATCCAAATTGATTAGGTTGTTGGAGGAAAAAAAATGTGTAGAATTACAGGCACTGAAGCAAAGAGAAGAAGGGAGGGATGATAGAAGTATATAAAATGGTCCATCATATGGACAGACAAAAATTTCTCCATTATCAAAAATACATTGAAGTTTAACAATAAGCATCTTCAAAAAAAAAACCATTAACATTTGGGACTTTCTGCTCCAAAGAAAATGCCACAAAAAAATAGGACAAGGCAAACTCCACCATGAGACATAACCTTTGTGGCAATGTTTCACAATGTTTCTCTCACTATAGACCCACACCCAACAACTACCAGCAGTTCATGGCCCTGGTGTTTGCAGTGAGAGATATCAACAAAGATCTGGTTCTCCTCCCCAATATCACTCTTGGCTTCAACATGTATGACAATGCCAATTGGAAGAGAAGAGTTTCTTTCATCAGTCTCATTCTGCTTTCCACTCGTGACCAAATGGTTCCAGGTTATAAATGTGACCAGCAGGACACTCTCCTCTCTGCCGTTGGAGGTGACCAGTCCCAATTCTCAATGCTGATGGCCTCCATCTTCAGCATCTTCAAGGTCCCACAGGTAAGGGGGCTGCTTTAGATACCCTTACGGAGTAGACAAACTACAGAAGCACACAATGAAGTCCAAGAGGACACCAAAAGGTAGTGGGGACATCAATAGCATATGACATAGTGAATCGATGCTACAATTGGATTCATTTTTATATTTTATGGGTCAAGAAATACCCTGAAGAAAAGAGACAACAATCACAAAAACAGGAAAAAGAAAAAGAAGACGTTAGGGGCAAGAGGGAGAAGAAGAAAAAGAATTAAAAGTGGAATCTTTGAGAGCCCAAGAGAAAATGGCTAAAAGAGGAAGAAAGGGAAAAAGAGTTGCATTAGTAGACTAAAGATAATAGTAGTAAGATTGTTATGGTTATGTAACTAATTAAGAAATAAAGAAGTTGTAGTATATTGTTAAATGTAGAAAAAACTGAAAGAAATGCTCTCTAGGTTTAAATTGAATTAAAGGATATAGGCTGTTTGTAGCAAAATGTATCCATGGAGAAAATAAGAAATGAAAATTTTGTGAAGGGGCAATTGAAGATCCTGTTTATGTAGTAAGAAAAAATAATTATAAAGATGAAAAATAATGGAAGAGAATAATTTGACTTAAAGTGAAAACAAGTCTATGATGTAAAAAGGATTATGTAAATGAGAGGATATAAAAGAAAAGACCTGGAAAACGTTATGTTCTTAATAATGTGTATAATTTGTATTAAAAAATTAAAAACAAAACTTGAAAAAAACCCAAAATGACTCAACTTGACAAATGGAGTCAGTAAACTGCAGAATGGGAATCCTTAAAGTCACTATCAATGTTTACATTTGTCTTTTAAAGAAGATTTTCATATATTTTTTTTCAGCTGAGTCTTGGCTTTGAGTACATTCAGGGAGACCGAAGAGTTTATCCTTCCTCCTTCCGGATTAATCTCAAGGAATTGCCTCTGTTTATGAGTTTAGTCCGACTGCTCCTGTATTTCCAGTGGAACTGGGTTGGGTTTATTGCCTCTGAAAGCGAGAGGGGAGAAGAATTCATCTCAACTCTGAGGCCAATGCTCATGGAGAAGGAGATCTGCCTGGCCTTCACTCAAATGGTGAAAGAGGATATTTCTGATGTGGAGGTATACAAATTCACTTCACATTCTGAGATATGGGCTAATGTTGAAGTTATTCTTTCCTTTGGAGAACCTGACATTGTTCAAAAATTTCTTTCAGCCCTGAACTTAAAGCCAGTTGGTCAAAGTCCACGTCCAAAAGTTTGGATCTTAACTTCATATTGGAAACCACATACAACCCATCTTCTATATAAAAGGAAAGCCTTAAAGCACTTACGTGGTTCTCTGCATTTTAGGGACCACAGTGGGGATATCTCACTATTCAGACATTTCCTCCTGTCTTTAGATCCTTTGAACCCACAAGGGGATATGATCCTCCCAGTGTGGTGGGAAAGGGTCTTTGGCTGTAAGTTCCACAAACCAGGTCGCACTTTTAAAAAATACTGTACAGGAAAGGAGAATTTGCAGAACCTGCCCTCTTATGTGTTTCAAACAAGCATGACAGGTGAAAGTTACAATGTCTACAATGCCATCTATGCTGTGGCACATGCATTACATGCGATGTATGGGCCAGGAGTGAGACCAGCAGTGATGAGACTTGGAAAAAGTATCTCAAACATTCAGTCATGGCAGGTAATTCCTGTCACTCTTTATTTTTGATAGTTTGGATTGTTTTTCCTTCTGATGCAAAAAAATAAGATAAGCAGCTTTGTGACAATCTTTTTTCTTGTCATTTTCTCCCATTAAGGGAAAAATTGTTTCCTTGTCTTTTTGCTTGGTTTTTTTTACATGTTGAAAGAAGCTTTTTTGTTTTTTAACTTTTGTCACAGGTCTTTCTCCATTTTGAGCCTTAGCTTGTCAAGTTCACATTTGCAGGTTCAGGCTATTTGCTAATATTCTTCCTTAGATATGTGCCCCTCTTTTGACTTTTTATACTAGTCCTTTTTGTCTTTCAGTTTATCAGAATTCATTGTGCAGCCATACTGGCTTCTTTTTAGATCCCTTTATTTTAGTTCTTCATTGGAATTGTTCTAGACTGGGCTTTTATAATCTCACTTTTCAAAGTTTTCCAAGCTTTTTGGTTGTTTTCCCCTTGCTGATTCATATCTATTGGAATCCTTCTCAAGCTCTAAGTTTATTGAAATCAACTCTCTTAATTCCAGTAGCCTTTTTGGACCTTATTCTATTGCTTGAGCTTGCATAATGTAGAATTCCAATATTTTACGATCACTCCACTCTAGGTTCCTGCAACTTTAACACCTTCTGTCATTTCATCTGTCTTACTGAGAATTAAGTCCAGTATGGCTGACTCTCTAGTTCTCTACCTTTGAAGAGCCAAAGTTCTCTCCTATGTGTTTGATCTTCCAATAGGTGCAGAGTTTGTCTCCTAGGTGTTAAGTTCTCTCATTATTACTATGATGTACTTCCAACACACCTTATTTCACTATCTAGCAAAAAGTTCCTCTCTTTGGTTAGGTGATCTGAACTACACGCCTATGGCAACACCATTCTTTAAAAAAAAAACTTTTATATTGATCCAAATGCATTCAAGATTGTTTTCATCAGTATCTTGTTGTATTTCTGTAGAGATATAGTTATTTCTTATATGTAACACAACTTCAGTTTCTCATTTATTAACTCTGTTCCTTAAATCCCTCTAGTTGTGTATTCCATTCATGGGTTTCATCCACCAAGTTGCATGATGGCAAAAGTATCATATGTGCCTTCATGTTGTTGGATTTCTCATTAACCCTGTTTATCCCTCATATTTTGGGCATTGGTGTACAAGCATTTGAATCTTTTTGATTGACCCTGTGTTTATTTTCTGCATAAATTGTTTTGTGTCTGAGAATCCACAAAAACTCTTACTTTCAACTTACTCCAACTTCTGAAGGTGATTTTTCTTTCAGCTTCTTCCTTACCTGACAAATGTCCAGTTCAACAACAGTGCTGGAGAAGAAGTCTCATTCTCAAAAAAAGGTCTGGGATCTGCTTGTTATGACCTTTTCAATTGGGCTCGCCTCCCCAATCGATCAATTGTCCTTCTGAAAGTTGGTCAAATAAATCCTGGGGCTCCCCCAGGCCAGGATGTTACCATTCGCTCGGATGCAATTGTCTGGCCTACAAAGGTGAGCTAGAATGTTCACTCTCTCCTGAGGACGCAGAAAGCCCTAACTGAAAAACAGAACTATGGAATCAGAAAATCTGAATGCATCGTCAGGTTTCCAATTAGCATCCTCAATAAAACCAGAATCTGTGGCAAGAGGTTCCTTAAAACTCCAATTTATTATGACAGCCATGTTGATACATCTGTGAAAACCCAAATCTGAAAGCTTCCAGATTTTTCCCACCCAGTTGAAAGTTCAAGACCCTGCCCCAACACCCACAAGTCCATCACATGGTTCAATCAATCATTTCCATAAAGGAAGATTCCTCCCATCCACATCCATTCATGTGCAGGGATAAGGCAACCTTGACTTTCTGAGGAGGAATGTCATTTTGGCTAGGCATCTCCCAACCTCCATACAATCCACCTCCCAGTTACCCATAATAGACTATGTTTAATTATCTGGCAGGTTTGAGGCTCTATAGCACAATGGCTTCCAAGCCTGACATGCATGACATGCATGGAAGACATTTGAGGTCTGATTTGGATCACAATTGGAAAGAACATCTTGTAACCCAGTTGACCATTGGAGCAGACAACAGTGATTTCTGAGTACTCAAAACCTAATAATCAAGGTTCACTGATTTATTTTATTTTATAGTAAATTTACCAATTCAATACATAGTGGTACACAGGTGGCATTGCTATTTTTAGATGCCCAAAAAGCTTTTGATAACGTTAAACAGGAATTTATGCTATAGGAATTAAAATATATGGAATTCAGCTACAAATGTTTAAATATATTCTAGGTGATATACTCTAAGCAAGAAGTTAAAATAATAGTGAACAGAAGTGACAAAGTTCAAAATTCAGAAGGGTACAAGGCAAGGGTGTCCCTTATCCCCATTGTTATTCATATTGACTTTAGAAGTGTTCACGAGGATAATACAGAAAGAAACACAAATTAAAGATCTGAAAATTAGGAACGAATTTTATAAATTGCAAGCATTTGCAGGCAATTTTGTTTTTATTCTTGAAGAACCAGTAAATTAAAGTTTGAGGCTTTTGGAGGCAATAGAAGAATATGGAGATGCAGCCGAATTGAAAATTAACAAAGATAAAACTAAAATAATAGTTAAAAATATGACGGATAAACAGAAGGAGGAATTGGCCAAGGAATAATAAACATACAGATTGTGAAGAAAATAAAATATTTAGGAGGAATCTATATAACTGCAAGATGTGCATCAGTCAAAGAGGACAATTCTGTTAATCTAATAAATTATATAAAGGAAGATTTGGAGAGGTGGAGACATTTGAGACTTTTTTAATGGGAAAAATAGCAGTGATCAAGATGAATATTCTACCAAAATTACTCTTCTTGTTTCAAAATATCCCTGTAAAATTGGATAAAATGTATTTTGGAAATTTGAACAAAATGACATTGGAGTACATTTGGCTAGAGAAGAAACCAAGGATTAAATTTAAACTTTGGCAAGATGTAAAAGAAAGAGGAGGGTTTGGTGTACCAGATTGGGAGTTATAGCACCAAGCAACAATGCTCACCTGGGTAAAAGAATGGATAGAGTTAAAAAATAAAAGTTTGCTAACATCAGAGGACCACGATTTACATCTAGGATACCAGGCATTTTTTGTGGTATGGGAAACAAGTAGCACATCAATACTTTCAAAGACATTTTATAAGACAGGCGTTGCTGGAGATATGGAATGAATTCAAGCAACAATACAATAGCAGAGTTGGAAGGGACCTTGTAGGTCTTCTAGTCCAACCCCCTGCATGGGCAGGAACCTGCAGGGGGTTGGACTAGAAGACCTACAAGGTCCCTTCCAACTCTGCTATTGTATTGTTGCTTGAAATTATAAAATTATAATTTTAGCAAAATTATAGCAAGGTTCCAATTTAGTTATTCACATTAGAAGTGTTACTGCACCCACATTTTATCAATCAGGGAAAACCTATAAGGCTACCTGGAAGGATATAATGAACAAAGAAGGGAGATTGAAATCGAGGCAAGAACTATAAGAACAAGGGGTAGAATTGGAAAGGTGGTCCTATTTACAAATCCAATCACGTTACTTGAAAGACATGAAAGAGTGGGATAAATATAAAAAGTGGAAAAAGGGGGACATAACCAAGGCAAAATATCAGCAAATAGCCCGAGCCTGTAAAGATGAAGTGAGGAAAGCTAAGGCTCACAATGAAGAAAGGCTTGCCAAAAAAGTAAAAAATAACAAAAAAAGCTTCTTCCAACATGTTAAAAATAAGAAAAAAGTTAAGGAAACAATTGGTCCACTGCTGGGAGAAAATGGCAAGAAGATGATAAGCAACAGGGAGAAAGCAGAACTATTTAACTCTTTCTTTGCATCTGTCTTTACACAAAGGGATAAAACAGTCCAATCAATCAAAAACAGCACCACAAATATCAGATTAGGAACACAAGTTGAAATAGAGAAGAAAATGGTAAGTGAGCACCTGTCTGCCCTGGACGAGTTCAAATCACCAGGACCGGATGGATTACACCCCAGGGTTCTGAAGGAACTGGCAGACGAGATCTCAGAACCACTGAACTATATCTTTCAGAGATCCTGGAGCACCGGGGAACTGCCAGAAGACTGGAAAAGAGCAGATGTGGTTCCCATTTTCAAAAAAGGAAAAAAAACAGATCCAGGAAACTATAGACCCATCAGCCTGACCTCAATACCAGGAAAGATTCTGGAAAAGATAATTAAACAACAAATAAGTGAACACCTAGAAGCAAACAAAGTAATAGCCAAAAGCCAACATGGGTTTGTCAAAAACAGATCATGCCAGACAAATCTAATTGCATTCTTTGACAAAGTAACAAAATCAGTGGACCAGAGGAATGCTGTTGATATAATTTACCTGGACTTCAGTAAGGCATTTGATAAAGTAGACCATAACCTACTATTAGATAAAGTAGAAAATTGTGGGTTAGACAGCACCACCACCAAATGGATTCGTAACTGGCTGACCAACCGCACTCAACGTGTAGTCCTCAATGGAACTGCATCTACATGGAAGGAAGTATGCAGTGGAGTCCCCCAAGGCTCTGTTTTAGGCCCAGTACTCTTTAACATCTTCATCAACGATTTGGATGAGGGGATAAATGGGGAACTCATCAAATTCGCAGACGACACCAAGCTGGCAGGAATAGCCAACACTCCAGAAGATAGGCTTAAGATACAGAAGGATCTAGACAAACTTGAACATTGGGCACTGTCTAATAAAATGAAATTCAATTGTGAAAAAAGTAAGGTCCTACATATAGGCAAGAAAAACCAAATGCACAAGTACAGTATAGGTGGTACCTTGCTCAATAGTAGCAACTGTGAGAGGGATCTCGGAATCCTAGTGGACAACCATTTAAATATGAGCCAGCAGTGTGCAGCAGCTGCCAAAAAAGCCAACACAGTTCTAGGCTGCATCAACAGAGGGATAGAATCTAGATCGCGTGAAGTGTTAATGCCACTGTATAGTGCCTTGGTAAGGCCACACTTGGAATACTGCATACAGTTTTGGTCGCCACGATGTAGAAAAGACGTGGAGACTCTGGAAAGAGTGCAAAGAAGAGCAACCAAGATGATTAGAGGACTGGAGACTAAGACATATGAAGAACGGCTGCAGGAACTGGGTATGTCTAGTTTGATGAAGAGAAGGACCAGGGGAGACATGATAGCAGTGTTCCGATATCTCAGAGGGTGCCACAAAGAAGAGGGAGTCAAACTTTTCTCCAAGACACCTGGGGGCAGGACAAGGAGCAATGGGTGGAAACTAACCAAGGAGAGAAGCAACTTAGAACTAAGGAGAAATTTCCTAACAGTAAGAACAATTAACCTCTGGAACAGCTTGCCTCCAGCAGTTGTGAATGCCCCAACCCTGGAAGTCTTTAAAAAGATGTTAGACAGTCATTTGTCTGAAATGGTATAAGATTCCTGCCCATGCAGGGGGTTGGACTAGAAGACCTACAAGGTCCCTTCCAACTCTGCTATTGTATTGTATTGTATTGTAGTGAGAGTGGGGTATCAATAGGGAGCTAATGACAATAGATAAGATCATTTTGGGAACAAATGATAAATTGGTAAGGAAGATTTATAAATTTTTATTGGATTATAAAATGGAAGAAGAGAAGGTTAAGGAAGCAATGGTAGCATGGGCGATAACTTTTGGATACAATATTCAACTGGAAAAATGGCAAGAATTATGGGAAAGAAATACAAAAATAACTTTGGCAATACCATATAAAGAAAATTTACCATATTTTTGGCATATAAGATGCACCTTTCCCCCCCTAAAAGAGTGTGGAAATGTTGGTGAGTCTTATACACCAAATACAGCCATTTGTAGCCTCCCAAAAGCCCTGCCCCCGCATCTAATTTTTATGAAAAATGGGTGGAAAATGGGCCGTTTTTTGCAAAAATGAGAGTGTTTTTGCCTTCCCGCCACCCCCCGGAAGCACTCTGCAGGCTTCCGCAGGGCTGGGGGAAGGGAAAAATGACTCTGTTTTGGTGAAAAACAGGGACATTTTGGCCTTAGCCCAGCCCTGCTGAAGCCTGCAGAGCGCTCCTTGTGACCGGGGAAGACAAAACCATTTTTTCAACTTACTTACCTCTTTGAAATCTTGGTGTGTCTTATACACCGGTGCATCTTACAGTCTGAAAAATATGGTATATAAAATGCTTTATAGGTGGCACCTTCTGCCAGCGAGATTAGCAAAAGTGTTTAGAAATGGTTGGAAATGCAATCACGAATCAGGCATGTACTACCATATGTGGCGGTCATGTAAAAAAGCAAAAGAATATTGGCAGAAAATTCAAATATAGAAGAGGGAGTCAAACTATTCTCCAAGGCACCTGGGGGCAGGACAAGAAGCAATGGGTGGAAACTAATCAAGGAGAGAAGCAACTTAGAACTAAGGAGAAATTTCCTGACAGTTACAACAATTAACCTCTGGAACAGCTTGACTCCAGAAGTTGTGAATGCCCCAACCCTGGAAGTCTTTAAGAAGATGTTGGATAGCCATTTGTCTGAAATGGTATAAGGTTCCTGCCTATGCAGGGTCTTGGACTAGAAGACCTACAAGGTCCCTTCCAACTCTGCTATTGTATTGTATTGTATTGTAAATATGGCTGACACAGTTAACTGAAGAGGAAATAGAATTTAAACCAGAATTATTTCTTCTGGCAATTTTAAATGAGGAATATAGCAATGGGGTAACTTACTTAACAATGCATATTATAACAGCAACAAAAATGGTCTTTGCCCAAAACTGGAAAAACAGAGAAATTCCAGTAGAAGAGGAAGTGATTAGGAATATTCTGACTTGTGCTGAAATGGATAGGATGATGTGGGAGAATAAAGGTGAAACAGAATACTATAAGATCTGGAATAAATTTTATTGATGGTTGGAACAGAAAAGAGGGACCTAAATGAGAAATGACTAGGATTTATAGAATGGAAAATTAGAATTATGTACCGTATGTAACTATAACAGTGTGAAAATGGATAAGACAAAGTAATAGAGATTGAAGTAAGATGTATTTGTATTTATAAATACTGAATAGACCAAATGTAAATAAGCAAAGTGGTTATGATATTTAACTAATATTTTAGTATATATTGCAAAGACAAAGGCAGGAAGGTTACATTGTGTCCAATGGTTTTTTTAAAAAATAAAATAGTTTTTTTTAAAAAAGCAAAGGACTTTTTAAAAGAAAAAAATAATAATAGTATGCACCGGAGGGATTTCCTCCAGGAAGTCATATGGTACACTCACTGTTTAACATTTCAAGACAAATGGAGAACATGATGCAGTCATATCTATGAACAGGTGATGGAAGATGTAAGCATAGATATTCATAATTGGTAAACTCAAGTTTATTCCCAGCCATCTTACTGTTTACTATCTCCAATACAAATTATAACATTGTATTGTATTAAATAAAAAAAATATTCCACAGAAACATTGTTAAATCACACTGAGAACCAATTTTTTCATGGTTGCCTCAAATACTTCAAATTTCTTCTACGTTTCCATTTTGCTAACACACTCTAATTCTTCCAAGAACTTGTCTTCTTTACACTGTTCAGTTGGATTCTCATGTTTTATTGTTTTATAAAAGATGTAGCTCAATGTCATCCGTCTTTCTTTCATACCAAAATTATATACTCCAATCTCCAGCATTCTCACTGGTGGGCCAAGAGTACAACTACACTGAAAATCATGGGAACCTCTGTTTCTCGTAGACCCTGGTGAACCATATCTGAAGATGGACACAGAATGTGCAAATGAAGAAATGCATTTGTGAATTGCTTCAGTCATCTCAAGGATTTCTCTTTCCTCTTTCAGAAGGTGCCCTTTGCCAGGTGTAGCATGAAGAGATGCCAAGAAGGAGAGAGGAGAAGAGTCCCAGAGGGCGAGCCCATTTGCTGCTACCAATGTGCCCCTTGTTCAGAAGGAAGCATTTCTGATCAGACAGGTAGAGCAGACTTCAAATGTAGATCTTCCAGGATCAGTGAACCATTCCCTAAATCTAAATATTGATTTTTTGGATGTAAAATCATTGTTTATAGAATAGTTATGCTTCTCCATTTCAGAGTACAATTTATGGATTTTCCCTGTAAATGATTTCCCCCATTTCTATATCCTCCTTCTTGTAACCAATTTATCTATAAATCAATTTGGATCAGAAAAAGAGACCATTCCCTTTGATGATATTCAATTTTTTTATGTCTCTTTTTATGTCTCCGTCTGTTGCATTGTGGACATTTTCAGAACCAATGAAAAGATAATCTACACACAGACACACACACAGACACACACACAAACACACACACACACACACACAAGAGCAAGATTTCAGTGTTTTTGTAATTCCAGTATGAAGTGGGAAAAACCATCACACTGACATTGAAGGACACAACAATCATAGAAGTTCCAAGTGAATTGAAAGTGCCTTTATTCCACAGCAAACTGACCAGGCCATCAGATGCATGTTGCTGGCAAATATATCCCTGGATCATTAATAATAAAAAGGCAACTTTTTTTGATCCACCATGAAATGCACAGGACTTCATTCCATTACATCGATGGGGGGGCTGGCCATAGGATGAAGGTGGGAGTGAGATAATGATCATGGCAGATGACTTTTAAGTGCTTACATAAAGACTCTTGATTTCAGATGCAGCTGAATGTGATCCTTGCCCAGAAGACCAATACCCTAACAAGGAGAAGGTTCACTGCATTGCCAAGAAGATCCACTTCCTTGCCTATCCAGACCCCTTGGGATATGCTTTAGCTTCTTTAGCTCTTTTCTTTTCTCTGCTCACAACTGCTGTCCTGGTGATTTTCTGTAAGAACCATGATACACCAATTATCAAGGCTAACAACCGAGATCTCAGCTACATCCTCCTGGTCTCCATCCTGCTCTGCTTCCTCTGCTCCTTCCTCTTCATTGGAAGACCCAGGAAGCTCAACTGTCTCTTCCGACAAACTTCCTTTGCCATTTTGTTTTCCCTTGCCATTTCCTCTGTCTTGGCAAAAACTGTCATGGTGGTTCTGGCCTTCATGGCCACCAAGCCAGGGAACAGAGCAAGGAAACTCTTAGGAAAACCACTGACCAACTCCATTGTCATAGCTTGTCCCCTAATCCAAGCAGTTCTTTGTGCCACCTGGCTTGTAACCTCTCCCCCATTTCCCAACATGGACTTCCACTCTTTGGTTGGAGAGAAAATCTTGGAATGTAATGAAGGTTCAATTTTAATGTTTTATGCTGTCCTTGCCTATCTTGGTTTCCTGTCTCTTATGAGTTTCACTGTGGCCTTTCTGGCTAGGAAGTTGCCTGACAGCTTTAACGAAGCCAAGTTCATTACTTTCAGCATGCTGGTCTTTTGCAGCGTTTGGATCTCCTTCCTCCCCACCTACCTGAGCACCAAAGGGAAGTCCATGGTGGCTGTTGAGATCTTCTCCATCTTGGCCTCTGGGGCTGGTCTCTTGGCCTGCATCTTTTCCCCCAAATGCTACATTATCCTACTAAGGCCCAATCTGAACCGTAAAGAGAATATAATGAGGCCGAAAAATTGCTGACTTATGTGGAGATTGGATGCGGTGATTTTGGGATATTTTTTTATTGGATCTGATTTCTAAAATAAACCATTAAATGCCAGAAAATTTTGTCCATTAAATAATTGAAGATAACATTATGTGACTAATCACAAAATATTTCTTAATCAGTAACAATCACCCATCCTTTTATTCCTCATTCTTTCTTGTTGTACCCAGTATGGCCCCAGTAATAACAATAAAAGTAAACTTTTGTATTAAATATGTAGATATTAGTTCCCAAAAGGACAGTTCCTTGTTTCATTTATTTTAATCCAAAGAGTCTTCATTTTTTTTCTAATTGTGTTCATTATACACATTGATAAGCATGTTCCCTAAGCATGTTCTGAATAAGATGCTGAAAGGAAGGAAGGAAGGAAGGAAGGAAGGAAGATGGAATACAAAGATCAATTTGGAGGAAAGGAAAAGGTCATCCCTCTGGAATGACCTTCCCCCCGAAATTAGAACAACTACGGACCTCCGCTCCTTCCGTCAAAAACTGAAAACACACTTCTTCTGCTTGGCCAGTCTAGGTTAGTCTTCCGACTTTTAATATGGATTTAGGGGATTTTAGCGTAATTTTAATACAGGGGATTTTAGCGCAGGGATAATTTTGTTTAATTTGTATTTTATCTATTTATCTATTTATGTATTCTATTGTTTTTTAATTTCCCTGTGCACCGCTCTGAGTCCCTTTGGGGAGCGGAGGCGGTTTATCAATTAAAAAAAAAAAGAATAGATCTATTTGGAAACTTAACAGGCTGTTAGCAAAAAAACAATGTTGCCCATTTCAGCAAGAGACAATCCAAATTACTTTATTTTTTCATATGCAGATTATACCAAACCTACTCCCCTTTTAATTGTTTCATATAAGGTACATAACAAATTATATAAGGGTCCAGACTTTGGAATTGCATAGAAACATAGAAACACATAGAAATACACTATACATTCAGCATTCTATATTTCTATTCTGTTTATGTGCTTCCCTTCCTTTGAGTATTTATTTCCCTTACAGAGTTTTAAAACTCATCTGCACCCTAACTCTAACCCTAACCCTAACCCTAACCCTAACCCTACAGAAATTGAATTATTGGATGCCCACTTCAAATATAACACATTCTTTTCCTGTGTCACACAGAACAGATAGACCTTTTCCACTTTGCTGAAGCCCAAGAGGGTCCCATCTGACTGAAAGTCTTCTAGAAAATGGGCCAAAGGATGGCCACAGATATTGTCCATCTGTAACATGCCAAATATCACTTCTCGGTCGATTGCAATAAATTAAAACAAATAGAGATATAGAGGCTTAATGCCGCAGACTATTATCTTAGTACAACAATCCTATATATTTGCAATAGCAATAGCACTTAGTCTAATATACCACTTTACAGTGATTTACAACCCTCTCTAAGCAGTTTAAAGAGTCAGCATGTTTTCCCCAGCAATCTAAGTCCTCATTTTATCAACCCCAAAAGGGTGGAAAGCGAAGGAAACCTTGAGCCCGTCAGGATCAAACAGCTGACAGTCAGCAAAATTAGCATCAAATACTGCAATGTGACCATTGTGCAACCTCGGCTAAGGAAACTCTAGGCAGCTCACAGATATAAAAAACACGTACATTAAAATCTGAATAAATATAAAACCACAGATTAAAAAACATCAAGGATATCTGGAGGTGAAGGGGTGAAATGGGGGGAAGTGAGATCTGACATTACTCAAACAACAACCTCCACAGTGCTGTTCTCCTACTGGGGGGTCACAGGCCAATGGGCAGAGTTAGTCTTTAGGCCCTTATGAAAGGATAAGAGAGTTGGGGCCAACCTCACATTGGGAGGCAAGATCTTCCAGAGGGTGGGAGCCACAGCAGCGAAGGCCCTTCTCCTGGACTATGCCAGCTGGAATAATTGGGCTGACAGGACCCAGAGTATGCCTCTTTTGCCAGCACAGGAGAGAGAGGCTAATTCCAGTGGGGTGAGATGGTCCCTCAAGTAATCTGGACTCATGCCATGTTACTGTCTTCAATAAAGCGTTATTATTTTAATAGAAACTAGCATATCAGTGATGTTGTCATAGAATATTGAGGACCAGGCATTTCAAAGTTGCCCAATCTGTAAATATTCCTTCTATGTTTCAATTTTCATGGTGCCTATATGAACTCTATTTACAAGATGGATTTTTCTTTTCAGATAAAGGGTCTGAAAGCTAAACCATATGATGAACAATGGAAGGAATTAGGTATGCCTAGGATTATGAAGAGAAGGATTAGTGGTGATATGATAGCAGTTCTCTGGTACTTGAAGGGCTGTCACAGGGAAGAAAGCATCAATTTATTCTCCATAATACCTGAGGGAAGGACAGGAAGCAATGTGTAGGATCATATCAGAGGGAGATTCAACCTGGAAATGAGTAAGAACTTCATGACAGTATATATTGTTTATTTCTTTATTTATTGAATTTATATTGCTGTTTATTCACGCATGGCTACTCAAGGTGGCTTACAGAATAAAAACCCTCTTTTAAAACAATAAAACTAATAAAAGAATCAAATTAAAATAATAAAATCAGTAATAATGATTAGTGAATGGAACAGCTTGCCTCCTGGACTTGGAGGTGCTCAATGGCTGGAGACTATAAAAAAATAGGTTGGGGAACAATTTATCCAGGATTGTATAAGGATTCCTGCTTTGGGCAGGGAGTTGGACTAGATGATCTTCAAAGTCCCTTCCAGCCCTATTATTCTAATAATTGAAATGGCTTTCCTCCAAAAGTTGTGGGTGTCCAATCACTGGAGGTTTTCAAGAAGAGATGGGACAGAAATTTGTCTGGAATGGTACAATACCTCTTGGATGGGCAGGGCATTGGACGAGAAAACCTCCAAGATCCCTTCCAACCTTATGATTCTGTGTATGTGTCTTATTAACATGCTGTTACACACCCAAGAATGTGTTTTCCACACAGATATACAATACAATAGCAGAGTTGGAAGGGACCTTGTAGGTCTTCTAGTCCAACCCCCTGCATGGGCAGGAACCTTATACCATTTCAGACAAATGGCTGTCTAACATCTTTTTAAAGACTTCCAGGGTTGGGGCATTCACAACTGCTGGAGGCAAGCTGTTCCAGAGGTTAATTGTTCTTACTGTTAGGAAATTTCTCCTTAGTTCTAAGTTGCTTCTCTCTTTGGTTAGTTTCCACCCATTGCTCCTTGTCCTGCCCCCAGGTGCCTTGGAGAAAAGTTTGACTCCCTCTTCTTTGTGGCACCCTCTGAGATATCGGAACACTGCTATCATCTCTATGCTAATGATATTCACATGTACAAGAAGTCATGTTCAATGTGGTCAAGGATTTGTGTCTGATAGAGCCTGAAAACTCTTGGAAATGAAGGAACAGTACCAGGTTTAATCCTAGCAAAACCAAGGATCATGTTAATTTTCATAGTCGGTCTCCTCTCCTTTCTTATATCATTTTCTCTTAATTTTTGAAATGTATAAAGAGGAATGCATCTCATTGTCTCTATCTGCAGAGATATGACTTCCACTGTTATATTGGAAAAGATCCATTTTCCATTTAGTAACTAACACAATAGGAACATCGATCGATTGATCCATTCATTAAATTTTTATATCTGCTGAACTCAACAAAGAAAGGCTTACTGTAACCAGTTATAGCACTTGAGAGGGCATTATTTAATGAACATGTTCCTCCTCTGATTTCATTTTTTAAAAATGTCACCAGGTAGCAAACATGTCACCAAGATAAATATGGATGCATGAACTAAATACTTTTATTTCTTATCATATTTTCTCTACAATTGAGATCGGGTCTCAGTAGGATAATATAGCATTTTGGGAAAAAGATACAAGCCAAGAGAGCAGCTCCAGAGGCCAAAATGGAAAAGATCTCCACAGCCACCATAGACTTCCCTTTGGTACTCAAGTAAGTAGGGAGGAAGGTGATCCAAACACTGCAAAAGATTAGCATGCTAAAAGTAATGAATTTGGCTTCATTAAAGCTGTCAGGCAATTTTCTAGCTAGAAATGCAACTGTAAAACTTATGAGGGCCAAAAAAGCTAGATAGGCAAGGACAACATAAAACATTGAATCTGAACCTTCATTACATTCCAAGATGATCTCTCCTACCAAGGAGTGAAATTCCAAGTTGGGAAATGGGGGAGAAGTTGCCAACCAGGTGGCACAAAGTACTGCTTGCATCAGAGGACAAGCTATGACAATGGAGTTGGTCAGTGGTTTTCCTAAGAGTTTCCTTGCCCTGTTCCCTGGCTTGGTGGCCATAAAGGCCAGAACCACCATGACAGTCTTTGCCAAGACAGAGGAAACTGCAAGGGAAAAGAGAACGGCAAAGGCAGTTTGTCGTAAGAGACAGGTGAAGTTCCCAGGTCGTCCAATGAAGAGGAAGGAGCAGAGGAAGCAGAGCAGGAGGGAGACCAGGAGGATGTAGGTGAGATCTCGGTTGTTGGCCTTGACGATCGGTGTGTCACGATGCTTATGGAAAATTGCTAGGACTGACAATGTGATCAAAGAGAGAGAAAGAGTGAGAGAAACTAAGGTGTATCCCAGGGGCTTTTGATAGGCAAGGAAGTGGAGCTTCTTGGCAATGCATTGGTCCTTGTCCTTGGTGGGATATTGGTCTTCTGGGCAGGGTTCACAGCGAGATGCATCTGAAATGAAAAATCTTTGTCTAAATATTTCAGTAGCAGTCATACTAAGAATTATACCTTCTGCCTCATATCTCAGATGTGACTCCTTTATACAACGGTCAATTCAAGAAGAAAGAGATGGAAGGACCCTTTTTGGCATATTCTTTCCAAGAGGGAGAGAAGGGTTGGCACTTGAATTTTTATTCCCACTTTTTAATGGAAGTCTAAGAAGATCGACCGCTCTCTCTCGATCAGTCTTCATGCTTTTTGCTGCTTAGTTTCATCGTCATTTGGAGTTTTATAAAATAGAAACATTCATGTGTAATGGGATGTTGGGGGTGAATTTTCCCATTTGAAACCAGCATCTCACATAATTCAATCAGATGTTTTTGTAGGGAGAACCTAGAAGACCACAATAGATTGATTGATTTCTCTGACAGGCCTATAGATTTCAAGGGAGACTGATAATATAGACAGAAGCATTGCACTAAGAGTAATACAAAGTTTGAACTCCGAACCAGGCTGCATCATTCATTTAGGAAAATGATCATAGTTGGTTTTCCCTTCGGGATGAGATAAGAGGAAAGGAGAGGACAGCAAGAAATCTGCAAATTTTTGTCTTGAATGAACCTTGAATGAACCTTGTGGTAAATTTGGTGAGGAGAGCAATCTTGCCAATCCTAGTTTCTCAGAGATGGGAAATTAGACTGGTTGGGAGGGGCATGTCACAATTTGCATCTCTATCGTGAAGCATGTCAAACCTACCACAAATCACAAAAAATCTCTTAATATTTTAATATATTATTATGGATCAAGGAATGGCTTCCCTGATCCTGGAAGATCTCCATTTGAAGGTTGCTCTACCTGTCTGATTAGAAATGGTGCCTTCTGGACAAGAGTCACATTTGTAGCAGCAAACCTGCTCACCCTCTGGAACAGTTCTCTTCTCACCTACCTGGCACCTCTTCCTGCCACACCTGGCAAAAGGAACCTTCTAAGAGAGAAAAGAGAAAAGTTTGAGATGGTCTATTCAATGGCCATGCATCATTTAATTTATACATTGAGATCTCCATCTTCCAAAGTGCTTTACCATCCACATCAAGGATGGAAGAGCTAGGAAGAGCTGCGAGGGAATTGAGACTATATCATTGCCAACTATATGAAGAACCAGAATAGAGCTGGAAGGGACTTTGGAGGTCTTCTAGTCCAAAGCCCTGCTCAAGTAGGAAGCCCTATACTATTTCAGATAGGTGGCTCTCCAATCATTTCTGAAAAATCTCCAGTGATGAAGCACCTACAACTTCTGAAGTTAAATTAATTTTTTTCACTGTTAGGAGGTTTCCCCTTAATTCTAGTTTGCTTCTCTCTTTCATTCGTTTCCATCCATTGTTTCTTGTCTTGCCTTTTTGTGCTTTGGAAAATAAGTTGACCCCATTCTTTGTGGCAGCCCCTCAGATAGCAATAGCAGCAATAGAACTTACTTACTGTACATAACACTTCATAGTGCTTTACAGCTCTCTCTAAGTGGTAGACAGAGTCACCATATTGCCCCAAACAATCTGGGTCCTCATTTTACCCACCTCAGAAGGATGGAAGGCTGATTCAGTCTTGATACTGGACCTTGATACTGGAATGCAGCTAGCATGTCACCCCTAGTCCTTTTTTTCTAGACTAGCCATATCCAATTCCTGCAACAATTGTTGATATGTTTTAGTCTCCAGGGTTCAGCTTTTCTCCGCACTTTTTCCCAAAGTCTCAACATCTTTTTTCTAATGTGGTGACCAAAACTGGATGCAGTATGTCACCCCTGGGAGCCATCTTTTTCTTTGGAGCTTCAGGGCTGCCACATTTAGAGCCTGGGAAAGCAGGGGAGAGATTACAAAGAAAAGTGGAAGATTAGCTACAACAACATTCCTTTCCCTGGGAGTCAAGGACAACTGCCCTGCACCTAGATGGGAGTGACTGGGGATTGTCTCCAGTTAGAGTGAAGAAGTAATTGGGCCATGTGATGGACTTGTGGGTGCAGGGGGTGGATCATTGACTTTCTTTTGGGTGGGGAAAACCTGGAACTCTCAGATTCAGGTTTTCCCAGATGTGCCAATATGACATCTCTAATAAAATGGAACTTTGAAGAATTGCCTGCCTTGAAGTCTTCTTTTGTTAGGGGTGTTACTTGAAACCCTGACACAGTATTCCAGCTGTGGCCTTACTAAGGCTTTTTAAAGCAGTACTAATATTTCATGTGATTTTGATTCTATGCTTCTGTTTATACAACTAAGGATTGTATTATCTTCTTTTTGTCTGCTGCCTCACACTGTTGGCTCATGGTTAAGTGATAATCCAGTAGAGCTACAAGGTGTTTCTCACAGTTACTGTTTTTGAGCCAGGTTTCACATAATTTGTACTTGTATCTTTGCTGTTTTCCTTCCTATTTGTAAAAGAGAGACAATAACCCTTGAACCACAGTATAGAAGAAAAGCTCAGGTTTCCCACCATCATCGCACATTATGAAGCCCCTGCTGCTCTAGCATAGCCTCAAAGAGTAAAGTCCCCAGTCACCCTGGCCAAGGTCATAGTGCAAAGACCCAACTGCAGCCACCATCATCACCCTGCAGTCTACATTCCTGCAACTATCTGCTCCCTCAGTTGAACTTCATCATATTTTTGCTCATGATGAAGCGAACCCTGCCAGACTATTTGGGAGGAAACACTTGTCCATATGAGGCTATTTCCAAAGAAGTAAACCACCATGAGTTACCTTGGTAAGAAAGAAGGAGAACATGAGCCTTTTTCTGAATTCAGGGCATTTTCTTCCAGCCCACCTTTTTGGCCCAGATGATCGCATTGGAGTTGATGGTGAAATCCTGGTCTTGGGAAACCCTGGGATCTATTTGCCCAACTTTCATGGGGACAAAAGATTGATTGGGGAAGAAAATCCAGTTGAGAAGATCGTAACGAGCAGACATTGGTCCATTTTCTAAGAAAGAGACTTCATTCCCAACACTGTTATTGAACCTGATATTCTTCAAATAGGCAAGAAGCTGAAAGAAAAGAGACCCTTGGAAAGTGGAGTAATTAAAAATAAGACATCATGGATTCTATCACTCTCTGCTGACAAACGTTTTAGGAGATAAGCTAGGTATGTTAACTTGATGGTTAACTAAGTGTTGGGGAGCAGCATGAAATCATAGGAATCTCACAGTGGAGAATTAGAGATTGACCTCACCACTTCAAAAATACTCTAGTATCATGTGTTTTTTCATGCTTCTTCAACTTTACTTTTAATAAAATAATTGTTACATATAAATATTTTAATGCCCTACTCCAGATGCAGTTCTAGAGCTGCTGAAATTCTTATGCTTACATTTCTTATCAAACCATTAAATGTTTGCTATTTAATAATTTAGTTTATTTTCAGATGTAATTAGAAGGGCGATACAGACCTGTTTATTAAATTAACCAAGAAATGCCCATGGGAAGTCCTAAGGATCTGTGGACTGAATAAAATTCAGAGAATTTACCTGCCAGGACTGAACATTTGTGATCCTTTTTCCAAGCCTCATCATGGCGGGTTGTGCTCCTGATCCATGCATTGTATGTAGAACATGTGCCACAGCATGAATGGCATTGTAGATATTGTAACTTTGACCTGTCATGCTTGTTTCAAACATGCAAGATGGCAGATTTGTTAAATCCTCCTTTCCTGTACAATGTTTTTGCCCCCTTTTAAGGATCACTCCTGGTCTGGGGATCTCACAGCCAAAAATCCTTTCCCACCATAGAGGGAGAAAGACATCTCCTTGAGAATTCAAGGGGTCTAAAGATAGAAGGACATGCCTGAATTCTGGGATATCAGGGTTTTGATCCCTGAAATGCAAAGAACCATGGAAAGATTTTAGATATCCCAACATTTCATGAGATGCGCTTATTTCCCAATGGGAAGTCAGGATCCAAACAACTCTAAGTGAAAAATTACTTTTGGTTTCCAAATAAGTGAGAGATATATATATAGTTTTAATACATTTGGATTCTCCAAATACAATAATCACCTCAGCTTTATCCCACGTTGGGATTAAAGAAATAGATTGTTTTGCTGATAAAAAAGGAGATACAGATTCCAACAGGTGAGTGAAGGCCAGGCAGATCTCCTTCTCCTTCAGCATTGGCATCAGAGTAGAGATGAAAAGTTCTCCATTGTCGTTTTCAGGGGCCACCAGCCCAACCCAGTTCCACTGGAAATACAGGAGCAGCCGAACTAAACCCACATACTGAGGAAATTCATTGGGGCTGATCCGGAAAAAGGAAGGAAAAGCAATTCTATCTCCTTGAGTAAACTTGAGGAAGTGAAAACCGAACTGCAGAAAAGGATATTCTTGTCATAATTTTTAATGACAATATTTTATACTGATGTTAAGGATTAGTATCGGTAGCTTTTTGTCCTGCCGGTTCAATTGATTCACTTTGAATGGAGTGAGAGGCTTACAGTTACAATTACACATTCAGATTTCATCAGGTGTGTGAAGACCATAGCAATAGCAATAGCACTTAGACTTATTTACCACTTCACAGAGCTTTACAGCCCTCTCTTTGTGGTTTACAGAGTCAGCATATTGCCCCCAACAATCTGGGTCCTCATTTTACCCACCTCAGAAGGATGGAAGGCTGAGTCAACCTTGAACCTGATGAGATTTGAACTGCCAAATTGCAGTCAAACAGCAGGCAGCAGAAGCAGCCTGCAGTATTGCACTCTAACCACTGTGCCACCGGGGCCCATGCAGCTAAATGCTTTTTCTTGGCTATGTGTAAACAAGATGTGTTCATTTTACAAGTATATGTCTCTAGTGCCTTAATACATACAACTTTTCTTTGTATCTATCTCTTCCCTTTAACTGAGCTGTTTCTGGACCCCTTCAGTTCCTTGTGACCAGATGGCTGTAGCTGGCCTCTTTCTTTGGAAGACTTGTATGGCTATATGTCTCAGCTGTAGTGGTCTTTAGAGTCCTCTTGCACTTTCCATCAAATTGTGATTAACATTATGACAAAACCTTGCAAAGAGTATAACTGACATAATTTGAGTGGCACTGGCATATGAGAAGCCAAGGAAATACAGTGGTACCTCGGTTCACGAACGCTTCTGTTCACGAACAACTCGGTTCACGAACAGAAAAGTTCATCAAAATATGCTCTGGTTCACGAACTCCGCTTCGGTTCACGAACAGGAGCCACGGCCATTTTAATGCTATTTCCTGGCTGTCACGTGGTTGTGACTTCCTGTAGGAAGATCATGGAGAGAAAGAGGCAAAGAAAAAAGTACACTGTGAGTACTTTCAGTGACTTTTTTATTTTTGTTATGCTTTTATTTACATTAAACCCTATGGGAAACTGTGCCTCGGTTCACGACCAATTCGGTTCGCGACCAGAGTCAGTTCACGAATTAAGTTCGTGAACCGAGGTTCCTCTGTATACTATCAACTTTATTCACAAAATAAACCAGACTGAAGCAAGGTTACATTTACAAAGAATGTGTTAGGAAAGCATTCATCCAGGAAAGCATTTCAGAAATTCCTTATTCACACAAAAAAACTAAACACCTAGATATCCGAACATTTCATGAGATGCGATTAAGTTTGTCCCAACTTTATTTGGTTTCATTTTGGGGTTTTATATTTGCATCTCTTCTGTATCCACTCCAAACTGGTATCCTATGGAACCTCCCTACCTGTGGAACCTTGAAGATGCTGAAGATGGAGGCCATCTGCCTTGAGTCTTGGGAGATGACGCCTCCAACAACAGAGAGCAGAATGTTCTTTTTGTCACATTTGTAATTTGGAAACATCTGGCCTTGTGTAGACAGAAGAGAGAAGCTGTTCCAGGAAATCCTCCTAACAGTCTCTTTATTGTCATAAATATGGAAGCCGAGGGTGATGTTGGGAAGCAGAACCAAATCCTTGTTGATTTTTGTGAGTGCATGTACCAAGGCCAGAAATAGCGGATAATTCTTGAATTCAATGCTATAATGAGAAAAGATTAAATATTATAAAATACATAATATTATAAAAATACATAATGTTAAAGGGAAACTTTTGTGTAGTGTGGAACTTGCCTTTCCTTGATTGGGTGTGTATGGATTCTTGCCTGGACTTTGAGGTGGTGAATGCCTTTGTTTTGAGTCTTTGGACAAAATATATGATTAAGAAGATTATGTGGATTGACCTTTCACATGAAACCATGGTCCATGTAGAGCAGGGCTGAGAAGTATTCAATGTGATAATGAGAAAATATTTGGGAATGTTAAATGGAAGCTTTTAGTAGAGAGTGGAGTGGAGTGGAGTGGAGTGGAGTGGAGTGGAACGGAACGGAACTGAACAGAAAAGAACAGAATTGTCAGCCTTTGCTTTGCTGCATGCTTGGCTGCCATGGAAACGGGGAGGGTGGGGGATGGTGTTTATTATGTGTGCTGGAGGAAGATGGAGCTAGGTGGTGATATCGCTAGGCCCAACGGTATCACATTCCATTCTGATGACCACTCTGGACGTGTTACCCATCTGACACCGTGGATGATATTGCATTGGACACTACTGTGGGGGTCATGGGTTATTGGGGTTTGGCTTATGCTTTGATATGTATGCTTTGCGCCAAAAGTAGCCATTCCTGGCTTAACCTTCGCTGCTGTCCTTTCTTATTCAGTAAAAGTAACCTTAATCATTTGAAATATGCTTAAGTGTGTTCTTTCTTGAGTAATGGAAGAAGCAAGCATGACAAGAATAGAATTATTTATTGGTCAAGTGTGACTGGACACATAAGCAATTTGACTTTGGTGCATATGCTCTCAGTGTACATAGAAAGACAAGATACATTCATCACGAATCATAAGAAACAACACTTAGTGATAGTCATAAGCAATCAAATTATACTTGGAAAAAATAAAATAATACAGATTTTAAAGATAGAAGGAACATGGTTGTAGTCATAAGTGGGAAGAAATAGGTTGTAGTAGTGTTGACCTTTCTTTGAGTTTGTTTGTGTTCTCCTGGAACTTTGAGGTAGTGAATCCATTTGCTTTGATTGTGATTATGAAGATTATGTTGATGGCACTGAAAAAAGGGGCTGAAAAAAACATTCGGAATCCTAAGCAGCCGTGACTCATCGCATGAGAAATATTGTAAATCCCTTTGGCCTTATGAGTTTTCTTTTGAAAGCTGTTTGGGTTCTGGAACTGCTGCTGTTCACAATGCTCTATGAGGCAGATTCATTAAGGCCATTACAAAATACCACTCATGATTCCAAAATGGGTGTCTATAGAAATTCCCAATCATGCAGGTCAAGGTTTTCCCAAAGATGCTTCTCAAAATACAACTGGACTTTGATTCTTCTTTCTTGAATTTTTTTTCTTCTCATCCAAGAAGCTTCAGAATTAAAGTCAGAACTAAAGAAACTTCTTGGATAAAAAGAAAAAATATTTTTAAGGGGGGAAAAAAACCCTTTCTTTATTAATTGTGCTATTTATCATCTTCCTGATTAAACTGGAACATTCTACTCTATTTTAGAAGAATCGTTCTTTATCCAGGAAAGCACCAAGTCTTCTAAACCTGAAAGCATCAGTAGAATATTAATTTATGAAAGGAATCTCCTGACTCCCAAACAGAGCAGATTTTTTTTCTAATCCATTCCCTTCCAAGTGAAACGTACCTTCTTGTAATTCTTGTCTTTGATGGCTCCCGGTCAAACTCTATCATTTCAAAGAGAGCAAACTTTTCCAGGATCAAATTCCCCCCAATAATGAAATCCCCAGACTTGTAGTAGTCCTTCACAATTCGCAGAGGGTTCCTCGCTACACATATGGTTTGCATTATCTTATGAGTTGTTGAAGGCAGGAGCCAAAGGAGAAGCAGCAGGACCGGCAGCCCATTCACAATTCTCACCTCCCTTCCTAGATCACGTAGCAAAATTTGTTGAGAAGAAGAACTGCAGGTGGCTCCCTCAAAAATCCCACCAAAGTTTTAGCAGAGAAGGAGCAGACGGTACCACGTGGGTAGCCTTGAGGCCAATTAATAGCCAGTGAGCTTTCTCTTACTTAGTTTGAGTTATCACTGAAGACAAAACAGCCCAGTTCAGTTTCATGGATCGAAAGAAATGACTTGTTTGCAAAGCAACCTAAGGTGACATGTCCAGCTTCTCTTGGGACAGCTCAGACATTATCTCATTTAAGCAAGTTTTATCTTGGAAGACTTCTGTGGGTAAAACTCTATGTGGGATACATTAAGAATTACTGTACTTCTGATGATTGCAAGGAAGAGTAACATCCTACCCACTTAGCAATTTCCTTCATGCATCAGAAGGAGAGATTGTTTGTGTCTCCTGTTCTTCATCCAAAGAGCAGATGGAATTGAGGGTCAGGGTCCAGGTGGGATTTGGCCTACTTCCAACCCCTCAGCACCTGCATTGAAGATGGAGTCTGGCTTATGCCAGGGTTTTTTTTTTCAGGTAGGGCTAGCCTTGTAAAAGTAACCAATAATGCAGATGTTTGTAGAAGAAATGCTTTATTTATTGTTACATGGTTAGGGATTATATAGAAGCTCATTTCTCTTATACCCCTTACAAATAGTGAGTGGGAGACTCAAGATATAAGGCTAATTTATTTATTTATTTATTCATTTATTTTATTCAATTTATATCCCACCCTTCTCCAAAAGGACCCAGGGCGGCGCACAGGAATTTAAAACAACATACAAAAATAATAGAAAACATATAAATTTAAAAAACTATTAAATAGCAAAACCTGTGCTAAAACCAATTAAAATCCCCATTTAAAAACCATCTAAGATTAGTCACAGCGGAGGCTATGTTAGGCCGGCTTGATGAAATAAGTGTGTTTTTAAACACTGGCGGAAGAGGCGGAGGTCGGTGATGGTGCGGAGTTCAGGGGGTAGGTCATTCCACAGGGTAGGGCCCGCCACAGAGAAGGCCCTTCCCCTGGGTGTCGCCAACCGGCATTGTCCGGCCGATGGCACCCGGAGAAGGCCCTCTCTGTGGGAGCGTATCGGTCTAAGGGATGTATGGGGCAGAAGACGGTCTCGCATATAACTAGGTCCCGAGCCATGTAGCGCTTTGAAGATGGTCGTCAAGACCTTGAAGCGCACCCGAAAGACCACAGAAAGCCAGTGTAGTTCGCGCAGGATCGGTGTTATGTGGGAGCATCTAGGGGCTTCCGTAATCACCCGCGCGGCTGCATTCTGTACTAACTGTAGCTTTCGAGTGCACCTCAAGGGAAGCCCCATGTAGAGAGCATTGCAGTAGTCCAGTTTAAACAGTATTAGAAATGTCTGTGGAGATTCTCAGTCTCCCAGTTCATGGTTGTTCCAAAGATGCTTTTTAAGGTGGCAACTGGCCTTTCTTTTTTTTTTTTTTTTTTGAAGACATTTGACTTCTCAACCAAGAAATTTTTTCAGCTCTGATTGAATGGTGGGGAAAGGGTGTTGGTACTTACCTGATACACCTCTTCTAATAAGGGAGGAGATAGCATCCATGTATGGGTAGATTTATCCATGCTCTGATTGGACTTGTCCAAACTGTCCTGCAAAAACTCCAGTACCTGAGGGACAGTGGCAGACTCCAGTTCCATGAGGTGAGTTGAGCACCAGCGACAGAAAATCCTCCACGTCGTGTTGTAGATGCAAGTAGTGGAGGCGTGCCTGGAGGCCTGGATCGTTAGAATAACTCTGTCCGAATAGGATCCCCCCCTTAGAGCGACCCGCTCAACCTCCAGGCGGTCAGCTGAAGGAATTGAGCCTTCCGGGTGCTGCATTGCCCCCTGAGTCAAGACAATCATGCTGGACGGGATCCTCCAAGGGCTGCGTGAGGAGAGAGTCCGGAGATCGGCGAACCACGGTCGCCCCAGCCAGAATGGAGCCACCAAGATCACCTCCGCCCTCAGGTCGACGATACGCCAGATGAGCCTGGGTAAAAGGGGAATAGGAGGAAAGGCATACATCAGGCCAGCAGGCCAAGGGCTTCGAAAAGCATCCACCCCTTCGGTGCCTCGAGCCGGGAACCTGGAGAAGAACCTGGGGAGCTGGGTGTTCACAGGAGTGGCGAAGAGATCCACCTGAGGAGTCCCGAACTGCCGACAAATCTCCTGGAAAATAGAAGGGAGTAAACACCATTCAGAATGGTCCAGGTGTACCCTACTAAGCCAGTCCACCCGTGTGTTATCTTCCCCAGAAATGTGGTCGGCCTTAATGGACAGCACATTGGTTTCGGCCCAAGACAACAGCAGCTCCACCTCAGCTATGACAGGCCGGGACTTGGTGCACCCCTGCCTATTGATGTGTGCCTTGGCCGTCATGTTGTCCGTTAGGACCAGGACATGACGGCCGACCAAGGCATCCCCGAATTCCCAGAGGCTCAGCCTAATGGCCCTAAGCTCCAGCAGGTTGATAGGAAGGGAAGTCTCCTCAGGGGACCACAGCCCTTGGGCCAACCTGTCCCCCATATGTGCCCCCCAACCCTGGAGGCTGGCATCAGTGGTCACGACGATGCGGTCAGAGGCTCGGAAGTGGCAGCCCTTGGTAACGGCTGCGGATGTCCACAACCGCAGGAATCTTCTGACGTCTGGGGGAAGCCGTACCCGCATCATGGAGTGGCTCACTCTCCTCTTCTGGAACAGGAGAAGAAACCACAGCAGATCTCTCGAGTGGAGTCTGGCCCAGGGGACAATTGATATGGCTGAAACCATCTTACCCAAAAGCTGTGATAGGGAGGCCAAGGTGGGCTTGTGCGACCCCTCTACCTGCTGCACCGATTGGGCTATGCTCGAGACCCTATCCTCAGAGAGAAAGACCTGGCCGGCCACAGAGTCGATCCACGCCCCAAGATGCAGGAGCCTGGTAGATGGTACCAGGCAACTCTTGGCCTCGTTGACTGAGAACCCATGGGATTCCAGGACCCCGATGGTGGTAGAGAGGTCCCGAAGGCAGGTCTCATAAGACCGGGAGAGCACCAAGATGTCATCTAAATAAAATTGTGCCCTGATGGGCATCGAGTGGAGGTAAGCCGCCAGAGTGGCCATGATCTTGGTAAACACCCTGGGGGCTGAAGAGAGGCCAAAGGGGAGAGCGGTGTATTGATAGTGGGAGGACCCGTAACAGAATCGCAAATACTGCTGGTGGTCAGCATGGATAGGGACGTGAAGGTAGGCTTCCGTGAGATCAATGGAAGCAAGAAAATCCCCGGCCCAAACTCCCTCCCGGATGGAAGAAAGAGAATGCATCTTAAAGCGCCTGCATTTAATAAAAACATTCAAATGTTTCAAGTCTAAAATGGCGCGCTAACCAGCCAAGGATTTGGGGATTACAAATAAATGGGAATAAAAACCATGTCCAACTTGATCCGAGGGAACAGTTCGGATAGCCCCAATTTCCAATAAATGCAAAATGGCTGTAGACATTAACAACCCCCCTCCCGGGCTGCCCGGAACAGGGCAAGTGACAAACGAACTAGGAGGGGGGGCCACGAACTCCAAGGTCAGGCCGTCCCTGACCATGTCAAGAACCCAGGAGTCAGAGGTCGTGACCTCCCACTGGGCAATGTACATGCGGAGCCTGCCCCCAATGGGGGGTCGCCCCGAGCCCGGTCAATAGCGGCAGTAGGGACAGCCTCTGCTGCCCCGAAAGGGCCGTTTGGACCCTCCCCCACGGGGTGGCTGATAGCGGGGTTGGTTCTGGCAGGTTCTCAGCCCGTACCCTCCTTGAGGGCAATACCCCTGATTTTGGAACTCTGAGCGGAAAGAATCCCCATACTCTGGGGTTCTGAAATTCTGCCACCTCGGGTAAGGGGCAGGTCTGGAGGAGCCCCGTTTGGAGCTGGGGGGAAGGGTTTTCTTTTTATCTTTACCCTCTATCAACAGAGGGTTCAGGGCATCTCCAAATAGGGTCTCTCTGGTGTAGGGTTCCGAAGCCAACTTCCACTTATGCTTTAGCTCCGACTGCCACTGTCGGAGCCACAGCAGTCGTCTAGCCCCCACGGTAGAAGAGACGGCCCGGGACGAGAATCTGGCCGCACTCAGGGTGGCGTCGGCCGTGAATTGCATGGACACCACGATTTTGTTCAGGTCCTGGTGCGCCCTGGTGTCAGACACCGGGATTCGGTTCTGGAGCTGCTGCAACCAGAACAGGCTTGACCGTGACCGGTAAGAGAACATGCTGAGCTAAATCAGCTGCTGTCGAGGGGGGGACTGGTCTACTTACAAGCCAGAAAGGTTCAGAAATCCTCAAATCCAAATAACTCAGGATGCCAACTGTCCAAGAGCTGGACTGAGTCGGAACTGGGTATGATGGCTCCTGAGGGGGTATATATACCGGTCTGCTTAATTAATATTCAAGACTCAGTCCAATCAGAGCGTGGATGAATCTACCCATACATGGATGCTATCTCCACCCTTATTGAGAATGGAAGGATTTATACTCCTTGCAGGCAGCTGGTCATTTGTATTCTTTGTGAGAGTCATTGAGGCCACTTGGAGTTTAATCTGTGTCATCAGGATCACCTGAGTAGTGCAAATGTGTGTAGATCCCTATAGGAAGAAATGGTGGAGGAGGAAGGAAGAGAGAAAAGTGAGGAGAAAATGAGGAAAAGAAAAGGAGAAACATTGACTTCCGACTCCCTCTGTTGCAGTAAAACAAAGCATTAATATCAAACTACAACTTTGTTTTTCCACATTAATATAAACTAGCAAACCTGCTCTCGCAGGTTTGGCCCTCCGCTTTAACGAGGGCCCGCCTTGATGAGGGATTTATTAATCTGGAGAGGTGGGCGAAGCGTAGTCTCAGGGGTTTTTTAGTCTGTAAATTGTTGCCTATTTTAGGGGGTACTAGGGTGGGGGGAGGGTATAGACAGGTCGAGACGAGTAAGAAGGAAAAGGGCCGGGCCAGCAGACGGCGGGAGGAGGCAGAAGGATCCACTGGGAGGGGGGAAATACGAGTCGCTTCCATTGAGGGCTTACCCATCCAGAGGGTTGCAGGGAGAGGCAGGCCCGAGGGGAGACAAGTTCTATCCTCCCGGTTGGGGGCGCGTGGCCGTTGGTTGCAGACGGTCAGGTGCCACAACCCCCGCAGGCTAGGTGGTCAGGGAGTACAGTGCCAGGGCCTGCGGCTGATGTTTTGCAATGCCAGGTCCGTGGTCAACAAAGCCCCCCTCATCCATGACCTTGTGTCAGAGGGGGAGCCAGACCTTGTGGGAATTGCGGAGACCTGGCTGGGCCACGAGAGAGGACTCCCCCTCATTGAAATGTGCCCGCCAGGTTACCATGTTTTTCATCAGCCCCGGGCCCTAGGCAGGGGTGGAGGGGTAGCGGTTATTGTTAAGGAAGGTCTTGAGCCGAGAGAGACCATTGTGCCACAGACCACCAGCTGTGAGTCACTCTGTGTGAAGTGGGGCCTAGGGAGGCAGTTGGGCTTGCTGGTTGTATACCTGGCTCCCCGCTATGTAACAGCAGCCCTGCCCGAGCTCCTCGAGGTGATCGCTACGATGGCAGTTGAGACCACCAGACTGATAGTCATGGGGGACTTTAATCTGCCATTGGTGGGCGAATCATCGGAGGCAGCTCGGGAGTTCATGGCTTCCATGACGGCCATGGACCTGACCCAAGTAATTCAGGGCCCTACCCACGAGGGTGGACATATGCCGGATCTAATCTTCGTCTCTGGGCAATGGAAGAGTGATCTGGGTATAGGGGATATAGTCATCACATCCTTGTCATGGTCAGACCACTCACTTCTCCGGCTCAACTTTCCAATCGCAACCCCCACCGCGGGGAGGCGGAACCTGAGTCACCTATTTGGTTCCGCCCCAGGCGCCTGATGGACCCTGACAGGTTCCAGATGGCGCTTGGGCCACTTCCTGTATCCCTGACCCGCGCCCCAATGGAGGACCTTGTGGCCGCATGGAATACTGCGGCCACGGGAGCCTTGGATCGGGTCGCGCCCTTGCGGCCTCTCTTGCGGCGGCAAACCACCTTGGCTCCTTGGTTTACCAAGGAGCTAAGGGTGATGAAACGCCACAAGAGATGCCTAGAGAGGAGATGGAGGTCTACTCGGTCTGAATCTGACCGAACACAGGTGAGAGCCCATTTACGGACTTACCTTGTGGCGCTGAGAGTGGCCAAACGTCATCATTGTGCTACTCTCATAGCATCCGCAGAGAACTGCCCTGCCACCCTGTTTAGGGTGACCCGCTCCCTCCTTCAACAGGGGGTGCGGGAAACCCCATTACAGGGTAGAGCAGAGGAATTGGGGATTTATCTGCAGGATAAACGGTTAGTTTCCATCGATGGTCCAGTGGGATGCCCCGAGGCAGGTCTTGAGACAGTTTTGTGGGAAGAATTTGACTCTGTTACTTCCGAGGATATGGACAGGTTATGTGCGCGACTGCGTGCCACCACATGTTTATTGGACCCGTGTCCCTCCTGGCTTGTACTGGCATCCTGGGAGGTGACACGAGGCTGGCTCCAGGAGGTTGTCAACGCTTCTCTGAGTGAGGGTTTCTTGCCCGCCTCCCTTAAAGAGGCTATGGTGAGGCCCCTCCTGAAGAAGCCCTCCCTGGACCCAGCATTATTGGTTAATTACCGTCCGGTCTCCAACCTTCACTTTTTGGCGAAGGTTGTAGAGAGTGTGGTGGCACAACAGTTTCCCCATCACTTGGAGGAAGTTGATTATCTGGACCCGCACCAGTCCGCCTTCCGGCCCGGGCACAGCACCGAGACGGCATTGGTCACGTTGGTAGATGATCTCTGGAAGGCCAGAGATGGGGGTTGTTCCTCCATCCTGGTCCTATTAGACCTCTCAGCGGCTTTTGATACTATCGACCATGGTATCCTATTGCATTGGCTGGAGGGGTTGGGGGTGAGAGGCACCGTACTATGGTGGTTCTCCTCCTACCTCTCCGGTCGATCGCAATTTGTGTTGGCAGGAGAGCAGAGGTCGACCCCGAGACCCCTCACATGTGGGGTGCCTCAGGGGTCGGTCCTCTCTCCTCTCCTGTTCAACACATATATGAAGCCGCTGGGCGAGATCATCTGTGGTTTTGGGGTAGAGTACCACCTCTACGCTGACGACACGCAGCTGTATATATCTACCCCAAACCACCCCAACGATGCCATAACGGTGATGTGCCGTTGCCTTGAAGTCGTGCAGGCCTGCATGGGAAGTAACAGACTCAGACTCAACCCGTCCAAGACCGAGTGGCTGTGGTTCCCGGCATCCTGGTACAACCAGTTGATTCCATCACTGGCCATAGGGGACGAACATCTTACCCCTGTGGATGGGGCACGCAACTTGGGCGTCCTCCTGGATACCCGGCTGTCCATGGAAGATCAAGTGACAGCCGTGGCCAGGAGGGCATTTTACCAGGCTCGCCTGGTATGCCAGTTGCGTCCCCTTTTGGATCGGGATGACCTTTGCACAGTCACTCATGCCCTCGTGACATCCCGACTGGACTACTGCAATTCTCTCTACATGGGGCTCCCCTTGAGGTGCACCCGAAGACTTCAGCTTGTCCAGAATGCAGCCGTGCGAGCAATAATGGGAACCTCGCGCGAGCTGCATTGGCTGCGTGTCGTCTTCCGGGTGCGCTTCAAGGTGTTAGTCACTATCTTTAAAGCGCTCCATGGCACGGGACCTAGTTATCTGCGGGATCGGATCCTGCCTCATACTTCCCTGCGGCCGATTCGCTCCCACAGAGAGGGACTTCTCCGGGTGCCGTCCACTAAGGCTATGCCAGCGGGCAACACCCAGGGGAAGGGCCCTCTCTGTGGCGGGCCCAGCCCTCTGGAACGACCTTCCCCCCGAGATCAGAACAACTACGGACCTCCGCTCCTTCCGTCAAAAATTAAAAACACACTTTTTCTGCTTGGCCGGCCTAGGTTAGTCTTCCGTCTTTTAATAGGGTTTTAGGGGATTTTACTGTATTTAGATAGGGTGATTTTAGCGCAGGGATAATTTGATTTAATTTGTATTTTATCTATCTATTTATGTATTTTATATCAGTATTTTTAATTTCTCCCTGTGCACCGCTCCAAGTCCCTTCGGGGAGAGGAGGCGGTATATAAAAAAAAATATTATTATTATTATTATTATTAATTTCTATAAAAGCATATCAATCTAATTAATAAAACCCAAAATCTAAAAGTTTCATTTTTTCCACTTCAAGTTTAGAAGTTTCTCCATGTGGAAACAAAGGTACTTATATTCTTTCCTTTAACCAAAATGGTCGATTTAGCCACTTCTGCCACCTCCATCAGCTTCTGCAGCCCTTCATCCATAGTGGGAATCCAAGTCTCCTTCCATTTCTGTGCATATAATAGTCTTGCTGCTGTCAACATATGTAAGATCCAAATTGCAATTTTTTTTTCTCAAAGTCCTCTTCCATTAAATCCAAAAGAAAAGTTTATGGTTTCCTTTTTTATTTTTGTTTTAAGAATTTTCTTTATTATAATATGAATCTTACTCCAACATTTCTTTCCTTTATCACATGTCCACCATAAATGGTTAAAAGTTCCTTCTTCCTTTTACACTTCCAACATTCTTTTGAAATACCTTTATACATTCTGGATAACTTATCCAGTGTTAAATGCCAGTATTACATCATCCTTTAAATTTTTTCTTTTAAATTATAGTTTAGTGTAAATTTTAAATCTTTCATCCACATATTTTCCCTTTGTTCAAGCATCACATTATATCCAAAATTCCTTGCCCATTGAATCATAAAAATGTTTTGCATGTTTATTTTCGAAATTCAATTTCAATGACATTTTATAAATCTTAGTAATAATATCTCTACCACACAGTAAGATTTCCAATTCATTTTTAGCCAAATCAAACCCACAACTCTTTTTATTTGATTTAAACCATTCTTTCAGTTGTTGATATGTAAACCAATGGCAAGCATAACCTTCTAATTCAAGTTCTTCCCTCAACTTTAATGTAATTTAATCAGAGTTAGAAGATAATATGTTACCATACATCCACCAGTCTATCTTCCCCACCATTTCTTTTTCTTAAAAAAGTTTCTTTGTGGACACCCAAAGAGGAATCTTCATATAGAACCTTATTGTATATTTATTCCAAACTCTTAGTATGCCACATCTAGCAAAGTGACTATTAAAATCAACATTAAGTTTCACTTTACCATATCATACAAACAGTGCCATCCAAACCTTAATGCTTGGCCTTCTAATTCAAGTAGCCTCTTATTCTGAAGGTTCACCCACTCTTTTAACCAGGGCAAACAACATAACTCAAAATACAATTTCTGGTCTGGTAAACCCAAACTCCATTTTTCCTTAGCATCTTGCAATGATTGTATCTAACGCTTGGTTTTTTCCTTTGCCATTATAACTTAGAAATATCCAAAATAAAAAATGCAACTTTAACGACAAGTTTTCCATCCATACGGAACAATGGACCTCACTAAGGGCACTTCTAAAACATGATAAACAGAAAACTGACTACAGGAATATTGTAAGCAATTGCAGAAATTGATAAGAAATTGATATTTCAAAATGTAAGTCCAAGTTAAATCCAAGAAGGGCTCTTTCAAATTAGAGTTCTCAATTTATGACCAAACTTGGGACCAGAGTTTCTGTTGTTAAACAAGTTGCTTATTAAGTGAGCCATTCCTGACTTTACCGCCATTTTGCCACAACTGTTAAATGAATCATAGCAGTTGTTAAGTGATTCTGGCTTTCTCCATTGACACTGCTTATCAGTAGCCAGCTGGGAAGATCAAAAAATAGCTACAAATAGCACTTAGACTTACCGTATTTTTTGGAGTATAAGACGCACCAAGATTTTGAAGAGGTAAATGTTTGATGGACAAATTTCACCTTCACATCATCATTTATTAGAAATTTTATCACATTCTAAACATGCCACAAAGACAAATATAAATGAGAAAACTCCTTGCATTAGTTAGAAATTTTTGTTTCTTACTATATTTTCTTTACAATTCAGATCAGGCCTCAGCAGAATAATGTAGCATTTGGGGAAAAAGATACAAGCCAAGAGAGCTGCTCCAGAGGCCAAGATGGAGAAGATCTCCACAGCCACCATGGACTTCCCTTTGGTGCTCAGGTAGGTGGGGAGGAAAGTGATCCAAACACTGCAAAAGACCAGCATGCTAAAAGTAATGAACTTCGCTTCATTAAAGCTGTCAGGTAATTTCCGAGCTAGAAATGCCACAGTGAAACTGATGAGGGCCAAAAACCCTAGGTAGGCAAGGACAATGTAAAACATTAAAGCTGATCCTTCCTTACATTCCAAGATGATTTCTCCAAACAAGGAGTGAAAATCCCAGCTGCGAAATGGAGGAGAGGTTACCAACCAAGTTGCACAAATAAGGGCTTGGACCAGAGGACAGGCTATGACAATGGAGTTGGTCAGTGGTTTTCCCAAGAGTTTCCTTGTCTTGTTCCCTGGCTTGGTGGCCATGAAGGCCAGAACCACCATGACAGTCTTTGCCAAAACAGAAGAAACTGCAAGGGAAAAGAGAATGGCAAAGGCAGATTGTTGGAAGAGACAGGTGATCTTCCCTGGTTCACCAATGAATAGGAAGGAGCAGAGGAAGCAGAGCAGGAGGGAGACCAGGAGGATGTAGGTGAGATCTCGATTGTTGGCCTTGACGATTGGTGTGTCATGATGTTTATAGAAAATCACCAGGACTACTGATGTGATCACTGAGAGAAATAGAGCAAGAAAAACTAAAATGTATCCCAGGATTTCTTGATAGGACAGGAAGTGGATCTTCTTGGCAATGCATTGGTCCTTGTCCTTTTGGGGAAATTGGTCTTCTGGGCAGGGTTCACAGTGAGCTGCATCTGAAATCAAAAGTCTTTATCTAAGGATTTCTTGAGCAACTACCATGCATACAATCCCTCTCACAAAGGTGATACACATGTTGTCTTTCTGCTGTTAACCTACCCACAAAGGGATTCATGAAATAATTCACTGTGCAATTTATGGGACATCAAAAAGAGCAAATCATTCATTTATGATGACCATGATTAACCAATGTTGAGGATTTGTTCAATACCAGTAATATATCCACTGATGACTTCCATGGGTAATGTAGCTTTCAGTTTGAGGTTGCTGCCTTTCCACACCATCCTTTTATAATGGAACCCACAGAAGACGGATAGATCTGTTCTCCAGGAATGGTGCTGCTTTGTTTATGAGTAAACTATCCCTGCCTTTCTGCTTTATACTACAGATCTGTTCATTCAGACTTTTTTGCTCCCTCCTACTCTTTCAGAGAGAGATAGTGTCAGGCGTGTAGTCATATTCCTTTTCGGATCTTTGGCCTGCCACACTCTCTTTTATTTTACTATGCTGTTTCATTAGTGGAGAATTGGGTGAGAGAATAGTAAGGAGTAGAATGGGTTGTTGTCAAAATAAAACATTCCTTGCTAGAAGCCCAAGGTCATTCTTTGTGATAGAAGAGGCATGCACTAAATGATAAAAAATTAAAGCTTGGACTGCACACCCCACTTCCTCCAGGCAAGATTGGAAGTTAATTTTCCGAATTGGATGTTAGAGTAAGAATGGAAATGCATGTTGGGATTTCAGAAATTGTGCCCTAAATCTATCCTTCAAGCAATTGCTGAATTGCAGTCTGTGGTCAGGGCAGTTTACTGAAAGAATCTGATGAAAGTATGAAAGTATGCCAATCTTATCAGAAATGACAACAATAACAAAAATACATTGACTTCATGAATGTCTTCCTTTGATTCTGAAGGATTAAGATTTAAAGTCTGATCTACCTATCTTGTTAGAAAAGGTCCCTTCTGGACAAGCGTCACACTGGTAGCAGCAAACTGGCTTGCCCTCTGGAACTCTTCTCTTCTCTCCTGCATGGCACCTCTTCATGCCACACCTGGCAAAGGGCACCTTCTGAAAGAAATACTTGAAATGACCAAAGCAATCAACATGCTTATTTAATTTGTTCCCACATTCCTATTTCTATTCCCCATTCTTATTTCTATGTTCAGAATCTATCCCAACATAATAGTTCACTCTTGTCTATTAAAAACCAAGACCAGATGCTAGGAAGTACAGGCCAGTGGCACTTCCAGCCTACCAACAGAAGCTGGAGATTGGAACTGAGATCTCAGCTTGCAGAGGAAGGCTTGTGACTGAACAACAGCATTTCTAAAAGAAAGACCCATGAGAATACAACTGAGCATCAATGGTCCATGGAAATGAGTGTTTCTTGGTGTAACTGCATCCTGCGTTTCCAGCAAATGTTGTTCTCAAGCCCAACTCTTTGAGGAATGACACAAATCAGACCTCAAATGTTTTACACACAAAGCAGATTTTTCACCAAATGACTGTCATGATTTCTGACTCAGCTGATAATTTTTCAAGTTAGGAAGATGTTCTGCATCTCAGGAAGAGAATGATTTTTTCCCTGAACTTACATTTCTTTGCAGCTCACCTTTGTGGCCCAGATAATTCCATCAGAGTTAATAGTGAAATCCTGGCCTGGGGGAGCCTCAGGGTTTACTTGCCCAACCTTCATGGGGACAAAAGATTGATTGGGGAGGGAAACCCAGTTGAGAAGATCATAATGAGCAGATCCCAGTCCATCTTCTGAGAAGGAGACTTCATCTCCAGCACTGTTGTTGAACTTCACATTGCTCAAATAGGGAAGAATCTGAAAGAAAAGAGACCTTTAGATATAAGAGCATTTGGTTGGAGCTATGGTTATGGCTTCTATCATAACATGGTGACCATCTCAGGATTTCAGGATTGGTTGGATTTATATGCCACCCTTCTCCCAAAGGACTCAGGGCAGCGTACAACATAAGAAACACATAGTACAAAAGTTAAAAAGAGATTAAATAAAGAATCCAATAAGCAATAAATTAATTAACAATTTACACATTATGATATAAAATAAATTAAATTTAGAATCTGGAGAAGATGAGTTTATTTCTGAAAAGCCAGAGGAGTTCTCTTGGTGGAAAATTGAGGAATCTGCCGTAATACTAAATATTTAACTCTTATTTAACTCAATTCCTCTTATTTTCTCTAGCTGAGAATGGAACGGAGCACAATGCAGGAACCATGTTTGATGAAATGGAGTCAAGGAAAAGGAAGGGCTTGCCCTGGTTTGTCTCTTCACTGTTCAGAGAAGTTCAATGTCTATCCATTAGTCGAGAAAAGCCTGATGGCCCATTAACAACCCATTAAGACTATTTTGAGTCCTGCATTATGTGCTCAGGTGGACAAAGACTTTGCAGTCACCCAACAAGTTTAGCAGTGCAATACATGTAAAACTGAACAAATTGGGTTAGATCACATAGGATGTTAACCTATGAAAACATAAACCAAGCTTAAAATGAATTGAGTCTCTTTCTACAAGTTGGATTTGGGTTACATGCTGAGGGAAATGGAGGTCTCTGCAAATATGCTAACTTCTTAAACCTCTTTCTCAAACACAGACAGATTGTTCTTTTGGTCTCAGCTGACATCTACTGTTTGTCATGGTGACCTCCTGAAAATCTGGCAGCCATTGAAGATGTTTTAGAGGTCTTTCTTCTATAGATCTTATCGACAGATCATTTGGTTTGCTTCTATTTTCCCCCCTCTCTAAAGTCTTCCAACAACACATTATTCCTAATTTAAATTTTTCTAATAATTGCTTTGAAGATGTATTGATATGACAACATGCAGATATTTATTCAGTAATTTAGAAACAATGCAAATGGGAAGCTTCCTCTCTGAGAAAGCCACAGAAATTACCTGCCATGATTGGATATTTGAGATCCTCTTTCCAAACCTCACCACAGTTGGTCGGGCTCTGGATCCAAACATTGCATGTAAAGCATGTGCCACAGCATAAATGGCATTGTAGATCTTGTAACTTTCGCCTGTCATGCTTGTTTCAAAAGTGTAATGGGGCAGATTCAGCACATTCTCCTTTCCTGTACATTGTTTGTACTTCTTGGGAGGGATCTTGCCTGGCTTGTACATCTTGCAACGGAAAGCCTTTTCCCACCATGGACAAAGAAATACATCTCCCTGTGGGTTCAAGGGGTCTAAAGACAGAACAAAATGATTGAATTCTGAGACATCCCCAGTGTGGTCCCTGAAATGCAAGACTCCATGAAAAGACTTTACAAATAGCAATATGCCTTTAGATTCCTCCACGCTAAGTTTCCAATGGGAGGTTAGGATCCAAACATTCTGAAATTGTTTCTTGCTCTCTTTTAATTGGGCAAACAAAATTGCCTGTAAAGTGACACTACAATCAAAGTCTCCAAACAGAATAATCACTTCAGTTTTTGACCAAGCCTGGATATTGAGAAGTACAGTTTTCATTATAATCTGAAGATCATCTGATTTCAAACTTTCAGTGAAGGCCAGGCAGATCTCCTTCTCCTGGAGCATCGGTGTCAGAGTTGAGATGAAACGTTCTCCCCTGTCATCTTCAGGGGCCAGAAGCCCAACCCAGTTCCACTGGAAATACAGGAGCAGCTGGACTAAACCCACATACTGAGCAGATTCCTTGGCATCAATCTGGAAAAAGGAGGGATAAACTGTTCTGTCTCCCTGAGAGAAGTCAAAGCTAACACCGAGCTGCAAAAAAATGAGATTCATCTTTCAAAGACAAAGTAAAGTCTTATGGCATCTTTAGGGTCAACATCGTGTGGCTTTTGCTCCACCAGTCTGGCTGACTGAGTGGAAAACTTAATCTCCTTCCCTTCTTAGAAAACTCCACCTACACATCTGAACTGGTTGTGGTACATCAGAAGAGAGAAGAATCCAACAACCTGATACAGAGAATAAATATCACTAACATGATTGCTACCCTTTTATGAAGAATAAACGAAGAGTCACAGGCTCATGATGTGCCTCCCCCAAACTACCTTTAGTTTCATCTTGGCTTATGTGTGTACTTGTGATCTTTGTCTACTCCATATTGTAGCCACTGGATCTCTCGTACCTGTGGGACCTTAAAGATGTTGAAGATGGAGGCCATCTGCCTTGAGAATTTGGAGCTGAGACCCCCAATGATGGAGACCAGAAGGTCCTGCCAGTCACATTTGTAACCTGGAACCACTTGGCCTTGTGAGGAGAGCATGGAGAGGCTGTTTATGGAAACATACATCTCTCTCTGGCAATGGCCATAGATGTGGAAGCCAAGGGTGATGTTGGGGAGCAGAAGAAAATCCTTATTGACCTCGGAGACAGCAAACATCATAGCAAGGAACTGCTGGTAGTTTCCAGGTATGAACCTGTAGGGAGAAAAAGATTGGGGAACATTACAGGAAAACTTGTGTGCATTAATACAGTTGCTTCATTCTGTGGGGGATGGGGGGAATCTCCCAAATTTTATTGGGTTTGGTGTTTCTTTTTTGGCTAATCTTGGATGGCTTTGTGAGAAAACAGGCAAGCCTTTACACCCATATCCTGGATCCCTCTGTCGTCCTTGCCATATTCTGTTTGCTGCAGTGGCTGTAATTCTTTCCAAATGCTCCTGTTTCAGTATAATAATTTAAGGTCTCTTCTGTAACAGCTTCTTCAGGTGTGTTAAAGATTGCTGAGCACAGGACTATAATGTGGGGCAAATTCATAGATGCTCTGAAGGCCATTATACATGAGCAATGCTTATTCCAACCCAGAGAGGGATTTTTGTATCTCCTGAACACTTGAAGAGTATTGAGGTTCTATTGTTCAGATTAATATTATACTTCAAGTTCTTCACAAGTCCAGCACAGCTTCCATCGTCATTTTTGCTGTTTATCATTTTCTTGTGAAGAGGTTGAGAATTCCAACCTATTTTAATAGCTTGGTATTTTATTGAGAAAAGCACAGAATGGGAACTACACTAGGACAGTGAAAAATAATAGAAGAATTATTTTTGTTAAATGGGTCCCAGAATTAAAGGCAAAGAGAACATTTGTTTAGATTTTTCTCTTCCATTTGAAACTTACACATTACGTACAGGAAGATTCAGAGTATTAAAGTCTGGGACAGAAGACTTATAAGTAGTTCCAAAGGGCAAATTCCCACCAATAATGAGATCTCCAGGCTTATAGTGGCTTTCCTCTAATGGGATATGATCCCTGAGAACACATACGGTTTGCTGCCTCTTCTCTGTAGTTGGAACCAGGAGCCAGAAGAGCATCAGCATCAATAGGAGCATGACTCCTGCCTGTCATTCTTATCACCTTCCCTCCTAGAACAGAAATCAAGGTTCATGCAGAAACTGATTTGAAGGTTGATCCTAAACTCTCACAAGAACTTTAGCAGATGAGACACCACCGGTGCCACCTGGATGGCCCCAGAACAAATATATATCAGCAATGCTTCCTCTTATCTGGTTTTTGTGCCCTGGCCATAGAGGAAAACAAAGGCATGTGAGTCTCTTCAATCCTAGGAGTGAGCTCTTTGCAAGACAGGTTGAGGTGTCATCTTCTGCCCCCATCTGGAGAACTCACACATATTTTTTTATAGCTTGGAAGTCTTTGTATCTAGAAATCCACAGGGAATACACTAAGCATTACTGTACATCTGATAATTGCAAGGAAAAGCAATTCTTCTACCCATGTAGCAATAGCCTCTCATTCACCAGAATGGAAAAAGCATGTTTGTGTTTCTTGTAATGCACAGAGCAGATGGAGCCATGGTGAAGTTGTGAATTTGATCTCCATGAAATTTAACTCCTGCTTACAAGATGGCCTTTCCATAGTTGGTCAGCTAGTTTGAGTGCTAATGGGGTTTGGTGTCACATGAGACCCAGTTGTGGCCTTGTAACTGTGAGCACTAGTGGCAATGCTTGGATGGAATGACTAGGTTTTTAACAACCACTTGACAGTGGATGAAATTAGAAACTAGGGTAACAGGATTGGGTTCATACTGCTATGTGAGTCTCTCCTTCGTCTGAAGGTGATTCCACCCAGTGTTGGTTACAGGAAGAGCAATGGAGCCAAATCCATTGACTTTCAGGGTCCATCTGGACAGCCTTCTCAGTTTGAGGTCTGGTATCATTTGCATGCTGATGATAGTCAGTTGTTCATCCACTGATTGACAAAGCAGTGCTATCAAGGTTTTGCATTAGTGCATGAAATTTTAGATGGGAAGGAAGGGTCTAAGGTTGAATCCCCCTAGCAAACGTAAACAACGGGTTCTCCAAGAAGTGATATTTTTTATCTTTGATTCTGCATGGCATAACACTATAATGCTTAGGATTCTTATAGAATCTGGGGACTTCCTAAACTATTAGTTTCTGCTCAAAGAACAGTATGGTAGCTATCTCAACAAGGGACTTTGTAAATGTTGTGTCCCATGCAAAGCATTGAAGCCACACATGACATTAGAAATTAGACTGATTAATTACTACTCATACAAACAGGAACCTACTCAACAAATGGTTAGCACTATCTTGGTGTTAGATAAGGCTCAATGAAATGCATGAGGGATTGGACTTAGTTCATTTGTGGCTACATAGATACTCTGGGCGATTCCTCTTTTTACTCCATTCCCAGGTTCTGTCACTCTTCCAATAGGCTAAGTTTGTTAAAGAGAATGAATGGACTGTGGAGAATCTCAGCACTTATGTGAACCACAGAGAGAATAGAGGCATGTGTGGTGGAAGAGTGGAGGCCGAAAGTCAGGAGTTGTTGGGAACAAATCTAAAGTTGAAAGTCACCCAGCATGAATTCACCCTTGAATGATGGGTTTGTTCACCCACTTATGAAGGATTTCTTGGTGTGGCTCGTATTCAAGAAACAATTGCTGGGTCACACTGCTGGGTCACACTGTAGTAGACAATTTTGGTGGGCTTTGGATAAATCATAATTTCTGTGAGGATTCAAGATTGAGTGTGGGATGCCAATGGCATTGGTTGCACATTTAAATGAACTTTTGAAGAAGTCATCTCAACATGGCTACCATCATTCTTGGCTCAACTCAAAACAGACTACTTACAATATAATCTGAGAAGAAGCTATCCTTTTCTTCTTTTCCCTGGCCAGATCATGGCCTGATGGCTGGATCTATTTGACCAGTCCACTCTTAGTGACTGGTGGGGCTCCAAAGGAAACTGGGGATGATACCTGGGGCTTTGCTGAATGGTTCTTCTGAGGCCTTGGTCACTACCTGGAATAGGAAACTTACTGAGGCCTTTGATGGGATCCCTTGCATGCAGCCTCTCTTGGTCCATTGTTCCCAACATGCCCAATGATTCAATTGAGGGAGCTGAAAAGGATCAAGGGACATCCAGAGCTCTGCTGAGGGAACATGAGGGAATAATTTGGCTGGACATGAGCTATAGCAGGGGTGTCAAACTCCACTTCAATGAGGTGACTGAAGTGCATAGGATGAGCATGTAGGCCAGACAGCTTCTGTTCCCACCATGCAGCAGCCAATCCAGTGCTTCAGTTTGCTGATCAATGCCATGGTCTGGGGTGTCCAGTTTGCAAAAGAGGTGCTTGCGAGTTGTAACCTTGTCAATGCAGGACAGGACTGTGCTCTCCATACAACTATATGGGGGAAGGGAATTTTCAATATCTCCTGGAGTGACAGAGTTTCTAATTTAGGAAGCATCATGCATCATCTATGGGTCTCCAGGTGGGGAAGATTCCCACATAAATCATTTAATTTTCCCTTCTCCCAGGTCCTCCCCCATATGTCATCTTGTTTGTGTCCAATGAGGTTAAAATTAGCTGTTCTGGTTTCTGAAGTTTGGAGCCTGTGTGGTGGCCCTTTGCATTTGGTTCCCATGCCTTTGTCCTTGGATCGTTCAGTCATTGTCTCTGGTTGCCTCTTCTGTTTCCTGTCATTCCCCCTTCGTTATCTCCCCCCTCTCATCCATTATGGCAGATCTGACACAGAGCCTCTTACTGCCTGCAACTCACATGGCCCCTGTCCCTCTTCACTGAGAGTGATTCTCTTGTGAGAGGAGATGAAAAAAATGGGGAATGGGCCCCAATTCCAGGAGTCAGTAGAGGAGGAGGAGGAGGTTGTTGCAGTGGGAAGGACCTTCTGGGAATGTTTTGGTCTGGGAATAGTTGAGACAAGCAAGGCTAATTGTCCTGTGTTGCAAATCTGCTGAGAATTGGCCAGAGTGAGACAGTGGTGAAGGGTGGCTGGTGAGCAATGGTTAGGCAGAATCACTTGGGGGAGAGATGATAGGGAGGGGTGGCCATGGTGCGTTGGTTGAAATGGGGAGGCTGGGGTGAGGTGCTTGGGGCAAGGCAAGTGCAGCCAATTGTCCCATTCCCATCAGTGTGTTGGGTTGGAGAGTTACTATTTCATCATTGTTGCTAAATAAGGACTATCTGTAATGTTTATGTAGCTATCACAACTGCTTAATCCTTCAGGCTTCAAATGCAGGGCTAAAAACCAATAATCAAGTCTCACAGCAGTATTGCTTGTTAAGAGTTTGCCTAGGATAAACTTTCTCCAGGGAATAATGGGAGGAACTCTTGAAGATCAAAGGATGAACCCATTTTTATACATTTGAGAAGCGAGTAGAAAATGATCTATATATAAGGATGTTGCCACTCTTCTATTGTTACTCTCTTCAACAGAGAAATATTCTCAATTAAAAAAAAATGTCAATTACGTTGCCACAGAAATTTTGATAAAGCTAATTGAAAACCAGATAATTTGAGTTTGCTATTTTATGGGACAATTTGCACACATTCCTCCTATGTTTCCATTTCTCACACAGGACGCCATCTGATGGAAATGGAGATGTTATCACCAAGATACCAATTGTGCACTACCCAGGATAAAATGACCACATGTCATTTAATTAGCTGCCTCCTTTGATGACTGTCATACCTTGCCATACCTTGAATGACATTAAATAAATGTGATTGTGATGTTGGGCATGGATAGAATGATTCCTGTGGAGACCTTCTGTGCACACAGATCTCATAGAACAGCAGAGTTTACCACAGAGGTCCAAGAGATGAAATGTCACAAAAGATGATTAACACACTGCATACAATGATGGCATTCTTAGCTCATTCCTCTCAGGGAAATTCTACCCAACCTTGACTGCAGATCTGGATGTGAGGAGCATTTAAACTCTGCTATTTCAAGAACAATTGAATAGTGGTAGGAAAGTTCTATAAAGCCTCAAACATCGAAGATAACATGCATAAGAAGCCCTTAAGAATCCAGCTCTTTTAACCAACTATCGTCCCGTCTCCAACCTTCCCTTTTTGGCGAAGGTTGTTGAGAGTGTGGTGGCACAACAGTTTCCCCGTCACCTGGAGGAAGTTGATTATCTAGACCCGCGCCAGTCCGGCTTTCGGCCCGGGCATAGCACCGAGACGGCATTGGTTGCGTTGGTGGATGATCTCTGGAGGGCCAGAGATGGGGGTTGTTCCTCCATCCTGGTCCTATTAGACCTCTCGGCGGCTTTCGATACCATCGACCATGGTATCCTATTGCATCGGCTGGGGGGGTTGGGAGTGGGAGGCACCGTTTTACGGTGGTTCTCCTCCTACCTCTCTGGCCGATTGCAATTTGTGTTGACAGGAGAGCAGAGGTCGACCCCGAGACCCCTCACATGTGGGGTGCCTCAGGGGTCGGTCCTCTCGCCTCTCCTGTTTAATGCATACATGAAGCCGCTGGGTGAGATCATCCGTGGTTTTGGGGTAGAGTACCATCTCTACGCTGATCATACTCAGCTGTATATATCTACCCCAAACCACCCCAACGATGCCGTAGCGGTGATGTGCCAGTGCCTGGAAGCCGTGCGGATCTGGATGGGAAGTAACGGACTCAGGCTCAACCCGACCAAGACCGAGTGTCTGTGGTTTCCGGCTGCCTGATTCAACCAGCTTTCTCCAACGCTGGCCATAGGGGGCGAACATCTTGCCCCTGTGGATGGGGCGCGCAATTTGGGTGTCCTCCTGGATACCCGGCTGTCTATGGAAGAGCAAGTGACAGCCGTGGCCAGGAGGGCGTTTTACCATGTTCGCCTGGTTCGCCAATTGCGCCCCCTATTGGATCGGGACGCCCTTCGCACAGTCACTCATGCCCTCATGACATCCCGACTGGACTATTGTAACTCTCTCTACATGGGGCTCCCCTTGAGGTGCACCCGGAGGCTTCAGTTAGTTCAGAATGCAGCCGTGCGAGCAATTATGGGAACCACTAGGTTTACCCACATTACACCGCTCTTGCGCGAGCTGCACTGGCTGCCTGTCGTCTTCTGGGTGCGCTTCAAGGTGTTAGTTATCATCTTTAAAGCGCTCCATGGCTCGGGACCTAGCTATCTGCGGGATCGGATCCTGCCTCACACATCCTCACGGCCGATTCGCTCCCACAGAGAGGGACTTCTCCGGGTGCCGTCCACTAGACTTTGTCAGCGGGCGATGCCCAGGGGCTCTCTCTGTGGCGGGCCCGGCCCTCTGGAACGACCTTCCCCCCGATATTAGAACGACCACGGACCTCCGCTCCTTCCGCCTGAAATTGAAGACTCATCTTTTCCGCCTGGCCGGCCTAGGGTAGTCTCTCTCTCTACGGGTTTTTAAATGTATATTTATATTTAGTGGGGATTTTTAGTTAAGGGATTTTAGCACAGGAATTAGTTTAATCTGTTTTAAATTGGTATGTATTTTGTATATTTATTGCTTTTATTCTCCCTGTGCACCGCCCCGAGTCCCTGTGGGGAGAGGGAGCGGTCAATAAATTCAACTATTATTATTATTATTATTATTATTATTATTATTATTATTATTATTATTATTATTATTATTATTATTATTATTATTATTATTATTATTATTATTATTATTATTATTATTATTATTATTATTATTATTATTATTATTATATATGTTTATAAAGACTGATGTTGAACCCAATCCTTAAAAATAAACTAAATAAAATAAGGAACAAAATAAGAAAATTTCCTCCTTGAAATAATAAAGATGTATCTTTTTTCCAGTTTAACATTTTATTAGTTTATAAGATAAAATACAAAACTAAATAGGAAGACACAGTGGAGGGGGAATGAGGAGAGAAAAGTGAGGAGAAATTGAGGAAAAGAAAAGAAAACAAGAAACATTGACTTCTGACTCCCTCTGTTGCAGTAAAATAAAGCATTAACTTTAATAAAGCTGTTCCACTGATTAATTGTTCTAACTGTCAGGAAATTTCTCCTCAATTCTAAGTTGCTTCTCTCCTTGATTAGTTTCCACCCATTGCTTCTTGTCCTGCCCCCAGGTGCCTTGGAGAATAGTTTGACTCCCTCTTCTTTGTGGCAACCCCTGAGATATTGGAACACTGCTATCATGTCTCCCCTAGTCCTTCTTTTTATTAAACTAGACATACCCAGCTCCTGCAACCATTCTTCATATGTTTTAGTCTCCAGTCCCCTAATCATCGTTGTTGCTCTTCTCTGCACTCTTTCTAGAGTCTCCACATCTTTTCTACATCGTGGTGACCAAAACTGAATGCAGTATTCCAAGTGTGGCCTTACCAAGGCCTTATAAATTGGTATTAACACTTCACGTGATCTTGATTCTATCCCTCTGTTTATGCAGCCTAGAACTGTGTTGGCTTTTTTGGCAGCTGCTGCACACTGCTGGCTCATATTTAAATGGTTGACTACTAGGACTCCAAGATCCCTTTCACCGTTACTGCTATTGAGCAAGGCACCACCTATACTGTACCTGTGCATTTCATTTTTGTTGCCTAAATGTAGAACCTGACTCTTTTCGCCATTGAATTTCATTTTATTAGATAGGGCCCAAAGTTCAAGTTTGTCAAGATCCTTCTGTATCTGTATTTAACTGTATTTAACTGGTTGTCCACTAAGACTTCAAGATCCCCCTCAGAGTTATTGCTATTAGGCCTGGCTTTACCTAGTCTATATGTGTACTTTTGTTTTGTCTTGCCTAAGCGTAAGACTTTATTTTTCTCTACATTGAATTTCATTGAAGATCCATCTGAATCTTTAGTCTATCTTCTAGGGTGTTGGCTATTTTTGCCACTTTATTCTCATCTGCAAATTTGGTAAGTTCCCCAAAGTTGTTGGAAATCAATGCCTTTTTTTTCTTTTTTCTTTCCCCTTTTATCTCACACCCCCTTTTCCCCTGTTCCCTTTTCTTCCCTTAATTTCCCATTTTTTTATTCTCTGCTTTCTATTTTAATAAAACAGAAAAAATATTGAAAATACACACACACACACACACACAGAGAGAGAGAGAGAGAGAGAGAGAGAGAGAGAGAGAGAGAGAGAGAGAGAGAGAGAGAGAGAGAGAGAGAGAGAGAAGTTCCATATATACAATACAATACAATACAATAGCAGAGTTGGAAGGGACCTTGTAGGTCTTCTAGTCCAACCCCCTGCATGGGCAGGAATCTTATACCATTTCAGTCAAATGGCTGAAAATAAATAAAATAAATAAATAAAATAAAATAAATATGCTTAAAATAAACTGATATTGAACCAAAACATTTTAAACACTATATTAAAAAGAATAAAATATGAAAATTTCCTCCTTGAAATAATAAACACATGACTAAAAACTAGGTTTCCATCATATAGGGTCCTGGACAGAACAAGGATGGTTCTAAGAGGAGATAAAGGATTGTCTGGATGATTATTGTTTAAAGAAGGCATATTGTAACCAGTTTCATCACTTGTAACCAGTTTCATCACATTCTAAACATGCCACAAGGACAAATATAAATGAGGCCAATCTTTGCATTAGTTAGAAATTTTTGTTTCTTACTATATTTTCTCTGCAATTAAGATGGGGCCTCAACAGAATAATGTAGCATTTGGGGGAAAAGATACAAGCCAAGAGAGCAGCTCCAGAGGCCAAAATGGAAAAAATCTCCACGGCCACCATGGATTTCCCTTTGGTGCTCAGGTAGGTGGGGAGGAAGGAGATCCAAACACTGCAAAAGACCAGCATGCTGAAAGTAATGAACTTGGCTTCATTAAAACTATCAGGCAATTTCCTAGCCAGAAAGGCCACTGTGAAACTGATGAAGGCCAAAAAACCTAGATAGGCAAGGACAATGTAAAACATTAAAGTTGAGCCTTGCTTACATTCCAAGATGGCCTCTCCAAATACAGAGTGGAAGTCCATGATGGGAAATGGGGGAAAAGTTCCCAGCCAGGTGGCACAAATGACTGCTTGGATCAGGGGACAGGCTATTACAATGGAGTTGGTCAGTGGTTTTCCTAATAGTTTCCTTGTCCTGTTCCCTGGCTTGGTGGCCATGAAGGCCAGAACCACCAGGACAGTTTTTGCCAACACAGAGGAAACAGCAAGAGAAAAGAGAATAGCAAAGGCAGATTGTTGGAAGAGACAGGTGAGCTTTCCTGGTTGACCAATGAAGAGGAAGGAGCAGAGGAAGCAGAGCAAAAGGGAGACCAGGAGGATATAGGTGAGATCTCGATTGTTGGCCTTGACGATCGGTGTGTCATGATGTTTATAGAAAATCACCAAGACTGCAGAAGTGATCACAGAGAAAAAGAGAGTGAGAAAAACTAAAATGTATCCCAGGGTGTCTTCATAGGAAAGGAAGTGGATCTTCTTGGCAATGCATTGGTCCTTGTCCTTGTTGGAATATTGGTCTTCTGGGCAGGGTTCACAGCAAGATGCATCTGAAATCAAAAGTCTTTGTCTAAGGATTTCTTGAGCAACTACCGTGTGTATTATCCCTTCCTCAAAGATGATTCATGTGTTGCCTTTCTGCTGTTGTCCTACACACAAAGGGGGTGATGAAAGAACTCACTGTGCTATTGAGGGATCATCAAAAAGGGCAAACCATCTTAAATGTATGATGATCCTGGGGATAGATTAGCCAGAGAAAATGTTTTGTTTTGTTCAGTTTCAGCTATCCATGGACTGTGCACTTCCATGAGTAATGTGGCTTTCAGTCTGAAATTCCTGCTTCTTCCCACCCCCCACCCCACATTTTATAATGGAACACATAGAAGACAGACAGATGTATTATCCAGGAATGTTGATGTTTTCTTTGTGTGTACATCATCCCTTAACCGTATAACCTTAATCTCTCTGCTTTCTACCACAAATCTGTTCATTCAGTCTTTTTTCTCTCTCCCTCTATCAATGAGACATAAATAGGCGGATCTCCCCTTTCACTGGCAGGTCTCTTTCCTCAGAGCTTGATAGAGATGCCAGAAGAAGCACACTTTAAATGATCAATTAAAAGCTTGAACAACGTGCCCCACTTCCTCAGGAAGAGACAGAAAGTTGGTTTCCCAATTGAAAGTACAGCTGTGTGAAAAAGTCCTGCACGCTTTACACTTTGCGCCTTACAGTTTATGATATTTTTGGGATAGGCCATTGACTTTATGATATTTTATGCTAACTGCTATGCAAATATTGTTATATTTAAATAAATACTGGTGGTTTTTAAGTGAAAAGTATAAGCTTTTTGCAATTTGGTGCTGCTTGGATGGGGATTGTGAATTTTCTTGCATGCTTACAATGACTATGAAAACAGATTAACTGATGCATACCCAGTGGCATACGTGTTGCAATTACTAAGGCCAATGCTAGTGTTTTGCTAACGTTTTATTGTTTATGGCCCTGAAAAGGACCATTTAGGTAACCAAACATGGTTACTAATATGAAATTGGTGAACCCTTATTGCTTATCCCCAGGCAGCATCCCTTCGACATAGACTGTATAAGCCTTTGCATGTGATCTTTGGTGACAATGTGGCGCCAGGTTGCAATGATGGTTTCAATCAGCTCCTGCTTGGTCTTTGGATGCTTCTTGCTTATTTCATAACCAACTTTGGCCCACAAGTTCTCAATTGGGTTCAAATCCTGGCTCTGAGCTGGCCAATCCAGGAGTTGAAAACCATGCTTCTTCATCCACTGCTGGATGGACTTGGCTCAATGACAAGGAGCGTTGTCATCCTGGAAGTAAAAATCCTTCCCTACAACTTGCTGAGCTGAAGGAAGCATGGTCTTTTCAAGGACTTCAACATACCGCTTGGAATTCATGATTCCCTGCATGATTTGTATCCGACCAATACCAGAAGAGTGATACAGCCCCAGATCATCACATGCAATGGAAGCTTCACAGATAGATTCAGGCAGTAGACCCTAAATTCTTCAGGTGGAAATCTTCTGACATACTTATTGCACTGATTCCCAGTCAAGTAGACATTGCTCTCATCACTGAAGATGACCTTGGCCCACTGTTTGTTGGTCCACTTGGCATATTTCTTGGCCCCTGCATGTTGACAAGAGTGGTGAGCATCTGTGAGCAAAGGTTTACTTTGAGCCCTGCAGCCTTTGAGCCCTCTGGCAAGCAGTCTGAGACACACTGTGCTTGTGTACACTTTTACATCACATGTTTCACCCCCAATTCTTGTAATCTGAGATGAGGTGAGCTTTCTGTCAGCCACCAAAATGCATTGCAGAGCCCGATCTTGCCATTTTGTTGACTTTCTTGGTCTTCCAGAGCAGAGTCTGTCAACAACTGAACCAGTTATTTGGTATTTTTCAACCACTCTGCTCACTCTGGTGTGATGGCATTTCACTCTCTTGGCTATTTCTGTACAGGAGTAGCCCTCTTCATGAAGCACAATGATGTGATGCCGTTGCTCAGTACTGGTGAAAGCAAAGGCCTTCGTCCTTGCCCGCAGCCAGGGCTCATTTAAATTTATCGATGCTTTTCATGCCTATTTGTAGTCAGAGAATATGACAACCTTGATTGGCTCATAGATTTAGCATCTGTGCATTTTGATTAGTCAGCCAAAGCTCAGTGCTGAATGGCAACTTTCGATCCTAACATTCTCAAAAATTTAAGTTGTGTTTGTTTTAGCACATAAACTCACTCAAAACCTTAAAAAGACTTTGGTTATATTAATAAAAAGTATGCATCTCATTCAGATTATAAAAATTTTCATCCAAGTACTAATTTTGCATGGTTTCTATGAGTGAAGAGTTGATGAAAAATGTAAATACCGCTTAAAACTGAAAGCGTGCAGGACTTTTTCACACCGCTGTAGAAGCAGAAATGGAAATTGGGGAATGATACATTGTACCCCAAAACTATCCTTTCTGAGTATCAGGAAAAGTGGCCTCTGTGGCCAGGGCAGTTTAGATCAATAGAAAAGTATGAGTGCATCTCAGTTTTAACAAAAATGACACAATAATAAAAATACATTGATTTAATGAATGTCTTTCTTGAGACCTGAAGATTTAGATTTGAAGTCTGCTCTACCTGTCTCATTAGAAATGGTCCCTTCTGGACAAGCATCACACTGATAGCAGCAAACTGGCTCTCCCTCTGGAACTCTTCTCCTCTCTCCTGCATGGCATCGCTTCCTTCCACACCTGGCAATGGGGATTGTCTGAAAGAGAAATACTTGAAATTACTTAAGGAATGAACCTGCTGCATTCATTCTTTTCCCCATTCCTACTTCTATGTCCAGATTCTCTTCTAAAGAGATACATTGCCACCGTCTATCAGGAATATGGAAGAGCTCCTGAGGGGTTCAAGCCACTGGCATTCCTGAGCCATCAATAGATGCTGGAGATTGGAACAGGGGTTTTATCCTGCTTGTGACTGAAGGCTTGTGACCGAACCACAGCATTTCTAAAAAAAAGAACTAAGAGGATACAACTGAACATCAATAGTCCATGGAGATCACTGTTGCTGCTGTACTTGCATCTTGCATTTCAAGCAGAAGTCACTCCCAAGCTTAACTTTATGGAATGACACAAACCAGACCTCAAATATGTTACATGAAAAACAGATTTTTCACCAAATGACTGCCATAATTTCTGACTCGATTATTTTTCAAGTTAGGAAGATATTCTGCATCTCAGGAAGATAATGCATTTTCCCCTGAACTTACAACATTTCCTTGTAGCTCACCTCTGTGGCCCAGATGATTCCATCAGAGTTAATGGTGAAATCCTGGCCTGGGGAAGCCTCGGGATTTACTTGTCCAACTTTTATTGGGATAAAAGATTGATTGGGGAGGAGAATCCAGTTGAGAATATCATAACGAGCAGATCTCAGTCCATCTTCTGAGAAGGAGACTTCATCTCCAGCACTGTTGTTGAACTGCACATTCCTCAAATAGGGAAGAATCTGAAAGAAAGAAGACCTTCAGAAATTGGAATATTTGGGCTAGAGCTACAAATGAGACATCGTGGCTTCTATCATCACATAATGACCAACTCTTGGGGACCATCTGAGGAATCACGTTTATTTAACTGAAACTAATCTTTTCCCTTTATCACTGGGCATGGCTTTCAACTCCAATTTCACCAACACCCAAGAATTTCAATTCCACAATCTAAATTTAATTTTAGGATTTCCTTGTGATACTTGACCACATGCACTTTCCAATAGTTATTTTGTCCTATGATCATATTAACTGATAAATGAATGTTTGAACTGAATAAATAATTTCTATCAGAACCATGGAAAATTCCACTGATTTTCTCTGGCTCGTTCTCAAAGGCAGCAGAATGCAGGAACCAGGTTAAATCAACTGGGCCATGTACAAGGAAGCATCTGATCTGGTTGGTCACTTCACTATTCTGAAATTAGGAAATTTCCAACATTTTAGCCTTTGTTGCAGGAAATTCTGATGAATGCCAGACCAGAATCCATTAGGACCACTTTGAATCTTGCTTTGTATTGCGGTTGTCATAGAAACAGAATCATAGTATTGGAAGGAACACTGAAAGTCCTCTAGTCTATCCCCCTGCTCAAACAACATTCTTTTAGATAAATGGCTATCCTGTCTCTTCTTAACTGACTCCAGCATGACTTCTAAGGGTAAACTGTTCCTTAAGAAATTTCTCCTTAGTTCTAGGTTGCTTCTGTCCTTGGTTAGTTTCTATCCATTATTAATCAGAAGCTGTTTTCACACAATAAGCTGAGTAGCACAACAAATGGTAAACTAAAAAATAAAAGGGCTGGGTCTCAGATGAATTCATATGGAATTATGCAGACATTTAATCAGGAACTGAAGAAATTCATATTTGGAGCTTCCAAATTAAGCGGACTGAGTCAAAAGCCACAGAAATTACCTGCCATGATTGGACATCTGAGATCCTCTTTCCAAGCCTCTTTGTGGTCAGTCGAGCTCTGGATCCATGCATTGCATCTAAAGTGTGTGCCAGAGCATAAACGGCATTGTAGATATTGTAACTTTCTCCTGTCATTCTCGTTTCAAAAACGTAATTGGGCAGATTGAGCACATTTTCATTTCCTGTGCATTGTTTTTCCCTCTTTCCTGATTTATGGATCTTGCAGCCAAAGACATATTCCCACCATAGAGGGAGAAAGACATCTACCTCTGTGTTCAAAGGGTCTAAAGACAGGAGGAAGTGGCTGAATTCTGAGACATCCCTGGACTGGTCCCTAAAATGCAAGACCCCATGAAAAAACTGTATATATTGCAATGTGTATTCAGGTCCCTCCACACCAAGTTTCCATTGGGAAGTGCAGATACAAACTTTCCTGAGTGATACTTTTTTAAATTTTTCCAAAACGTATAATCCCCCTGTTAAAGGGGTAGTAACTGAGTCTCCAAAGAGAATAAACACTTCTACTTTTTTAAGCCATGTACTGAAATTGCCAAGAACCTTCTCCACAGAAATTCCCAATTTCATCATTAGAGTGAAGACCAGGCAGATCTCCTTCTCCTGGAGCATTGGCCTCAGAGTTGAGATGAAATGTTCTCCTCTGTCATCTTCAGGGGCTAAAAGCCCAACCCAGTTCCACTGGAAATACAGGAGCAGCTGGACTATACCCACATATTGAGGAGATTCCTTGGGATTAATCCGGAAGAAGGAAGGATAAACTCTTCTCTCTCCCTGAGAGAACTCAAAGCCAACACCAAGCTATAGAAAGTGAGATTTTTTTCAAAGACCAAATAAAAGTTTTATGCTGACTTTAGTAGTGACCATTGTGTGGTTGATAGTCCTCCAGTCAGGCTGACTCTCTTTGACTGGCAAACTTAATCTTCTTCCTCTCTTAACCCATTTTCATTGGTTGTAGTACATGCGAAGACAAGAGAAGAAACCAGAAAACTGATACAGAGAATAAATGGCACTAAAATGAAGACTACCCTGTAATAAAGAATAAACAAAGAGTCCCAAGTTCATTATATCCCCCTCCAAAAAAAAACTACTTTTACTTTCATCTTTGGCTTTTGTGTGTGCTTTTGATCTTTGTCTATTCCATGCTGTATCCAATGGAGCTCTCTTACCTGTGGGACCTTAAAAATGCTGAAGATGGAGGCCATCAGCCTTGAGGACTTGGCACTGAGACCACCAATGACTGACAGCAGTGTGTCCTGCCGGTCACATTTGTAACCTGGAACCACTTGGCCTCGTGTGGAGAGAATGGAGAGGCTGTTCAAGGAGATATTGATCTCCCTCTCGAAATCACCATAATTCTGGAAGCCAAGGGTGATGTTGGGGAGTAGAAGAAAATCCTTATTGACCTCTGAGACAGCAAACATCAATGCAAGGAGCTGCTGGTAGGTACTGGAGATTAGTCTGTAGTGAGAAAAACATTGGAGAACTTTAGAGGAAAACTTGTGCATGGCTTTGAAATTTGTTTTACTCTTTAGGGGAAGTTTTGGGGGCATAAAGCCCCAAATTTCATTGGATTGGGTTTTTTGTTTCTATAGGATTTCCCTTGGTTATACTTGGATGACTTTGTGAGAAAGGAGACAATTGTTTCCATAGAAACCATGGATTGTTTTATACTCTCTATCATCCCTGCCATATTCACTTTGCTGCAGTGCTTGTAATCCTTTCCAACTGCTCCCCTTTCACAATTATTAAATGTCTCTCTTAGAGAAGTTTCTTCAGATGATGTAAACATTGCTGAGCACAGGACTACAGTTGAGGTGACCTCCTAGATTTACTGAAGGCCATTATACATGAGCAATGCTGATTCCAACACTGAGAGGAATGTTTGTAACTCCTGAACCCTTGAAGAGTGCTGAGCCTTTATTTGACTTTCCTACCCCAACTCACTGGTCAGATTCATATTATAATTTGACTTCTTCACTAGATCAGCACAGCTTCCCTCTGCATTTCTTTTGTTTTATCATCTTCCTGATGAAGAGATTGAGAATCCCAGCCTATTTTAAGAGCTTGGTAATTTATTGAGAAAAGTACAAAATGTTCACTACACCAGCACAATTCAATATACTAGAAGAAGTATATACTAAAAGGAAGGGGTCCCAGAATTTAAAGCAAAGAAATGATTTATCTGTGTGTTTCTCCTTCAGCTGAAACTTACGTGTTCCGTTGAAGAACATTCGGTGTAGTAAAGTCTCGGACAGGAGACTGTAACATGCCTCCCAAGGGCAAATTCCCACCAATAATGAGATCACCAGGACTATAGTGGGTTTCATCCAACTTGATATAATTCTTAAGCATACAAATGGTTTGCAGCCTCTTCTCTGTAGTTGGAGTCAGGAGCCAGAAGAGCATCAGCATCAGGAGTAGCATGACTCCTACCCTGTCATTCTTATCACCTTCCCTCCTAGAATGGAAATCAAGGTTTATGCAGAAACTGATTTGAAGGTTGCTCCTGAAATCTCATTGGAGCAGAGCAGACACCACCTGTGCCACCTGGATGTCCCCAAGACACATTTATATCAACCATGCTTCCTCTTACCAGTTTTTGGGTTGTGACCATGGAGGAAACCAAGGCATGTGGGTCTCTTCCAACCCAGGAGTGATCTCTTTGCAAGACAGGCCAAGGTGACATGTTCTGCCCCCCCCCCCCAAGCTGGTGAACTCAGAGATATTATTTTCAAGCTTTATCCTGGAAGATCTTTGTGTGTAAGAATCCCCAAGGGATACATAAACAATGCTGGTTCTTCTGATAATTGCAGAGAAAAGCCATTGTCCCATCCCCTTAGCAACAGCTTCTCTTCATGCAGCAGAATGGAAAACATGTTGGTGTCTCTATTTGTAATTCACAGAGCAGATGGAATCATGGGGAAGCTGTGTAGTTGACCTGCATGAATGTGACCCCTGCACACAAAATGGATTTTGGCTTATTCCCTAGTTTGCTCAGATAATAGGAGGGCTACTTGGGAATAGAGACACAAGGAAGGAATATAGGTTGAGGAAGAATCTCTGGCTACTAACTTCAATTTTTTGGTAAGACTTGAAAATATTTGTTGCTGTAACTTAAGAGTAACAATTCTCATCCAAGTGCCTCTCTTGGTCTTTAGGGGTGCTGTTCCCCAAATTGCCAGGTTTTAAATTCTTGTCCTGAAGATTCATTCACAGGACCAGTTGGGATCATTACTACTTTACAAGCCTTCCTGCTGCATAGCAACCTCCATGTCTGAGTCTCTGGAGGGCATTTCACAGTTGACTGTGGGGTTCCCCAGACTTATGGGCTTGAGAGAGGTCCATTTGCCATCCCTGCAGGAGGCCTTAGAGTCATCTCAACATGGCCACCATCATTCTTGACTCAACTCAAAAAAGGCCACTTCCAATGTAATCTGAGGAGAAGCTATCCTTGTTACCTTTGTCCTGACCAGATCATGGCCTGGTGATTTTGAGATTATTTTATGCTGCCCCTCTCTGAAAGGAGGCCGGATCTATTTGACCAGTCCCCTGTTAGTGACTGATAGGGTTCCAAAGGGAACTGGGGATGATACCTGAGGCTCTGCTGCATGGTCCTTCTGAGGCCTTGGCCACCACCTGGAATAGGAAACCTACTGAGGCCTTGGATGGGATCACTTGCATGCTGCCTCTCTTGGTCCATGGTTCCCAACATGCCCCATGATTCAACGGAGGGAGCTGAAAAGGATCAAGAAATATCCAGGGCTCTGTTGAAGGAACATGAGGGATGAATCTGACTGAACATGAGCTAGAGCAGGGGGGTCAGACTCCATTTCATTGAGGGTCAGATTAGGATTATTATTGCCCTCAGGGAAATAAGTGTGTGTGTGTGTGTGTGTGTGTGTTTGTGTGTTACTATGTGGTTGTGGCTCTCTGGGTGGGCATGGCGTGTTCAATGTCCCTCATGTCAGGAGTTGGGATCAGGGTGAGCAACAGGCCCTGATCCACTGGAGGAGTCTCACTGACCCTCTCAGGCCACTTGGGCAGTTCCTGGAGGGCAGCATGGGCTGCCGGGGGCCCTGGGTGGAAGGCACCCTACACTTGAGTTCCAAACACCCTCAAGACTCTACGGCCCAGCCCCACTTCCATGAGGGGATTCCCAGGCCTGCTTTCCTCTTGATTCTAGCTGCTGCTGCTGCTGCTGGGAAGGACTGATGGTGGTGGTTCCATTGCTGCAAGGGAGGCAGGAAGCAAAGTGGGAATGAATGGGCTGTGCCCCCCCCCCCGGCAAGATGCATGGGTGCAGGGGGGCATGTGGGTCAGTTGTGGGGATGGGCTCGGGTGAGGCAGTGTGGAGGGGAGTCCCAGCTGCTTCTTCCAATGGGACCCTCTCAGGGGTGGAATCTAATTTTTCCCCTACTAGTTCTGTGGGCGTGGCTTGGGGGGGGGTCATGTGACTGGGTGGGCGTGGCTATGTAGTCATGGGACTGGGGGTAAAAAAAAGACAGAAACTCACTTTAACAAGGTCCTGCTGGAGCAGGGGGTTGGACTAGATGACCTCCAGGTCCCTTCCCATCCTGGATTGCTCTTTCAAGGTCTCCTCTGTAGCTGCATGTAGCACCAGGTTTTTGGCCCTCCCTCCGTCTCCTTTTTCCCTCCCTCCCTCCCTCCCCCTTCGTTCCTTCCTTCTGCCCCACCTTTCTTTCTTTCTTTCTTTCTTTCTTTCTTTCTTTCTTTCTTTCTTTCTTTCTTTCTTAGCACCTCCCACCCTTCCCCGTTTTGGGCCTAGCATGCCTGAGGGAAGCCCTCTTTCTATTTGTGACTAGGTGGTCATTTGTATAACTTCTTATATTGTGCCAGTCGGAGGTTTTCCTGAATGAGGAGCCGCTCATGTCCTCAGTCCCTCTTGCCCTGGTCCTCTTCTTGCCTCTGGATCCCTGCAATGGGCTCTCCATGGGGCTCCCTCTGAAGGGCCTTTGGAAGCTGCAGCTGGTGCTGAAGGAAGCAGGGGGGACAATGTCTCCTTCCCCTAGAATGGCCCATGGAATAGCCCTATTTTTCTAGCTGCCTTGGTTTCTGCTCTGCATCCTTTGTGTCCAACTGAAGGTTTGGGTGATCCGATGGTAAGTCCTCCATGGCCTTGGACCAGGAGAGCTGAGTTACCAGCCTGTGTTCATGTCTTGCGAATGGGGTTCATCCCTATTTCTTGGCCAAGGGAACCAGTGTTGCCTGAAAACAATTTCCATGGTGATGTGGCCATTATGACTGGACCCCAAAGGTGCATAGATTTTAGGCTTCCAATACTGGAGGGATTGTCAGAGAGAAGAAGGGATCAGCCTATTCTCCACAGCGCTTGAAAGGATGACAAGAAGTGATGGCTGGAAACTTATTTAAAGAGAGAACCAATCTAGAATGGGGCATTAATTTGCTGAGAGAGACAATAATTACTAATTTGAAATTGCATATTTTCTCCTTTTAAATAATAATAATAATAATAATAATAATAATAATAATAATCTTTATTGTCATTGTAATAATAAAATTACAATGAAATTGGTTGAGCGCCAGGTGGAATACAGAAAGCAGTGATAGCCACAATAGGAATCTCTCTCCAGGCAAATGAAAAGGCCGACAAATGACAGTTGAAATAAAATGGCCGACAAATGACAGTTGAAAAGGATCAATTGTACTTTGTCCCTTATTATCCATTTCTTCAAATCTGTTTGGCATCTTAGGAGTTGGTGGAAGATGAGCACGTCTCTTTTTCTTTTTTGTTTCTTGTTGCAATGAACTTTGAGGAATCGCACTTGGCATTTTTTCTTCTCTCTCAGCTCTCCCAATAGAAAAGGATGGAATAACTGGTAGGGGTGGTAACTCTCAGTAAATTTCTCCTTAGTTCTAAGTTACTTCTCTCCTTGATTAGTTTCCACCCATTGATTCTTGTCCTGCCCTCAGGTGCTTTGGAGAATAGTTGGACTCCCTCTTCTTTGGGACAGTCCCTCAAATATTGGAAGACTACTGTCATGTCATCCCTAGCTCTTCTTTTCATCAAACTAGACACACCCAGTTCCTACAACCATTCTTCATTCTTCATATGGTTTAGCCTCCAGTCCCCTCATCATCTTTGTTAAATGAAATCACTGTTGTTGACCCCCACCTGGAACTTCATCCACTGTAGCTTCCGAGTTTTCTGCAACACCCCACAACAAGCAAGAGGGAAGCAGAATGAATGACTTTGTCCCATGGCCACATGGTGCAATTACAGAAGTGGCCCCCATTTTCCATGTGGCAACAGCTGAATGAGGCCATTTGCCGAATTTGAAATATATGCAGCCATTTTATTTAGCTCTCTATTAGACTCATTGATTCATTTTCAGGCTCACCTCATTCTCTTTTTTTTTTGGGTAAAAGTTTTTTTTTATTTTTGGACAAAGACAAGCAAGACATAAAACATAAAACTTTCTTCAATTACATATAGCGTGTCGTTTGGTTACATTGCTTTTCTGCATCCTTTCCATGGTCACCACTTTCAATTGTATATAAAATCACAAATTATTCATCATATATATATATAAATACATTATTATCATCGTACATCATTTGTTTAGCTACAATTATTATTCCTTCATTTTGAACAAGATATTCTATTTATTGGGTTCATATATATAATAACATTTGATTGCATCATTCTTAGTCTATTTGGCAATATTGTGCCTTAGTAATATCATCTGTATCAGTCTATTATTCTTATATGGTAAAAATTCTCCAACATTTTTCATTTCTGTTTTTTTTTAATCTAACCACTGATAGAATAAATCCCATATCTTATAAAATTGTTTATCATCTTGTTCTCTAATTTCAAATGTCAATTTACTCATTTCAGCACATTTCATTATTTTCTGAATAACTTCCTCTTGTGTTGGTATTTTCTAGTTTTCCAATTTTTGGCAAATACAATTCTAGCTGCTGTTAACACGTTTACAATCAAATATTTCAAATCTCTATTGTATATTTCCGGTATAATTCCCAATAAAAAAATCTCTGGTTTAAAGTCTATGTGTTTTTGTGTCATTTTCCCCAACCAAGTGTGGATTTTAGTCCAATATCTTTTAGCTTCTATGCAGACCTAGTAGCCAACATTTTTCTGATTTGTTCTCGAACATTCTTGCTATTCTTGTAGGAGATAGATGCCACCAGTAAAACCTGTTATATACATTTTCTTTATATGCTGTTGACATTGTCATTTTATAATTTTGAGATTTCAATGTGGATGGAGTGTTTATTGGAGAGTGTGACTTTTGAGGGATGTTTCTAACTCACAATATTGTGTGGTGTCATTTTGGTTTGTGTCACATCAGGAATTACAACAGACTTTGCCAATTTGATGTCTACCTAAGTAAAAGAAATTTGTTTTTGAAGATGGATTTTCACATATTTTTCTTTGAATGGGTTTCACCGATTGGAAACCTGATACCATTGGTGGCTGCTACTGAAATCCTGCCAGAAGTGCTGGCTAAGCGAATCTGTCCCAACACTTATGGAACAACATCAGTTTTTAATGCTTTATAGACCTGCAAACACTGTCAATGTGTAGTCTAGGACAATTGGCTACAGCCACTTCATCCCAGCCCCCTCACTCCAGCTGACCCATGGCATCCACCCCACCCTAGCTGCTATGGTTCACACACCCCTCTTTGCAAAGTGGAAAACCCAGGCCATGGTAGGAGTGATCATGCTTGCCTTTCGACTCCCTGTGAGCTGCCCCACTTTGACTGAAGTGCATAGCATGAGCATGTAGGACAGGCAGTTTCTTTTCCTACCATGTAGCAGCCAATCCAGTGCTTCAGTTTGGTGATCAATTCCATGGTCTGGGGTGTCCAATTTGCAAAGAGGTGCTCGCATGCTGTAGCCTGCTGTCAATTTAAGGCAGGACTGTGCTCTCCGTACAACTCTTGTGGGGGGGGGGAGAGAAAATTCTCAATCTCTCCTGGAGTGACAAAGCCTCTAGTTTAGGAAGCATCATCTACGAGTCTCCAGGTTGGACCTAAGGTTGCACAATATCTTTGCTGGTCTTGCTGGTGGACAGAATGCCAGGCCTGTCCCAGCTTAGACATTTAGGAAAAAAACCTCTTGACTCTATTTGTAGACTTGAGTATATTTTTATTAAAGGTTAAGTGGTTGCAGCAGAAGCAAAGGCAGATCTGAAGATTCCACATAAACCATGTGATTTTCCCTTCTCCCAGGTCCTCCCCCATTGGTCGTTGTTAGTATCCAATGAGGTTAAATTTCGATGTTTTTGATTCTAAAGTTTGGAGCCTGTGTGGTGGCCCTTTGCATTCGGAGAAATTAATATATGAATAAGGAATAGATGATGTAAGCATACCCATTCATAATTTTGAATAACATTTATTTTTCTATTCTACTGCTCCTTTCAACAAAGAAGTATTCTTTTAATTAAAAAAAACACACAAATCTGTGTTGCCATGGAAATGTTGATAAAGCTGATAAAGCTGACTGAAGACCAGAGCATTCAGGTTTGGGGCAACTACATCAAATTAGATCAAATTCCTTCTGTTTCTTCTTCTCACATGAGAGACTGTTTGATGGAAAGGGAGATGTTATCAAAGATAACTGAATACTGATAGGGAACTCCATAATGCCTCAGACATCTAAGGAAACAACCACACATGCTTAAAACATTGATACTAAACTCAATCCTTTCAAACACTATTTTGAAAGAATAACTAAATGCAAAAGAATAAAATGAGGGGAAAAAGCAACTCCTTCAAACAATTAATACTTCTTTAAAAACTAGGTTTCCATCCACATCAGGCATTGCACCTCACCAGGATACTTTAACAGCACGATAAACAAAATACATGGTAAACAAAATGATGAGTGTTTGTTGTTGAAACCGGGTATATTGTAACCAGTTGCATCACTTGAAAAGCAATTATTTTATGGACAAATTTCTCCTTTATGCCATTATTTCTTAGAACTTTTATCACATTTTAAACATGCTTCAAAGATAAATATTAATGAGTAACTCTCTGACAAATTGAAAGACAAAAAGGATAAATATAAAAAGTGGAAAAAGGGGGACATAACCAAGGCAAAATATCAGCAAATAGCCCGAGCCTGTAAAGATGAAGTGAGGAAAGCTAAGGCTCACAATGAAGAAAGGCTTGCCAAAAAAGTAAAAAATAACAAAAAAAGCTTCTTCCAACATGTTAAAAATAAGAAAAAAGTTAAGGAAACAATTGGTCCACTGCTGGGAGAAAATGGCAAGAAGATGATAAGCAACAGGGAGAAAGCAGAACTATTTAACTCTTTTTTTGCATCTGTCTTTACACAAAGGGATAAAACAGTCCAATCAATCAAAAACAGCACCACAAATATCAGATTAGGAACGCAAGTTGAAATAGGGAAGAAAATGGTAAGTGAGCACCTGTCTGCCCTGGACGAGTTCAAATCACCAGGACCGGATGGATTACACCCCAGGGTTCTGAAGGAACTGGGAGACGAGATCTCAGAACCACTGAACTATATCTTTCAGAGATCCTGGAGCACCGGGGAACTGCCAGAAGACTGGAAAAGAGCAGATGTGGTTCCCATCTTCAAAAAAGGGAAAAAAACAGATCCAGGAAACTATAGACCCATCAGCCTGACCTCAATACCAGGAAAGATTCTGGAAAAGATAATTAAACAACAAATAAGTGAACACCTAGAAGCAAACAAAGTAATAGCCAAAAGCCAACATGGGTTTGTCAAAAACAGATCATGCCAGACGAATCTAATTGCATTCTTTGACAAAGTAACAAAATCAGTGGACCAGAGGAATGCTGTTGATATAATTTACCTGGATTTCAGTAAGGCATTTGATAAAGTAGACCATAACCTACTATTAGATAAGTAGAAAATTGTGGGTTAGACAGCAGCACCACCAAATGGATTCGTAACTGGCTGACTACACTCAACGTGTAGTCCTCAATGGAACTGCATCTACATGGAAAGAAGTATGCAGTGGAGTCCCCCAAGGCTCTGTTTTAGGCCCAGTACTCTTTAACATCTTCATCAACGATTTGGATGAGGGGATAAATGGGGAACTCATCAAATTCGCAGACGACACCAAGCTGGCAGGAATAGCCAACACTCCAGAAGATAGGCTTAAGATACAGAAGGATCTAGACAAACTTGAACATTGGGCACTGTCTAATAAAATGAAATTCAATTGTGAAAAAAGTAAGGTCCTACATATAGGCAAGAAAAACCAAATGCACAAGTACAGTATAGGTGGTACCTTGCTCAATAGTAGCAACTGTGAGAGGGATCTCGGAATCCTAGTGGACAACCATTTAAATATGAGCCAGCAGTGTGCAGCAGCTGCCAAAAAAGCCAACACAGTTCTAGGCTGCATCAACAGAGGGATAGAATCTAGATCGCGTGAAGTGTTAATGCCACTGTATAGTGCCTTGGTAAGGCCACACTTGGAATACTGCATACAGTTTTGGTCGCCACGATGTAGAAAAGACGTGGAGACTCTGGAAAGAGTGCAAAGAAGAGCAACCAAGATGATTAGAGGACTGGAGACTAAGACATATGAAGAACGGCTGCAGGAGCTGGGTATGTCTAGTTTGATGAAGAGAAGGACCAGGGGAGACATGATAGCAGTGTTCCGATATCTCAGAGGGTGCCACAAAGAAGAGGGAGTCAAACTTTTCTCCAAGGCACCTGGGGGCAGGACAAGGAGCAATGGGTGGAAACTAACCAAGGAGAGAAGCAACTTAGAACTAAGGAGAAATTTCCTAACAGTAAGAACAATTAACCTCTGGAACAGCTTGCCTCCAGCAGTTGTGAATGCCCCAACCCTGGAAGTCTTTAAAAAGATGTTAGACAGCCATTTGTCTGAAATGGTATAAGATTCCTGCCCATGCAGGGGGTTGGACTAGAAGACCTACAAGGTCCCTTCCAACTCTGCTATTGTATTGTATTGAGTCCGATTTTTGCATTAGTTAGAAATTCTTGTTTCTTACTATATTTTCTCTACAATTCAGATCAGGCCTCAACAGAATAATGTAGCATTTGGGGAAAAAGATACAAGCCAAGAGACCAGCCCCAGAGGCCAAAATAGAGAAGATCTCCACAGCCACCATGGACTTCCCTTTGGTGCTCAGGTAGGTGGAGAGGAATGAGATCCAAACACTGCAAAAGACCAGCATGCTGAAAGTAATGAACTTGGCTTCATTAAAGCTGTCAGGCAATTTCCTAGCTAGAAAGGCCACTGAGAAACTGACAAAGGCCAAAAGACCTAGGTAGGCAAGGACGATGTAAAACATTATAGCTGAGCCTTGCTTACATTCCAAGATGATCTCTCCAAACAAGGAGTGAAAGTCCCAGCTGGGAAATGGGGGAGAGGTTCCCAGCCAGGTGGCACAAAGGACTGCTTGGATCAGGGGACAGGCTATGACAATGGAGTTGGTCAGTGGTTTTCCTAAGAGTTTCCTTGTCTTGTTCCCTGGCTTGGTGGCCATGAATGCCAGAACCACCATGACAGTTTTTGCCAAGACAGAGGAAACTGCAAGGGCAAAGAGAATAGCAAAGGCAGATTGTTGGAGGAAACAGGTGAACTTCCCAGGTCGTCCAATGAAGAGGAAAGAGCAGAGGAAGCAGAGCAGGAGGGAGATCAGAAGGGTGTAGCTGAGATCTCGGTTGTTGGCCTTGACAATTGGTGTGTCATGATGTTTATAGAAAATCCCCAGGACTGCAGATGTGATCACAGAGAGGAAAAGAGTGAGAAAAACTAAAATGTATCCCAGGGTGTCTTGATAGGCAAGGAAATGGAGTTTCTTGTCAATGCATTGGTCCTTGTCCTTGTTGGGAAATTGGTCTTGTGGGCAGGGTTCACAGTAAGCTGAATCTGAAATTAAAAGTCTTTGTCTAAGGATTGCTTGAGCAACTACCATGCACATTATCCCTCCCGCAAAAGTGATCAATGTGTTGCCTTTCTGCTGTTGACCTTTTTTTTTCCTTTTCGGAAAGCTGTTTATTTAGAGTGATTGATGAGAATTAGATTGATCAAGTGCTGTGCCAGCAGAAACAAAGTCTTAGGTGCTACAGATTGTCAGTGATTTCCTTCTCCAGCACATGGATAAATGCACCTGGAAACATCTACCTACCTACATAGTCTCTCTCTCTTTCTTTCTCTCTCTCTCTCACTCTATCTTTCTACCTACCTACTCTATTTCTCTTTCTTTCTCTCCCCCTCTACCTACCTATATACCTACCTACTCTCTATCTCCCCTTACCTATCTACTGTATTTCTCTCTCTCTTTCTCTCTCTCTTCCCATTTCTATCTCTCTCTATTTCTATCTACCTACTCTCTCTCTCTCTCCCCACCAACTGTATTTCTCTCTCTCTCTCTCTCTCTCTATCTCTCTTTAACCCTCTATCTACCTACCTACTTTTTTAAAAAAAATGTGTCTTTAAAACTTGGTGCGTCTTATACGCCAAAAAATATGGTGAGTAGGTGGCTCTCCTCTTTCTCTGGCAGGTCTATTTCCTCAGAGGTTGATAGAGATGCCAGAAAAAGCACACTCTAAATGATCAAATAACAGTTTGAACCACATGCCCCACTTCCTCAGGAAAAGACTGAAATGTTGGTTTCCCAACTGGAGGTGAAATTAGAAGCAGAAATGGAAATTGGGGATTAATAAATTTTGCCCTCAAACTATCCTTGCTGAAGATCAAGAAAGGTGGCCTCTGTGGGCAGAGCAGTTTGGATCAATAGAAAAGTATGAGTGCATGTCAATTTTATTAAAAATAACGCAATATGAAAAATATATTGATTTAATAATAATAATAATAATAATAATAATAATAATAATAATAATAATAATAATAATAATAATAATAATAATAATAATAATAATATATTTAATTTCTAGACCGCTCCCTCTCCCCAAGGGGACTCGGAGCGGTGCACAGGGAAATTAAAACAATAAATATACATAGATATACAAAACAGTTAAAAAACACATTAAACAATAAAACCCTGCGCTAAAATTCCCCAAAACCAATCACTAAAACCCTAAACCCTATAATACTATGGTAAGAGGCTACCCTAGGCCGGCCAGGCAGAAAAAGTGCGTTTTCAATTTCAGACGGAAGGAACGGAAGTCCGTGGTAGTTCTAATATCGGGGGGGAGGTCGTTCCAGAGGGCAGGGCCCGCCACAGAGAGAGCCCTTCCCCTGGGCGTCGCCCGCTGACAAAGTCTAGTGGACGGCACCCGGAGAAGTCCCTCTCTGTGGGAGCGAATCGGCCGTGAGGAAGTATGAGGCAGAATCCGATCCCGCAGGTAGCTAGGTCCCGAGCCATGGAGCGCTTTAAAGATGATGACTAGCACCTTGAAGCGCACCCGAAAGACTACAGGTAGCCAGTGCAGCTCGCGCAAGAGCGGTGTTACATGGGTGTACCTTGTGGTACCCATTATTGCTCGCGCGGCTGCATTCTGGACCAACTGCAGCCTCCGGGTGCACCTCAAGGGGAGCCCCATGTAGAGAGAGTTACAATAGTCCAGTCGGGATGTCACGAGAGCATGAGTGACTGTGCGAAGGGCATCCCGGTCCAATAGGGGCCGCAACTGGCGAACCAGGCGAACCTGGTAAAACGCCCTCCTGGCCACGGCTGTCACTTGATCTTCCATGGACAGCCGGGAATCCAGGAGGACACCCAAGTTGCGCGCCCCATCCACAGGGGCAAGATGTTCGCCCCCTATGGCCAGCGATAGAGACAGCTGGTTGAACCGGGCAGCCGGAAACCACAGCCACTCGGTCTTGGTCGGGTTGAGCTTGAGTCCGTTACTTCCCATCCAGACCTGCACGGCTTCCAGGCACTGGCACATCACCGCTACGGCATCGTTGGGGTGGTTTGGGGTAGATATATACAGCTGAGTATCATCAGCGTAGAGATGGTACTCTACCCCAAAACCATGGATGATCTCACCCAGCGGCTTCATATATGTGTTGAACAGGAGGGGCGAGAGGACCGACCCCTGAGGCACCCCACATGTGAGAGGTCTCGAGGTCGACCTCTGCCCCCCTGTCAACACAAATTGCGACCGGCCAGAGAGGTAGGAGGAGAACCACCGCAAAACGGTGCATCCCACCCCCAACCCCCCCAGCCGGTGCAATGGGATACCATGGTCGATGGTATCAAAAGCCGCCGAGAGGTCTAATAGGACCAGGATGGAGGAACAACCCCCATCTCTGGCCCTCCAGAGATCATTGACCAACGCGACCAATGCCGTCTCGGTGCTCGATTTAAAGAATGACTTCCTTGATTCTGGAAGATTTAAATTTCATCTCTGCTCTACCTGTTTGATTAGAAATGGTCCCTTCTGGACAAAGGTCACACAGGTAGCAGCAAACTTGCTCTCCCTCTGGAACTCTTCTCCTCTCTCCTGCATGGCACCTCTTCCTTCCACACCTGGCAATGGGGATTGTCTGAAAGAAAAGTATTTGAAATTACTTAATGAATGAACCTGGCATTAACCACACCCATTGGGGAAGGCTATTTCTAATTCCATTTTAAGTGTTTGTTTTTCAATTAATTAATTGTAATTATGAAGATATCAGCTGTTCTTTTATATACAGTGCAAAATCTTTTTTATAGACTGTCACTTTCAAATCCACTTTCAGCTCAGTCTCAGTCTTGTCTGGTGAAACTCGTTCCTCTTCCTTAACATTTTTCAAAGATTAACTAACTATAGCACCAGACACTCTTAAAAGTAATTGAATATTCCTGATCTCCTCTCCTTCTCAACCGCTTTCTTTGCTTGCCAGCCTTTATTGGCCACTCCCTTAATTTTTGCTAAATTCCTCTGTCCAGGGACTGGTTGACTCCACACACACCCCTCCCACCGATGCTCTGACAGGGAGAGCAATCCACCCATGGAAGAGAAGTTGCCTTCAAAAGTTGTGGGAGCTTTCGTATCTTAAAGATCATTCAAATGAAAGATATATATTAGAATGGAGAAGATGGATCGATTATATGCAAAAAAAATATTCAAATAAGAAGGTTTATATAGCATATGAATGAAATATTTTTTTAAGTAGTTTATGTCTATGATGTTTTGAGTTATAGTTAGAGAATTAGGGATAATGTGTATGTATCTTAGTTTTATGTTCGTGAAAGTTATACCCTGTGCTTGTTCTGGGAAGTCTGGGGAGGGGGGAGGGAGGAAGAGGTTGGAGGGAGGGGGGAGAAACTGTTTGTAATCTTTATAAAATCTTCTAATTAAAAAAAAAAAAAAGTTGTGGGAGCTTCATCCCTGGAGGCTTTCAAGAAGAGACTGGATGGCCATCGGTCAGAAATGGTGTAGGGTCTCCTGCTTGGGCTGGGGGTGGGCTAGATGACCTCCAAGGTCCGTTTGTTCATCTCTTAAGATAAGCAAAGGGGAGGAAACTGGAGCCTATACAGGCTGAGCTGGTGTCAGGACAGCTGGGCCTCTCCCACCCGCATTACCCTCCCCTTCGGACAGAGTCCATTTGACAGGTGGAAATTGGTCCAGGGAATAAAAACTGCCTGGAATATTTTAAAATAACAGAAATTCTGATGGTTTTCTCTCTTCCCAAATAAAGTTTGGCTTTTATTTTGGGATGTTTCAGAACATCCGGCTGGACACAACCCTATTTAATCACCGTACACATAAGGAGCATTCAAAGTGCTGGGACAAAAGTGATTTATGACCAGCCCTCACACTTATGGCTGGTCCTCATATATATGACCATAGCAGCAATCTTAGCAACCATGTCACTCATTTCACAACTGCAGTGCTTCACTTTACAATGAATCTTTGGACCAACGTCTCACTTAAGCAACAGCAATTTGGGGCTCAGTTGTGGTATTGAGTCGAGGACTAGCTGAGTTTCATTTTCCTACACCTAGGGACTATTCAGAGGGCAGAAAAAACTGAATTATTACTAATCCTCGCACTTATGACCAGTCCTTGCATTTATGACTGGTCCTCATACTTATGGTCATCGCAGCATTCTTAACAAACATGCCATTCATTCCGCATACACCACCCACCCAGTCACATGGCCACCTAGCCACGCCCACCCAGTCACATGGCCACCTAGACACTCCCACCCAGTCACATGACCACCTAGCCACACCCCAAGCCACGCTCAAAGAACCGGTTGTTAAAGAATGGAATCCCACCACTGCCTCAAAGGTGTTACAGGCAAAGCAGATTTCTCACCAAATGACTGCCATAGTTTCTGAGTCAGTTGTTTATTTTTCAAGTTGGAAAGGTTTTTTTTCCTTTGGCACCTCAGGAAGAGAACGAATCTTTCCCTAAACTTCGAACTTTTCCTTGCAGCTCACCTCTGTGGCCCAGCTGATTCTATCAGAGTTGATGGTGAAATCCTGGCCTGAGGAAGCCTCAGGATTTACTTGTCCAACATTTTTTGGAATAAAAGATCGATTGGGGAGGAAAACCCAGTTGAGAAGATCATAACGAGCAAATCCCAGTCCATCTTCCGAGAAAGAGACTTCATCTCCAGCACTGTTGTTGAACTGCACATTCCTCAAATAGGGAAGAATCTGAAATAAAATAGACCTTCAGAAAGTGGAGTATTTGGGCTAGAGCTACAAATGAGACATCATGACTTCTATCATCACATAATGACCATCTTGGGAAGATAAGTTTATATTTGAGAAATTAGTTCCATGTCTAGGTGGTGATCAATCAGGTGCATTTAACTCTGAAACCTAAAGTTTTTCCTTTATCACTGAGCATAGTTTCACACTCCAATTTCACCAAAACACAATAATTTTAGTTCCGTAATCTCATTGGTTTAATTGAATGTTAGGCTTTTCCTCTTGTGATACTTGACTACATACACTTTCAAATAGTTCCGTTGGGCCAAGGTCTTGTTAACTGATAAATTAATGTTTGAAATGAATAAATGATTTCTATCAGAATCATGCAAAATCCCACTGGTTTTCTCTAGCTCATTCCCAAAGGCAGCAGAATGCAGGAACCAGGTTTGATCAACTGGGCCATGTGGAAAGAAGCATCTGACCTGGTTGGTCACTTCACTATTCTGAGAGGTCCAAAGTTTTAGCCTTTGATGGAGGGAATTCTGATGAATTTCAACCCAGGAACCTATTAGGACCACTTTGAATCTTACTCTGTGCTGTGGTTGTCATACAAACAGAATCACAGTATTGGAAGGCACATCGGAAATCTCCTAATCCAACCCCCTTCTCAAGCAACAGAGCCTCTACAGTTTAAACTAGTGGCTATCTTGTCTCTTCTTAAATGACTCCAGCAACTGGGAACCCACGACTTCTAAAGGTAACCGTTCCTTAAGAAATTTCTCCTTAGTTCTAGGCTGCTTCTCTCCTTAGTTAATTTCCAGCTATTGTTAATCTGAAGCTCTTTCATACAGCAAGCTGAGTAGCACAACAAATGATTAACTAAAAAAAAGGACAGGGTGTCAGATGAATTGATGTAGGAGCACAAAAACATTTAATCATGAAATGAATAAATTCATATGGTAATCATACTATTTAAGCATCTGTAGACTGAGTGAAAAGCCACAGAAATTACCTGCCATGACTGGACATTCGAGATCCCCTTTCCAAGCCTCATCATGGATGGTCCAACTCTGGATCCATGCATTGCATGTAAAGCGTGTGCCAGAGCATAAACAGCATTGTAGATATTGTAACTGAGTCCTGACATTTTTTTTTCAAAAGTGTAATTGGGCAGATTCTGCACCTTCTCCTTTCCTGTACATTGTTTTCCCCCCTTTGGAGGGATCTTTCCTGATTTATGGATATTGCAGCCAAAGACAAATTCCCACCATGGAGGGAGAAAAACATCTCCTTTGGGGTTCAAGGGGTCTAAAGACAGGAGGAAGTGGCTGAATTCAGAGACATCCCCGGAGTGGTCCCTAAAATGCAAGATCCCATGATAAAGCTTTATAATTTCCAATGTGTATTCGGATTCGTCCAAGCTAAGTTTCCAATGGGAAGTGAAGATGCAAACTTTCCTAAATGATACTTTTCTGATATTTTGAAAAAAATAAATTGCCCCTATTACAGTGGTAATAATCATTGTGTCTGCAAACAGAATGAATACTTCTGTTTTAAACAAGATAGGGAAATTGCGAGAAAATTTCCTCTGAGCGATAGGCAAATTGTCCGTTTTCAGCATTAGAGTGAAGGCCAGGCAGATCTCCTTCTCCTGGAGCATTGGGGTCAGAGTTGAGATGAAATGTTCACCAATGTCATCTTCAGGGGCCAAAAGCCCAACCCAGTTCCACTGGAAATGCAGGAGCAGCTGGATTAAACCCACATACTGAGCAGATTCACTGGGATTAATCGGGAAGAAGGAAGGATAAACTCTTCTCTCTCCCTGAGAGAACTCAAAACCAACACCAAGCTGGAGGGAAAAAACGTTCTTCTTTCAAAGACAAAGTGAATGTTTTATGGTGACTCTAATAGTTGCCATTATGTGCTTGATGGCCCTCATAGTGAGGCTGACTCACTTTGACTGGCACATTTAAACTTCTATTTTTATTGGTTGTCAGAAGGCAAGAGAAAAAGCCAACAACCTGATACAGAGAATTAATGGCACTAAAATTATGGCTACCCTTTAATAAAGAATAAACTCAGAGTCACAACCTTATTATATGCCCACCCCCCAAAAAAACTACTTTTATTTTCATCTTGGCTTCTGCGTGTGCTTTTGCTCTTTGTCTATTCCATGCTGCATCCAAGAGAGCTCTCTTACCTGTGGGACCTTAAAGATGCTGAAGATGGAGGCCATCTGTCTTGAGGACTTGGCACTGAGCCCACCAATGACAGAAAGTAGAGTGTCCGGATGGTCACATTTGTAACCTGGAACCACTTGGCCGTGTGAGGAGAGCATGGAGAGGCTGTTTAAGGAAATAAATATCTCCTTCTCATAATGGCCATAGATGTGGAAGCCAAGGGTGATGTTGTGGAGCAGAAGAAAATCCTTATTGATGTTGGAGACAGCAAACATCAATGCAAGGAACTGCTGGTAGTTACCGGTGCTTATCCTGTAGTCAGAAAAACATTGGAAAACATTACAGGAAAGCTTGTGCATGGCTATAGAATTTGCTTCCCTGTTTGGGGGGACTTTTGGGGGCAGAAACTCCCAAATTTCATTGGGTTTGGCTAAAATTGGATGAGCCTTCCCAGCCATATCATGGACTGTTTTATACTCTATCATCCCTGCCATATTCAGTTTGCTGCAGTGGCTGTAATCCTTTCCAACTGCTCCCCTTTCACCAGCTTCTTCAGTTGTAGTAAAGATTGCTGAGCACAGGACTACAGTGGCTGTCACCTCATAGATTTACTGAAGGCCATTAATCATGAGCAATGCTGATTCCAACTCTGAGGGGGATTTTTGTAACTCCTGAACACTTTAAGAATGTTGAGCTTTTACTTTAATTTTCTACCACAAGTTTCTGATCAGATTAATATGATAATTTTATTTTTATTTTATTTTTATTACATTTATATCCCGCCCTTCTCCGCAGAGGACCCAAGGAATTTGACTTCTTCATGAGACTATAATAGCTTCTCTCTTCATTTTTGTTGTTTGTCATCTTCCTGATGAAGAGATTGAGAATTCCAGCCTATTTTAAGAGCTTGCTAATTTAATGAGAAAAGCACAAAATATGCACCACACCAGGACAGTTCAATATACTAGAAGATTTTTTTCTGAAGAAAGTCCCAAATTTATGTTTTCCTCTCCAGCTGAAACTTACGAATTATGTAGATGACGATTCACTTTATTAAAGTCTAGGAGAGGAGATTTTGAAATGGTTCCCAAGGGCAAATTCCCAGCAATAATGTAATCACCAGGCCTATAGTGGCTGTCCTTTAACTCAATATAATCTGCATATAGTTTGCAGCCTCTTCGCTGTAGTTGGAACCTGGAGCCAGGAGAGCAGCAGAAGCATCAATAGTGGCATGACTCCTGTCATTCTTATCCCTTTCCCTCCTAGGACAGAAATCAAGGTTTATGCAGAAACTGATTTCAAGGTTGCTCCTGAAATCTCACTGGAACTTTAGCAGAGCAGATGCAACCTGTGCCACCTGGATGGCCCCAGGACAAATTTATAGAGACAATATTTCCCCTTACCTGTGTTTGGGCTGTGACCATAGAGGAAACAAAGGCACATGAGTCTCTTCCAACCCAGGAGTGAGCTCTTTGCAAGACAGGCTGAGGTGACACATTCTGCCCCGCCCAGTTGATGAACTCAGAGATATTTTTGAGCTTTTATTTGTATTTTTTACCACAAGTTACCATTTAGATTAATATTATAATTTGACTTTTTCACTAGGCCAGCACAGCTTCCCTCTTCATTTTTGTTCTTTATCATCTTCTTGATGAAGAGATTGAGAATTCCAGCCTATTTTAAGAGCTTGCTAATTTATTCAGAAAAGCACAAACTGTGCAATACACCAGGACAGTTCAATACACTAGAAGTATTTCTAAAAAAAGTCACTGAATTTAAAGGAAAGAAAACATTTATCTTCATGTTTCTCTTCCAGTTGAAACTTACGCATTTTTGAAATAAAGATCCACTGTATTAAAGTCTAGGAGATTAGACTGGTAATTTTTTCCCAAGGGCAAATTCCCACCAATAATGAGATCACCAGGTCTATAGTAGCTTTCACCTAATGGGATATAATACTGGAACACACATATGGTTTGCAGCCTCTTCTCTGTAGTTGGAGCCAGGAGCCAGAAGAGCAACAGCATCAAGAGGAGCATGACTCTTGCCTGGTTATTCTTATCACCTCCCCTCCTAGAACAGAAATCAAGGTTTATGTAGAAACTGATTGGAAGGTTGCTTTCGAAATCTCACTGGAACTTTAGCAGAGCAGACAACACCTGAGCCACCTGGATGGCCCCAGGACAAATTCATATCAACCATTCTCCCTCTTACCTGTGTTTGGGTATGACCATAGAGAGAACAAAGGCACATGAGTCTGTTCCACCAGGAGTGAGCTCTTTGCAAGACAGGCTGAGGTGACACATTCTGCTCCCCCAGCTGGTGAACTCAGAGATATTTTTTTTTAAAGCAGGTTTTATCCTGGAAGATCTTTGTGTCTAGAAATCCCCAGGGGATACTTGAAGAATGCCTGTTCTTCTGATAATTGCAGGGAAAAGCCATTGTCCCATCCCCTTAGCAACAACTTCTCTTCATGCAGCAGAATAGAAAACATGTTTGTGTTCCTTCTTGTAATTCAAAAAGCAGATGGAGTCATGGGGAATTTGTGTAGTTACCTATATGAAAGTGACCCCTGCAAACAAGATGGATTTTGGCTCATGCCCCAGTTTGGTCAGATAATATGAGGGCTACTTGGGAATAGTGGCAAAAGGCAGAAATGTAATTTGAGGAAGCATCTCTGCATATTAACTGCAATTTTTTGGCAAGAGTTGCAAATTTCTGTTGCTGTAGCTTGAGGTAGCAATTGTCATCTGTGTGTCTCTTTTGGTATTTTAGGGTGCTGCGCCCCAAATTGCCAGGTCTTAAACTCCTTTCTTAAAGATTCATTGAGAGGATCAGTTGGGATCATTATTACTGTACCAATCTTCCTAATGCATGTAACCTCCATGTCTGAGCCTCTGGAGGGCATTTCACAGTTGACTGTGGGGTTCACCAGATTTAAGGTCTTGAGAAATGTCCATTTGTCATCTCCACGGCTGACCTTAGAGGCAATTCAACATGGCCACCATCCTTCTTGGCTCAACTCAAAACAGGCCACTTCCAATGTGATCTGAGGAGAAGCTATCCTTGTCTTCTTTGTCCTGACCAGAAAATGGCCTGATGACTTTGAGATTCTTTTATGCTGCCTCTCTTTGCTCGGGGGAGGGCAGATATATTTGACCAACCCATTCTTAGTGACTGATGGGGTTACAAAGGGAACTGGGGATGATACTCTGCTGCATGATCCTTCTGAGGCCTTGGTTACTACCTGGAATACAAAAGGTACTGAGGCCTTGGATCGGATCACTCCCATGCAGCCTCTCTTGCTCCATGATTCAATGGAGGGAGCTGAAAAGGATGAAGAGACATCCATAGCTCTGCTGAAGGAACATGAGGGAAAAATCTGACTGAACATGAGTTAGAACAAGGGTGTCAAACTCCATTTCATTGCAGGTCAGATCAGGATTGTTGTTGCCCTCAGGGGAACCTGTGTGTGTGTCTGTGTTTGACTATGTAATTGTGGCTATCTGGGTGGGCATGGCCAGTTCAATGTCCCCCATGTCAAGGGTTGAGACCAGAATGGGCACCAGGCCCTGATCCACTGGAGGAGTCTCACTGACCCTCTCAGGCCACTTGGGCAGTTCCTGGAGGGCAGAATGGGCTGCCTGGAGCCCTGGGCACCCAACACTTGAGTATCCAGGGCACCAGGACTCTACTGCCAAGCCCAGGGGTGGGTTTCTGGGGGATCGGCCAGGATCGCGCGAGCCCGATGGTAAAATGTAGAGATCCTGGCCGATCCCGTTGGACGATGGACCCGGAAGTTACGGTACTTCCGGAACACGTGGCTCGCTCCGTCAAAACCTCCGGCGCGAATGCAGAGGCTTGGAGGGGCTTCGCGCCGAGCCGAGCCAAGCACGCCTGGCTGGAGCGCACGAGCCACCGGCGAGCGCCATGGCGAGCCGGCGCGGGGCGCGCTGCTGCTGTCGCTGCTCCTGCTGCTGCTGTGCGGGCCGGGGGCGTGGGGGTCCCGGGGCGCCGACAAGCAGAACAGCCTCTGCAGGGCGGCCAGCGGCGTCTACCAGGGCGCCAGCGACCTCCTGGGCGAGGAGAACATGCACGCCCTGCAGAAGGTGAGCGGCGCCCGGAGGGTCCTGGGCAAAGGGGAGGGGGGGAAGGGGAAGAGGAGGGGTCTGGGGAGGGAGGGGGGTCTGGCCTTGTGGGGGGGAAGGGGTGCAGAAGGGGGTCCCCGACTTTGGCGTGGGTGGCCAGGAGGGAGATTGGGGAGGTCCGAGTGAGTGGCCGACTGGCCGGCGGGCGGGTAAGGAAAGTTGCTGCGCACCCCAAAAATCCTCTGGCCCGCTGGCTGCGGTTGCTCGCTCGCTCGCTTGCTCGCTCACCCATCGGACGCCAGGTTCCTTCGTCCGGTGGATGGGTGAGAGAGAGAGCGAATAAATACAGCCAGCGGGCTGGCGGGCCGGTCAGGCTACTTCCTGGAGCTGAGGAGGTTTGTGGGGGGGGGGGGGGAGAGAGACACACAGAGAGACAGGGAGGGAGGGGGGAACCAGAGAGTGACAGACACACACAGAGAGACAGAGAGTGGGAGGGAGGGAGAGAAAGATAGACAGAGACACAGAATGAGTGATTTAAGTGCCTGAATGCGAGACAGACAGACAGACAGACAGACACACACACACACACACACACACACACACACACACAGAGTGACAGATGGGCAAACAAAGGAGAGAGAGACACACAGAGAGAAAGATAAAAAGAAGGTGGGAGAGAGAGAAAGAAAGAGAAAGAAAGACAGACAGAGAGAAAGAGAGAAAAAAGAAAGAGAGACAGAAAGGAAAGAAAAAGAAAGAGAGAGAGAGAGAGAGAGAACTTATGACCACAATTAAGCCCAAAAGTTTGGTTGCTAACCAAGACCATTGTTAAGTGAGTTTCACATTTTCCAAATTGGCCACTCCCACCTGGTCACATGGCTGGCAAGCCACTCCCACCCGGTCACATGGCCGGCAAGTCACTCCCACCCAGTCACATGGCCAGCAAGCCACAGAACCTGTTCCAAAAATTTTGAAACCCACCCCTGGCCAAGCCCCTCTTCCCTGACGGAATTCCCAGGCCTGCTTGCCTCCTGATCGTGTCTGCTGCTGCTACTGGAAGGGGCTGCTGTTGCTAGTGCCTGAGCCTCTGGAGGGCATTTCAGAGTCAACTGTGGGGTTGGCCAGGCTGAAGGTCTTGAGAGATGTCAATCTGCTATCCTTGGGGGAGGCCTTAGAGGCATCTCACTATGATGGCCATCATTCATGCCTGAATTCAAAACAATGATAGAGGAGCCAACACACCCAACATGGTTTTCTTTTTTATTTATTTTCTATTATTATTAAGTATATTAAATACCATGTGATCGTCCTGCACTTCACCCGCCATAAAAATCAAAGTGGAAACAAATAATCCCAGTTCTGACCCAACCCTGGGCAGTACAAAATTTCAGTGAAGATGGAGGAAGAAAAGAACGCAGCAGAGAAGGCCAAAGATAATGGATCACCTGTGATTGGTGAGACCATCTATGTGCCTTCTAAAGAGATAGAAGCTAAAGTAAAGGAGCTTCGGCTGGGAGTCCAATAAAAGGAACCAACCCCCCCCCCTTCCCTCAAAGACAGAATTTGACCTGCGAAATGAAGCCTCGGGATTTATGACTTCTAAAGAATGCCTCTTGCAATAATCTTAATTTTCTACTCAGTTTCTTCCCTTGGCAAATACATTTCAAAATTATATTATTCATGTCTCTAAAATATTTTTTCCTCTAATTTTATTGGTATAGTTTGGAATTTTAAAAAAGGTATCTGTGCCTGGATATTCATTTTATTGTGGCTATTCTACCCATTAGGGAAAGTTGCAGACTTTTCCATCTCTCCATAATCAATTTAATTTGGTGCATTAATTTTGTGTAGTTGTCCTCTACTCAGCACACACACTGTTCGATGAAAATTGGACGTTATATAAATAAAACAAATAAAATTGGGGAAAAAACACTACTTTAAAAATAAATAAAATAAAATACGGAACAGAGTAAGAAACTTTCCTTCATTAAATAATAAAAAAAATTGTTTATCCAGTTTAACATTTTTTTAAAGTTATAGGAGAAAATACAAAATACAAAAGTAAATAGGAAGACACAGTGGAGGGGGAATGGGGAAAGAAAAATGAGGAGAAATTGAGAAAAAGAAAAGAAGAAATATTGATTTCTGACTTCCTCTGCTGCGGTAAAATAAAGCATTAACATCAAACCACAACTTTTTGTTTTTCCCTAATAATATAACTAGCCATTTCTATAAAAAAAATCAATCTAATCGAACTTTTATTTTTTTTTCTACCTCAAGCACGAAGTTCAGAAGTGGTCTCCATGTGGTAACAAATGTATTTATATTCTTTCCTTTAACCAAAATGATCATTTTTGCCACTTCTGCCAACTCGTTCAACTTCTGTAGCCTAGTGGGAATCTAAGTCTCCTTCCATTTCTGGTCGTATAATAGTCTTGCTGCTGTCAACATATATAAGATCCAGTTTCTTTTCTCCAAGTCTTTTTCCATTAAACCACCAAAAAAAATTCTGGTTTCATTTTTATTTTAATTTGAAGAATATTCTGTATTATAATATGAATCTTACTCCAAAATGTCTTTGCTTTATCACATGACCACCATAAATGGTAAAAAGTTCCTTTTTTCTTTATACTTCTAACATTCATTTGAAATGCATTTCAACTTAACAGGTGTAAAATGCCAGCACTACATCATCTTAAAAAAAAAAATTTGTTTTAAATTATACTTTAGTGTAAATTTTCAATTTTTCATCCACATATTTTCCCATTGTTCAAGTATCACATTACATCCCAGATTCCTGGCCCACTGAATCATACAATGTTTTACATGTTCACCTTTCAAATTCAATGTCAATAACATTTTATAAAACATAGCAATAATATGCTCATCTTACTACCACACAGTAAGATTTCCAATTCACTTTTAGCAAAATCAAACCCACAACTCTTTTTAATTTAATTTAAAACATTCTTCCAGTTATTGATATGTAAACCAATTGCAAACATAACCTTCTAATTCAAGTTCTTCTCTCAACTTTAATGTAGGTTTAACAGTTTGAAGATAAACTTTTACCATATGTCCACCAGTCTATCCTCGCCACTATTTATTTCCCCCCACAAAAAAGCTGCTGGGGGGACGACGACAAAGAAGAAACTTTGTATAGAACTTGTTTTATATCTATTCCAAATTCTTAGTATTGCAATTCTAGCAAAGTGATTATGAAAATCAATGCTAACTTTAACTTTTTCGTACTGTAAATAACTGTGCCATCCAAATCTTAATTTGTGGCCTTCTAATTCAGGTAGCCTCTCATTCGGGAGGTTCACCGACTCTTTTAACCAGGCCAGGCAACATGCAACAAAATAAGATTTGTCGGTCTGGTTAACCCAACCCCCTTTTTTCCTTAGCATCCTGCAGTAGTTTGTATTTAGTTCTTGGTTTTTTTCTTTGTCATATAAACTTTCAAATATCAGAAATAATAAACACATCTTTAATAATAAAAGGTTTTCCTTCCATGCAGGGCAATGGACCTCACTAAGGACACTTTGAAACCATGAAAAAAAATTGACCACAGGAATATTGTACGCAGTTGTAGAACTTCATAAGGAATTCTTTTAGGGACAAATTTCTCCTTCTTGTCAACATTTGTTTTTAAATTATCACATTCTAAACATGCCTGAAAGACAAATATAAATGAGGCAACTCCTTGCATTAGTTAGAAATTCTTGTTTCTTATTATATTTTCTCTGCAATTCAGATCTGGCCTCATCAGAATAATACAGCACTTGGGGGAAAAGATACAAGCCAAAAGAGCAGCCCCAGAGGCCAAAATGGAGAAGATCTCCACAGCCACCATGGACTTCCCTTTGATGCTCAGGTAGGTGGGGAGGAAGGAGATCCAAACACTGCAAAAGACTAGCATGCTAAAAGTAATGAATTTGGCTTCATTAAAACTATCTGGCAATTTCCTAGCTAGAAATGCCACTGTGAAACTGATGAGGGCCAAAAAACCTAGATAAGCAAGGGCAGTGTAAAACATTAAAGCTGAACCTTGCTTACATTCCAAGATAGCCTCTCCAAACACAGAATGAAAGTCCAAGTTAGGATATGGGAGAGAGGTTACCAACCAGGTGGCACAAATAAATACTTGGAGCAGGGGACAGGCTATAATAATGGAGTTGGTCAGTTGTTTTCCTAAGAGCTTCCTTGCTTTGTTCCCTGGCTTGGTGGCCATGAAGGTCAGAACCACCATGACAGTCTTTGCCAACACAGAGGAAACTGCAAGGGAAAAGAGAATGGCAAAGGCAGATTGTTGGAAGAGACAGGTGACCTTCAATGGTTCACCAATGAAAAGGAAGGAGCAAAGGAAGCAGAATAGTAGGGAGACCAGGAGGATGTAGGTGAGATCTCAGTTGTTGGCTTTCGCAATTGGTGTGTCATGATGTTTATAGAAAATCACCAGGACTGCAGAAGTGATCCCAGAGAGGAAAAGAACAAGAAAAACTAAAATATATCCCAGGGTGTCTTGATAGGCAAGGAAGTGGATCTTCTTGGCAATGCATTGGTCCTTGTCCTTGTTGGGATATTGGTCTTCTGGGCAAGGTTCACAGTGAGCAGCATCTGAAAACAAAAGTCTTTGTCTACGGATTTATTGAGCAACTGCCATGTACATGATCCCTCCCATATAAATGTTATGGATGTTACCTTTCTACTCTTGACCTACCTACAAAGGCAGTGATGAAAGAACCCATGTGGTATTTATGGGACATAAAAAGAGAAAATCATCCATTTATGATGATCCTGTTGATAGATTAGCCAGAGACAAGGATTTGTTCAGTTCCATCTATCCATTTACTGTGTACTTTCATGAGTACTGTGGATTTCAGTTTGATGTTGATGCCTGTTTTTTTTTTGCCTATTATATAACAGAACCCACAGAAGAACAACAGTTCTCTTATACAGAAGTGCTGCTGTTTTGTTTGTGTATATAATCCCTGCCTTAACCGCTCTGCTTTGTACCTCAAATCTGTTCATTCAGGCATTTTTTGTTCCCTCCTGCTCTATCAAAGAGACATAGATAGATAAATGTCCTCTTTCCCTGGCAGGTCTATTTCCTCAGAGGTTGACAGTGCTGATGGAAGGAGCATATACTGAATAACACAGATTATAGTGTGGACCATACACCTCACTTCCTCAGGAAAAGATTGGAGAGTAGTTTTTGCAATTGGATGTTAGAGGAGGAGTGGAAATGCAAGCCGGAAATTCATAAATTCTGTCCTAAAAATATCCTGCCTGGAACTGCTGAGGATCAGGAAATGTGGCCTCTGTCATGAGGGCAGTTTATATCTGTAAACTGAAAAGTTTTGCTGAAAAACATGATTTCACATGAATCTTATAAAAAATGACAATGTTTTCTTTGATCCTGAAAGACAAACATTTGAAGTTGGACCTACCTGTCTTGATAGAAAATGTCCCTTCTGGACAAGCAGCACATTGGTAGCAGCAAACCGGTTCGCCCTCTGGAACTCTCCTTCTCTCTCCTGGATGGCACCTCTTCATGCAACACCTGGCAAAGGGCACCTTCTGAAAGAGAAAAGAGAAATCCTTGAGATGATCTAAGCAGTGAACCTGCTGCATTCATTTTTTCCTCATTCCTATTTCCCTTGCTTATTCCTACTTCTATGATCAGAATCGCTTCTAAAGAAAGAGATTGCCACTATCTATCACAAAACAAGAAGAATTCTTTTGTAATCAGGCTAGTGGAATTCCTGACACACCCATGGATGTGGGAGACTGGATCTGGAATCTCAGCCTGCAGAGGAAGGCTTGTGATGGGACTAGAGCATTTCTAAGAGAAAGAGCCATCAGGATACAACTGAGTGGAAATGGTCCATGGATATCACTGTTGCTTGCTATAATTGTATCCTGCTTTTCAAGCAAAAGTCATTCCCAAACCTAACTTTTTGTGAAATGACATAAATCAGAGGAGATTTGTGACAAAATGACTGCTGTAATTTCTGACTCAATTAATTATTTTTCAAGTTAGGAAGAGTTTCTGCATCTCAGGAAGAGAATGAAATCTTTCCCTGAACTTATAGCCTTGCCTTGCAGCTCACCTTTGTGGCCCAGACAATTCCATCAGAGTTAATGGTTTACCGAGGAGCTGAGGGTGATGAAACGCCACAAGAGATGCCTAGAGAGAAGATGGAGGTCTACCCGCTCTGAATCTGACCGGACACAGGTAAGAGCCCATTTACGGGCTTACATTGTGGCGCTGAGAGTGGCCAAACGCCATCATTGCGCCACTCTCATAGCATCCGCAGATAACCGCCCTGCCGCCCTGTTTAGGGTGACCCGTACCCTCCTTCAACAGAGGGTGCGGGAAGCCCCCTTACAGGGTAGAGCAGAGGAATTTGTGTCTTATCTGCAGGAGAAAATCGCTCAGATACAGAATGAGTAAGCCCCCATTGCTGGTCCAGTGGATTGCCACGAGGGGGATCTTGTTTGGGAGGAGTTTGACTCCGTTACTTCCGAGGATATGGACAGGTTACGTGGGCGACTGCGAGCCACCACATGTTTATTGGACCCGTGTCCCTCCTGGCTTGTACTGGCATCCTGGGAGGTGACACGAGGCTGGCTCCAAGAGGTTATCAACGCATCCTTGAGTGAGGGTTCCTTGCCTGCCTCCCTAAAAGAGGCCATGGTGAGGCCCCTCCTCAAGAAGCCCTCTTTGGATCCAGCTTTATTAACCAACTATTGTCCAGTCTCCAACCTTCCCTTCCTGGCGAAGGTTGTTGAGAGTGTGGTGGCACAACAGTTTCCCCGTCATCTGGAGGAAATTGATTATCTAGACCCGCGCCAGTCCGGCTTTCGACCCGGGCATAGCACCGAGACGGCATTGGTCGCGTTGGTGGATGATCTCTGGAGGGCCAGAGATGGGGGTTGCTCCTCCATCCTGGTTCTGTTAGACCTCTCGGCGGCTTTCGATACCATCGACCATGGTATCCTATTGCATCGGCTGGGGGGGTTGGGGGTGGGAGGCACCGTTTTGCGGTGGTTCTCCTCCTACCTCTCTGGCCGATCGCAATTTGTGTTGACAGGAGAGCAGAGGTCGACCCCGAGACCCCTCACATGTGGGGTGCCTCAGGGGTCGGTCCTCTTGCCTCTCCTGTTCAACACATACATGAAGCCGCTGGGCGAGATCATCCGTGGTTTTGGGGTAGAGTATCATCTCTACGCTGATGATACTCAGCTGTATATATCTACCCCAAACCACCCCAACGATGCCGTAGCGGTGATGTGCCAGTGCCTGGAAGCCGTGCAGATCTGGATGGGAAGTAACGGACTCAGGCTCAACCCGACCAAGACCGAGTGGCTGTGGTTTCCGGCTGCCCGATTCAACCAGCTAACTCCATCGCTGGCCATAGGGGGCGAACATCTTGCCCCTGTGGATGGGGCGCGCAACTTGGGTGTCCTCCTGGATACCCGGCTGTCCATGGAAGATCAAGTGACAGCCGTGGCCAGGAGGGCGTTTTACCAGGTTCGCCTGGTACGCCAGTTGCGCCCCCTATTGGATCGGGACGCCCTTCGCACAGTCACTCATGCTCTCGTGACATCCCGACTGGATTATTGCAACTCTCTCTACATGGGGCTCCCCTTGAGGTGTACCCGGAGGCTTCAGTTGGTCCAGAACGCAGCCGCGCGAGCAATTATGGGCACCTCTAGGTTTGCCCACGTAACACCGCTCTTGCGCGAGCTGCACTGGGTACCTGTCGTCTTCCGGGTGCGCTTCAAGGTGTTAATTACCATCTTCAAAGCGCTCCATGGCTCGGGACCTAGCTACCTGCGGGATCGGATCCTGCCCCATACATCCTCACGGCCGATTCGCTCCCACAGAGAGGGACTTCTCCGGGTGCCGTCCACTAGACTTTGTCAGCGGGCGACGCCCAGGGGAAGGGCCTTCTCTGTGGCGGGCCCAGCCCTCTGGAACGACCTTCCCCCTGATATCAGGACAACCACGGACCTCCGCTCCTTCCGCTTAAAATTAAAGACACACTTTTTTCGCCTGGCCGGCCTTGGGTAGTCTCTTTTTAGGTTAGGGGTTTTAGGGGTAATTTTTAGTTTAGTTTATGGGTTTTAGCGCAGGATCAATTTAATCCATTTTTAATTTTGTATTTTGTATTTTGTCTGTGGTCTTATTTGTATTTTTAATTGCCTGTGCCCCACCTCGAGTCCCCTTGGGGAGAGAGAGCGGGATATAAAATTAAATTATTATTATTATTATTATTATTATTATTATTATTATTATTATTATTATTATTAATGGTGAAATCCTGGCCTGGGCCAGCCTCAGGATTTACTTCACCAACTTTTTTGGGGATAAAAGATTGATTCAGGAAGAAAACCCAATTGAGAAGATCATAACGAGCAGATCCCAGTCCATCAGCTGAGAACGAGACTTCATCTCCAGCACTGTTGTTGAATTGCACATTATTCAAATAGGGAAGAATCTAAAAGAAAGGAGACCTTCAGAAATTGGAGTATGTGGGCTAGAGGTACAAATGAGACATCATGACTTCTATCATCACTGTTAGGAGTATACTCCTATTGTTTGGTAGGCAATAAATATATACCATGATGACAAAAGGTCTTTGTTGCTTTAAATGCTTGAATGTAATCAGCAACTGTAATTATACAATAAGAGGAAAGCAGAAGAGCTCATTCTCTCTCTCTGCTCAATTGCTCTCTGCTCACTGACTGACATTGACTGACTGATTGATTGAAGAAGGAAGAATCATGAATTGTGACTGTAAGCAATTGTTTGTTTGTTAAGGACTTTGTTTGATTCAATATCTACTATCACTGCTTGTGAAGCAGTAGGTTAGGTTTACACTCCAGTAAAGCTACTTGTTTTTTTACTAACAGTATCTGAGACTCTATTCATGTGTATACTAGCAATGGGTTTTCTCTAGCTGCACATTTCGCTGCACAATTTTCTTGAGAAAATGGGTTTATGTCTGAGAAACTAGAGTTCTCTTGGTGAAGATCTGAAGAATCAAGAGTAATGCCAAATATTTAACTCTGGAACTATAAAAGTTTCTCCTTATTACTGGGCATGTTTCCAATTCCAATTTCATTCAAATACAATACACCCCAAAAGTTTAACTCAATATTCAAAACTTAATTATAGACTACACTCAGGTTCAGATAATTACTTTGGCCCACGTCTTGTTAATTGACAAATGAATTTTAGAAATTAATAATTTCTATCACAACCATGGAACATTCCATGGACTTTAAAGACCAATGTTCTGACAGACAAACACAATTCAAAGCACACGAAAGATGTCTCCTCAAATGGTGACCAAAAGTGTGTAACCAAATTGCCAAGTTCAGAGCCCATAACAGCAGCCTAACTACCAACCTGAGCTACTAATCTTCAAATACATTCCACTGACTTTCTCTAGTTCCATGATGGCTAACCTATGGCACGGGTGCCACAGGTGGCACACGAAGCCATTTGTGAGGGCACCCAAAGCATTGCCCTGTCAGATCCAATACACATGAGCATGCTGGCCAGCTGATTTTCGGCCTTGATTTTCAGCCATTTTTTGCCCTCCTGAAGCCTACAGAGGGAGGAAAATGCCCCAACGGGCAACCTGGAAGTCCATTCCTGAACTTCTGTTTTGTGTGTTGGGCCTTTTTTGCCCTCCTAGGGCTCCTAGAAAGCTTCTGGAGCCTTGGGAGGGTGAAAAATGGACCTACCGGGCCCACCAGAAGTCAGAAAATGGGCTTTTTCTGGCCTCTGGGGGAGGCCATTTTTGCCCTCCTCAGGCTCCAAAAAAGCCGTGGGTACATGCACTGAACAGCAGGGGGTGTCACTCATGTATTCTCAGGGGGCACAGCATGGGAGGCATTAAATTATGGGCACACAAGCGTGCAGAATAGCGCGAGCATGTGTGCTTTAGGCACTCGAGGTGAAAAAAGTTTGCCATCACTGCTCTAGTTCATAGTCAAAGGTATGCAGGAAGCAGGCCTGAGTACATGGGATCATGGGGAAGGAAGCACCAGCTCTTGTTGATCAGTTAACTGTCCAGAGAGACCAAATCAAACTCAAGCAAGCATTGAACGAGATCTCAGAACCACTGAACTATATCTTTCAGAGATCCTGGAGGACCGGGGAACTGCCAGAAGACTGGAAAAGAGCTGATGTGGTTCCCATCTTCAAAAAAGAAAAAAAAACAGATCCAGGAAACTATAGACCCATCAGCCTGACCTCAATACCAGGAAAGATTCTGGAAAAGATAATTAAACAACAAATAAGTGAACACCTAGAAGCAAACAAAGTAATAGCCAAAAGCCAACATGGGTTTGTCAAAAACAGATCATGCCAGACGAATCTAATTGCATTCTTTGACAAAGTGACAAAATCAGTGGACCAGAGGAATGCTGTTGATATAATTTATCTGGACTTCAGTAAGGCATTTGATAAAGTAGACCATAACCTACTATTAGATAAAGTAGAAAATTGTGGGTTAGACAGCACCACCAGCAAATGGATTCGCAACTGGCTGACCAACCGCACTCAACGTGTAGTCCTCAATGGAACTGCATCTACATGGAAGGAAGTATGCAGTGGAGTCCCCCAAGGCTCTGTTTTAGGCCCAGTACTCTTTAACATCTTCATCAACGATTTGGATGAGGGGATAAATGGGGAACTCATCAAATTTGCAAACGACACCAAGCTGGCAGGAATAGCCAACACTCCAGAAGATAGGCTTAAAATACAGAAGGATCTAGACAAACTTGAACATTGGGCACTATGCAATAAAATGAAATTCAATTGTGAAAAAAGTAAGGTCCTACATATAGGCAAGAAAAACAAAATGCACAAGTACAGTATAGGTGGTACTTTGCTCAATAGTAGCAACTGTGAGAGGGATCTAGGAATCCTAGTGGACAACCATTTGAATATGAGCCAGCAGTGTGCAGCAGCTGCCAAAAAAGCCAACACAGTTCTAGGCTGCATAAACAGAGGGATAGAATCTAGATCACGTGAAGTGTTAATGCCACTGTATAGTGCCTTGGTAAGGCCACACTTGGAATACTGCATACAGTTTTGGTCGCCACGATGTAAAAAAGACATGGAGACTCTGGAAAGAGTGCAGAGAAGAGCAACCAAGATGATTAGGGAACTGGAGACTAAAACATATGAAGAACGGCTGCAGGAGCTGGGTATGTCTAGTTTGATGAAGAGAAGGACCAGGGGAGACATGATAGCAGTGTTCCGATATCTCAGAGGGTGCCACAAAGAAGAGGGAGCCAAACTATTCTCCAAGGCACCTGGGGGCAGGACAAGAAGCAATGGGTGGAAACTGATCAAGGAGCGAAGCAACTTGGAACTAAGGAGAAATTTCCTGACAGTTAGAACAATTAACCTCTGGAACAGCTTGCCTCCAGAAGTTGTGAATGCCCCAACCCTAGAAGTCTTTAAAAAGATGTTAGATAGCCATTTGTCTGAAATGGTATAGGGTTCCTGCCCACGCAGGGGGTTGGACTAGAAGACCTACAAGTCCCAACTCTGCTATTGTATTGTATTGAAGACATTTTAGGACTTTATAAATATCTTTCCTCTATGGAACTTACTTCTTTTTTCTTCCTCTAACCTCTTTCAGTGAAATATTATTCTTAATTCACATTTGTTTTTTATAATTGCTGTTTGGATTTGCTTTGAGATGGATTGATATGGGAGCATGCAGACAATGAATCAGTAACGGAAGAAATTCACATGGGGAGCTTCCTCTGTAAGAAGCCACAGAAATTACCTGCCATGTTTACTCAATGGATAATTTGTGATTCGATATACAATTGTAAGTGATGATTATGGAAATAATGCACAAAAATCTGATATATATGTATGTATGTATGTATGTATGTATGTATGTATGTATGTATGTATGTATGTTTTGGTTTATTTGGGTCTTTTCCCATGTAAAATTAAATGATTTGGCTTTTTACAAGGGAAAAGATCCAAATAAACCAAAACCTACATACCTATACCCGTGAAAATCTACAAAAACTAATATATATATAATCCCAGTGGGGTGTGGCCAATGGATGAGAGCTAATAAGCTCGAAATAGATCTATCATGGTCTCTCAAATTTAAATTTATTGATCAGCTCATAAAACTAACGCACATATCTAAAAAAATTTACACAACGTAATTCATGGTTCTCTGTCTAGATGGTCTCTGGTGATGAGCCGAAAGGCAGAGAGGGAAACAGTATGTCTCCTCCCTTAATGGGGCCCTAACAGGAAGTTGTGAAAACAATTATCTATCTATCTTTCTGTCTGTCTGTCTGTCTGTCTATGTCTATGTCTATGTCTATGTCTATGTCTATGTCTATGTCTATGTATATGTATATGTATATGTATATGTATATATATATATATAAGACATTACCTGCCATGACTGGATATTTGAGATCTTCTTTCCAAGCCTCATCATGGTTGATCGGGCTCTGGATCCATACACTGCATGTAAAGCATGTGCCACAGCATAAACGGCATTGTAGATATTGTAACTTTCACCTGTCATGCTCATTTCAAACACGTAAGATGGCAGATCCTTCAAATTCTCCTTTCCTGTACATTGTTTTTCCCCCTTTGGAGGAGACTTGCCTTGTTTGTGAATCTTGCACTGAAAGACATATTCCCAAAATAGAGGGAGAAAGACGTCTCCTTGTGGGTTCAAGGGGTCTAAAGATAGAACAAAATGACTGAATTCTGAGACCTCCCCAATGTGGTCCCTAAAATGCAAGGTTCCATGGAAAGGCTTTATCATTTGTGATACGTCTTTAGACTCTACCACACTAAGTTTCCAATGTGAAGTTAAGATCCAAACTTTCAGAAAGGATGTCTTCCTCCGTATTTCAAAAAACCGCAAAGACATCTGTACATTGATCACAATGTTGGAGTCTCCAAACAGAATGAATACTTCAATTTTAAACCATGTTTGGAAAATGGGAAATAACTTTTTCATTGCAATATAACTATCATCCAATTTGAATGTTTCACTGAAGGCCAGACAGATCTCCTTCTCCTTAAGCATCGGCATCAGAGTTGAAATGAAACGTTCTCCACTGTCATCTTCAGGGGCCAGAAGCCCAACCCAGTTCCACTGGAAATGCAGGAGCAGCTGGACTAATCCCACATACTGAGGAGATTCCTTGGAATTAATCCAGAAGAAGGAAGGATAAATTCTTCTCTCTCCCTGAGAGAACTCAAAGCCAACACCGAGCTGGAGAAAAAGAGATTCTTTTTTCAAAGACAAAGTAAAGGTTGATGTTGACTTTTGGGATCACCATTGTGTGGCTGATGGCTCCAGTGGTCAGGCTGAATCACCGTGAGTGGAAAGTTTAAGTACCTTCCATTCTTAGGAAGAGCCAACCGTTACCCCTTTTGGTTAGTTGTAATATGTAAAGACAAGAGAAGAAACCATCAACCTGATAAAGGGCACTAAAAAATGTCTAGCCTTTTATAAAATATAAACTAAGAGTCACAATCTTATCATATTCCTCCCTCCAAAAAAACCTACCTTTGGTTCCTCTTTGGCTTCTCAGTATGCTTCTGATCTTTCTCTACTCCTTACTGTCTCCAACAAACGTGTCTTACCTGTGGGACCTTAAAGATGCTGAAGATGGAGGACATCAGCCTTGAGAATTTGGCATTGAGACCACCAATGACGGACAGCAGAGTGTCCTGCTGGTAACATTTGTAACCTGGAACTACTTGACCTTGTGAGGAGAGCATAGAGAGGCTGTTCAAGGAAATAATTATCTCCCTCTGGAAATGGTGATAGATGTGGAAGCCAAGGGTGATATTGGGGAGCATAAGAAAATCTTTATTGACCTCTGAGATAGCAAACATCAAAGCAAAGAACTGCTGGTAATTACCTGGGATGACCCTATAGTGAGAAAAAGATTGGCGAACATTATAGAAAGCTTGTGTCACTGTTTTCTGTTTTTTGGGGGGGTGGGGAGATTGGGGCAGAAAATCCCAATTTTCATTGGGCTTGGCTTTTTTCAAGGATGACTTTGTGAGAAAAGAGATTAGCCTTTCCATAGATATCATGGCCTCTTTTCTACTCTCTATCACCCCTGCCATATTCTCTTTGCTGCAGTGGCTGCAATCCTTCCCCACTGCTCCTTTTTCATGCTAATAATTTACGGTCTCTCACTTGGAACAGCTTCTTCAGGTGTGGTAAATGTTGCTGAGCCCAGGACTACAGTGTGGGTCACCTCATAGATGTACTGAAATCCACTATTCATAAGCAACGTTGATTCTAACATTGAGAAGGATTTTACAACTCTTGGACACTTGAAAATGATCGAGTTTTATTTTAGTTTCCCACTACAGCTTATTATTCAATTTAATATTTTAAATATTTTAATAATTTATAATGTGTTGTTCCTCTCTACTTTTTTTTGTTCTTTATCATCTTCCTGATGAAGAACTCTGGAATGATTGAGAATTCCAACCTATTTCAAGAGCTTGGTACTTTATTGAGAAAACACAAAATGTGAACTACACTAGGACAGTGCAAAAGACTAGAACTGTTGTTTCTAAAAGGGCTCCCAGAATTAAAAGCAAAGAGAACATTTGTCTGTATATTTCTCCTCCAACTGAAACTTACGCAATATATTCGGGAGGTGTCACTGAATTAAAATTTGGGACATCAGACTTTAAAGTGATTCCCTTGGGCAAATTCCCACCAGTAATGAAATCACTAGGACTATAGTAGTTTTCATCCAAATTGATATAATTCCTGAACACACATATGGGTTGCAGCCTCTTCATTATAGTTGGAGCCAGGAGGCAGAAGAGCATCATCATCAGTGGTAACATGACTCCTGCCCGATCATTCTTATCACCTTCCCTGCTAGAACAGAATTCAAGGTTTATGCAGAAATTGGTTTGAAGGTTGCTCCTGAAATCTCACCAGATCTTTAGCAGATCAGACACCACCTGTGCCACCTGGGTGGTACCAGGACAAATTGATATCAACAATGCTTCCTCTTACCCATCTTTGGGCCATGACCATAGAGGAAACAAAGGCATGTGAATCTCTTCAAACCCAAAAGTGAGCTCTTTTCAAGACAGGCTAAAGTGACATGTCCTGCCCCTATTTAGAGAACTCAGACATATTTTTAAAGCAGATTTTACCTTGATATTTTTTTTACCTAGAAATCCACAGGGGATACACTAAGAATTACTGTACTTCTGATAATTGCAAGGAACAGCAATTGTTCTACCCAAATAGCAATAGCTATTTCTCACCAGAATGAGAAAAAAATGTTTATATTTCTTGTAATGCACAGAGCAGATGGAGTCATTGTGAAGTTGTGAATTTGATCTCCATGAAACTGACCCCCTTCATACAAGAGGAATTTGTTTTTTTTAAAACAATAATTTTATTGGTTTTACAAATTTTTAAAGGGAAAAAGGGTATATAGGATATACATAGAAATATTTTAGGGCTTCCATGTCGGAGGTGCTGGCCGCCTCAGAGACTTCATACAAATTTTTTTAAATATAAGGTGGAAAGAAATACATACATATCATATCATAAATTCGATGCAATCAATCATTTGTTTCTATTAGCATCCGTTAGGAATTACAATGTATATAAAAAGAAATAAAAATCATTTTTGTGATCTGAGTCTTTTTGCTATTGTGTCTTCTTCTTCCTTTCCACCAGTAGGCGGAGCCATGGCCCCTCCCGTTCCCTCATTTTCATCCTCCAGGATTGAGGAGTGTTTTTTAAGAAAGGCTTCTGCATCTTCAATTGTTTTAATTCTTACTCTCCCCCCCTCCCAGAACACCAACATTCCTTCAGGCATTGACCATTTGAACCACACCCCTTCTTTATACAGCTTTTTGGATAAGAAGGAATATTTCCTTCTAATCTCACGAATCTTTTTCGGGATCTGCTTCAATACAATACAATAGCAGAGTTGGAAGGGACCTTGTAGGTCTTCTAGTCCAACCCCCTGCGTGGGCAGGAACCTTATACCATTTCAGACAAATGGCTATCTAACATCTTCTTAAAGACTTCCAGGTCTTTAACTTAATTTTGCAACTAACAACAAGAACACATCATTCCTTAACCTGATAGCCTTAATCTCTCTGGTTTGTAAAGCAAATCTGTTCATTCAGACTTTTTTTGCTTGCTCCTGTTCTATCTAAAGAGACATAAATAGATGGATCTCCTCTTTCTCTGGAAGGTCTATTTCCTCAAAGGTTGATACAGCTACTAGAAGAAGCACTCTCTAAATGATCAAATAAAAGCTTGGACCAGAAGTCCTACTTCCTCAGGAAAAGGTTGGAAGTTGGTTTCCCAATTGGATGTGAAAGTAGAAGGAGAAATGGATGCTGGGGACTAATAAATTATGCCCTCAAACTATCTTTGCTGAAGGTCAGGCAAGGTGGCTTCTTTTGCCAGGGCAGTTTACATCTTTAAACTAAAAGTTCTCCTGAAAAGTATGAGTGCATGTCAATTTTATCAAAAATAACAAAAATATATTGATATTTACTGTAACACCGCTCTTGCGCGAGCTGCACTGGCTACCTGTCGTCTTCCGGGTGTGCTTCAAGGTGTTAATTACCATCTTCAAAGCGCTCCATGGCTCGGGACCTAGCTACCTGCGGGATCGGATCCTGCCCCATACATCCTCACGGCCGATTCGCTCCCACAGAGAGGGACTTCTCCGGGTGCCATCCACTAGACTTTGTCAGCGGGCGACGCCCAGGGGAAGGGCCTTCTCTGTGGCGGGCCCAGCCCTCTGGAATGACCTTCCCCCCGATATCAGGACAACCACGGACCTCCGCTCCTTCCGCTTAAAATTAAAGACACACTTTTTTCGTCTGGCCGGCCTTGGGTAGTCTCTTTTTAGGTTAGGGATTTTTAGGGGTAATTTTTAGTTTAGTTTATGGGTTTTAGCGCAGGATCAATTTAATCTATTTTTAATTTTGTATTTTGTATTTGTCTGTGGTTTTATTTGTATTTTTAATTGCCTGTGCCCCGCCTCGAGTCCCCTTGGGGAGAGAGAGCGGGATATAAAATTAAATTATTATTATTATTATTAATGAATGTCTTCCTTGATTATGGAATATTTATATTTGAATTGTGGTCTACCTGTTTGATTAGAAAATGTCACTTCTGGACAAGCCAAACACTGGTAGCAGCAAACCTGCTTGCCCTCTGGAACATTTCTTCTCTCTCCCACATGGCACCTCTTCGTGGCACACCTGGCAAAGGGCACCTTCTGAAAGGGAAAACAGAAATGCTTGAGAAGGTCTATTCAATGATCATGAATCATTAAATCTCTACATTGACATCTCATTCTTCAAAAGATCTTCCGAAGAACAGATTCACCATAGTGCTGAACCTGGCAAAGTCTAAAATAGAAATACTTGAGATGACCTAAGCAATGAACCTGCTGCATTTGTTCTTTTCCCCATTCCTATTTCCCTCCTTATTCCTACTTCATTGTTCAGAATCTCTTCCAAAGAAAGTTTGCCACCATCTATCAGAAATTAAGAACGTTCCTAACCAATTTAGGCCAATGGCATTCTTGTCAAACCAATGGATGTGGGAGATTGGAACTGGGATCACAGGCTGAAGAGGAAGGATTGTGACTGGACTACAGTGTTGCTAAAAGAAAGAACCCTGAGGATACTGAGCAAAAATGGTCCATGGCAATCACTGTTCCTTGATGTAATTGCATCCTGCATTTCAAGCAGACCTTGTTCCCAAACCTAAACCTTTGTGGAATGACACAAATCAGACCTCAAATGCATTACGTGCAAAGCAGATTTTTCACCAAAAGATGGTCATGATTTATGATTCAATTGATTATTTTTCAAATTAAGAAGATGTTCTGCATCTCAGGAGGAGAATTAATTTTCCCTGAATTTTCAACAGTTCCATGCAGTTCACCTTTGTGGCCCAGATGATTCCATCAGAATTAATGGTGAAATCCTGGCCTGGGGGAGCCTCAGGATTTACTTGCCCAACTTTTATGGGGACTAAAGATAGATTGGGGTGGAGAACCCAGTTGAGAAGATCATAACGAGCAGATCCTGGTCCGTCTTCTGAGAAGGAGACTTCATCTCCAGCACTGTTGTTGAACTGCACTTTGCTGAAAGAAGCAAGAATCTGAAAGAAAGGAGACCTTCAGAATTTGTAGCTAGAGCTACAAATGAGACATCATGGCTTATAACATCACATAATGGTGATCTTGACAAAATGGGTTTATGTTTGAGAAGATAGTTTCATCTCTTGGTGGTAATCTGAAGAATCAGGTGTATTTAACGCTGAAACTAAACATTGTCCCTTCATCACTGTGCATGGTTTCCAACTCCAATTTCATCAAAACACAAGAATTTTAGTTCCACAATCTAAATTTAATTTTAAGCCTTTTCTCTTGAGAAACATGGCTACATGCACTCTCAAACAATTACTTTGGCCCAAGGTCTTTTTAACTTAATTAATTTAATTTTAACGGAAAATGGGTTTCTCTAGCTCATTCTCAAAGGCAAAAGAGTACAGGAACCAGGTTTAATGTACTGGACCATGCAGAAGGAAGCATCTGACATGGTTAGTAACTTCACTATTCAAGAGGTCCTTTCATGTAGAAAATGCTGATGAATTTCAGACCAGAAACCCATTAGGACCACTTTGAATCTTGCTCTGTGCTGTGGTTGTCATAGAAACAGAACAACAGGATCTGATCGGACATTGGAGGTCATTTAGTCCAACCCGTGCTTAAACAACAGACCCTCTACAGTTTCAGACAAGTGGCTATCCTGTCTCTTCTTAACTGAGTCCAGTAATGGGGCTTCTAAACTTCTAAAGGTAAACCATTCATTAGGAAATTTCACCTCAGTTCTAGGTTGCTTCTCTCCTGCATTAGTCTCCATCCATTATTAATCAGAAGCTGTTTTCACACAACAAGCTGAGTAGCACAAAAAATGGTAAACTAAAGAAAAGGGCAGTGTCTCAGATGAATTGGTAAGGGAGCTTGCAGACATTTAATCAGGAACTGAAGAAATTCATATGGGGAGCATCTTATCTAAATGGACTGAGTCAAAAGCCACAGAGCTTACCTGCCATGGCTGGACATCTGAGATCCTATTTCCAAGCCTCTCCATGGTCGGTCGGACTCTGGATCTATACATTGCATGTACAGTGTGTGCCAGAGCATAAACAGCATTGTAGATATTGTAACTTAGTCCTGTCATGCTCCGTTCAAAAGTGTAATTGGGCAGATTCTGCAGATTCTCCTTTCCTGTACATTGTTTTTTCCTCTTTTTAGGGATCTTTCCTGATTTATGGATCTTACAGCCAAAGACAAATTCCCACCATGGAGGGAGAAAGACATCTCCTTGGGGGTTCAAGGGATCCAAAGACAGGAGGAAGTGCCGGAATTCAGAGACATCAACAGAGTGGTCCCTAAAATGCAAGGCCCCATGCAAAGGCATTACATATTTCAATATGTATTCAGATTCTTCCAAGCCAAGTTTCCAATGGGAAGTGAAGATACAAACTTTCCTCAATAATACTTTTTTGTATTTTTCAATGAAATATAATGTCTGTATTACACTGCCAGTAACAGCTGAGTCTGCAAACATCTGGTTCAGAGTAATATCACGATTATCTACTTTCATCATTTCAGTGAAAGCCAGGCAGATCTCCTTCTCCTGGAGCATTGGTGTCAGAGTTGAGACGAAACGTTCTCCCCTGTCATCTTCAGGGGCCAAAAGCCCAACCCAGTTCCACTGGAAGTACAGGAGCAGCTGGACTAAACCCACATACTGAGGAGATTCCTTGGGATTAATCCGGAAGAAGGAAGGATAAACTATTCTCTCTCCCTCAGAGAACTCAAAGCCAACACCCAGCTGGAGAAAAAGAGATTATTTTTTCAAAGACAAAGTAAAAGTTTTATGCTGACTTTAGTAGTGACCATTGTGTGGTTGATGGTCCTTCAGTCAGACTGACTCTCTTTGACTGGCAAACTTAATCTTCTTCCCTTCTTAGCCATTTTTTTTAGTTGTGGTACTTCAGAAGATAACAGAAGAAACCAACAATCTGATACAGAGAATAAATGGCATTAAAATGATGCTACCCTTTAATAAAGAATAAACTAAAATTGACAAGGTCATTATATGCCCCCCTCCAAAGTTTCATCTTTGGCTTCTGCCTGTGCTTTTGATCTTTGTCTATTCCATACTGTATCCAAGAGAGCTCTCTTACCTGTGGGACCTTAAAGATGCTGAAGATGGAGGTCATCTGCTTTGAGGACCTAGTGCTGAGACCACCAATGACGGACAGCAGAGTGTCCTGCAGGTCACATTTGTAACCTGGAACCACTTGGCCTTGTGAGGTGAGTATGGAGAGGCTGTTCCAGGAAATATATATTTCCCTCTGGAAATGGCTATAGATGTGGAAGCCAAGGGTGATGTTGGGGAGCAGAAGAAAATCCTTATTGACCTGGGAGACAGCAAACATCAATGCAAGGAACTGCTGGTAGTAACTGGTGATGTATCTATAATGCAAGAAGCATTGGAGAACATTACAGGAAAGCTTGTGCATGTCTGTAGAATTTGCTTCATTGTTTGGGGCAGAAACTCCCAAATTTCATTGGGTTTGGGTTTTTTCAAAGGATTTCCTTTAACTAAACTTGGATGACTTTGTGAGAAAGGAGACAGGACTTTCCATAGATGCCATGGATTGTGTTATACTCTCTGTCATCCCTGACACATTCAATTTGCTCCAGTATCTGAAATCCTTTCCAACTGCTCCCCTTTCACTGTAATTACTTAAGCTATCTCTTGGAGCAGCTTCCTCAGGTGGGGTAAAGATTGCTGAGCACAGGACTACAGTGGGGGTCACCTCATAGATTTACTGAAGGCCATTAATCACTAGCAATTCTGATTCCAAAACTAAGAGGGATTTTTGTAACTCCTGAACACTTGAATAGTGTTGAGCTTTTATTTGAATTTTCTACCACAAGTTACTGATCAGAGTAATATTATAACTTGACTTCTTCACTAGACCAGCACAGCTTCCCTCTTCATTTTTGTTCTTTATAATTTTCCTGATGAAGAGATTGAGAATTCCAGCCTATTTTAAGAGCTTGCTAATTTATGGAGAATATCACAAAATGTACACTGCACCAAGATAGTTCAAAGCACTAGAATAAGTATTTTTGAAAAAAAAACCTGAATTTAAAGCAAAGAGAACAATTATCTGCATGTTTCCCCTCCATCTGAAACTTACGTGTTAAGTGAAAAAAGCTTAACTGTACTAAAGTCAAAGACAGGAGACGTTTCAATGACTCCCAAGGGCAAATTCCCACCAATAATGAGATCACCAGGCCTGTAGTATCTTCCCTCTAAGCCGATATAACTCTTGCACATACATATAGTTTGCAGTCTCTTCATTGCAGTTGGAGCCAGGAGACAGAAGAACATCAGCATCAGATACAGCATGATTCCTGCCTGGTCAATCTTATCATCTTTCTTCCTAGAACAGAAATCAAGGTTTAGGCCAAAACTGAATTGAAGGTTGCTCCTGAAATCTCACTGGAACTTTAGCAGATCAGACACCACCTGAGCCACCTGGATGGGCACCAGGACAAATTTATATCAACCATGCTTCCTCTTACCTGTTTTTGGGATGTGGCCATGGAGGAAACAAAGGCATGTGAGTCTCTTCAAACCCAGGAATGAGCTTTTTGCAAGACAGGCTAAGGTGACACCTTCTGCCCCTCCCAGCTGGTGAACTCAGAGACATTTTTTAAAGCAAGGTTTATCCTAGAAGATCTTTGTGTCTAGAAATCCCCAGGGGATACATGAAGAATAACTGTTCTTTTGATAATTGCAGGGAAAAGCCATTGTCCCATCATGTTAGCAACAGCCTCTCTTCATGCAGCAGAATGGAAAACATATTTGTGTCTCTTCTTATAATTCACAGAGCAGATGAAGTCATGGAGAAGTTGTGTAAGTGACCTACATGAAAGTGACCCCTGAATACAAGATGGCTCTTGGCTTATGCCCTAGTCTGGACAGATAATATATGTGGTACTTGGGAACAGTGGCACAAGGAGAAATGTAATTTGAGGAAGAATCTCAGGATATTAACTGCAATTTTTTTTGACAAGATTTGCAAATTTCTGTTGCTGTAGCCTAAAGTTAGCAATTTTCATGTGGGTGTCTCTTTTGGTCTTTTGGGGTGCTGGTCCACAAATTGCCAGTTCTTAAATTCTTTCCTTGAAGATTCATTCACAGGACCAGTTGGCATCATTACTACTGTAATAGCATGCCTACTGCACAGCAACCTCTGTGTTTGAGCCTCTGGAGGGCATTTCATGGTTGACTGTGGAGTTCCTCAGACTTAAGGTCTTAAGCAGTGGCGTAGCGTGGGTTGTCATCACCCGGGGCAAGGCAAGTAATTTGCGCCCCCTAACCCGTGGATCAAAAGAGGTCAAAAGAGGATGGGGGCTTTTTTTGTTTGTTTGTTTGTTAAAGCCCCGGGTGGGTCGTGGGCATGACACACCTCAGAGGCTTGCTCTTTTCTGGCTTCCCCCTTTCCCTGCAGAGAAGTGCAAAACTAGACCAAGCCTCACCTAAGAGACGTTGCTGGGAACCCGCCAACCCACGGACGCCCTCTTCTTCTTCACCCGCCCTTTTCCCCGAGCTGCGAAGACTCCCCTCAGCCATTCAAGGCCTAATTTAACCTTGCTAGAGAGACCTAGGAAGACCGGGAAAGGGGAGGGGGGGCGTCTGAATCCCTGCTGCAGGCCTTGCTATTCTAAATTAACCCCTCCCCTCCTCCTCGGGCAGCCCTGAGGAGAGCGGCGGCAGAGTGGGGAAAGCGCGAGCGAGTGAGCGAGTGAGCAAACGGGCGAGCAGGCGAGAGGGGCTGTGGAAAGGAGGGGAGGAGGCGGGGGGTTACCTGCAAAGCGCCGGGGAGCTTGCTGCTTTCTCCTCGGCATGCTGGTGTTGCCGCCGTCTCTTCAGCCGCCCTCCTCCTCCCCCTCCCCCCTCAGCCGCCGCTGGAGAGTTTCCGCACGGGACTCTTCCAATCCCCACTCTTTTCATGCAGAAACAAACAAGACACACAAGACTAACAAAAATGGGGGGGTGGGAGGAAGGGATGGGGAAAGGGAGCAGCAGCCCAAGGGCTTCTTCTGCCACTTCCAAGGCCGCTTGGGGGGAGCCGGCGGGAGGGGCGGGGGATCCCAGCCCCTCCTCATTCCCTCCCACTTGGGGAAGGGAGCCCATCCAAATCAAGGGGGAAAGATTTGCGCTTTGAAACAGCGGAGAAACTTCCTTCTGCCTCCCCCTCCCCAATTTATCTCTTCTTTCCTCTCTTCTTCTTTCTCTTTCTCTCTCTCTCTCTCTTTCCCAACGGGCGCCCCCCTCCTCTTCCCCCCCCTCCCCGTGCCGCCTCCTCCTCCTCCTCCTCCTCTTTTCCCTCCCTCCTTCCCCCCACTCTCCCATAGCTTTGGCGTGCTCGCTGCGTCGGGAAGGAAAGGAAAGGCGCTCCTTGCAACAATTTGGATTTTTTTGTGTTTTGCTTTTCATTGCCCCCCCCCAAGCCAAAACTGTTGCAAAAGAAGCTCTGACAGCTCCGAGCCCAGCGCCATCCGTCGAGCCGCGCCGGGGATCAAACGCGGGTTTTGAAGTGTTTAAATGTATTATTCATGCCGCCCAAGAGATGCCATCTAGGGGGCTTTTTGGATTGGGCAGGGGGCTGCCCGAGCGCGCCCCCCCAGATGTTGCGCCCGGTGCGGCCGGCACCCCCTGCACCCCCCACGCTACGCCTCTGGTCTTAAGAGATGTCCATTTGCCATCCCTGGGGTAGGCCTTAGAGGTATTTCAGCATGGCCACCATCCTTCTTAGATCAACTCTTTCAATGTGATCTGAGGAGGAGTTATCCTGGTCCTCTTTGTCATGGCCAGATCATGGCCTGATGATTTTGAGATTCTTTTATGCTGTCCTTCTCTGCAGGTGGGATAGATCTATTTGACTAGTCCCCTCTTAGTGATTGATGAAGTTCCAAAGGGAACTGGGGATGATACCCCAGGCTCTTCTGCATGGTCCTTTTGAGACCTTGGACACTATCTGGAATAGGAAAGCTACTGAGGCCTTGGATGGGATCCCTCACATGCAGCCTCTCTTGGTCCATAGTTCCCAACAGGCCCCATGATTCAATTGAGGGAGCTGAGAAGGATTAAGAGACACCTAGAATTCTGCTGAAGGAACATGAGGGGAGCATCTGACTGAACATGAGCAGGGGTGCCAAACTTCATTTCATTGAATGTCATATCAGAATTGCTGTTGCCCTCAGGGGAACCAGGCAGGGGAGCATCACCGGGTGGTTGTGGCTAGTTGGGTGAGTATGGCCACTTTGATGTCCCTCATGTCAGGGGTTTGGACCAGAGTGGGTCCCAGGCCCTGATCCACTGGAGGAGTCTCAACAGCCCTCTCAGACCACATGGGCAGTTCCTGGATGGCAGAATGGGCTGCCTGGGGCCCTGAGTGGAACGCACCCAACACTTGAGTTCCAAGGGTGCTGGGCTCTACTGCCCAGTCCCACTTTCCTGAGGGGATGCCCGGGCTTGCTTTCCTCTGATCCTGGCTGCTGCTGCTGCTGCTGCTGCTGGAGAGGGCTGATGCTTGTGATGAGGTGCAAGGTGAGGTAGGAAGCATATCTGTGGTGTCCTGGCTGCAGAGCCCTGAGATACATGGGTGCAAGGCATATGGGTCAATTCTGGGACTGTGCTCGGGTGGGCAGTGTGGAGAGCTGCCTCTTGTGGATGGGGCCTTCCCACCCTCCTGGACTCACAATTCATTCTAGTTGGGACTAGGTGGCCATTTGCATAATTTCTTATATTGTGCCAGTTGGAGGTTTTCCTGAATGAGGAGCCCCTCGTGTACTCAGTCCCTCTTGCCCTGGTCCTCTTGCCTTTGGATCCATGCAATGGACTCTCCATAGGGCTCCCTTTGAAGGGCCTTTGGAAGCTGCAGCTGGTGCTGAAGGAAGCAATGTCTCCTTCTCTTAGAATGGCCCATGGAATAGCCCTATTTTTCTAGCTGCCTTGGTTTCTGCTCTGCATCCTTTGTGTCCAACTGAAGGTTTGGGTGATCCCATGGAAAGTCCTCCATGGCATCCTCTATGAAATAATAAACACGTCTTTTTTGGGTTTAACATTTTTATTAGGTTATAAGATAAAATGAATAATACAAAAGTAAATAGGAAGACAGAATGTGTGTGAGGGAGAAACAGGGAGAGAAAAGTGAGGAGAAATTGAGGAAAATAAAAGAAGAAACATTGACTTTCGACTCAAATTAATAATATTAATATCAAAGCACATTTTTTAAATTTTTCTCTAATAATATTAGTGAGACGTTTCTATAAAAACATATCAATCTAATGGGTAAAATCCAAAATCAAAGTTTCAATTTTTCCACTTCAAGCAGAAAGTTCAGAAGTGGTCTCCATGTGGAAACAAAGGCACTTATATTCTTTCCTTTAACCAAAATGATCAATTTTGCCTCTTCTGCCAAATCCATCAGCTTCTGTAGCCCTTCATCCATAGTGGGAATCTAATCATCCTTCCATTTCTGTGCATATAAGAATCTTGCTGCTGTCAACATATATAAGGTCAAACATTTTATCCAGATCTTTTTCCATTAAACCCAAAAGAAAAGTTTCTGGTTTCATTTTTATTTTTGTTTTAAGAATTTTCTCTATTATATTATGAATCTTACTCCAAAATTTCTTTGCTTTATCACATGGTCAGCTCTTCTTTAATCTCCTGCCATTGGGAAGGAGATATAGAAGCACAGGCAGATGCACAAACAGGCTGGAGAACAGTTTTTATCCATGGGCTGTCAGACTCCTGAATGAAAAATAATTCTACAACAACATAGTAGGATTGATTTGCAGGTCCGGCGCCATGTGCAATAAGTTGACATGGTGCATTATGGCTGGGTGTTTATTAGCAGGATTCACTGGAGTCGGGATTTTCTGTCTTACACTGTGTGTTGTATTGTGTTGGGGGGGGGGGAAGATGCAAGAAGGGAGGATCACTCAATCTCATAATACACATATTGTATTCTGACAATAAAGGCTTGAATTGAATTGATGTCTACCATAAATGGTAAAAAGTTGCTTTTTAGCTTTCATACTTCCAACATTCATTTGAAATATCTTTATACATTCTGAATAACTTATCTGGTGTTAAATACTAGTAATACATCATATTAAAAAAATATTTTATATTATAGTTTAGTGTAAATTTTAAACCTTTCATCCACATATTTTCCCATTGTTCAAGCATCAATTATATCCAAAATTCCTTGCCCACTGAATCATACAATGTTTTACATGTTCACTTTCCAAATTCAATTCCAATAACATTTTATAAATCTTACTAACAATGTGCTCATCACTACCATACAGTAGGATTTCCAATTCATTTTTAGCAAAATCAAACCCACACTTCTTTTTATCTGATTTAAACCTCAGGCGCTTTGGAGAATAGAAGAGGGAGTCAAACTATTCTCCAAAGCACCTGAGGGCAGAACAAGAAGCAATGGGTGGAAACTAATCAAGGAGAGTAGCAACTTAGAACTGAGGAGGAATTTCCTGACAGTTAGAACAATTAATCAGTGGAACAGCTTGCCTCCAGAAGTTGTGAATGGCCCAACAATGCAAGTCTTCAAGAAGATGTTGGATAGCCATTTGTCTGAAATGGTATAGTGTTTCCTGCCTAGGCAGGGAGTTGGACTAGATGACCTCCAAGGTCCCTTCCAACTCTGCTATTGTATTATTGCATTATTGTATTATTATTAAACCATCAACCTGATAAAGAGCACTAAAAAAATGTCTAGTCTTTTATAAAATATAAACTAAGAGTAACAATCTTATCATATTCCTCCCTCGCTCCAAAAAACCCTACCTTTGGTTTCCTCTTTGGCTTCTCAGTATGCTTCTGATCTTTGTCTACTCCTTATTGTGTCCAACAAATGTGTCTTACCTGTGGGACCTTAAAGATGCTGAAGATGGAGGACATCAGGTTTGAGAATTTGGCATTGAGACCACCAATGATGGACAGCAGAATGTCCTGCTGGTCACATTTGTAACCTGGAACTACTTGACCTCGCGAGGAGAGCATGGAGAGGCTGTTCAAGGAAATAATTATCTCCCTCTGGAAATGGTGATAGATGTGGAAGCCAAGAGTGATATTGGGGAGCATAAGAAAATCTTTATTGACCTCTGAGATAGCAAACATTAAAGCAAAGAACTGCTGGTAATTACCTGGGATGACCCTATAGTGAGAAAAAGATTGGTGAACATTATAGAAAGCTTGTGTCACTGTTTTCTGTTTTTTTTTGGGGGGGGGGTGGAGGTTGGGGCAGAAATTCCCAATTTTCATTGGGCTTGGCTTTTTTCAAGGATGACTTTGTGAAAAAAGAGATTAGCCTTTCCATAGATATCATGGCCTCTTTTCTACTCTCTATCACCCCTGCCATATTCTCTTTGCTGCAGTGGCTGCAATCCTTCTCCACTGCTCCTTTTTCATGCTAATAATTTAGGGTCTCTCTCTTGGAGCAGCTTCTTCAGGTGTGGTAAATGTTGCTGAGCCCAGGACTACAGTGTGGGTCACCTCATAGATGTACTGAAATCCACTATTCATAAGCAACGTTGATTCTAACATTGAGAAGGATTTTACAACTCTTGGACACTTGAAAATGATCGAGTTTTATTTTAGTTTCCCACTACAGCTTATTATTCAATTTAATATTTTAAATATTTTAATAATTTATAATGTGTTGTTCCCCTCTACTTTTTTTTGTTCTTTATCATCTTCCTGATGAAGAATTCTGGAATTATTGAGAATTCCAACCTATTTCAAGAGCTTGATACTTTATTGAGGAAACACAAAATGTGAACTACACTAGGACAGTGCAAAGACTAGAACTGTTGTTTCTGAAAGAGCTCCCAGAATTAAAAGCGAAGAGAACATTTGTCTGTATATTTCTCCTTCAACTGAAACTTACACAACGAATTCGGGACGTATCTCTGTATTAAAATTTGGGACATCAGACTTTAAAGTGATTCCCTTGGGCAAATTCCCACCAATAATGAAATCACTGGGACTATAGTAGTTTTCATCCAAATTGATATAATTCCTGAACACACATATGGGTTGCAGCCTCTTTATTATAGTTGGAGCCAGGAGGCAGAAGAGCATCATCATTAGTGGTAACATGACTCCTGCCCGATCATTCTTATCTCCTTCTCTGCTAGAACAGAATTCAAGGTTTATGCAGAAATTGCTTTGAAGGTTGCTCCTGAAATCTCACCAGATCTTTAGCAGATCAGACACCACCTGTGCCACCTGGGTGGTACCAGGACAAATTGATATCAACAATGCATCCTCTTACCTGGTGGGAATTGCGGAGACCTGGCTGGGCCACGAGGGAGGACTTTCCCTCGTAGAAATGTGCCCACCAAGTTACCACGCGTTTCATCAGCCATGGGCCCTAGGCAGGGGTGGAGGGGTAGCGGTTATTGTTAGGGATGGTCTTGAGCCGAGAGAGACCACTGTACCACAGACCACCGGCTGTGAGTCCCTCTGCGTGAAGTGGGGCACAAGGAGGCAGTTGGGCATGCTGATTGTGTACCTGGCTCCCCGCTATGTGTCAGCAGCCCTGCCCCAGCTCCTCGAGGTGATCGCCGAGATGGCGGTTGAGACCCCCAGACTGGTAGTCATGGGGGACTTCAACCTGCCATCTGTGGGCGAATCATCAGAGGTAGCTCGGGAGTTCATGGCCTCCATGACAGCCATGGACCTGACCCAAGTAACTCAGGGCCCCACACACGAGGGAGGACACACACTGGATTTAATTTTTGTCTCTGGTCAGTGGAATAGTGATCTGGGTATAGGGGACGTAGCCATTATACCCCTGTCATGGTTAGATCACTCACTTTGCCGGCTCGACTTTCCAATCGCTACACCCCACGATCGCTACACCCTGAATCACCTAAATGGTTCCGCCCCAGGGCGTCCTCCTTGATGCACGGCTGTCCATGGAAGATCAAGTGACGGCCATAGCCAGGAGGGTGTTTTACCAGGTTTGCCTGGTTCGCCAGTTGCATCCCCTATTGGACCAGGCTGCCCTTTTGCACAGTCACTCATGCACTCGTGACATCCCGACTGGACTACTGCAAAACAACTACATGGGGCTCCCCTTGAGGTGGACCCGAAGACTGCAGCTTGTCCAGAATGCAGCCGCATGGGTAGTTATTGGGAACCTCTAGGTTTTCCCATGTAACACCGCTCCTGCCCGAGCTGCACTGGCTGCCTGTTGTCTTTCGGGTGCGCTTCAACGTGTTGATTATCATCTTTAAAGTGCTCCATGGCTCGGGACCTAGCTATTTGCGGGATCGCATCCTGCCCCATACATCCCTTTGGCCGATTCGCTCCCACAGAGAGGGACTTCTCTGGGTGCTGTCCACTAGGCTATGCCAGCAGGCGACGCCCAGGGGAAGGGCCTTCTCTGTGGCCGGCCCGACCCTCTGGAATGACCTTCCCCTCGAAATTAGAACAACTATGGACCTCGGCTCCTTCCGTCAAAAACTAAAAACTCACTTCTTCTGCCTGGCCGGCTTGAGTTAATTGGGTTAATTGACCGATTTGGTCCTCTTCGGAAAAGGGCGGGGTATAAATCTAATAAATAAAATAAATTTACCTCTAGCTGAATATTCAAACTGTTTTATTAAGGATTTTTAGGGGTATTAGTTTTAGATAGTTTGGGATTTTAGCGCAGGGTCTAGGTTTAATTTATTTTAAATTGTATTATAATGTTTGTTGTTTATATGTGTATTTTTTAATTCCCTGTGCACCGCCTCGAGTCCCTTCGGGGAGAAAGAGCGGTTTACAAATTAAATTATTATTATTATTATTATTATTATTATTATTATTATTATTATTATTATTATTATTATTATTATTATTATTATTATTATTATTATTATTATTATTATTATTATTATTATTATTATCATTATCATTATCATTATCATTATCATCATCATCATCATCATCATCATCATCATCATCATCATCATCATCATTATTATTATTATTATTATTATTATTATTATTATTATTATTATGTACACAGATATGTATCTTCCCAAACAACCAGTTTCTAAGCCCTTCTTTAACAATTATCTGTAAGCTATTTGAACAAGTAAGATCACATCTGTGTCTTACTCCTTACTCAATAATAAATGAGTCATGATATATTCACACACATCCTTCCTTCCTTCATTATTTCCATCCATCTGCACATCCTCTCTTCTTCATAATATTTCAAAAAGTAGTAAGAATAGCAGCCATTAATGTCTATTTCACATAATATATATATTAATAGTGTGTGTGTGTGTGCATATGTATGTAGATAGATAGATAGACAGACATATACATATATTGTATATACACATAAGGAGAGAGAGATATAGTTAAATATATATAGTTAAATTAAGTTAAAAGAGTTAAAAACAATCATTTAAATTGTAGAATTAAATCTCAATGTTCATTTCCATGTTTATCATTAAAGCTACTCTGGGGCAAACTGACAAAATGTATCCAAGGTCAAAATAAAAATCCCCAAATCCCATATGAATCACAGATTTTTGTGCTTCATTATATTTTCCCTACAATTCATATGTGGCCTCAGTAAGATAATGTAGCACTTGGGGGAAAAGATGCAAACCAAGAGACCAGCCCCAGAAGACAAGATGGAGAAGATCTCCACGGCCACCATGGATTTCCCTTTGGTGCTCAGGTAGGTGGGGAGGAAAGTGATCCAAACACTGCAAAATACCAGCATGCTGAAAGTAATGAACTTGGCTTCGTTAAAGCTGTCAGGCAATTTCCTAGCTAGAAAGGCCACTGTGAAACTGACAAAGGCCAAAAAACCTAGATAGGCAAGGACAACGTAAAACATGAAAGCTGAGCCCTGCTTACATTCCAAGATAGCCTCTCCAAACACAGAATGAAAGTCCAAGTTAGGAAATGGGGGAGATGTTATCAACCAGGTGGCACAAAGAAGGGCTTGGACCAGAGGACAGGCTATGACAATGGAGTTAGTCAGTGGTTTTCCTAAGAGTTTCCCTGTCTTGTTCCCAGGTTTAGTGGCCATAAATGCCAGAACCACCATGACAGTTTTTGCCAACACAGAGGAAACTGCAAGGGAAAAGAGAATGGCAAAGGAAGTTTGTCGGAAGAGACAGGTGAGCTTCCTGGGTTGGCCAATGAACAGGAAGGAGCAGAGGAAACAGAACAGGAGGGAGACCAGGAGGATGTAGGAGAGATCTCGGTTGTTGGCCTTGACAATAGGTGTTTCATGATGTTTAAGGAAAATCACCAGCACTGCCAATGTGATCATAGACAGAAAAAGAGCGAGACATAATAAAATGCATCCCAGGGTGTCTTGATAGGCAAGGAAGTGGATCCTCTTGGCAATGCAGTGGTCCTTGTGTTCATTGGGGTATCTGTCTTCTGGGCAGAGATCACAATGGGCTGCATCTGAAATCAAGAGTCTATTTTTAAGGATTTCAGGGGCATCTACAATGAGTCTTATCCGTCCCTTCAGGGTGACAGGATCACCTCCAGTATTGGCACATTCACAACTTCTGGAGGCAAGCTGTTTCACTGATTAATTGTTCTCACTGCCAGGAAATTTCTCCTTAATTCTAAGTTGCTTCTCTCCTTCGTTAGTTTCCACCCATTGCTTCTTGTTCTACCCTCAGGTGCCTTGGAGAATAGTTTGACTCCCTCTTCTTTGGGGCAGCCCGTCAAATATTGGAACACTGCTATCATGTCTCCCCTGGTCCTTCTTTCTATTAAACTAGACATACCAAGTTCCTGCAACCGTTCTTCATATGTTTTAGTCTCCAGCCCCCTAATCATCTTTGCTACTCTTCCCTGCACTCTTTCTAGTGTCTCAGCATCTTTTTTACATTGTGGTGACCCAAATTGGATGCAGTATTCCAAGTGTGGCCTTACCAAGGCCTTATAAAGTGGTATTAACACCAAGTGATCATGATTCTATCCCTCTGTTTATGCAGCCTAGAACTGTGTTGGCTTTTTTATCAGCTGCTACACATGAGCATGAGCTTCGCTCACATTTAAGTGGTTGTCCACTAGGACTACAAGGACTACAAGATCCCTCTTACAGTTACTACTGTTGATTCAGGTAACAGATATACTGTACCTGTGCATTAGGTTTTTCTGTGTAACTTGTCCATTTTTCTGGGTTGAAAGACTAGCAAAACAAGAGAGGAAAGGACATGCAACTGTATATTGAATATTGCAAAGTGTCCCCCCCCCCCTTCAAAAGTGGTTCACTGGGAAATTGATTATAGGAGGGAGAAAGGAAAGGAAATTGCAGAGATAATATAACATTGAGAACTTTCTTGGTCAGCGTCTCATTTTGTATTTCAAATCTGCCCATTCAGATTTTTTTCTCCTCCAGGGGAAGGTTAGTAGAGAGGAATAGTTCAATCTCTTATTTTTTGTATAGGTCTATCAATTTTCTGGGAGATTAGTAGTGCTGAAAAAAGAAGCAACACCTATTGTGAAAAGATTGGTAACTATTCTTCCAATGGCATGTGAAAGTAGGAGAAGAAAGGCTAGTTAGGGTACCCATAGGTGGTTTACTAATTGCATAAGTTGGACACTGATGGTGTTCTAATACTAGAGGGTGTGCCATAGAGAGGAGGGGGGGGTCAAGCTATTTTCCAAAGCACCTGAAGACCAGACAAGGAATAATGGATGGAAACAGAGCAAGGAGAGAATCAACCTGGTAATTTTTTGATAATGAGAACTATCAATCAATGGAACAAATGTTACCTTCGGAAGTTGTGGGAGCTTCATCACTGGAGGCTTTCAAGAAGAAATTGGACTGCCACCTGTCAGAAATGGTGTAGGGTTTCCTGCTCGGGCAGTGGATTGTACTAAATGACCTACAAGGTCCTTTCCAACTCTGTTGATCTGCATCTTTAATGAAAATAGCCTGCATTAAATGGGTTTAGGAGCAGGAAAATTGGTCTGTGAAGGGAAGATGAGTTCAGTTCCATAAACTAAGATATTCTGCTGAGAATATGAATATTTTGAAGCATGTCAATCTTACCAAAATTAATTAATATGAAAACACATTAATATCTGCTGAATGGTTTCCTTGAACATGGAAGACCTAAATTTGAAGTGTGATCTTACCTGTCTGACCAGAAAAAGTCCCTTCTGGACAAGGGTCACATTGGTAGCAGCAAACCTGCTGGCCCTCTGGAACTCTTCTCCTCTCTCCAGCTTGGCACCTTTTCATGCCACACCTGGCAAAGGGCACCTTCTGAAAGAGAAAAGGAGAAAGGCTTGAGATGACCTAAACAATGGCCGTGCTTCATTCTTGATTTCCACATTTTTTTCCATGTTCAGAAGCTCTTCAAAATAAATGGTTCACCCTTGGTCCACAAGAAACCAGGAATATCTCCTGAGGGATTTAGTAACCTTTATGACCCATCAATGGATCGAATCGAATCGAATATTTATTTTTTGTATAACCGCGTCCTCTCCCCTAGGGGACTCGGAGCGGTGTACAGGGAAGAATAAAACAGCATAAAATATATACATGAACAATAAATACAATAAAAATATATTAAATCTGACTATACTGGAGATACTGGATACTGGAGAATGGAACTGGGAGCTCAGTCTTGAGGTAAAGGAGAAAAACATTGAGATTTACTTAAAAAAATATTCACGAGGAGTCAACTGAACAGAAATGGTCCTGTTCTGACCCAGTTCTCAAACACGACAAGCCCTCTGTAGTCAAATAAATGTTCCCTTTATTAAGTGAGCCAGGAGTCCAAGTGAAAAGTTTCTCTCTCACACACAGCAGGCTAACAAGTCTGTCCAGCAGGGAGTTGAATTGTTGTCTGCCACACCTATTCATCTCTGTTCCCTGCATTTTATCTGCAGAGCTAGTGTGGGGCTTCGCTAGTGTGGGGCTTCCCTGCATTTTATCTGCAGAGCTAGTGTGGGGCTTCGCTAGCAGTGGTTGTTCTTCCATCCTAAGGACTGGCCCATATATTTGCACTGCCTTCTGTGCATCTGTGCATCAGGCACTGGACCCAGCTGTTCCTCCTCTTCCTCACCAGCCACCTCCAGACCTGGTGACTTAACCTCTGAGGGCTGATGGATGGCCCACGCTCTCCCTCCATCTCTCTCTTTTACAGCTTGATTCCCTCTTCCTCCTCAAAGCTCTCAGGTGGCCTTGATGCTGGCCCTGACTCTCATGCTACTTCCTCATCTTATTTGACTGCTCTCAGGCCAGAAGAGCCCCTTGGAAATTGTACTTGTCTCCTCCAATTGTATCATGTGCTTCAAACATAAGTTCTTTCCAATCCTGAACCTTTGTAGACCTGCCACATATCTGACCTCAATTGTGTTACACGCAAAGAAGCTTTTCCACCAAATGTCTGCATGTTTGGTAAGTCAATAGTTCTGTTTCCAGTTTGAAGGAAATTCTGCATCCTCAGGAAAGAATGAATCTTTCCCTAAATTTACAGCACTTCCTTCCATTTCACCTTTGTCACCCAGATGATTATATCAGAGTTAATGGTGAAATCTTGGCCTGGGGGAGCCTCAGCATCTACTTGTCCAACTTTTACAGCAACAAAAGATTGATTGGGGAGGAAAACCCAGTTGAGAAGATCATATCGAGCAGATCTGAGTCCATTTTCTGAGAAGGAGACTTCATCTCCAGCACTGTTGTTGAACTGCACGTTGCTCAAATAGGGAAGAATCTGAAAGAAAAGAAACATTCAGAAATTAAAGTAATCAACCAGAAAGTCACAAATGATATCTCATGGCTTCTCTCATTATGTGTCCGGTCCCATTGGTCTCTATCAGGACTTACTATTCTGGTGGGAGGGGGAAAGTTTGGAGCTGTGCTTCTATTGATGGGTGGTAACAAACTCAAGCTCAACCCTGCCAAGACTGAGTGGCTGTGGTTTCCGGCACCCCGGTTCAGCCAGATTACTCCAACGCTGGCCATTGGGGGCAAAACACTGGCCCCCGTGGAGAGGGCGCGCAATTTGGGTGTCCTCCTGGATCCTTGGCTGTCCATGGAAGACCATGTGGCGGCCGTGGCCAGGGGGCGTTTCATCAGGTACGCCTGATGCGCCAATTGCGCCCCTTACTGGACCAGGCTGCCGTCCGCACAGTCACTCAAGCTCTCGTGACGTCCCGACTCGACTACTGTAATGCTCTCTTCATGGGGCTTCCCTTGAGGTGCACCCGAAAGCTACAGTTAGTCCAAAACGCAGCCGCGCGGGTGATTATGGGAGCCACTAGATGCTCCCACATAACACCGATCCTGCGCGAGCTGCATTGGCTTCCTGTGGTCTTTCGGGTGCGCTTCAAGGTCTTGACGACCATCTTTAAAGCGCTCCATGGCTCGGGGCCTAGTTATTTGCGAGACCGCCTCTTGCCCCATACATCCCTTAGACCGATACGCTCCCACAGAGAGGGCCTTCTCAGGGTGCCGTCGGCCGGACAATGCCGACTGGCGACACCCAGGGGAAGAGCCTTCTCTGTGGCGGGCCCAGCCCTTTGGAACGACCTACCCCCTGAACTCCGGACTATCACCGACCTCCGCCTCTTCTGCCAATGTCTAAAGACATACCTATTCCAACAAGCCGGCCTAGCCTAACCTCCCATGGGGACTTTTAGATAGTTTTAAATCAGATATTTTAAAATTGGGTTTTTAGCATAGGTTAAGATGCTTTAATTTATATTTTAAATTGTTTATTTATTTTTGTATTCTGTATGTTTTTTTAATTTCCTGTGCGCCGCCCTGGGTCCTCTGCGGAGAAGGGTGGGATATAAATGTAAATAAAATAAAATAAATAAATTAAAATATTGGGTTTTCCTTTGTTCCTTTCTTACCTTTGATGTACCTTTGGGGAAATTGGGAAGAGGGAAGAATGGTCCTTGGGCCATTTGTTTTGTTTCACCACCAGATGAGCGAGATCATGGCAGTTGGGAACTGCTTGTTATCACCTTCTCAGCCCAAAGTTTCACAATTTAGCTCCTTGGTATTGGCTAAAAGATGAACTGGACATTGGGAATAGCCTCAAAAGGAACAATTTAACCTAATGCTCCAGCACACAAATTTCACATTCTGCCTACACTTTCTCTGTTATCACTGTCTTCCAATACAGGTTCCTTTTGAAATGCTGTTTGTTTTAAGAGTTTTGCTTTCTTGAGAAGGCTGGTGAGGCAAGACTTAGAATAATAGAGTTGGAAGGGACCTTCAAGGTCTTCTAGTCCAACCCCCTGTTTAGACAGGAACTTCTACACCACCTCAGACAAATGACTATCAAATCTCTTCTTAAAAACTTCCAATTTTGGAGCATTCACAACTTCTGGACACAAGTTCTTCCTCTGATTAATTGTTTTAACTGTCAGAAAATTCTCCTTTGTTGTAAGTTGCTTCTCTCCTTGATTAGTTTCTACCCATTGCTTCTTGTCATGCCCTCAGGTGCTATGGAGAATAACCTGACTCCCTCTTCTTTGTGCCAGCCCCTGAGATATTGGAGCACTGCTATCATGTCTCCTCTAGTTCTTTTCATTAAACGAAACATATCCAGTTCCTGCAACTGTTCTTCATATGTTTTAGCCTCTGGCCCCCTAATCATCTTTGTTGCTCTTCTCTGCACTCTTTCTAGAGTCTCCACATCTTTCTTACATTGTGGCAACCAAAACTGGATGCAATATTCCAAGTGTGGCTTTACCAAGGCCTTATAAAATGGTATTAACACTTCACGTGATGTTGATTCTATCCCTCTGTTTATGCAGCCTAGAACTTTGTTGGTTTTTTTGGCAACTGCTGCGCATGGTTGCTCCTATATTACATTCAGTGACAGTCAGCATCTTAAGTGTATGTCTGAAAAGCTAGCCACATTCCTTTGATGGAGATCTTAGCAACCAGGAGTAAATCCAAATATTTGGCTCCTTCCCCAGCAATACAAAAGCTTTTTCTTTGGACATTTGTATCATGGCTTCTTCTATTTCAATTGGACTGGAATGACGCCTACATATCAAGATGTTAATTCTGTATTCTAAATTTCGTTCTATGGTTTTCCCTCTGTGATTCTTGGGTATACATATCTATTTAAATGTTTATTTTGACCCAAAGCCTTGTGAATGACAAATCCACGATATCACTTCACTATCTAGAGTGGTCCAACATCTTCGATGAAGAAAGAGCTCATAAATTTCAGGATCTATTAGGACATATTTGGAATCCTACTCTGTATTCCGAGTAAAATAAAAAGTCACATAAATTACCTGCCATGAATGAACATTTGAGATCCTCTTTACAAGCCTCATCATGGATGGTTGGGGTCTGGATTCATGCATGGCATGTAATGCGTGTGCCAGAGCAAAAATGGCATTGTAGATATTGTAACTTTCACCTGTCATGCTTGTTTCAAAAATGTGAGTGGGCACATTTTGTACATTCACCTTTCCTGAACATTTCTTCTTCTTCTTTGGAATGATGATTCCTGGTTTCTGGATCTCACAGCCAAAGACCTTTTCCCACCACTGTGGGAGAAAGATGTCCCCTTGTGGGTCCAAAGGGTCTAAAGAGATGAGAAAATGGCTGAATTCTTTGATATCCCCTGTGTGGTCCCTTAACTGCAAAGCCCCATGGAAGGGCTTTATAATTGGCAATGCATCTTTAACTGCCCCCACATTATGTTTCCATTGGGAAGTTAGGATCCAAACTTTCTGAGGCATTGACTTTGTGGACGTTACATGAAAATGCAGAGCTGACTGTATGTTTGCATTAGTATGAGGGTCTCCAAAGAGAATAATCACTTCAGATTTACAACAGTTTTTTAAGAAATGACGAAATGTATTCCAGGTATCAAGAAAATCATCTGATTTCAATATTTCAATGAAGGCTACACAAATCTCCTTCTCCATGAGCATTGGCATCAGAGATGAGATGAAACGTTCTCCATGGTCAGCTTTGTTGGCCACCAGCCCAACCCAGTTCCACTGGAAATACAGGAGAAGCTGGACTAAACCCACATACTGAGGAGATTCCTTGGGGTTAATCGGGAAGAAGGATGGATAAACTGATTTCTCTCCTTTAAAGAACTCAAAGCCAACACCAAGCTGGAGAAAGTGAGATACTTCTTTCAAAGACAAAGTAAAGTTTTATGGTGACTTTAGGGATCACCATTGTATTGTTGATTGACCCACTACTTAGCCTGATTCACTTTGACTGGCAGGCTTCATCTTCCTTCTTAGGAAGAGTGAAGTTACATATTTTGCTTGGTTGTGACAAGTCAGAAGACAAGAAAACAAACCATCCAACTGATAGAGGGAATAAACTGCACTGAAAGGGTGGCTACAATTTATGAAGTACTAGTTAATTAGGAAGCAACTTCTACATAAAGAATTTCTCTTGGCACGGTCAGCATTTAGGAAATATCTCATTATCTACCTCTATCATAGAATAACAAAGTTTGGCAGGCTCATATTTAAATGATCATCATGTTATATAAAAATTGATCTTGGCACATCACCATAAAAATGAATTCAACTGTTATGTGGATTCTCTAAGTCACATATTTGTGATGTGCCCCAGTAAACATATTAGGTTTCTCTGTGGGTTTCTCTTGTTTGTCTGTCTCAGTGTCCATCATTGGATCCCCCTTACCTGTGGAACCTTGAAGATGCTGAAGATGGAGAACATCTGCCTTGAAGATTTGGGGATGAAGCCTCCAATGACAGAGAGCAGAGTGTCCTGCTTGTCACATTTATAACCTGGAATCATTTGTCCTTGTGTGGAGAGCAGGGAGAGGCTGATTATTGAAATACTTCTTTCAATCTGGTGATTGTCAGTAATTTGGAAGCCAAGTGTGATATTGGGGAGGAGAACCAGATCCTTGTTGACCTCTCTGATTGCAAATACCATGGCCAGGATCTGCTGGTAGCTCTTGGGTATGAGTCTATTGTGAGAAAAATCATTGGGGAAATTTTCAGAAAAGGTCCTACTGTTGGATTTGCCTTGCCTTTTTTTGGGTGTTGGTTGGAGTCAGAAGTCCCAAGTTTCTTTGGTTTGAATCATTAGATGTTTCTTGGTGAAACTTTATAACATTGTGAGAAAGGAGAAAAGTGTATCTTTTCATATCATAGAACATTTTATACCTTTTAAAGTCCTTCCCTTCCCTTTGCTTCAGTGGTTATAATCCTTCCCCATTGCTCTACTAGCACCCTACTTAATTTGGTTCTCTCTTGGAGCAGCTTCTTCAGCATCTATTTGTCAGTCCTGCTGATTCCAAAACTGAGGGGAATTTATGCAACTCCTGGACACTGGAAAATAATTGAGCTTCTCTTTAAGTTTCTAACCATGAGCTTCTGTCCATATTAATATTACACCCCAATTTCTTCACTAGCTCAGCACAATTTCTAAGCTCTTGCCCTGCCTCACCTCTGCTGTTTATTGATAAAAACGTCTGTATAAGCGATTTTACCTATTATTTAAGAGTTTGGCTGAAAAAAGAGCAAAGATTTGAACTACACCAGATGCTAGAACACGTATATATATATTTTTAAGAGAGTCCGTGGATTTAAAACAAAGCGAACAATTATCTACTTCATATCCCTCCAGGTGAGACTTACACACTTGGCACAAAAAGCAAGAATGGGTCTTTTTGGAAGTCTGGAACCACAAAAAGACCAGTGATTCCCAGGTGCACATTCCCACCAATAACGAGATCACCAGGCCTATAGTAGCTTTCCTGTGACTGGAAATAATTCCTCAACAGACATACAGTTTGCATCTTCTTAGCTGCTGTTGGAGGCAGGAGCCAGAAGAGCAACAGCAGCAGGAGAGGCAGCCCAGTCATTCTTCTCCCCTCCCCTCCTAGATCATAACTCAAGGGTTTTGGAGAAGTCAACTTGCAAGTAGCACTTGAAGTCTCACCAAAGGTTTGGCACAATAGACACCACCCATTGTTACCTCAGGGAAAAAATATATCAACCATGTTTCCTCTTATCTGTGTTCGGGCTGTGGCCAAAGAGAAAACTATGGCAAGCTGAGTCTCAGCAAACCCAGGAGTTTCTGTTTGCAAGACAAGAGAAGGTGACAGCCATGTCCTGTCCCCACTGGGAGAACAAGGAGTGTATGATTTATAACAGGTTTTACCTTGGAAGATTTGTGAGGGTGGAAATCTATAGGGGATACTTTAACAATTATTGTTCTGACATGTTGTTCTGGCACTAGAATAGAAAAAAATATGTTTATATCTCTTATTGCTAATTCCTAGAGCAATTGGACTTGAGAGTCAAGGTGTTTGAGTTACATGAAACTGAACATTTGTGTCTTAATTTGTTCAGATATGACTTAGACTTAAAATAACTTTATTGTCACTTTGAATATACATTAATTGGCATGCATTAAAATGAAATTCTGTTGCATGCAGCTCTCAAAGGGTCACCAGCTCCAATATACATTACATAAACAGGACAAAATAAATACATAAAGAAATACAAATTTATGCATATACCCACAAATATTATATGACACAGAGAAATAACACAATCTAGTTTGGATGTATACATGTACATGGCAAGAAAAACGAATCTTGTGATTTTACTAGACGGATGGCATTGGGAACGAAGCTGTTGGCAGATTTGCCATTGACTCAAATGATCATTCGAGACCATTATAAGACCATGGTAAGACACACATGCACAGAGCCACATGAATATGCAATGAGAGGTGGGAGAGATAATTTTTTTTCTATTTCAAATCACTTTCTCCCATCGTTCACTGAGACTTTTTGGCAGGGAGGTTCTAGAAGACATAAATAGATTTCATCAATTTCTCCGATATACATTTCCAGAGAGACTAATATACTCCTGGCTGAAGAAGCACACTAAAAATAGTACAAAATTTGAATACTCAACCACTCTGTGCCATTCATTCAGAAAAAAATGGTCGGTAGTTTCTTTTCCCATTGATATAGGACAATAAGAATGGAAAGGATAGTAAGAAATCTGCAAATTGTTGCCGTGAATGAACGGTGTTGCAATTTGGGTGAGGAGAGGTTCTGCCAATTCTCATAGTGGGAAGATCGATGGGGGATGGGGGGGAGGACAATTTGCATCCCTAACCCTAAACTCCACAGGAGGTTTCTCTAACAACTGGTTAGAGCCCAATTTGTCTACTGGCAGCTGGTGGGGAAAAATACTGTCAATCATGGTATTCTTCTAGGCTGGCTGTGCAGAGGAAGATGGAAGGCATGACGGAACATAGCTCCCCTTTTTTTTTGCATCTGATTCGTATCAGTGTGCAATGAACTTGAAATCAAGTTTTCAGGAAGATTAAATGCTTGATAGGATTTCCCACTTGGTTTCATAAAACACCCAATTTCAGGAGCCAAGTTGTTCTACTGGTTAATTGTTCTCACCATTAGGCAATTCCTCCTTAGTTCTAGGTTGGAGCTTGCCTTAATCAGTTTCCATCCATTGTTTCATTTCTGGTGGAATAGGTTGATCCTCTCTTCTTTGTGGCAGCTGCTCAAATATTGGAAGGCTGCTATCATGTATCCTGTAATCCTTCTTTTCATTAGACTAGAACCGTGATGGCGAACCTATGGCACATATGCCACAGCTGGCATGCAAAGCTGGCACCAGCTGCTCTTCTGGTTTCCAGTAGACACATGCGCACCAGACCGCTGGTCCTCGTGGGGGCCGGGGTGCCAAAAAATGGCCTGAAAACGGACTGATAAAGTTTTTCAGGCAAATTTTGGGCCATTCAGGCAATTTTGGGGCCATTTTTCAGACCACTTTTCCAGTCATTTTTGGGGCCAAAAACAGCTTGAAAACAGCCTGAAAATGGCCCCAAAAACCAGCCTGTAAACAGCCAAAAAACCAGTCAAAAATGCCCCCAAACCAATCTCCACATCTTTTTTCACATCCCCCCCCAAGAGAAGATGGAGTCTAATAAATGTTACAGTGAGCCTTGATTAAAGTACTTTAAATCCTGTATTTTGATTCAACATAGGTGCAATTCCAGATGCTGGTTATTAAAGTACATCCATGTCAAGGGACTCAAATTATTTGCAATCTCACCTCTGACTGAGAGACGCTTCTGCCTTTTATCTTAGAAATTGGGATAACCATTATGATTTCACTGACTATGCAAACTCTGTGGGATTGTTGCTGTCATAGAGCACACATGACATGGCACAAGGAATAGTTAAAGTGATACATACACTGCAGACATTATTTTCTCAACTTAATTAGAAAATCCAACACATTGATGAGGAAACACAGCAACAGTTGATGGGTAATTGAGAATTTAAATTCAACCAGTTAGAAACAAACAAATAGGAATTTCTACAAAGTAGCAGGAAACTATGGAAATAAACATATGGAACCAAATCCTTTAAAACACGAAAATTGTAACATATTTCATGAAAAGGAATAAAATGAAAAAATATCCTGCTTGAAATAATGAACATATCTTTAACCCTAAGCTTTGTTTCTACACAGCATGCTGGACTTCCTTGGGGGACAACTGGAAGACAAGCAATGAAAAACATTGCTTGATTGTTGCTGAAAACAGGAAATCTTATTTATTGATTGATTCAATTTCAATATTTATTTATTTATTTGGATTTATTGACTGCCCCCTCTCTCCGAAGGGACTCGGGGCGGTGTACAAGAATTTAACAGCAAGAATTTAATATCCACCCAATTCAACCAAGTGACCCTAATTTGAACTTGATAAGGCATTATTTACGTAAAATAAAATTACATAATTTAATATGTTTTTAAATTCTGTATATTATTGTTTTATATGTTGTTTTAAAATATGTTTTTAAATTCCTGTGCGCCGCCCTGGGTTCTTCGTGGAGAAGGGTGGGATATAAATTTAATTAAAATAAAATAAAAAATAAATTATTTAATAAACATGCTCCTCTTTCTCTGTCATGTTTTAGAACTGTTGCCAGATACTAAAATTGATAAATGTTTCCTATTCATGCAGTAATTAGAGATTTATGTTCCTTATCATGTTTTCTCTACAATTAAGATGAGGCCTGAACAGGATAATGTAGCACTTGGGGGAAAAGATACAAGCCAAGAGACCAGCCCCAGAGGCCAAAATGGAGAAGATCTCCACAGCCACCATGGACTTCCCTTTGGTGCTCAGGTAGGTGGGGAGGAAACTGATCCAAACACTGCAAAAGACCAGCATGCTAAAAGTAATGAACTTGGCTTCATTAAAGCTGTCAGGTAATTTCCTAGCCAGAAAGGCAATTATAAAACTTACAAGAGCCATAAAACCTAGATAGGCGAGGACAGTGTAAAACATTGAAACTGAACCTTCATTACATTCCAGGATAATCTCTCCCTCCAAGGAGTGGAAGTCCAAGTTAGGAAATGGGGGAGAGGTTCCCAGCCAGGTAGCACAAAGAATTGCTTGGATCAGGGGACAGACTAAGACAATGGAGTTGGTCAGTGGTTTTCCTAAGAGTTTCCTTGTCCTGTTCCCTGGTTTGGTGGCCATGAAGGCCAGAACCACCATGACAGTTTTTGCCAAGACAGAGGAAACTGCAAGGGAAAAGAGAATAGCAAAGGCAATTTGTCGGAAGAGACAGGTGAGCTTCCTAGGTTTACCAATGAAAAGGAAGGAGCAGAGGAAGCAAAGCAGGAGGGAGACCAGGAGGATGTAGGTGAGATCTCGGTTGTTGGCCTTGACGATTGGTGTGTCATGATGTTTATAGAAAATTGCCAGGACTGCCAATGTGATAACAGAAAGTGAAAGAGAGAGAGATGTTAAAGTATATCCCAGGGTGTCTTGATAGGCAAGGAAGTGGATCTTCTTGGAAATGCAGTGGTCCTTGTCCTTGTTGGGATATTGTTCTTTGGGGCAGAGGTCACAATGATCTGCATCTGAAATGAAGAGTATCTACATTTTTCATTGTCATCCCCAGTGACAATTATCCACCCCACCCAGAATCTCAGGTGTGTTAGAGTTTGTAGCAATTCAGCCAGCACACAAGGAAATAATTCAGCAGGATTCATTTCTAAAAGAAACTTCTTTATATACAATAATATTAAACATGATGCATGTATACAATGCCAATGCAGCTCTTGCTACGTGGTAGAGAGAAGAAATGGTAGCAACGGCAAGGACAAGAAACCAGAAGCCAGAACTCTCAAGCAGAGACCAACAAACTCATATATACATGGAACAGTTAAACTAAGCTATGCCCAGGCTCTGACCAGTCTCGCATGGTTCACAACAAATCCTGTGTTTCAGTCACCAAACAGTTCCCATTGGGTGACTTCTTGTTATGGCTATTCCAGTTCATAAATCCTTTTACACTAACAAGGTGTGGCTTTTCTCTACAGAAGCCAAATAAAAAAGGAAGTGATGGAAGGACCCCTTTGGTAGTTTATGGTGCCCTATAAAAAACAAATCACCTTTGGTTCAAAATTGGCCTGGCAGATCAGTTACTCAGAGATTGGGATCTCTCCCTCTTTAATCACTTGCGTGATTACTTTGGCTTTTTTTTGTAATGGAGGTTAGAACCTGATTTTTTTTCTCATCTAAGAATCCAGACTAGAGAAAAGAATCAGAATAGAGCTGGAAGAGACCTTAGAGGTCTTCTAGTCCAACCCCTGCTCAAGCACAGAGACCCCATACCAGTGGTGGGCAAACTCATTAATCAATAGAGCCAAATATCAACAGTACCATGACTGAAATTTCTTTTGAGAGCCAAAAGGTGTGGCCTTTTCTATGGGAGTGGCTCAGTGGTCATGTGACCGGGTGGGCATGGTGAAACTCATTTAATGACGGTCCTGCTTAGCAACCAAAATTTTGGGCTCAATTGTGGTCATAAGTTCTTTCTTTCTTTCTTTCTTTCTTTCTTTCTTTCTTTCTTTCTTTCTTTCTTTCTTTCTTTCTTTCTCTCTCTCTCTCTCTCTCTCTCTCTCCCACTTTCTTTTTCTTTCTATTTTTCTTTTTCTTTCTCTCTTTCTTTTTGTCTCTCTGTCTGTATTTTTCTCTCTCCCCTCCCTCCACCCATATGTCACTCTGCATGTGTGTGTGTGTGTGTGTCTGTCTCTCTCTGATTCCCTCTCTCTCTCCCTCTCTCTCTGTCTCTCTCTGTTTGTCTCTTCCTCCCTCCCCCTCTCTCTCTGTCTGTCTCTCTGTGTGTATGTCAGTCTCTCCCTCCATCTCTTCCCCCCCTCCCCAGGAAGCAGCGGAAAGCCCGGCATGTCAGCGAGTGAGCGGGTGAGCGTGCAAGCATGCGGGCAGGGGGAGGACCCAAGGCTGTGGCTATCTAAACACCATGGAGGCCGTCTGGGTGCTGCACGCCCACCTCCCTCCCAGCCCGTGCAGCAGGCAGCCCTAGAAAGTGTCCCTCGGTGGCTTCTGCAGGCGGCTGCTGTTGCTGCTGCTTCTCCCGAGCCCTGCGACACGCAGTTCTCGCCGTCCGAGCAGCTCGGCTGTCCTACCTGATGCGCCTGCCAGGCGACCTTGGATGGCGAGAACTGCGTGTCGCAGGGCTCAGGAGCAGCAGCAGCAACCACAGCCACCTGCAGAGGCCATCGAGGGGCATTTTCCAGGGCTGCCCACCAGACGGGCTTGGAGAGAGGTGGGTGTGCCGCGCCCGGATGGCCTCCGCGGCATTTAGATAACCTCAGCCTTGGGTCCTCCCCTCGCACACCCCCATGCATGCTTGCTGCGGGAGGAGGGAGTTAGGCGTGCAGCTCCCAGAGTCTGCCCGTGGCTAGTTGGAGGAAGAGCCGCACTCGAGGGGCCAAAGAGCCACTCCTGGCTCGCGAGCCGCGGTTTGCCGACCACTGCCCTATACCATTTCAGATTAGTGGCTGTCCAGTCTTTTCTTAAAAACATGCAGTGATGAAGCATCCACAACTTTTGAAGGCAAACTGTTCCACTACTTAATTGGCCTCACTGTTAGGAAGTTACTCCTCAATTCCAGGTTGCTTCTCTCCTTGATTACTTTCCATTCATTGTTCCAAATTGTCCTTCCTTTCGGTGCCTTGGAAAATAAGTGGACCCACCTCTTGTTTGTCACAGCTCTATGCTGGGATGCTGCTATCATATCATCCATAGTCCTTCTTATCTCTAGACTGGCCGTACCCAATTCCTACAACTCTTCTTCACATGTTTTAGTCCCCAGGCCTTTGATCGTCTTAGTTGCTCTTCTATACAATTTTTGCAAAGTCTCAACATCTGTTTTGTAATGTGGTGACTGTTAGCAGAGCAGCCCTGCCAATTCTCATTGCAAAGTGTTAGGAAGTTAGGCTGCAGGGAGGGGCAGGACAATTTGCATTCCTGTAATGAAGAATCTTAAACCTACCAGAAATCACCCAAAATCTATTAATATATATCTCTTAATGTAACTTTGTTGCTTCTAACCTTACAATTTATATTGATTGTTTCCTAGTATGTTTTGATTTCTTATTTGTACCCTATGACTATCATTGAGTGTTGTACCTTATGATTCATGATGAATGTATCTTTTCTTTTATGTACACTGAGACCATCTGCACCAAAGATAAATTCCTTGTGTATCCAATCACCCTTCAATCACATACACCAATAAAGAATTCTATTCTATTCTATTCTATTCTATTCTATTCTATTCTATTCTATTCCATTCCATTCCATTCCATTCCATTCCATTCCATTCCATTCCATTCTATTCTATTCATGTACTGAATGGCTTCCTTGATCCTGAAATGTCTAAATTTGTAGTATACTCCACCTGTCTGATTGGAAATAGTCCCTCCTGGACAACCATCACATTGGTAGCAGCATATCTGCTTGCCCTCCGGTACTCTTCTCCTCTCTCCGGTATGGCACCTCTTCATGCCACACCTGGCAAAGGGCATCTTCTAAAATATAAAAGAAAAATACTAGAGATGGCCTGTTTAATGGTCATTCGTCATTAAATCTCCACATTGATATCTTTGTCTTTAAAAGATTTTTAGAAGAACTGATTTATCATAGATTAGCATCTGCCAGGAAGAGCTCCTGGGGGAAGTTAGCCTAGTGGCATTGCTAGCTAACCAATTGGTGCTCAGTATTGGGAACTCTCTCATGTAAGGCTGCTAATGAACTTTATTGAGACACTAACCCTTGGGCTACAATATGGGGATAATACAATACAATACAATAGCAGAGTTGGAAGGACCTTGTAGGTCATCTAGTCCAACCCCCTGCGTGGGCAGGAACCTTATACCATTTCAGACAAATGGCTATCCAACATCTTCTTAAAGACTTCCAGGGTTGGGGCATTCACAACTTCTGGAGGCAAGCTGTTCCAGAGGTTAATTGTTCTAACTGTCAGGAAATTTCTCCTTAGTTCTAAGTTGCTTCTCTCCTTGATTAGTTTCCACCCATTGCTTCTTGTCCTGCCCCCAGGTGCCTTGGAGAATAGTTTGACTCCCTCTTCTTTGTGGCACCCTCTGAGATATCGGAACACTGCTATCATGTCTCCCCTGGTCCTTCTCTTCATTACACTAGACATACCCAGTTCCTGCAACCGTTCTCCATATGTTTTAGTCTCCAGTTCCCTAATCATCTTGGTTGCTCTTCTCTGCACTCTTTGCAGAGTCTCCACGTCTTTTCTACATCGTACCATTCTACATAAGTACCATTCATTCAGTAATTTCAAATGGTCATTGAAGAAATGGTTGTTAAGTGAGGAATGTCTGCAATTATATTCTCGCCCTCTGCCTTTGACCTTTTCCTTCAAGGAAGAATCGTAATGTTCCAACAAAACACCAATGATCAATGGAGTTGACTTCTCAACTTGTAATCTGGGTTTCAATCACATTATTTTCCCAATCCCAGCCCTTCTTGGATGTGGCACAAATCAAACTTGAAAAGCACATGATTCACCACACAGCTGCCTTCTTCTCTGATTCAGTGAACCCTTTTTTAAAAATATTGAAGAGCATCCCGATGAGAGAACAAATATTTCCCTGTCTTGGATTGAACAAGCCTTTCTCTGAATTCAGAACATTTCTATCTAACCCACCTTTCTGGGCCAAATGATTGCATCAGTGTTGATGGTGAAATCCTGGCCTTGGGGAGCTCCGAAATCTATTTGCCCAACTTTCATGGGAACAAAAGATTGATTGGGGAAGAAAATCCAGTTGAGAAGATCGTACTGAACTGATCCCAGTCCATCTTCTGAGAAAAAGATTTCCTTTCCAACACTGTTGTTGAACCGGACATGCTTCAAATAGGCAAGGAGCTGAAAGAAAAGAGACCCTTAGGTAGTGAATAATAATAATAATAATAATTTAATTTTATATCCCGCTCTCTCTCCCCAAGGGGACTCGAGGCGGGGCACAGGCAATTAAAAATACAAATAAGACCACAGACAAAATACAAAATACAAAATTAAAAATGGATTAAATTGATCCTGCGCTAAAACCCATAAACTAAACTAAAAATTACCCCTAAAACCCCTTACTAAAAAGAGACTACCCAAGGCCGGCCAGGCGAAAAAAGTGTGTCTTTAATTTTAAGCGGAAGGAGCGGAGGTCCGTGGTTGTCCTGATATCGGGGGGAAGGTCGTTCCAGAGGGCTGGGCCCGCCACAGAGAAGGCCCTTCCCCTGGGCGTCGCCCGCTGACAAAGTCTAGTGGACGGCACCCGGAGAAGTCCCTCTCTGTGGGAGCGAATCAGCCGTGAGGATGTATGGGGCAGGATCCGATCCCGCAGGTAGCTAGGTCCCGAGCCATGGAGCGCTTTGAAGATGGTAATTAACACCTTGAAGCGCACCCGGAAGACGACAGGTAGCCAGTGCAGCTCGCGCAAGAGCGGTGTTACGTGGGCAAACCTAGAGGTGCCCATAATTGCTCGCGCGGCTGCGTTCTGGACCAACTGAAGCCTCCGGGTACACCTCAAGGGGAGCCCCATGTAGAGAGAGTTGCAATAATCCAGTCGGGATGTCACGAGAGCATGAGTGACTGTGCGAAGGGCGTCCCGATCCAATAGGGGGCGCAACTGGCGTACCAGGCGAACCTGGTAAAACGCCCTCCTGGCCACAGCTGTCACTTGATCTTCCATGGACAGCCGGGTATCCAGGAGGACACCCAAGTTGCGCGCCCCATCCACAGGGGCAAGATGTTCGCCCCCTATGGCCAGCGATGGAGTCAGCTGGTTGAATCGGGCAGCCGGAAACCACAGCCACTCGGTCTTGGTCGGGTTGAGCCTGAGTCCGTTACTTCCCATCCAGATCCGCACGGCTTCCAGGCACTGGCACATCACCGCTACGGCATCGTTGGGGTGGTTTGGGGTAGATATATACAGCTGAGTATCATCAGCGTAGAGATGATACTCTACCCCAAAACCACGGATGATCTCGCCCAGCGGCTTCATGTATGTGTTGAACAGGAGAGGCGAGAGGACCGACCCCTGAGGCACCCCACATGTGAGGGGTCTCGGGGTCGACCTCTGCTCTCCTGTCAACACAAATTGCGATCGGCCAGAGAGGTAGGAGGAGAACCACCGCAAAACGGTGCCTCCCACCCCCAACCCCCCCAGCCGATGCAATAGGATACCATGGTCGATGGTATCGAAAGCCGCCGAGAGGTCTAACAGAACCAGGATGGAGGAGCAACCCCCATCTCTGGCCCTCCAGAGATCATCCACCAAGGCGACCAATGCCGTCTCGGTGCTATGCTCGGGTCGAAAGCCGGACTGGCGCGGGTCTAGATAATCAATTTCCTCCAGATGACGGGGAAACTGTTGTGCCACCACACTCTCAACAACCTTCGCCAGGAAGGGAAGGTTGGAGACTGGACGATAGTTGGTTAATAAAGCTGGATCCAAAGAGGGCTTCTTGAGGAGGGGCCTCACCATGGCCTCTTTTAGGGAGGCAGGCAAGGAACCCTCACTCAAGGATGCGTTGATAACCTCTTGGAGCCAGCCTCGTGTCACCTCCCAGGATGCCAGTACAAGCCAGGAGGGACACGGGTCCAATAAACATGTGGTGGCTCGCAGTCGCCCATGTAACCTGTCCATATCCTCGGAAGTAACGGAGTCAAACTCCTCCCAAACAAGATCCCCCTCGTGGCAATCCACTGGACCAGCAATGGGGGCTAACTCATTCTGTATCTGAGCGATTTTCTCCTGCAGATAAGACACAAATTCCTCTGCTCTACCCTGTAAGGGGGCTTCCCGCACCCTCTGTTGAAGGAGGGTACGGGTCACCCCAAACAGGGCGGCAGGGCGGTTATCTGCGGATGCTATGAGAGTGGCGCAATGATGGCGTTTGGCCACTCTCAGCGCCACAATGTAAGTCCGTAAATGGGCTCTTACCTGTGTCCGGTCAGATTCAGAGCGGGTAGACCTCCATCTTCTCTCTAGGCATCTCTTGTGGCGTTTCATCGCCCTCAGCTCCTCGGTAAACCAAGGAGCCAGGGCGGCTCGCCGCCGCAAGAGAGGCTGCAAGGGCGCGACCCGGTCCAAGGCTCCCGTGGTCGCAGTATTCCATGCGGCCACGAGGTCCTCCATCGGGGCGCGGGTCAGGGGTACAGGAAGTGGCCCAAGCGCCGCTTGGAACCCATCTGGGTCCATCAGGCGCCTGGGGTGGAACCAGATTGGTAACTCAGGTTCCACCTCCCCGCGGAGGGGAGTAGCGGTCGGAAAGTCAAGCCGGAGAAGTGAGTGGTCTGTCCATGACAAGGGTGTGATGACTATATCCCCTATACCCAGATCACTCTTCCATTGGCCTGAGACAAAGATGAGATCCGGTGTGTGTCCACCCTCGTGCGTGGGGCCTTGAATTACTTGGGTCAGGTCCATGGCCGTCATGGAAGCCATGAACTCCCGAGCTACCCCGGATGATTCGCCCACCGATGGCAGGTTAAAGTCCCCCATGACTAAAAGTCTGGGGGTCTCAACTGCCACCGTAGCGATCACCTCTAGGAGCTCGGGCAGGGCTGCTGCTACATAGCGGGGAGCCAGGTATACAACCAGCAAGCCCAACTGCCTCCCTAGGCCCCACTTCACGCAGAGGGACTCACAACCGGTGGTCTGTGGCACAACGGTCTCTCTCGGCTCAAGACATTCCTTAACAATGACCGCTACCCCACCACCCCTACCTAGGGCCCGGGGCTGATGAAAAGCGCGGTAGCCTGGTGGGCACATTTCAACGAGGGGGAGTCCTCCCTCGTGGCCCAACCAGGTCTCCGCAATTCCAGCCAGGTCCGGCTCCCCCTCTGACACCAGGTCATTAATGAGGGGGGCTTTGTTGACAACGGACCTGGCGTTGCAAAACATCAGCCGCAGGCCCTGGCTCTGTACTCCCTGACCACCTAGCCTGCGGGGGTTGTGGCAACTGACCGTTTGTAACCAACGGCTACGTGCCTCCAACCGGGAGGATGGAACTTGTCTCCCCTCGGACCTGCCCCTCCCCACGACCCTCTGGATGGGGAAGCCCTCCACCGGAATGACTTGTGTTTCCCCCCTCTTAGCGGAACCATCCGCCTCCCTCCGTCGTCTGCTGGCTCGGCCCTTTCCCTTCTGGCTAGTCTCAACCTGTCTAAACCCTGCCCCCTCCCTGGTACCCCCTAAAATAAACAGCAATTTTTAAACTAAAAAACCCCTACACCTGCGCTTTCGCCACTTCTCCTGACTTATTAGTCCCTCATCAAAGTGTGCCCTTGATAACACAGCGGGCCATACCTGCGAGAGGGGGGACTCCCGCAGTAGGATTAGGTCTGCCCTTGAATATATTACGGGTCACATCAACAGCAGGGAATCAATTGGGTACAGAGATGCTTGGATGGTCAGAATAAATATTAAATAAGATGTTAAAATATATATTCAATAAATATTAAATAGATGTTAAAATTAATTAATTCCAGTAAGTCAATAATACGGTATAGGGAAGTTAAAATCCTGGGTATGATGGTCCATAAATAATCGCATAAAGTGCACATGATCACATAAGTGCACTATCACAGGCGTGGCCTTAGCAAGTCCAGTCCAGTCCCACTCTTCCAGAGCCTCAGGCCTCAGCCAAAGATGGTACATGGTTGGGCCCCTTACAGGATCTCCCGGCCCCCCTTGTGGGTCCTGGTTTAAGTTGGTTTAAACAGGGCAGAGTCAGTAGGGAACAGGGCCTCAGCCTGGATCTTCTTAGGCCTCGGCCCAGCTGTTATGCGGCCTCCCGGCTCCCGGCTGCTAGACCTCCGATTTTCCCACTCACCGGTACACTGATGGAGTCGGCCAAATAAAGGAGTCCAGCTTGGGTCATCTCGGCTACGGCCCTGCTGTTATCGGGCCTAGGTCGTCCTCGCCAGTTGTCCCTCCCAGGCTGGCATCCCGGCCTTCCGCGTCCTGGCCCCCCATGGCCCTCCGCACTCGGCAGTCCCAGCTTGCCTTCTGTCCAGCCTGGCGTCCCGGCCTCTGGCAACCCGGCCTCTCACGTCCTTCGGCCTTCGACATTCGGCATGCCTCGGCAGACCTTCTGGCAAGCCTCCTGCCCAGCCTCCTGCCCGGTCTCCGCCTCTCCAGCGTCCAGCAAACCTTCTGCCCGGTCTCCAACACTCCGCTTTCTCCCCCGCTTTCTCCCCCCGGCGGGCTCTACAAGCCCGGCATCGGCCCAACATCGGCCTGACGCCCGGCGTCTCCAGCTGACCGGCGCCTTCCGGTCAGCAAAACCCCCGTTCTTGGCCGTCAACTCACCCTGGGAGGCCATCCATGGCCTCGATGGTAAGCCAGGGTGGTCACTTACTGGGCCCGACCCTCAGAGCTGGTAAAGAGGGTCGGGCGGCATCCCTATTTTCCAAAGAGCCCCCGCGGCCCGCGCGGAGCTCAGAGGCAGACCGCCATCTCTTCGCCATCTCTTCGTGAAGCAAGTAGAAATGAGACATCCTGGCTTGTATCATTCTCAGGTGACCATCATTTTAGAAGATAACTAGCCGATAACCCAGTGTTGCCCAGGTGTTTATTTATAGGGGGAAAATGTCTGGACCAAATGTAATTCCTAATGTTGGATTTTCCCCCTATCCCAGAGGGTGTCCCCTTGTGGAGTACTGCGAAGCAGTTACCAGGACAACTCCACTGCGCTGCACAGTAGAAGCCATTTTACGGCAGTACAGTAGAAACCACTTTAAGGCACAACAGGTTCTATCTTAACAGAACACCACTATCCCCAAGTGGTGTTAGGAGTGTCTTAGCACCCACAGTATTTGTTTCCAGAGAGTAAGTCATCTGTGTACCAAATTTGGTTGAAATTACTCAAAGCATTTCAGAGTTATGCTGAAATATACTGTACACAGCCACAGCCATATATACAAATCTTTAAAGCTAGGCATGGTCGGTGGATATCTGAGTGATCAGGAGCAGCATCAAACCACAAGAATCTATTCATGGGGCATGAGAGATTGTCCCCCAACACTGCAAAATATTCTGTTATCCAGTGTTTTTATCCTGTCTTCTTTAATAAATGTTTAATAGAATACAAGCATTCCTCAGGTTGTGACAGTTCACTTAGCGACCATTCAAAATTGACACACACACACCCTCCAAAAAGCCCCTATTGATCCATTCCTATACAATTTCAGATAGGTGGCTGTCCAGTCTTTTCTTAAAGACCTCCAGTGAGGGAGCACCCACAACCTCTGGTGGCAACTTCTGTCCCATTGGTTAATTGTCCTCCCAGTTAGGAAGTTCCTCCTTAATTCCAAGTTGCTTCTCTCCTTGATTAGTGTCCATTCATCGCTTCTTGCCTTGCCTTCAGGTGCTTTGGAGAACACCACTGTGTTGTAACTCAAGGACTACTTTTGGCTAATTTATACATGAATTCTCTTAGACTGTGCCTATCTTTACTGCTTTTTGGTAAGTACTGAATGTGTAAAGTAAAGAACTATTCTGTTCTATTCTATTCTATTCTGCTCTGCTCTGCTCTACTCTACTCTACTCTACTCTACTCTACTCTACTCTACTCTGCTCTGCTCTGCTCTGCTCTGCTCTACTCTACTCAGTCCAGTCCAGTTTATAGCAGCCATGCCTGACCAGATGCCAAGCAGAGTCTCTGGCTGACAGAGGACATTGTCTGTCAAAAGGAACAAGTTGCCCTGTCTTTTCCCTCCAGGATCAGGAGGCAACCCAAGTAAAGCCATTGATGTAGAACATCTGGATGACTTTCAGAGAGAAGGAGAAATCCTGCAGACTTCTTTGCACTGGATCCCTTCTGTGGGTGGACAGATTAACAGAGGCTGGGCAGTACAACAGATGCTGTCCTAAATAAATGGCCAATGTTCACACAGAATCCTAAGCCATTAAAAATAAAGCAAATTAAAATGAATCGAGCCTAATGTCTTGTTACAGGTTTTCATTCAGACTTTGGTGCTTCAGTAAATGTGGCCAGGATAACTTCTCATGATCTGTGCAAGGATGTTGCATAAAGACTTCCAAATCATCCTTTTCCTCTGGGTTGACACCCCTTTCCTCAAATGGCATTTTATCCTCTGAAACTCCTGTAACTATGTTAAAGACCTTTCAGGACCTTAAAGGAAGAATGTTCCTTTCTTGATGTTGGTTTGGTTATCCATCCCTTTTTAAACAAGTCAACATTTTATCCTATTTTTTTAATTGCTGATTTAGCTTGTTTTCAAGATTTAGCTACGGATGCAGTTAGATGGGCGGCATAGAAATATCTAATGAATTAACCAAGAAACATCCATGAGAAGTTCTAAGAATCTGTGGACTGGATAAAATTCAGAGAAATTACCTGCCATGGGTGGACATTTGAGACCCCCTTGGCAAGCCTCATCATGGCTGGTTGTGCTCCTGATCCCCACATGGCATGCAAAGCGTGTGCCACAGCATAAACGGCATTGTAGATATTGTAGCTTTCACCCGTCATGCTCCTTTCAAATATGTAAGATGGCAGATTCTGTAATTTCTCCTTTCCTGTGCATGGTTTTTCCTCCTCTTGAAGGATCTCTCCTGGTTTGTGGAACATGCACTCAAAAGCATCTTCCCACCATTGTGGAAGAAAGATGTCTCCTTGGGGGTTGAAGGGGTCTAAAGACAGAAGAAAGTGTCTGAATTCTGGGACGTCATGGCTATGATCCATGAAATGCAAAGCACCATGGAAGGGCTTTCTGAGTTACAAAGTCTGGTGAAATGCACTAATTTCCCAGTGGGAAGTCAGGATCCAAACCTTTCTAAATGCAATCTTCGTCCATATTTCAAACAAATGCAGAGAGGGATAAAGAGTTGCCACACACTTGTATTCTCCAAGCAAAATGATCACTTCAGCTTTAGACCAACTTTTAATTAAAGAAATACATTTTGACATTGCAATACCGTAAGATTCATATGCCAACAGGTGAGTGAAGACCAGGCAGATCTCCTTCTCCTCCAGCATTGGACTCAGAGATGAGATGAAACGTTCCCCACTGTCACCTTCAGGGGCCACCAGACCAACCCAGTTCCACTGGAAATGCAGGAGCAGCTGGACTAAACCACCATATTGAAGAAATTCATTGGGGCTGATCCGGAAAAAGGAAGGAAAAATGATTCCGTCTTCTTGAGTGAACTTGAGGAAGTCAAAACCGAGCTGCAGAAAGGGGGAGTCTTGTTTTACAAATGAATTTTTCATGGCAAGGTCATATTTTATGCTGAGGTTAAAGGTCATCATCCTGTGTTTTTTGTTGCTATGCCAAGTCAGTCCGAATCTCATTAAATTGTACGATAAGCTTCCAATTACATTAAGGTAAAACTGAAGATCATGCAGCTGAATGCTTTTCCTTTGCTATGTATAAACAAGATTGCTTTATTCTACAAAGTACTCTCCCCATAGCAATAGGGATAGCACTTAGACTTATATACCGCTTCCAGAAAAGCATTTTAGAAATTTCTTATTGTTCCACATAAAGGAACACACATCCTGACATACAAAATATGAGTTCACATGAGTTCTGCACATCATGTAGTCCAGATTTTCTCCAAGTTAATTTGGTCTCATCTTTGGCTTTTGTGCTTGCATCTGTTCTCTATCTGCTCCAAACTGGTACCCTATGGAATCTCCTTACCTGTGGAACCTTGAAGGTGCTGAAGATGGAGGCCATCTGCCTTGAGTCCTGGGAGGTGAGGCCTCCAATGACAGAGAGTAGAGTGTCCTGCTTGTCACATTTGTAACCTGGAACCATCCGTCTTCGTGTAGACAGAAGAGAGAGGCTGTTCCAGGAAATTCTCACAACAGTGTCTTTATTGTCATAAATATGGAAGCCAAGTGTGATGTTGGGAAGGAGAATAAAATCCTCGTTGATCTCTGTGACAGCAAGCACCAAGGCCAGGAACCGCTGGTAATTCTTGAATGTAGTGCTATAATGGGAAAACATTGCAGATTATTACACAAAAGGTTTTTTGTGCTGATGGAATTCACCTTTCCTTGAGTGTTTTTATCTGTGTGTTCTCCTGGACTCTGAAGTGATGGATCCATATATTGTGAGCCATTGGACAAGAAAATGTGATTAAGAAAATTGTGTGGATGGTACTGCCATAAAACCATAGTTAATGTAGAGAGGGACGTAGTACATCTGTAAACCTAAACAGCCATGACTCATCCACATGAGAAATATAACTCTGAATCCCAAAGAAAGCAGAACATCTTCTAATCCATTCCCTTCCAGGGAAAACATACCTTCTTGAAAATGCTGTCTTTGATGGCTCACGGTCAAATTCCATCATTTCAAAGAGAACAAACTTTTCCAGGAGCAAATTCCCTCCAATAATGAGATCTCCAGGCCTATAATAGTCCTTCACAGTTCGCAGAGGATTCCACACTTCACATATGCTTTGTATTACATTATGAGCTGTTAGAGGCAGGAGCCAAAACAGAAGCATCAGGAGAAGCAACCCGTTCATTGTTCTCACCTTCCTTCTCAGATCATGATCAAAAATCCCATCAAGGCTTTAGCAAAGAAGAAGCAGGCTGAGACTCTTGGGAGGCCTTAATATCAAGTGTGCTTTCTCTTACTTAACTTGAGTTGTCACTGAAGGACAAAATTGAGGCCAGTTAAGTTTCATGGATCACAAGAAATGACGTGTCTGCAAAACAACCTAAGGTGGCATCTCCAGACCCTTTGGGAGAGCTCAGGCCTTCTTTCATGTAAGCAGGTTCTATCTTGGAAGACTTGAGGGTTGAAATGTATGGGGGATACATTAAGAATTACTGTTCTTCTGATAATTGCAAAGAAAAGCAATTGTCCTATCCACTGAGCAACACTCTTCAGACACCAGAAGGGGAAAACATGTTTGTGTGCCTTGTTGTTGATCCTATGAGCAGATGGACTTGAAGGTCAATGTGCAGTTCAAGGTATTCGGCCTACCTGAAACTGAGCATTTGCACCCAAGATGGAGTCTGGCCTATGCCAGAGTTTGTTCACATAGCAGGAAGGTTAAGCATGGTGATCAGTTGTAGCCTTGTGAAAGGGATCAACAATGCAGTTGTGGGTGGGGGAGAACTGGCTTATTTATTCCTGTTTGGTTAGGGATGATATTGAAGGAGTATGTGAATCAAGCTAATATTGGATATTTGCTTTTATTATGAATTGCTTATGCTACTATATAATTGTTACTGATTAAACCAATATCTGCTGTTTGTTTCTGATAAGATATATTGCTAGAAATCAATTTTTGGAATTAAGTTTGTTATTGGCTTCTGGTTATATTATTGTATACTGTCAAAAATGAGTTGTTAGGAACTATTTCTAGTTTAGTAAGTTGTAACCTTAATCCTGTTTGGCATTAGTGCAAAGTTTGTTAACTCACTGTTGTGTCTCGCTTCTATTCTTGGCTTCAAAACAAGGCACATCCTTGAAAATATAGAAGAAACTGTTACTCAGGAATATCAGGCCCCACAGATAAAGGAACCAGAGTAGGGAGTTTTCCTGTCTCATAAATTATATAGAAATGTTCCATAGATAAGGTGGACAGGGGCCGGAACAAACAACGCATTAAAGACCACATTGGTAATGAAACTTTGTCTTTGATTGGGTAAACTTTGTTTCTATCAGCATCAGGGGTGGGTTATGCCTGGCTTTACTGTCAGTTCACTCATGTGTGCTGGATGCACACTACATGTGCATGTGCAGTTCAATTAAAATTGTTCTGTGCATGGGCAGAACTAAAAACCAAGATGGCGGTGATGAGGGAACCAGTTCGGGGGCATGGCAGGCCTGGGTCTCTACCGGTTCCAGTGACCCAGGCCGCCATGCAACTACCGATGCAGCCGGTAGGAACCCACCACTGATCAGCATAAAATGTATATAACACTCTGAGCCCCCCTCGCAGGGGGTGGCTATTCCCTACGTGCATTCTGTCTGTATGTTTTGGATTTAGCATTCACCCAGCCTTTTTTTTTACCAGGGGCGAAATCCACTTACCTTTGTTGTCAGATTGATAAGAATGTGTGCATGCACAGAGCATAAAAATGGGTGTGATGACATCTGGGAGGGTGGACAGAGCCTGCTACTGAGCACGCCTACAAAGATAAGCGAACAACGAAAAGGGGGATCCTCTGTACCACGCGATTTAGAATATAAATCAAGCATCGTAGCTGATTGTCTGAAAAACCAGTTCGCCCGACCTGGTTTCATTTTTTTTATTACCCGTTTGGGCAAAACAGTAGCACTTTTACTTCTGGTTTGGGTGAGCCAGTCCAAACTGGTAGCATTTCACCTCTACTTTGGCCATTAATAATAAAGCTATTATTTTATGCAACCTAGTCTCCAATCTCACTCTCAGTGGTCCAGGGAAACGTCTGGGACCTTACAAGATAAAAGCTACTTTTTCCTGCAACCTTTAAACATAAAGTGGGGTACTCAAGATTTGATGTTCATCCATCGTATTCGAATAGGACCTTGGCATCTGGGATGTTGAGATTTGTGCATGAAATGGATTAAAGTGAGGGAGAGGTATGAAGAGCCAGCCTCACCCTCTCTCCCAGATTCCATCTTGCTCCAAGAGCAGGGCAAGAGTCGAGACAGTTGGAGATGGGCTGGGCGCAGTGGTTCACCAGGGCGTCTTTTGTGTCTTGCCGTGCGCTTAGCGTACCACATCGCTTGTAGAGACTGCCTTCATGACCATTGTCCTATTCTAGTAGGTTTCATCTGCTCAATCTGCCAGAATCTGTCTTCACATGCTCAGGATAGACAAGTCCCCATCTCACCAAAGGTCAATGACCCAACGGCTACCCTCAACCTGGTTTGGCGAGCCTGTCAAAGCTGTTGCCTGGGGTGTGGCCGCTGTGCATGCGACAGCTACTAGGAGCCCCAGGTGAGAGCTGAGGGACAGGTGGGGACCAAAGGTGGATGAGTTTACACTCAAGATGTAAGGCTCATTTAAACACTGCAGGATTGTTGCCTAACAACTGGTTAGAATCCAATGAAAATTCCGCTGTCACCTGGTGGGGGAAGAATAGCATGACATTCTCCTAAACTGACTGTGAGGGGTGCCTGGTTCTCTCTGAGCTTGCTTCTTTTCTTCTAGATGTTTCATTGCCCAATAGCAATAGCACTTAGACTTACAGTATCTGCCACTTTATAGCCCTCCATAAGCAGTTTGCAGAGTCAGCCTCTTGCCCCCAACAATCTGTGTCCTCATTTTACCCACCTCAGAAGGGGAGAAGGCTGAGTCAATCCTGAGCCCGATGAGATTTGAACTGCCAAATTGCAGGTAGCCAGTAGAAGTCGCCTGCAGCACTGAACTCCAACCACTGCGCCACCACGGCTCCACTTAAGATGTAATTAAGTTGCCAATTATCAACTATTAAATACAAATGTATCGGAATCTGAGAGAGCTCTGATCTCCTGTAGCAACTCCCTTTCCAGGACAGATAGTCCTCGACGTGGTTTCCGGCACCCCGGTTCAGCCAGATAAGTCCAACACTGGCCATTGGGGGCAAACAACTGGCCCCCGTGGAGAGGGCGTGCAACTTGGGCGTCCTCCTGGATTCCCGGCTGTCCATGGAGGACCATGTGGCAGCTGTGGCCAGGGGGGCATTTTATCAGGTACGCCTGATACGCCTGTTGCGCCCCTTACTGGACCGGGGGGCCCTTCGCACAGTCACTCAAGCGCTTGTGACATCTCAGCTGGATTACTGTAACGCTCTCTACATGGGGCTCCCCTTGAGGTGCACTCGAAGGCTACAGTTAGTACAGAATGCGGCCGCGCGGGTGATTATGGGTGCCCCAAGGCAAACCCACATAACACCTCTCCTGCGCGAGCTGCACTGGCTGCCTGTGGCCTTTCGAGTGCGCTTCAAGGTGTTGACAACCATCTTTAAATCGCTCCATGGCTCGGGGCCTAGCTATATACGAGACCGCCTCCTGCCCCATACATCCCTTCGTCCAATCCGCTCTCACAGAGAGGGTCTTCTCCGGGTGACGTTGGCTGGGCAATGCCGGTTGGCGACACCTAGGGGAAGGGCCTTCTCTGTTGTGGGCCCGGCCCTCGGGAACGACCTACCCCCCGACCTTCGCACTACCTCGGACCTCCGCTTCTTCAGCCAACGCCTTAAGACGTACCTATTCCAACAAGCCGGCCTAGCATAGCCCCCCGCTTCTGACTTTTTATGTACAAATTGCAATTTGGTAAGGTTTTAAATGGGTTTTAGCACGGGTTTTAATAAATTAATATGTTTTAACGATATATATTGTTTTTATTGTGGTTTTAGTAATGCCTGTGAACCGCCCTGGGTCCTAACAAGGAGAAGGGCGGGGTATAAATTCGATGAAATAAAAAAATAAATAAAAATTATGACCAGAGTTGAGTCCAAAATTTCTTTTGCTAAATCAGACAGTTAATAACTGAGTTTGTTGCCGTTGTTAAGTTAGTAACACAGCTAATGGTGAATCTGTCTTCTCCATTGACTTTGCTTTGAAGAAGGTCGCAAAGGGGATCACACAACCCAGGGACACTGCAACGGTCATAAGTATGGGTCACTTGCCAAGCATCCAAATTTTGGCCACATGACCATTGGGATTCTGCAAGTGTTGTAAGTGTGAAAAACAGTCCTAAGTCGCTTTTTTCAGTGCTGTTGTAACTTTGAGCCATCACTAAACGAGTTGTTGTAAATCAAGGATAATCTGAACCTTCTGACATGGTTGGATGATGAACCATCACTAATGTTGCCCAAAGTTTTTCTTCCACATTCATTTTCTCCCCCACTGCCTTAAAATGGAAATATTAAACCAGAGATTGTAATGCATTAAATTACAATTTTAAATATTAAAAATGTTTCCCTTAAGTCACTGATCTGTTAGTTATTTATTTTATTCAGTGTATGGCAAATACATGAACATATAGTAAATCAAACTTTGGGCTGGTGTAAGCTCTTGATAGACATTCAGACACAATGTGATGGATGGTTTTTCTGGAAGAATCCCACAGTCACACTGAGGGACAGAGACAAGACTGCACAGACGTGGTTTTGGGGTAGATTACCACCTGTACACTGATGATACTCAGCTGTACATCTCTACCCCAAACCACCCCAACGATGCTGTCAAAGTGATGTCCCGGTGTCTGTAAGCCGTATGGATCTGGATGGGAAGGAACAGACTCAAACTCAACCCGTCCAAGACTTTGTGGCTGTGGCTACTGGCGCCCCGGTTCAACCAGCTGATTCCATCGCTGGCCATTGGGGGCGAACATCTGGCCCCCGTGGATCGGGTGCGCAATTTGGGCGTCCTTCTAGATGCCCGGCTGTCAATGGATGACCATGTGACAGCCGTGGCAAGGGGGGTGTTCCACCAGGTTCGCCTGGTGCGCCAATTGCGTCCCCTACTGGACCGGGACGCCCTTCGCACAGTCACTCATGCGCTTGTGACGTCCCGGCTAGACTACTGCAACGCTCTCTACATGGGGCTCCCCTTGAGATGCACCCGAAGGCTGCAGTTGGTTCAGAATGCGGCTGCGCGGGCAGTTTCGGGAGTCTCTAGATACTCCCATGTAACACCTCTCCTGTGCGGGCTGCACTGGCTGCCTGTGGCTTTTCGGGTGCATTTCAAGGTGTTGATTATCACCTTCAAAGCGCTCCATGGCACAGGACCTAGTTATTTGCGGGATCGTATCCTGCCCCACACATCCCTTCGGCTGATTCGCTCATACAGAGAGGGACTTCTCCGGGTGCCGTCCACTAGGCTGTGCCAGCGGGCGACGCCCAGGGGAAGGGCCTTCTCTGTGGCGGGCCCGACCCTCTGGAATGACCTTCCCCCTGACATTAAAACGACCACGGATCTCCGCTCCTTCCGCCAGAAACTCAAAACCCACTTGTTTCATCTAGCCGGCCTGGCCTAACTCCAGCTTTCCCACCTCAGTTTGTATTTTTAAATTTTGTGATTTGGTTTTAAGGTTAAGTTTTTAATTTTTATAAATTTGTACAGGGGTTTATTTAATTCGATTTTAGTTATATGTATGTTGATTGTATGGTTTTAATTTGTACCTGTACACCGCCCCGAGTCCCTTCGGGGAGAGGGGGCGGTCTAGAAGTCCAATAAATAATAATAATAATAATAATAATAATAATAATAATATTGGACCCGTGTCCCTCCTGGCTTGTACTGGCATCCTGGGAGACGACACGAGGCTGGCTCCAGGGCATTGTCAACGCATCTTTGAGTGAGGGGTCCTTGCCTGCCGCCTTGAAAGAGGCGGTAGTAAGGCCCCTCCTCAAGAAGCCATCCCTGGATCCAGCATTATTAGAGAACTATCGTCCCGTCTCCAACCTTCACTTTTTAGTGAAGGTTGTAGAGAGTGTGGTGGCTCAACAGTTTCCGCGACACTTGGAGGAAGTTGATTATCTAGACCCGCGCCAGTCCGGCTTCCGACCCGGGCACAGCACCGAGACAGCATTGGTCGCGTTGGTTGATGATCTCTGGAGGGCGCGGGATAGAGGATATTCCTCTATCCTAGTCCTAGAGGATATTCCTCTATCCTAGTCAGTGGCTTTTGATACCATCGACCATGGTATCCTATTGCGCCGACTGGGGGGGTTGGGGCTGGGAGGCACTGTTTTGCGGTGGTTCTCATCCTACCTCTCTGGTCGGTCGCAATATGTGTTGGCGGGGGGGCAGAGGTCGGCCTCGAGGCCCCTCAAATGTGGGGTTCCTCAGGGGTCGGTCCTCTCGCCTCTATTGTTCAACACATATATGAAGCCGCTGGGTGAGATCATCCGTGGTTTTGGGGTGGGATATCATCTGTACGCTGATGATACTCAGTTGTACATATCCACCCCAGACCACCCCAACGATGCCATCGAGGTTATGTCCCAGTGTTTGGAGGCCGTATGGATCTGGATGGGTGGTAACAAACTCAAGCTCAACCCGTCCAAGACTGAGTGGCTGTGGCTTCCGGCGCCCCGGTTCAGCCAGATTATTCCAACTCTGGCCATTGGGGGCAAAACACCACCCCCCATGGAGAGGGCGCGCAATTTGGGTGTCCTCCTGGACTCCTGGCTGTCTATGGAGGACCATGTGGCAGCCGTGGCCAGGGGGGCGTTCCATCAGGTACTCCTGATGCACCAATTGCGCCCCTTACTGGACCGGGATGCCTTACGCACAGTCACTCAAGCACTCGTTACCTCTCGACTCGACTACTGTAATGCTCTCTACATGGGGCTCCCCTTGAGGTGCACCCAAAAGCTGCAGCTAGTCCAGAATGCGGCCGCACGGGTGATTACGGGAGCGCCCAGACACTCCCACATAACACCTATCCTGCGTGAGCTGCACTGGCTTCCTGTGGTCTTTCGGGTGTGCTTCAAGGTTTTAACGACCATCTTTAAAGCGTTCCATGGCTCGGGGCCTAGTTATATGCGAGACCGCCTCCTGCCCCATACATCCCTCAGACCGATACGCTCCCACAGAGAGGGCCTCCTCAGGGTGCCGTCGGCTGGACAGTGCCGACTGGCGACACCCTGGAGAAGAGCCTTCTCTGTGGCGGGCCCAGCCCTTTGGAACGACGTCCCTCCTGAACTTCGCACCATCTCCGACCTCCGCCTCTTCCGCAAGTGTCTAAAGACACATTTGTTCCATCTAGCCGGCCTAGCGTAACCTCCATCATTGACTTTTAGATAGTTTTAAACTTGGGAATTTTAATTTGGTTTTTAGTGCAGGATGTTATTTAAATAAGTTTTTTAAAAATTTTATATGTTCTTGTATGTATTTTAGTATTCCTGTGCGCCGCTCTGGGTCCATTTGGAGAAGGGCGGGGTATAAATTTAATAAAATAAAAAATAAATAAAAATGTAGGACCCAGTAAAGGGAGGACCAAGCATCCACAGTATCAGAGTTTGCTGTAGCAATCCAATCCAGAAAGGACACACAGGTAACTGATTCAGCAGTATTCATTAACTTCTCTTTCTCTCTCTCTCTCTCTCTCTCTCTCTCTCTCTCTCTCTCTGTCTCTCTCTCTCTGTCTCTCTCTCTCTCTCTGTCTCTCTCTCTCTCTCTGTCTCTCTCTCTCTCTCTCTCTCTCTGTCTGTCTCTCTCTCTATCTCCATCTCTATATCATATCTATATCCCTATCCCTATCTCTATCTATCTTATATAACACATGAAATAAATATACAATACCAAAAGCTGGTTCTTCCAACATGGTAGAGAGTACACGCAAACACAGGCAGAGGACAGAGGAGAATAGTTTTAGTTTAGAGTAGCTGACTACTTTAGAACTGAGCACAGACTCAGAGCTACAAAGCTAAGTCACACCCAGACTCTTAGCTGTCTACAGAAAATACTGTTTCAGTTTCCAAACAGCCCTCATTGGATGACTTAGTTGCTATGCCTATTCATTGGCTGACCTTGTCACCATGTCTCTGCCAGGTCATGAACTCTCATACACTGACACACAGCTGCTCAATTTGGGTAGCATTAAAACTGAGACCACTTCCACTCCATCCAAGAGCTGTCAGAAACCACAGCCAAACCTTGACTACACTGCTTGGTCCTTCATTGCTTGTGGTCTTGAATGTCACCAGCATATGGACAATACCTGACCTTGAACTGAGAAGGCCTCAGTGAGACACCTTGAAAATAAAAGGTTGAGCTCAATCTCCTCACCTCCAACCAGCATTGATTGGCACCAACTTCAGAAAGAGGGGAGAACCATGTAACACCATGCACCCATTTTTATTACTCCAGTTGGTCGAGACATTTGCTATGAATGAGGGCATCCTTTCCACACCTGCTGAGGATTCGGCGATATACTTCACAAGACAAATACAGCAGACAAACATTTATGGCTCCATCAAGGTCTTAGACAACCCTGCTGCAGAGTTTAAATTAGCCTGACATCTTGAAAGACCCTCTTGCCTGTTTTAAAATCTATGGGAGAAGAAAGCCCCTACTTTCACCCAATTCCATTTGAGTATCAATACATCAGTTATTTCATTGGTATTATTTCCCATACTTACTAGTGTACAACTGATTGTCATGTGCCACCAGGCCCCTTTTGCACTCATTCTATCTGAACAAGCTATGGCAAAGTTCAGACTTCATCTTGCAGGGACTGTTTTGTGTAGGTCAAATACCCAACTTTCCCTTGAGTATCCAATCCATCTGCTCTGTGGAACAGCAACAAGAGACAGAAACATGTTTCTCTTTTTCTGTTCCACAAACAACTCTAGTGCTAAGTGGGCAGAACAACGGCTTTTCCTTGTAATGATCAGAAGAGCAGTATTTTTAATGCGTCCCCTATGAATTTCCACCTACGAAAATCTTCCAAGATAAAAGCTGATTAAAAAGCATTGTTTGATTTCTCCAAGTGGAGGGAGGGAGACTTTTCTGTGTCTTGCAAAGAGCCAACTTCTAGCTTTGGTGAGACTCAGCTGACTCAGTTTTCTCTTTGGTCACGGGCCAAATACAGGTAGGAAGAAACACATTTGATTTTATAAATTTGCATTGGGGCCATCAAGGTCGAAAGAGCAGACTATGTGCTAAGACTCTGCTGAGATTTCAAGTGATACTTGTAAATCAGCTTCAGCACAAGCCTTTATTTTTTTTTTTAATCTAGGAGGGAAAATGGCAAGAATGACTGGGCTGCCTCTCCTCCTGCTGCTACTGCTCTTCTGGCTCCTGCCTCCAACTTCTCCAACATCTGCTGTGAGGATACAAACTAGATATGTATTGCCAAAACATTTAAAACTTCAGGAATACTATTACAGGCCCGGTGATCTCATTATTGGTGGGAATTTGCCCCATGGTGTCTATTTTAACAGTGCTAGCCTAGACTTTAAAATGAACCCATTCTGGACTTCTATTCAACTTTTGTAAGTTTCTTCTTGAGGGCAATGATGTAGATGATTATTGGCTTTGTTTGCTCAGAAATATTTGTTCTAGTGATGTTTCAGTGTCCTTGTGTAGTTTGAATCTTTGTGCTGTTGAACGGAAAAAGGTTTGGATTTCCCAGCTGGGAGAAAGTCACCAGCTGAGTGAATGAAGTTAGGATCGAAGCGAGCTGCGTTTGAAAGCAGGTTGTCTTTATTATATCAGGAAAGCGAGACTAACAGTGATGTGGGTCAGCATTCCTGGGTGAGCTGACCCCTGACATATAGCGAATGTACATTTTTATACCATTTTCCTCTTTGAAGTCCTTTTGTTCTCTTTGTGTTATTGTTTTATTATTTTTTGTGTGTGACTTTGCTAATGGTTCTAATCCTGTCTTGTGCTTTCTTATTCCTCTGCCCTAAAGTACTTCCCATGGGGCAGGGATGAGCCCTAGTGTCTTCTACTGTATTTCCTATTTTTACATTTTCGTCCAGAGCTAATGAGTCTTTGTTGTCACTCTGACCTTTTTGCCATTCTATAGGTAAAGTCTTCCTGTGCTCCCTGGGTCTTTTGTATTATTTTGTACTCTGCAACTACTTCTAATGGCCCTGATATCCTGGCAATTATTCTCAGGAAGTTTCATTCAGAATGTATGCTGGCTTTGTTATTCTAGTGACTTCCAGTTTGGCTATGGGCTGTATTGGTCTTCCTAACACAACACTGTCCTGGTGAAGTTCCCTTCCCACAGTGTTTTTCTCAAGAAAGAGCCACACTCATAAAACAAGCTAGATTCCCAATCTTTCCAAAATTCTTTAAGAGGAAGATGATAAAGATCTCCTTCTTAGAGATATGAGGGACAACTCATTAGGAACATTACTGCCCTACTTAAGAAGATAACTTGCAAGATTGTTAATTTTGAAAGTAGGTCATGCTGGAACACTCAAGGAAAAGATCAAAACTGTTCCTGCATGGGATACTATCACACACACCCCTACACACAAAACTCAGTTTTGGAATCAGTAGTGCTTAGGAAATAATGGCCCTCAGTAAGTCTTTGCTGTGGCGCCCCCTGAAATCTTGTGCTCAACAATGGTTACCAGGCTGAAAAAGCTGCTCCAAGAGAGAGAAAAATTGATTAGAATTCTTAATTGGCCAAGTGTGATTGGCCACACAAGGCATTTGTCTTTGGTGTATAAGCTCTCAGTGTATATAAAGAAAAATAAAATGTATTCATCAAGAATCATAAGATACAATGTATCTTATCTTATAAGATAAGATACACTTAGCTATAGTCATAAGTTGCTAATAAGCAATCAAATCATACTAGGAAACAAATGAAACAACATAACTCATAAAGATAGAACCAACATGGTTATTGTCATAAATGGGAAGAGATAGGTACTAGGAAGGATGAGAAGAAGAATAGTAATATAGTCTTAATAAATAATTTGACAGTCTTGTAGGAATTAGTTGTTTAGTAGAGTGATGGCATTCAAGAAAAAAAAAACTTTCCTTGTGTCTAGTTGTTCTGGTGTGCAGGGCCTTATAGCGTCGTTTTGAGGGTAGAAGTTGAAACAATTGTTGTCCAGGATATGAAGGGTCTGTAGAAATTTTTACAGGCCTCTTTCTGACCCATGCAGTGTACAGGTCCTCAATGGAAGGCAGGTTGGTAGCCATTGTTTTTCCTGCAGTTCTAATGATCCGTTGAAGTCTGTATCTGTCTTATTTGGCTGTCTTGTTTGACCATTAGGGCACTAGTGGAGAACTTTAGTAGGACTAGGGCCACCACAGCAAAGTGAATAAGGGAGGAATGATGGAGGATATAAAATGGTATGTGATAGGGACACACACCTACTTCTCTTTTCTCATGAATCTATCCAGATTGATGATTTTTTTTAAAAAAAAATCTATTAATATTTGGAACATCCTGCTCCAAAGAAAACCCACACGAAGTTCCAAGACATGGCAAACTCCACCAGCACACACAAGCTTTCCTGTAATAACTCACAATGTGTCTCTCACTATAGACCCTTACCCAACAACTACCACCAGTTCCAAGCCTTGGTGTTTGCAGTCAGAGAGATCAACAAGGATCTGGTTCTCCTCCCCAACATCACCCTGGGCTTCCACATGTATGACAATAGCCAGTGGGATAGGAGGATTTCTTTAATCAGTCTCCTTCTGCTCTCCACGCGTGACCGAATGATTCCAGGTTATAAATGCGACAGGCAGGACCTTCTGCTCTCTGTCATTGGAGGTGACAATGCCAAATCCTCAAGACTGATGGCCTCCATCTTCAGCATCTTCAAGGTCCCACAGGTAAGGGGGCTCCATGTAGATACAGTGATGCAGGAGATACACAGAAGCACAAGATGACTCTAAATGTTTTGGAGGGACGACAACAATATTTGTGACTTAGAGAGTAGATGCTATACTGGGATTCATTTTATTATTTTAAGTGCAAATATATGTTTCATAAGGGACAGGGTGACTCAGTGGCTAAGACAGTGAGTTCCTGTTACTTGTCCCAGCTTCTGCCAACCTAGCAGTTCAAAAGCATGGAAAAATGTAAGTAATAAAATAGGAACGACCTTCGGTGGGAAGGTAACAGCATTCCATGTGCCTTCGCCGTGGAGTCCATGCGTTGGTGGATGATCTCTGGAGAGCCAGAGATGGGGGTTGCTCCTCCATCCTGGTCCTTTTAGATCTCTCAGCGGCTTTCGATACCATCGACCATGGTATCCTATTGCATCGTCTGGAGGGGTTGGGGGTGAGGGGCACCGTTTTGCGGTGGTTCTCCTCCTACCTCTCTGGCCGATTGCAATTTGTGTTGGCAGGAGGGCAGAGGTCGACCTTGAGACCCCTCACTTGTGGGGTACCTCAAGGGTCGGTCCTCTTGCCGCTCCTGTTCAACACATATATGAAGCAGCTGGGCGAGATCATCCGTGGTTTTGGGGTGGGAGACGCCCTGGGGAAGGGCCTTCTCTGTGGTGGGCCCGACCCTCTGGAATGACCTACCCCCCAACCTTAGAACAACCACGGACCTCCGCGCCTTCCGCCAGAAATTAAAGACTCTCTTGTTCCATCAGGCCAGTTTGGCCTAAGTTATTTACCTAGCCTATAGTCTGTATCTTTAATTGTTTTAATTGGGTTTTAGATGGGGTTAAGTTTTAATGTTTTAAATTTTTAGCGCAGCGATAATTTATTTAATTCGGTTTTAATTATTTATATTTGTGATATCTATGTGTTTTTAAATTTCCTGTGCACCGCCCTGGGTCCCTTTGGGGAGAGGGAGCGGTTATATAAGTCTAAGAAATAAATAAATAAATAAAATAAATAAATGCCAGCCACATGACCATGGCAATGTCTTTGGACAGCGCTGGCTCCTCAGCTTTGTAATGAAGATGAGCACTGCCCCCTAGAGTCAGGAACTATTAGTACACATGTGCGAAGGGAACCTTTACCTTTACCTATGTTTCATATAACATAAATCATTTGTTGATGGCTTCTTCCTTGGATTGTCACAACTGTGCAAATATATTAAAAATGGAAGAAACTTTTGTCTCACAATGATTCAACATGACTGATGGGGCCAATAGACCACACAATGGGTACCATCAAATGTTGCTTTATCTTTTAAAGAAGATTTTCACTGTCTCCAGCTCAGTGTTGGCTTTGAGTCCACTTGGGAAGGCAGAAGAGTTTATCCTTCCTTCTTCCGGATTGACCCCAAGGAATCTGCTCAGTTTGTGGGCTTAGTCCAGCTACTCCTGTATTTCCAGTGGAACTGGGTTGGGCTTCTGGCCGCTGGAAGTGAGAGTGGGGAACATTTCATCTCAGCTCTGATGCCAATGCTCAAGGAGAAGGAGATCTGCCTGGCCTTCACTCATAGAATGAAAGATGAATCGGAAAAGCATATGGTCCAGTTACTTTTACATTCCAAAATGTGGCTTGAAGTTGACATCATTGTTTTCTTTGGAGACTCTGGAACTGTTGCAGCTTTTCAGTGGGGTCTTTATATTTATGTCCTTAATGAAAGGGGTTCATTCCAGAATGTTTGGATCCTAACCTCCTCCTGGAAACTTAGTGTAATGCATCATGTAGACATATGGAAATCTCTAAAGCCCTTGCATGGGGCTTTGCATTTTAGGGATCACACCAATGATATCTCAGAATTCAGCGATTTCCTCCTGTCTTTAGACCCTTTGAACCCACAAGGGGATAGGTTTCTCCCATTATGGTGGGAAAAAGTCTTTGTTTGCAGCTTCCCCAAACAATTCAAATTTTATCCGGACTGGATGAAAAACTGTACAGGGAAGGAGAATTTACAGAGCATACCATCTTCCTTGTTTCAAACAAGAATGACTAGTGAAGGTTACAATATCTACAATGCCATTCATGCTCTGGCATATGCATTACATGCAATATACGCATCTAGAGAACGACCAGCCATGATGAAGCTTGGAAAGAGGATTTCAAATGTCCAGTCATGGCAGGTAACCTCTGGGACTTTTTATCCAGTCCACAGATCCTTAGAGTGAAATTTTCCCATATGTATTTCTTGAGTTACTCATGAAATATCTTTATGCTACAATATCAGTGAGTATCAGAAAAAGTTAAAACAGCAATTATTACAAACAGTGATATGACTTAACTGTAGTGTTTAGTTGAAAAGGGAGAGGGGGGAAAACAGAAATAAATCCAATTAATTATCCATAAGAGCCATAGAGGAAAGAAGAGATGAGATGAGAAGAGAAGAGAAGAGAAGAGAAGAGAAAATAACAGAGTTGGAAGGGACAAATGGTTATCCAATCTCTTCTTAAAAACTTCCAGTTTTGGAGTATTTGCAACTTCTGGAGGCAAATTGTTCCACTAATTAATTGTCCGAACTGCCATGAAATTTCTCCTCAGTTCTAAGGAGTTTTTCCTTGATTAGTTTTCACCCATTGCTTCTTGTCCTACCCTCAGGTACTTTGGAGAATAGCTTGACTCCCTCTTCTTTGTGGCAACCCATAGATATTGGAATCATGTCACATGTAGTCCTTCTTTTCATCAAACTAGACATGCCCAATATTTTCATTGAAAGTCCTGAAAGATTTTCAATGTTTGCTTGAGTTCAGGAGGTGACTATCTCATTTATCTCATAAATAAATCAAATATAAATAAATGGAGGAAGTGTCAGACTAGAGCAAGTATGTGTTTCTGATAGACTCTGCAATACGGCAATTATTCTTGTGTTCACATTTCCACAACAACCTCATTTTCTTTCTGTATGTATTCTGAATAAAACCTGTTCCTGGTCTGAAACCAGAGGTGGGTTCCTACTGGTTCGCCCCGGTTCGGCCGAAACAGTAATGGTATGCTGACCTGGGTCACAGAACTGATAGTGACCCAGGCTGGCCATGCTTCCAAACTAGTTCCACGGTCACCATCTTCACCACCGACATCTCTTTTTGGAGTTATGCGCATGCACAGAGCAATTCAATGCACAGCGTGCATTCAGTGAGTGTGTGTGCACATGCATAAGCAAATCAGCAGTAATGCCAGCTAGAACCCACCCTTGTCTGAAATGAATCAGAATTTTCTGCGTCAAAGAATAAATGTCTCTGGACAGTGAAGTAACAACTGTGGCCAGCCACTTCCTTCCATATATCCCCACTTAGTCACACCTCGTTCCTAAATTTTGCTCTATTTGTTTATCAGCTAAAGAAAGTCAGTGGAATTGTACACCATTTTGAAAGAAATTATTTAATCATTCCAATAATGCATTTGTCATTTACAAGACAAATTTACAAGTAAAGATTTGTAAATGTATATAGCCACATAAAGCACGAGGAAAGCCAAACAATGACATTTTGAATGTTGCATTAAATTCTGTATACATAGGTATCACTTGTTATAAGTAGAGTTGAAGAATCCATGATACAAATGTCCAGGCACTAGGACAAAATGTTGTTGTGCTGCGGAAATAGCTAAGCACTTGGTGTTACCCCTGATTGCTCAAAAATCCACTAATGGCTCTGTAGAACTTCTCAGACATAAACCGATCCACTAAAATGAAGGCCATGATAGAAGGGTAGGAGCCATGAGGTCTCATTTGTGGCTTTCAACCAAGCATTCCAATTTCAGAAAATCTCTTTTGTTTCAGATTCTCCCCTATTTGAGGACTGTCAAGTTCAACAACAGTGCTGGAGAAGAAGTCTCCTTCTCAGAAAATAGACAGCGGTCTTTCCGTTATGATCTTCTCAACTGGGTTTTCCTCCCCAATCAATCAAATCTTCTTGTGAAAGTTGGACACATCCATCCTGGGGCTCCCCCAGGTCAGGATTTCACCATTAATTCGGATGCAATTGTCTGGGCTACAAAGGTGAGTTGAAAGGTATTGATGTAAATTCAGGGAAATATTTTTTTTCTCCTCTGGAGATGCAGACTATTCTTCTAGCTGGAAAAAGGTCTATTAAATCATAAAATATGGCAGTAATTTGCTGAAAAATCTGATGTGCATGTAACACACTTCAGGTTCAATTTGTGGCAGATCCCAGAAAGGGTTGGGAAGACATTCTTGAAAGCCAGGATGCCATTATGGTGGGCAACAGTGATTTCTATGGACTATTCCCACTGTGGCATCAAATGCAGGACCCAAAAACCAAGATTCAAACCTCACTGCAGGATTTAGCAGTTCACATTGGAGTAAACAATAGGAAGGACTGCTACAGACCCAAGGACTCAGTCATACATTTCAGGAAAGGGGAAGAAAATGATACATACATACCCGAATAGAATAGAATAGAATATTTTATTGGCCAAGTGTGATTGGATACACAATCACAATCATGTCTCTACATGGGGCTCCCCTTGAGGTGCACCCGAAAGCTGCAGCTAGTCCAGAACGCAGCCGCGCGGGTGATTACGGGAGCGCCTAGACACTCCCACATAACACCTATCCTGCGCGAGCTGCACTGGCTTCCTGTGGTCTTTCGGGTGCGCTCCAAGGTTTTGACGACCATCTTTAAAGCACTCCATGGCTCGGGGCCTAGTTATATGCGAGACCGCCTCCTGCCCAATACATCCCTCAGACCGATATGTTCCCACAGAGAGGGCCTCCTCAGGGTGCCGTCGGCTGGACAATGCCGACTGGCGACACCCAGGGGAAGAGCCTTCTCTGTGGTGGGGCCAGCCCTCTGGAATGACTTACCCCCTGAACTCCGCACCATCTCCGACCTCCACCTCTTCCGCAAGTGTCTGAAGACACATCTATTCCATCTAGCCGGCCTAGCGTAACCTCCATCACTGACTATTAGACAGTTTTAAATTTGGGATTTTTAATTTGGTTTTTAGCGCAGGGTTTTATTAGAATAAGTTTTTTAAATTTTATATGTTTTGTATGTATTTTAACATTCCTGTGCGCCATCCTGGGTCCGTTTAGAGAAGGGTGGGGTATAAATTTAATAAAATAAAATAAAATAAATACAAGGAATTTGTCTTTGGTGCATATGCTTGGTGTACATAAAAAGACAAGATACATGCATCAAGAATCATAAGGTACAACACTTAATTTTATTTTTATTGATTTTATTTATCTAATTTATATACTGCACTTCTCCCTCTTGGGACTCAGGGCAGTGAACAGCCACAGTAAAAACAGAAAATACAAAAGTTAAAATAACATATTAATATATATTAAATACTTTGGCCTATAACAGTACGGGGGGAGCGCACTTTTGGCGCACTTTTTTCACCCTCCTCAGGCTCCAGAGGCTTTCTAGGAGCCTGGGGAGGGTGAAAAACAGCCTCAAAAGAAGGCCTAAATCAGCTGGCCATTTCACACAAGCATGCTGGAGCCTCACGTGCCCTAAGAAATGGTTCTGCGTGCCACCTGTGGCACCCGTGCCATAGGTTCGCCATCACTGGCCTATAATTTAAAACCCAATACTAAATCCCAATTGAAACAAAGCTAGGACAGGCCAGCTGCATGAAATAGATGTGTCTTCAGGGCCTGACGGAAGAGACGTAGGTCTGAGATTGTACGTAATTCAGAGGGTAGGTCATTCCAGAGGGCAGGAGCTGCCACAGAGAAGGCTCTCCCCCTGGGGGTCGCCAGCTGACATTGTCTGGCCGACGGCACCCTGAGGAGGCCCTCTCTCTGGGAGCGAACTGGTTGGTGGGAGGTATTTGGCAGCAGGAGGCGGTCTTGCAGATAACCAGGTTCCTTGCTATGGAGCGCTTTAAAGGTGGTTAGTAATATCTTGAAGTGCACCCGGAAAGCCACAGGCAGCCAGTGTAGCTCACGCAGGAGAGGTGTCACATGGGAGCATCTAGATGCTCCCAAAATCCCCCGCGCGGCCGCATTCTGAACTAACTGGAGCCTCCGGGTGCATCTCAAGGGAAGCCCCATGTAGAGAGCATTACAGTAGTCCAGATGGGAGGTGACGAGAGCTTGAGTGACAGTGCATAAGGCATCACGATCCAGAAAGGGATGCAACTGGCGTATCAGGCGAACCTGGTAGAAAGCCCCCCTGGCCACAGCCGTCATGTGCTCTTCTAGAGACAGCCGAGAGTCCAGGAGGACACCTAAGTTGTGAGCCCTCTCTGTGGGGGCCAATGACTCGCCCCCAATAGCCAGAGATGGTGTCAACTGGCTATACCATGACTAATGATAGTCATAGGGTACAAATAAGCAATCAGGAAACAATCAGTATCAATATAAATCATAAGGATACAAGCAACAATGTTACAGTCCTCAGTCATTAGTGGGAGGGGATGGGTGATAAAAATGATGGGAAGACTATCTATATAAATAAAAATGTAACTATGAGTTTGTTCAAAACCGCTAATCTCCAAAAGTACTGCACTAATCGCTTCCAAATTTTTAGCACGAACTTCGCACTATCACGGACCTTCCCCTCTTTCGCCATTCACTTAAAACATATTTTTTTCAACAAGCTGGTCTCGCGTAATATTCTAGACTCTTGTAATATAGCTTCTGCCTAACACATAAATGATGTTAGATTTTTAGGGGGAATTTTTAGCACAGGCTGTGATTTAATTCTTTTAATCTATTTATTGTATTTATTGTATTTTATTATTGGTTGTTTTAAATTCCTGTGCACCGGCCTGGGTCCACTTCAGTGGAGAAGGCACGGTATATAAATTGAAATAAATTAAATTAAATGTACACAACGTTCTTTACAAATACAGCACCAATGATTGTGTAGATACATGCAACGGAAATGTAATAAATGTAAAAAATGTAGGTAGATGGATACAGAGAGCAGTGAGCCACAGGATGACATAATACAAAATGTCATAATACCTACTGTATTTCAAGGAAAAATACAGTAGTTAGGTAGGTAGGTAGGCAGCTATAGGGATAGAGGGAGGGAGGGAGAAATGCAGTAGGTAGGTAGGTAGATAGGTAGAGGGATAGAGAGAGGAAGAAATACAGTAGGTAGGTAGGTAGGTAGGTAGAAGGATAGAGAGGGAGAAATACAGTAGGTAGGTAGGTAGGTAGGTAGGTAGGTAGGTAGGTAGGTAGGTAGAGGGATAGAGAGAGGGGGGGAAATAGTGTACAAATAATATAGTCACAATAGGGTACAAATAAGCAATCAGGAAACAATCAATATCAATATAAATCATAAGGACACAAGCAACAAAGTTACAGTCCTGCAGTCATAAGTGGGAGGGGATGGGTGATAGAAACGATGGGAAGACTAATAATAATAGTAATGCAGCCTTAGTGAATAGTTTGACAGTGTTGAGGGAATTAACGGATGGGAAGTAACGGACTCAAGCTCAACCCGACCAAGACCGAGTGGCTGTGGTTTCCTGCTGCCCGATTCAACCAGCTGATTCCATCTCTGGCCATAGGTGGTGAACATCTTGCCCCTGTGGATGGGGCGCGCAACTTGGGTGTCCTCCTGGATACCCGGCTGTCCATGGAAGATTAAATGACAGCCGTGGCCAGGAGGGCGTTTTACCAGGTTCGCCTGGTACGGCAGTTGCGCCCCCTATTGGATCGGGACGCCCTTCGCACAGTCACTCATGCTCTCGTGACATCCCGACTGGACTATTGCAACTCTCTCTACATGGGGCTCCCCTTGAGGTGCACCCGGAGACTTCAGTTGGTCCAGAACGCAGCCGCGCGAGCAATAATGGGAACCCCTAGGTTTACCCACGTTACACCGCTCTTGCGCGAGCTGCACTGGCTACCTGTCGTCTTTCGGGTGCTCTTCAAGGTGTTAGTTATCATCTTCAAAGCGCTCCATGGCTCGGGACATAGTTATCTGCGGGATCGGATCCTGCCCCATACATCCTCACGGCCGATTCGCTCCCACAGAGAGGGACTTCTCCAGGTGCCGTCCACTAGACTTTGTCAGCGGGCGACGCCCAGGGGAAGGGCTCTCTCTGTGGCGTGCCCTGCCCTCTGGAACGACCTTCCCCCCGACATTAGAACAACCACGGACCTCCGCTCCTTCCGCCTAAAACTAAAAACATATCTGTTCTGCTTGGCCGGCCTAGGGTAGTCTCTTTTAAGGTTAGGGGATATTATAAGGGATTTTAGCGAAGGGTTATTTGTTTAATCTATTTTTATTTAGTTTAGTCATTTATTTATATTTGTATTTTTAATTTTGTACTTTGTTGATTTTAGTTGTTTTTAATTCCCTGTGCCCCGCCTCGAGTCCCTTCGGGGAGAGAGCGGGTTAGAAATAAAAATTATTATTATTATTATTATTATTATTATTATTATTATTATTATTATTATTATTATTATTATTATTATTATTATTATTATTATTATTATTATTATTATTATTATTATTATTATTATTATTATTATTATTATTATTATTATTTGTTTAGCAGAGTGATGGCGTTTGGGAAAAAACTGTCCTTATGTCTAGTTGTCTTGGTGTGCAGTGCTCTATAGCATCATTTAGAGGGTAGGAGTTGAAACAATTTATAAGCTTGTCATCTTGCCCTGGCTGACTCTTTAGGAACCTTCTATGAAGATGTTTCCTCTATGGATCTTAAGGATGACTGCTTTGATTTATTCCTGTCCCCCCGACCTGCCCTTTTTCAATCAAACACTACACTTAAGTCATACTATAGGTACACTTAAGTCATTGATGATATAATCACAGATATTCATAAATAGGAAACTTTAAGATACTAGCCCTGTTTCTGCTTTTACTAACCTCAAGAAAGAATAATTGTCTTCATAAAAAGAAGCACGTCTGTTATATTGCCATAGAAAAGTTAATAAAACATATGGCATCCCTGAAGATGCTCCCAAAATGAAGGAGTGCTGAAGATCCTCCTGTCAGCCATGAAGCCATTTTGGGAGCATCTTTAGGGCTGCCAGTACACTGAGTACCAAAGCAGTTCAGGATTGCCTCAATAAGAACCCATTTCACCTGTTTCTATTTTGCTCACCTCCTCCTACTTCTCTAAAGATTCGTTTTCCTCACACTGTTCCCTCACGGTCCTCATCATTTACTGTTTCATCAAAACAGTAACTTAATGTCAAAAACTTTGAACCTCCAATCTCCAGTATCCAGCTCCAATCTCCAGAATCTATGGAAGGGATAGGGGTGTTAGTTGCTTAATTCACCTAGGAGATGGTTTTTGGTTTCTGGGAAGCCCAGGCGAACCATTTCTTTTGAAGGCTTTCTTTTGATTGAAATGGGAATGTGGAGAAGAATCGACAAACCGTGTTCATTGCTTATGCCATCTCAAGCATTTTCTTTTTCTCCTTCAGAAGGTGCCCTTTGCCAGGTGTGGCAAGAAGAGGTGCCAGGCAGGAGAGAGGAGAAGAGTTCCAGAAGGCCAGCAGGTCTGCTGCTATCAATGTGTCTCTTGTCCAGAAGGGACCATTTCTAATCAGACAGGTAGAGCAAATGTCAAAAGCAGATCTTCCAGGATCAGTTGATAGACATGTCAGAGGAAGAGGAGATCCAGGTATTCATGTCTGCTAACAATCAACAACAACAACAATAACAATAATAATCAACAAAATTGAAGTACAAAGCAGAGAACTTGAGTCAAATAACTCTCATTGCTGTGATGCTTCTGGGTCACTCTTTCCTCTATTCCTCTTTCTCTATAAATCATTTTGGACCAGGAAAAGAGAGCTTTCCATCTCCCAAAACTCAGTACACATTTTTATGACCTTCTCTGTTTCATTGTAGATCTTTTCAACAGAAACACAAAATAATACATAGACAAAGAGCTGGATTTCTGGATGAAAGATCTATTAGTCTTTTTATGATTCCAGCAAAAAGCGGGGAAGAAGTGGCAATCTCTCACACATTTAAAGCCACAAAAGTCATGGAAGAAGCCATTGACTCGGCACTGCTTTTTTATAGAACAACAACAACAACAACAAAAAACAGGCCAGCTGGAGCTGAACTCCTCCTTGTCTGTGGCTATCATCAATAATATATAATAATTAATTAATAATAAAACAGATTAATTAATAATTAATTAATAATTAATTAATATTAAAACAGATCATGCCAGACTAATCTTATTGCATTCTTTGATAATGTGACAAAATGAGTGGACCAGAGGAATGCTGTCGATATAATTTATTTGGACTTCAGTAAGGCATTTGACAAGGTAGACCATAACCTACTACTAGATAAAGTAGAAGAATGTGGGTTAGAAAGCATCACCACCAGATGGATTCATAACTGGCTGACCAACCACACTCAATGTGTAGCCCTCAACTGCATCTACATGGAGGGAAGTATGCAGTGGAGTACCCCAAGGCTCTGTTTTAGGCACAGTACTCTTCAACATCTTCATCAATGATTTGGATGAGGGAATAAATGGGGAACTCATCAAATTTGCAGACGACACCAAGCTGGCAGGAATAGCCAACACTCCAGAAGAAAGGCTTAAGATACAGAAGGATCTTGACAAACTTGAACATTGGGCACTATCTAATAAAATGAAATTCAATGGCGAAAAGAGTAAGGTTCTACATTTAGGCAACAAAAATGAAATGCACAGGTACAGTATAAGTGGTACCTTGCTCAATAGTAGCAACTGTGAAAGGGTTCTTGGAGTCCTAGTAGACAACCATTTAAATATGAGCCAGCCATGTGCAGCAGCTGCCAAAAAAGCCAACACAGTTCTAGGCTGCATAAACAGATGGATAGAATCAAGATCACATGAAGTGTTAATACCACTTTATAATGCCTTGGTAAGGCCACACTTGGAATACTGCATTCAGTTTTGGTCACCACGATGTAGAAAAGATGTGGAGACTCTAAAAAGAGTGCAGAGAAGAGCATCAAAGATGATTAGGGGACTGGAGACTAAAACATATGACGAACGGTTGCAGGAACTGGGTATGTCTAGTTTAATAAAAAGAAGGACTAGGGGAGACATGATAGCAGTGTTCCAATATCTTAGGGGTTGCCACAAAGAAGAGGGAGTCAAACTATTCTCCTAAGCACCTGAGGGCAGAATAAGAAGCAATGGGTGGAAACTAATCAAGGAGAGAAGCAACTTAGAACTGAGGGGAAATTTCCTGATAGTTAGAACAATTAATCAGTGGAACAGAAGTTGCCTCCAGAAGTTGTGAATGCCCCAACACTGCAAGTCTTCAAGAAGATGTTGGATAGCCATTTGTCTGAAATGGTATAGGGTTTCCTGCCTAGGCAGGGGGTTGGACTAGATGACCTCCAAGGTACCTTCCAACTCTGCTATTGTATTATTGTATTATTGTATAATAAACAAAGAATGAACGTGTGTCATCCATGATGAAATGCACAGAAGGTCATTCTATCACTTCCTTTGTGGAAGTCATGCCAGAGTAGAGGGAGGGAGGAATAATGAAGGGGAAATAAAACATATGGCAGATGTCCCTGGAATCCTCAGGCAAAGATTTGATTTCTTGATTTCAGATGCAGCTTCCTGTGATTCTTGCCCAGAAGACCAATTTCCCAACAATGACAAAGACCAATGCATTGCCAAGAAGATCCACTTCCTCAACTATCAAGACAACCTGGGATACACTTTAGTTTCTCTCACTTTTTCTATCTCTGTGCTAACAATAGCAGTTCTGGCAATTTTCCTTAAACATCGTGACACACCCATTGTCAAGGCCAACAACCGATATCTCACCTACATCCTCCTGGTTTCCCTCCTACTCTGCTTCCTCTGCTCCCTCTTCATCATTGGTCGACCCAGGAAGCTCACCTGTCTCTTCCGACAAACTGCCTTTGCCATCCTCTTTTCTCTTGCAGTTTCCTCTATCTTGGCAAAAACTTTCATGGTGGTTCTGGCATTCATGGCCACCAAGCCAGGGAACAAGTCAAGAAAATTCTTAGGAAAACCACTGACCAACTCCATTGTCATAGCTTGTCCCCTGATCCAAGCATTTCTTTGTGCCACCTGGCTGGGAACCTCTCCTCCATTTCCCAGCTGGGACTTCCACTCCTTGTTTGGAGAAATCATTTTGGAATGCAAGGAAGGCTCAGCTATAATGTTTTACATTGTCCTTGGCTACCTAGGTTTTTTGTCCTTCATCAGTTTCACAGTGGCATTTTTAGCTAGGAAGTTGCCTGACAGTTTTAATGAAGCCAAGTTCATTACTTTGAGCATGCTGGTCTTTTGCAGCGTGTGGATCAGCTTCCTCCCCACCTACCTGAACACCAAAGGGAAGTCCATGGTGGCCGTGGAGATCTTTTCTATCTTGTCCTCTGGGGCTGGTCTCTTGGCTTGTATCTTTCCCCCCAAATGCTACATTATCCTATTCAGGCCTGATCTGAATCAAAGAAGGAGAGAATAACATGTCACCTTAGCCTGTCTTGCAAAGAGCTCATTCCTGGATTTGAGGAGACTCACATGCCTTTGTTTCATCTATGGTCACAGCCCAAAGACAGGTAAGAGGAAGCATGGTTGCTATAAAGTTCTCCTGGTGCCATCCAGGTGGCAAAGTTGGTGTCCGATCTGTGAATGTTCCGAGTGGGCGGCATGTCAGCAGGGGAGGCTCCGCGGTGGGGAGGGAATCGGTGGCCGGTAGGGAGGGTTGCTCCGGCGGCGCCCAGGAGTCCCTCCGTCGACGAGGGTGGAGGAAGAGCCGCACTCCAACGGCGCGAACAGCCGTGCCTGCGTTCTCCCGCGCGTTCTGCTCAGGAGGCTGTCCCCTCCTCCCTCCTCCTCCTCTCCAGCCCTGCGGCCCGGCTGCTACCCAGCCACGGCCTGGCACCGGTCCACGGCCCGGGGGTTGGGGACCCCTGGTTTAGAGAGTCAGCCACTGGTTACAAAAAATCTGGGTCCTCTTTTTACCCACCTTGGAAGGATGGAAGGCTGAGTCAACCTGAAGCCTGGTGACATTCGAACTGTAAAATTACAGGCAGCCAGCAGCTTGTAGTACTGCAGTCTAAGCATTGTGCCACTGTGGCTCATTACAGGTTACAGCCTGACTTCAAGGCCATCTTGCCCTAAGACTGAACTGTTATCTGTCTAACACCTTGGAATTTCCATAACAATCTTGTGACATCACATTGGCTGCCTGTGGATTGGTCAGGGGGTTTGGGTTTGAGGGAATGAAAGAATGCTGTGTGCTTTGTGTGGGATTTTCAGATCTCACCTTGCTTTCATGCAATCATTTTCTCTCATTAAAATTTATTTTGATTCAACTTAATGGATTCAAGAGTCTTGCTTTCCTGAGGGACTAGCTGAGGCGGGTCTTAAAACAACATTTGAATAGTCACCCACCGCTCTGTGTCATTCATTCAGAAAAGTGGTCAGGAGTTTCCCCCCCACCCACTGGTAGGTGACAGGAGGATGGGAAACGACAGCAAGAAATCTGAAAAAATTCTGCCTGGAGTGTTCACCCTGTGTGAAATTGGGTCAGGAGAGCAATTCTGCCTATCCTCATTCCGCAGATATGGGCAATTAGATTTTCACCCGTGTAGTGAAGCAGGTTATACCTACCACACATGATCAAGAATCCCTTCATATTTGGGTTGATTCCTTTATCCTGGAAGATCTACATTTGATGTATACTCTACCTGTCTGATTAGAAATGGTCCTGTCTGGACAGGGGGCACACTGGTAGCAGCAAACCTCCTTGCCTTCGGGAACACTTTTCTTCTCTCCTGCCTGGCACCTCTTCTTGCCACACCTGGCAAAGGGCACCTTCTAAGACAGAAAAGAGAAATTCTTGAGATGGTCCATTCAATGATTATGCATCATTCAATTTCCAAAATAAAAGAATGACAGAGTTAGAAGGTCCATGGAAGATCAAGTGACAGCCGTGGCCAGGAGGGTGTTTTACCAGGTTCGCCTGGTACGCCAGTTGCGCCCCCTATTGGACCGGGATGCCCTTCGCACAGTCACTCATGCTCTCGTGACATCCCGACTGGAGTATTGTAACTCTCTCTACATGGGGCTCCCCTTGAGGTGCACCCGGAGACTGCAGTTGGTCCAGAATGCAGCCGCGCGAGCAATAATGGGAACCGCTAGGTTCGCCCATGTAACACCGCTCTTGCGCGAGCTGCACTGGCTGCCTGTCGTCTTTTGGGTGCGCTTCAAGGTGTTAGTCATCATCTTTAAAGCGCTCCATGGCTCGGGACCTAGCTATCTGCGGGATCGGATCCTGCCCCATACTTCCTCACGGCCGATTCGCTCCCACAGAGAGGGTCTTCTCCGGGTGCCGTCCACTAGACTTTGTCAGCGGGCGACGCCCAGGGGAAGGGCGCTCTCTGTGGCGGGCCCTGCCCTCTGGAACGACCTCCCCCCCGATATTAGAACAACCACGGACCTCCGTTCCTTCCGTCTGAAATTGAAAACGCACTTTTTCTGCTTGGCCGGCCTAGGGTAGCCTCTCTTCTATAGTTTTATAGGGCTATATGATTTTAGTGTATTGGGGAATTTTAGCGCAGGGTTTGATGTTTAATTTGTTTTTATTGAATTATGTGTATTTCTATGTGTATTTATTGTTTTAATTTCCCTGTGCACCGCTCCGAGTCCCCTTGGGGAGAGGGAGCGGTCTAGAAATTAAATTATCTTATCTTATCTTATCTTATCTTCTAATACAACTGCCTCTCAGGGAGGAGGGAGGGAGGGAGGGAGGGAGGGATGGGCCATGGTGGCATAGTGGTTAGAATGCAGTATTTCAGAGTGATTCTGCTTACTGCCAGGAGTTCAATCCTGACTGGCTCAAGGTTGACTCAAACTTCTACCTTCTGAGGTCGATAAAATGAGGTCCCAAATTGTTGGGGAAATAGGCTGACTCTGTAAATACAATACAATATAATATAATATAATACAATAGCAGAGTTGGAAGGGACCTTGGAGGTCAGCTAGTCCAACTCCCTGCCTAGGTAGGAAGCCCTATACCATTTCAGACAAATGGCTATCCAACATCTTCTTGAAGACTTCCAGGGTTAGGGCATTCACAACTTCTAAGGGCAACTTCTGTTCCACTGATTAATTGTTCTCACTGTCAGGAAATTTCTCCTCAGTTCTAAGTTGCTTCTCTTCTTGATTAGTTTCCACCCATTACTTCTTGTTCGGCCCTCAGGTGCTTTGAAGAATAGCTTGACACCCTCTTCTTTGTGGCAACCCCTGAGATATTGGAACACTGCTATCATGTCTCCCCTAGTCCTTCTTTTTATTAAACTAGACATACCCATTTCCTACAACCGTTCTTCATATGTTTTAGTCTCCAGTCCCCTAATCATCTTTGTTGCTCTTCTCTGCACTCTTTCTAGAGTCTCCACATCTTTTCTATATCGTGGTGACCAAAACTGAATGCAGTATTCCAAGTGTGGCATTACCAAGGCCTTATAAAGTGGTATTAACCCTTCACGTGATCTTGATTCTATCCCTCTGTTTATGCAGCCTAGAACTCTATTGGCTTTTTTGGCAGCTGCTGCACACTGCTGGCTCATATTGCTGCTGGCTGTGGTTTCCGGCATCCCAGTACAACCAGTTGATTCCATCACTGGCCATAGGGGACGAACACCTTACCCCTGTGGAGGGGGCACGCAACTTGGGCGTCCTCCTGGATACCCAGCTGTCCATGGAAGATCAAGTGACAGCCATGGCCAGGAGGGCGTTTTACCAGGTTCGCCTGGTATGCCAGTTGCGCCCCCTATTGGATCGGGATGCCCTTTGCACAGTCACTCATGCCCTCGTGACATCCCGACTGGACTACTGTAATTCTCTCTACATGGGGCTTCCCTTGAGGTGCACCCAGAGACTTCAGCTTGTCCAGAATGCAGCCGCGCGAGCAATAATGGGAACCTCTAGGTTTACCCACATAACACCGCTCTTGCGCGAGCTGCATTGGCTGCCTGTCGTCTTTCGGGTGCGCTTCAAGGTGTTAGTTACGATCTTTAAAGCGCTCCATGGCTCGGGACCTAGTTATCTGCGGGATCGGATCCTGCCCCATACATCCCTGCGGCTGATTCGCTCCCACAGAGAGGGGCTTCTCCGTTCACTAGGCTATGCCAGCGGGCGACGCCCAGGGAAGGGCCTTCTCTGTGGTGGGCCCAGCCCTCTGGAACGACCTTCCCCCCGAAATTAGAACAACCACGGACCTCCGCTCCTTCCGTCAAAAATTGAAAACACACTTCTTCTGCTTGGCCGGCCTAGGTTAGTCTTCCGTCTTTTGATAGGGTTTTAGGTTTTTTTTAGTGTAATTTAATTTAGAGGATTTTAGCGCAGGGATAATTGTTTAATTCGTATTTTAACTATTTATCTTTCTATGCATTTTATATTGGTTTTTTATTCCCTGTGCACCGCTTCGAGTCCCTTTGGGGAGAGGAAGCGGTATACAAATAAAATTTATTATTATTTATTATTATTATATTATATTTAAATGGTTGTCTACTAGGACTCCAAGATCCCTTTCACAGTTACTGCTATTGAGCAAGGTACCACCTATACTGTACCTGTGCATTTCATTCCCCACAAGGTTCAAGAACAGGAGGTGGTGAATGAACAGGGCCCAATAGTATCTGGCAGTAACCAGAGACCACTGGTACACATCTAGGCTGCGCAGGTAGGTCCAAGCACTGGGACTGCAAGGATGGCCCTCCAAGGTAGGGTAGGAATGTGATCAGGCCTGCTGAATGCACTGGGTGGCCACACACTCACATGCCAATTCTGTGCCACCACTTGTTTTTGCTTCCCCGTGGCCATCCTTGCAGGCTAAATCTTATGACACTTTCCGTGCATCTACTTCCACCTGCTGCTGGTGCTGCCTCCACGGGGCCCACCCCAGGCCATCCAAATTGCCTTCGTGAGTTCCACTAGAGATGTGGGATAAGTGTCCCACCTGCTGTTCCACCTGCAATGGCCACTGGGAATGGTAGGGGGCATCCTCAACTGGCAGCCAGGACACCCCTTCCCACTCTGCACCATTGGAGTCCAGCCCCAGAGCTGACCAACATGCCCTCCACCCATGTATCTCAGGGCCACCCCACATTATGCCCTGCCATGCCTTCAAGCAGTGGCACCAGCAGCAGAATTCCCTTCCAGAAGGAGCCCCACTGACCCTCAGCCCCCTCCAACCCTGGAAGCGTAGCCTGGGCAAGGAGAGTGAACACAGCAACAGCAGCCTGGAGCAGGAAGCAATAAGGCCCTTAAGGAAGAGGGGCTCAGCCGCAGAATCTGGGCCCACTGGGAGCTCAAGGGTCAGGTGCCTCCTGCCCAGGAACCCAGGTGGGCTATGCTGTCATCTCCCCTCCCCCCATTGTGACTCAAGAAGGTCAGTGAGGCTCCTCCAGTTTATCAGGGCCTGGAACCCACCTTGGTCCCACCCCTGACATGAGGGTAATTGATCTGTCCATGCTGACTCTGTCCATGCCCACCCTGGCTCCCCTGAGGGCAACAACAATCTTGATCTGGCCCTCAATGAAATGGAGTTTGACACCCCTGCTCTAGCTCATGTTCAGTCAGATTCATTCCTTGTCTTCTTTCAGCAGAGCTCTGGGTGTCTCTTGATCCTTTTCAGCTCCCTCAATTGAATCATGGGGCACATTGGGAACATTGGACCAAGAGAGGGTGCATGTGAGGGATCCTATCCAAGGCCTCAGTAGCTTTCCTAATACAGAGAGTAGCCAAGGCCTCAGAAGGACCATGCAGAAGAGCCTGGGGTATAAACAGGGGTGTGTTTCTGCCGGCATTACTTCTGGTACGGTGCATGTGCAATTTTGTGCGCATGCACAGTAGCCTATAAATAGGTCTGCGCATGTGCAGAACATTTTAAAAGGTCAAAAAAAAGATGTTGCAGCAACTGGGGAACTGGTTGAGGGGTGTGGCAAGCATGTTGTCCCTACCAGTTCAGAGACCCAATCAGCATTTACACTATCAGCTACACCGAACCATTGCGAACCAATGGGAACGCACCTCTTGGTATAATCCCCAGTTCCCTTTGGAACCCCATCAGTCACTAGGAGTGGACTGGTGAAATAGATCCTATCTCCCTGCAGAGAGGGGCAGCATTAAAGAATCTCAAAGCCATCAGGCCATAATCTGGCCAGGACAAAGAGGACTAGGAAAGGCTCCTCCTGAGATCACGTTGGAAGTGGTCTGTTTTGAGTTGAGCCAAGAAGGATGGTGGCCATGTTGAGATGATGTTGAGGGATATCAAATGGACCTTAAGTCTGAGGAACCCCACAGTCAACTGTGAAATGCCCTCCAGAGGCTCAGACATGGAGGTTGCTGTGCAGCAGGAAGGCTGATACAGAAGTAATGATCCCAACTGGTCCTGTGAATGAATCTTCAAAAAAAGAATTTCAGAACTGGCAATTTAGGGAGCAGCACCCCAAAAGACCAAAAGAGACACCCGGATGACAGTTGCTATCCATAGGTTACAGCAACAGATATTTTCAAGTCTGACCGAAAAAGTGCAATTAATATCCTGAGATATTACCTCAAATTATATTTCTGCCTTGTGCCTCTATTTCCAAGTAGCCCTCCTATTATCTGATTTATCAAACTAGGGTATAAGCAAAAATCCATTAGGTCCCCTAGACAGCTTCCCTATGATTCCACCTGCTCTGTGCATTACAAGAAGAGACACAATCATGCTTTCCATCCTGTTGTATGAAGAGGTATGAAAAGAAGCTGTTACCAAGGGGATGGGACAATAGCTTTTCCCTGCAATTATCAGAGCAACAGTTATTCTTCATGTATCCCCTGAGGATCTCTAGACACAAAGATCTTCCAGGATAAAATTTGCTTTAAAAATATCTCTGAGTTCACCAGAAGGAGAGAATAACATGTCACCTTAGCCTGTCTTGCAAAGAGCTCATTCCTGGATTTGAGGAGACTCACATGCCTTTGTTTCATCTATGGTCACAGCCCAAAGACAGGTAAGAGGAATCATGGTTGCTATAAAGTTCTCCTGGTGCCATCCAGGTGGCAAAGTTGGTGTCCGATCTGTGAAAGTTCCAGTGAGATTTCAGGAGCAACCTTCAGATCAGTTTCTGCAGAAAACTTGATTTCTGTTCTAGGAGGGAAGGTGATAAGAATGACAGGGTAGGAGTCATGCTACTCCTGATGCTGATGCTCTTCTGGCTCCTGACTCCAACTACAGAGAAGAGGCTGCAAACCATTTGTATGCTTAAGAATTATATCAAGTTGGATGAAACCCACTATAGTCCTGGTGATCTCGTTATTGGTGGGAATTTGCCCTTGGGAGGCACGTTAGTCTCTCTTGTCCGAGACTTTACTACACCGAATGTCCGTCAATTGAACACGTAAGTTTCAGCTGAAGGAAAAACACACAGATAAATCATTTCTTTGCTTTAAATTCTGGGACCCCTTCCTTTTAGATTCTGGGACCCCTTCCTTTATATACTTCTTCTAGTATATTTAATTGTGCTGGTGTAGTACACATTTCGTAATTTTCTCAATAAATTACCAAGCTCTTAAAATAGGCTGGAATTCTCAATCTCTTCATCAGGAAGATGATAAAACAAGAGAAATGCAGAGGGAAGCTGTGCTGGTCTAGTGAAGAAGTCAAATTATAATATGAACCTGACCAGTGAGTTGGGGTAGGAAAGTCAAATAAAAGCTCAGCACTCTTCAAGGGTTCAGGAGTTACAAATCTTCCTCTCATTGTTGGAATCAGCATTGCTCAAGTATAATGGCCTTCAGTAAATCTATGAGGTCACTTCAACTGTAGTCTTGTGCTCAGCAATGTTTACAACACCCAAAGAAGCTTCTCCAAGAGAGACATTTAATAATTATGGTGAAAGGGGAGCAGTTGGAAAGGATTACAGGCACTGCAGCAAAGTGAATATGGCAGGGATGATAGAGAGTATAAAACAATCCATGGTATCTATGGAAACAATTGTCTCCTTTCTCACGAAGTCATCCAAGAATAGCCAAGAGAAATCCTATAGAAACAAAAAAAACCAATCCAAAGAAATTTTGGGGTTTCTGCCCCAAAAACTTCGCCCAAAGAACGAAACAAATTTCAAAGCCATGCACAAGTTTTCCTCTAAGGTTCTCCAATGTTTTTCTCACTACAGACTAATCTCCTATACCTACCAGCAGCTCCTTGCATTGATTTTTGCTGTCTCTGAGGTCAATAAGGATTTTCTTCTGCTTCCCAATATCACTCTTGGCTTCCAGAATTATGGCCATTATGAGAGGGAGATCAATATCTCCTTGAACAGCCTCTCCATTCTCTCCACACGAGGCCAAGTGGTTCCAGGTTACAAATGTGACCTGCAGGACACACTGCTGTCAGTCATTGGTGGTCTCAGTGCCAAGTCCTCAAGGCTAATGGCCTCCATCTTCAGCATTTTTAAGGTCCCACAGGTAAGAGAGCTCTCTTGGATACAGTATGGAATAGACAAAGATCAAAAGCACACACAAAAGCCAAAGATGAAAGTAAAAGTAGGGTTTTTTGGAGGGGGATATAATGAACTTGAGACTCTTAGTTTATTCTTTATTAAAGGGTAGCCTTCATTTTAGTGCCATTTATTCTCTGTATCAGTTTTCTGGTTTCTTCTCTTGTCTTCGCATGTACTACAACCAATAAAAATGGGTTAAGAGGGGAAGAAGATTAAGTTTGCCAGTCCAAGAGAGTCAGCCTGACTGGAGGACTATCAACCACACAATGGTCACTACTAAAGTCAGCATAAAACTTTTATTTGGTCTTTGAAAAAAATCTCACTTTCTATAGCTTGGTGTTGGCTTTGAGTTCTCTCCAGGAGAGAGAAGAGTTTATCCTTCCTTCTTCCGGATTAATCCCAAGGAATCTCCTCAATATGTGGGTCTAGTCCAGCTCCTCTTGTATTTCCAGTGGAACTGGGTTGGGCTTTTTGCTCCTGAAGATGACAGAGGAGAACGTTTCATCTCCACTCTGAGGCCAATGCTCCAGGAGAAGGAGATCTGCCTGGTCTTCACTCTAATGATGAAATTGGGAATGTCTGTGGAGAAGGTTCTTGGCAATTTCAGTATATGGCTTAAAAAAGTAGAAGTGTTTATTCTCTTTGGAGACTTAGTTACTACCCCTTTAACAGGGGGATTATATGTTCGGGAAACATTTAAAAAAGTATCACTCAGGAAAGTTTGTATCTGTACTTCCCATTGGAAACTTGGTATGGACAGACCTGAAAACACATTGCGATATATAAAGTTTTTTCATGGGGTCTTGCATTTTCGGGACCAGTCCAGGGATGTCTCAGAATTCAGGCACTTCCTCTTGTCTTTAGACCCTTTGAACACACAGGTAGATGTCTTTCTCCCTCTATGGTGGGAACATGTCTTTGGCTGCAAGATCCATAAATCAGGAAAGAGGAAAAAACAATGCACAGGAAAGGAAAATGTGCTCAATCTGCCCAATTATGTTTTTGAAACGAGAATGACAGGAGAAAGTTACAATATCTACAATGCCGTTTATGCTCTGGCACACGCTTTACATGCAATGCATGGATCCAGAGCTCGAGTGACCACAAAGAGGCTTGGAAAGAGGATCTCAAATGTCCAGTCATGGCAGGTAATTTCTGTGGCTTTTGACTCAGTCCGCTTAATTTGGAAGCTCCAAATATGAATTTCTTCAGTTCCTGATTTAATGTCTGCATACTGTATTCAACTGAGACCCGGCCCTTTTTTGGGGGTTGAGCGTTTGTTGTGCTGCTCAGCTTATTGTGTGAAAACAGCTTCTGATTAATAATGGATGGAAACTAACCAAGGACAGAAGCAACCTAGAACTAAGGAGAAATTTCTTAAGGAACAGTTTACCCTTAGAAGTCATGGATTCCCAATTGCTGGAGTCAGTTAAGAAGAGACAGGATAGCCACTTATCTAAAAGAATGTTGTTTGAGCAGGGGGGTAGACTACAGGACTTTCAGTGTTCCTTCCAATACTATGATTCTGTTTCTATGACAACCGCAATACAAAGCAAGATTCAAAGTGGTCCTAATGGATTCTGGTCTGAAATTCATCAGAATTTCCTGCATCAAAGGCTAAAATGTTGGAAATTTCAGAATGTCAGAATAGTGAAGTGACCAATCAGGTCAGATGCTTCCTTCTATATGGCCCAGTTGATCAAACCTCGTTCCTGCATTCTGCTGCCTTTGACAATGAGCCAGAGAAAATCAGTGGAATTTTCCATGGTTCTGATAGAAATTATTTATTCAGTTCAAACATTCATTTATCAGTTAATATGACCATAGGACAAAGTAACTATTGGAAAGTGCATGTGGTCAAGTATCACAAGGAAAATCCTAAAATTAAATTTAGATTGTGGAATTGAAATTCTTGGGTGTTGGTGAAATTGGAGTTGAAAGCCATGCCCAGTGATAAAGGGAAAAGATTAGCTTCAGTTAAATAAACGTGATTCCTCAGATGGTCCCCAAGAGTTGGGCATTATGTGATGATAGAAGCCACGATGTCTCATTTGTAGCTCTAGCCCAAATACTCCAATTTCTGAAGGTCTTCTTTCTTTCAGATTCTTCCCTATTTGAGGAATGCGCAGTTCAACAACAGTGCTGGAGATGAAGTCTCCTTCTCAGAAGATGGACTGAGATCTGCTCGTTATGATATTCTCAACTGGATTCTCCTCCCCAATCAATCTTTTATCCCAATAAAAGTTGGACAAGTAAATACTGAGGCTTCCCCAGGCCAGGATTTCACCATTAACTCTGATGGAATCATCTGGGCCACAGAGGTGAGCTACAAGGAAATGTTGTAAGTTCAGGGAAAAATTCATTCTCTTCCTGAGATGCAGAATATCTTCCTAGCTTGAAAAATAATCAATTGAGTCAGAAATTATGGCAGTTATTTGGTGAATAATCTGTTTTGCATGTAACATATTTGATGTCTGGTTTGTGTCATTCCATAAAGTTAGGCTTGGGAGTGACTTCTGCTTGAAATGCAGGATGCAAGTACAGCAGCAACAGTGATCTCCATGGACTATTGATGTTCAGTTGTATCCTCTTAGTTCTTTTTTTTAGAAATGCTGTGGTTCGGTCACAAGCCTTCAGTCACAAGCAGGATAAAACCCCTGTTCCAATCTCCAGCATCTATTGATGGCTCAGGAATGCCAGTGGCCTGAATCCCTCAGGAGCTCTTCCATATTCCTGATAGACGGTGGCAATGTATCTCTTTAGAAGAGAATCTGGACATAGAAGTAGGAATGGGGAAAAGAATGAATGCAGCAGGTCTATTCCTTAAGTAATTTCAAATACTTCTCTTTCAGACAATCCCCATTGCCAGGTGTGGAAGGAAGAGGTGCCAGGCAGGAGAGAGGAGAAGAGTTCCAGAGGGAGAGCAGGTTTGCTGCTATCAGTGTGACGCTTGTCCAGAAGGGACCATTTCTAATCAGACAGGTAGAGCAGACTTCAAATCTAAATCTTCAGGTCTCAAGAAAGACATTCATTAAATCAATGTATTTTTATTATTGTGTCATTTTTGTTAAAACTGAGATGCACTCATACTTTTCTATTGATCTAAACTGCCCTGGCCACAGAGGCCACTTTTCCTGATACTCAGAAAGGATAGTTTTGGGGTACAATTTATCAATCCCCAATTTCCATTTCTACTTCTACAGCTGTGTGAAAAAGTCCTGCACGCTTTCAGCTTTAAGCGGTATTTAAATTTTAAATCAACTTTTCACTCATAGAAACCATGCAAAGTTAGTACTTGGATGAAAATTTTTGTAGTTGGAATGAGATGCATAATTTTTATTAATATAACCAAAGTCTTTTTAAGGTTTTGAGTGAGTTTATGTGCTAAAACAAACACAACTTAAATTTTCGAGAATGTTAGGATTGAAAGTTGCCAGTCAGCAGTGAGCTTTGGCTGACCAATCAAAATGCACAGATGCTAAATCTATGACCAATCAAGGTTGTCATACTCTCTGACTATAAATAGGCATGAAAAGCATCGAGAAATTTAATTGAGCTCTGGCTGCGGGCAAGGACGAAGGCCTTTGCTTTCACCAGTACTGAATCACATCAGGCATCACATCAGAAATAGCCAAGAGAATGAAAAGCCATCACACCACAGTGAGCAGAGTGGTTGAAAAATATCAAATAACCTGTTCAGTTGATGACAGACTCTGCTCTGGAAGACCAAGAAAGTCAACAAAATGGCAAGATCAGGCTCTGCAAGGCATTTTGATGGCCGACAGAAAGCTCACCTCACCTCAGATTACAAGAATTGGGGGTGAAACATATGATGTAAAAATGTGCACAAGCACAGTGTGTCACAGGCTGCTTGCCAGAGGGCTCAAAGGCTGCAGGGCTCAAAGTAAACCTTTGCTCACAGATGCTCACCGCTCTCGTCAACGTACAGGGGCCAAGAAATATGCCAAGTGGACCAACGAACAGTGGGCCAAGGTCATCTTCAGTGATGAGAGCAATTTCTACTTGACTGGGAATCAGTGCAATAAGTATGTCAGAAGATTTCCAGCTGAAGAATTTAGGCCATACTGCCTGAATCTATACGTGAAGCATCCATTGCACATGATGATCTGGGGCTGTATCACTCTTCTGGTATTGGTCAGATACAAATCGTGCAGGGAATCATGAATTCCAAGCAGTATGTTGAAGTCCTGGAAAAGGCCATGCTTCCTTCAGCTTAGCAACTTGTAGGGAAGGATTTTTACTGCCAGGATAACATCGCTCCTTGTCATTGAGCCAAGTCCATCCAGCAGTGGATGAAGAAGCATGGTTTTCAACTCCTGGATTGGCCAGCTCAGAGCCAGGATTTGAACCCAATTGAGAACTTGTGGGCCAAAGTTGGTTATGAAATAAGCAAGAAGCATCCGAAGACCAAGCAGGAGCTGATTGAAACCATCATTGCAACCTGGTGCCACATTGTCACCAAAGATCACATGCAAAGGCTTATACAGTCTATGTCGAAGGGATGCTGCCTGGGGATAAGCAATAAGGGTTTACCAATTTCATATTAGTAACCATGTTTGGTTACCTAAATGGTCCTTTTCAGGGCCACAAACAATAAAACGTTAGCAAAACACTAGCATCGGCCTTAGTAATTGCAACACGTATGCCACTGGATAAGCATCAGTTAATCTGTTTTCATAGTCATGCAAGAAAATTCACAATTCCCATCCAAGCAGCACCAAATTGCAAAAAGCTTATGCTTTTTACTTAAAAACCACCAGTATTTATTTAAATATAACAGTATTTGCATATCAGTTAGCATAAAATATCATAAAGTCAATGGCCTATCCCAAAAATATCATAAACTGTAAGGCGCAAAGTGTAAAGCATGCAGGACTTTTTCACACAGCTGTACTTTCACCTCCAATTGGGAAACCAACTTTCTGTCTCTTCCTGAGGAAGTGGGGCACGTTGTTCAAGCTTTTAATTGATCATTTAAAGTGTGCTTCTTCTGGCATCTCTATCAAGCTCTGAGGAAATAGACCTGCCAGTGAAAGGGGAGATCCACCTATTTATGTCTCTTTGATAGAGGGAGAGAGAAAAAGACTGAATGAACAGATTTGATGTAGAAAGCAGAGATATTAAGGTTATAAGGTTAAGGGATGATGTACACACAAAGAAAACATCAACATTCCTGGATAATACATCTGTCTGTCTTCTATGTGTTCCATTATAAAATGTGGGGTGGGGGGTGGGAAGAGGCAGGAATTTCAGACTGAAAGCCACATTACTCATGGAAGTGCACAGTCAATGGATAGCTGGAACTGAACAAAACAAAACATTTTCTCTGGCTAATCTATCCCCAGGATCATCATACATTTAAGATGGTTTGCCCTTTTTGATGATCCCTCAATAGCACAGTGAGTTCTTTCATCACCCCCTTTGTGTGTAGGGCAACAGCAGAAAGGCAACATATGAATCATCTTTGAGGAAGGGATAATACACATGGTAGTTGCTCAAGAAATCCTTAGACAAAGACTTTTGATTTCAGATGCATCTTGCTGTGAACCCTGCCCAGAAGACCAATATTCCAACAAGGACAAGGACCAATGCATTGCCAAGAAGATCCACTTCCTTGCCTATCAAGAAACCCTGGGATACATTTTAGTTTTTCTCACTCTCTTTTTCTCTGTGATCACTTCTGCAGTCTTGGTGATTTTCTATAAACATCATGACACACCGATCGTCAAGGCCAACAATCGAGACCTCACCTATATTCTCCTGGTCTCCCTTTTGCTCTGCTTCCTCTGCTCCTTCCTCTTCATTGGTCAACCAGGAAAGCTCACCTGTCTCTTCCAACAATCTGCCTTTGCTATTTTCTTTTCCCTTGCTGTTTCCTCTATTTTGGCAAAAACTGTCATGGTGGTTCTGGCCTTCATGGCCACCAAGCCAGGGAACAGGACAAGGAAACTCTTAGGAAAACCACTGACCAACTCCATTGTAATAGCCTGTCCCCTGATCCAAGCAGTTATTTGTGCCACCTGGCTGGGAACTTTCCCCCCATTTCCCATCATGGACTTCCACTCCGTATTTGGAGAGGCCATCTTGGAATGTAAGCAAGGCTCAACTTTAATGTTTTACATTGTCCTTGCCTATCTAGGTTTTTTGGCCTTCATCAGTTTCACAGTGGCCTTTCTGGCTAGGAAATTGCCTGATAGTTTCAATGAAGCCAAGTTCATTACTTTCAGCATGCTGGTCTTTTGCAGTGTTTGGATCTCCTTCCTCCCCACCTATCTGAGCACTAAAGGGAAGTCCATGGTGGCTGTGGAGATTTTTTCCATTTTGGCCTCTGGAGCTGCTCTCTTGGCTTGTATCTTTTCCCCCAAATGCTACATTATTCTGTTGAGGCCCCATCTTAATTGCAGAGAAAATGTAGTAAGAAACAAAAATTTCTAACTAATGCAAAGATTGGCCTCATTTATATTTCTCCTTGTGGCATGTTTAGAATGTGATAAGATTTCTAATAAATGATGATGTGAAGGAGGAGTTTGTCCATGAAAGAATTGCTTATCAAGTGATGAAACTGGTTACAATATGCCTTCTTTAAACAATAATCATCCAGACAATCCTTTATCTCCTCTTAGAACCACCCTTTTCTGTCCAGGACCCTATATGATGGAAACCTAGTTTTTAGTCATGTGTTTATTATTTCAAGGAGGAAATTTTCATATTTTATTCTTTTTAATGTAGTTGTTCTTTAATATAGTGTTTAAAATGTTTTGGTTCAATATCAGTTTATTTTCAGCATATATGGAACTTTCTCTCTGTCTGTCTCTCTCTCTCTCTCTCTCTCTCTGTGTGTGTGTGTGTGTGTGTGTGTTTATTTTCAATATTTCTTCTGTTTTATTAAAATAGAAAGCAGAGAATAAAAAAATGGGAAATTAGGGGAAGAAAAGGGAACAGGGGAAAAGGGGGTGTGAGATAAAAGGGTAAGAGAAAAAAGAAAAAAAAGGCACTGACTTCCAACAACTTTGGTGAACTTACCAAATTTGCAGATGAGAATAAAGTGGCAAAAATAGCCAACCCCCTAGAAGATAGACTAAAGATTCAGATGGATCTTCAATGAAATTCAATGTAGAGAAAAATAAAGTCTTACACTTAGGCAAGACAAAACAAAAGTACACATATAGACTAGGTAAAGCCAGGCCTAATAGCAATAACTCTGAGGGGGATCTTGAAGTCTTAGTGGACAACCAGTTAAATACAGTTAAATACAGATACAGAAGGATCTTGACAAACTTGAACTTTGGGCCCTATCTAATAAAATGAAATTCAATGGCGAAAAGAGTCAGGTTCTACATTTAGGCAACAAAAATGAAATGCACAGGTACAGTATAGGTGGTGCCTTGCTCAGTAGCAGTAACTGTGAAAGGGATCTTGGAGTCCTAGTGGACAACCATTTAAATATGAGCCAGCAGTGTGCAGCAGCTGCTAAAAAAGCCAAAACAGTTCTAGGCTGCATAAACAGAGGGATAGAATCAAGATCACGTGAAGGGTTAATACCACTTTATAAGGCCTTGGTAAGGCCACACTTGGAATACTGCATTCCGTTTTGGTCACCACGATGTAGAAAAGATGTGGAGACTCTAGAAAGAGTGCAGAGAAGAGCAACAAAGATGGTTAGGGGACTGGAGACTAAAACATATGAATAACGGTTGCAGGAGCTGGGTATGTCTAGTTTAATAAAAAGAAGGACTAGGGGAGACATGATAGCAGCCTTCCAGTATCTCAGGGGTTGCCACGGAGAAGAGGGTGTCAAACTATTCTTCAAAGCACCTGAGGGCAGAACAAGAAGCAATGGGTGGAAACTAATCAAGGAGAGAAGCAACTTAGAATTGAGGAGAAATTTCCTGACAGTTAGAACAATTAATCAGTGGAACAGCTTTATTAAAGTTAATGCTTTATTTTACTGCAACAGAGGGAGTCAGAAGTCAATGTTTCTTCTTTTCTTTTCCTCAATTTCTCCTCACTTTTCTCTCCTCATTCCCCCTCCACTGTGTCTTCCTATTTAGTTTTGTATTTTATCTTATAAACTAATAAAATGTTAAACTGGAAAAAAGATACATCTTTATTATTTCAAGGAGGAAATTTTCTTATTTTGTTCCTTATTTTATTTAGTTTATTTTTAAGGTAGTGTTTTAAAGGATTGGGTTCAACATCAGTCTTTATAAACATATATGCATGTTTCCTTAGATGTTTGAGGCTTTATAGAACTTCCCTACCGCTATTCAATGGTTTTTGAAATAGCAGAGTTTAAATCCTCCTCACATCCAGATCTGCAGTCAAGGTTGGGCAGAATTTCCCTGAGAGGAATGAGCAAAGAATGCCATCATTGTATGCAGTGTGTTAATCATCTTTTGTGACATTTCATCTCTTGGACCTCTGTGGTAAACTCTGCTGTTCTATGAGATCTGTGTGCACAGAAGGTCTCCATAGGAATCATTCTATCCATGCCCAACATCACAATCACATTTATTTAATGTCATTCAAGGTATGGCAAGGTATGACAGTCATCAAAGGAGGCAGCTAATTAAATGACATGTGATCATTTTATCCTGGGTAGTGCACAATTGGTATCTTGGTGATAACATATCCATTTCCATCAGATGGCCTCCTGTGTGCGAAATAGAAACATAGGAGGAATGTGTGCAAATTTTCCCATAAAATAGCAAACTCAAATTATCTGATTTTCAATTAGCTTTATCAAAATTTCTGTGGCAACGTAATTGACATATTTTTTTTATTGAGAATATTTCTCTCTTGAAGAGAGTAACAATAGAAGAGTGGCAACATAATTGATAGTTTGTTAATTGGGAATATCTATGCTTACTTTACTTTACTTTACTTTTTATTAGATTTCTATACCGCCCTTCTCCCTTTCAGGACTCAGGGCGGTGTACAGCCAGAATAAAAATGATAATACAGAATTTAAAAAACAGTATTAAAAAGAAATATTAAATAATTGGCCAATGTTTAAAATCACTATTAAAAATCCCTTTAAAATTATGATAGCCCGGCAGCGCAAAATAGGTGCATCTTCAGGGCCAGACGGAAGAGATGTAGGTCTGAGATTGTCCTTAGTCCAGGGGGTAGGTCATTCCAGAGGGCGGGAGCTGCCACAGAGAAGGCTCTCCCCCTGGGGGTTGCTAGCCGGCATTGTTTAGCCGACGGCACCCTGGGGAGGCCCTCTCTGTGGGAGCGAACTGGACGGTGGGAGGTATTTGGTAGCAGGAGGCGGTCTTGCAGGTAACCAGGTCCCTTGCCATGGAGTGCTTTAAAGGTGGTTACTAGTACCTTGAAGCGCACCCGGAAAGCCACAGGCAGCCAGTGCAGCTTGCGCAGGAGAGGTGTCACGTGGGAGCATCTAGAAGCTCCCAGAATCCCCCGTGCAGCTGCATTCTGGACTTATTGGAGCCACCGGGTGCACCTCAAGGGAAGCCCCATGTAGAGAGCATTGCAATAGTCCAGACGGGAGATGACAAGGGCTTGGGTGACCGTGCGTAAGGCATCACGATCCAGAAAGGGGCGCAACTGGCGTATCAGGCGAACCTGATAAAAATTCCCCCTGGCCACGGCCGTCATATGATCTTCTAGAGACAGCCGAGAGTCCAGGAAGACACCCAAGTTGCGAGCCCTCTCTGCGGGAGCCAATGTCTTGCCCCCGATAGTCAGAGATGGTATCAACTGACTATACCGTGACGCCGGAAGCTACAGCCACTCGGTCTTGGATGGATTGAGTCGAAGCCTGTTTTTCCCCATCCAGACTCACACGGCCTCCAGACACCAGGACATCAGTTCCACAGCATCGTTGGGGTGGTCTGGGGTAGAAATGTACAGCTGAGTTACAATCATCTATTCCTTATGCATAGATCATTTTCTACTCCCTTCTTAAATGTATAAAAATGAGTTCATCCTTTGATCTTCAAGAGTTCCTCCCATTATTCCCTGGAGAAAATTTATCCTAGGCAAATGCTTAACAAGCAATACTGCTGTGAGACTTGATTATTGGTTTTTAGCCCTGCATTTGAAGCCTGAAGGATTAAGCAGTTGTGATAGCTACATAAACATAACAGATAGTCCTTATTTAGCAACAATGATGAAATAGTAACTTTCCAACCCAACACACTGATGGGAATGGGACAATTGGCTGCACTTGCCTTGCGCCAAGCACCTCAACCCAGCCTCCCCATTTCAGCCAACGCACCATGGCCACCCCTCACTATCATCTCTCCCCCAAGTGATTCTGCCTAACCATTGCTCACCAGCCACCCTTCACCACTATCTCACTCTGGCCAATTCACTGCAGTACAAATTGCCTCAGCAGATTTGCAACACGGAACAATTAGCCTTGCTTGTCTCAACTATTCCCAGACCAAAACATTCCCAGAAGGTCCTTCCCACTGCAACAACCTCCTCCTCCTCTACTGACTCCTGGAATTTGGGCCCATTCCCATTTTTTTCATCTCCTCCCACAAGAGAATCACTCTCAGCAAAGAGGGACAGGGGCCATGTGAGTTGCAGGCAGCAAGAGGCTCTATGTCAGATCTGCCATAAGGGATGAGAGGGTGGGGGAGATAAGGAAGGGGGAATGACAATAAACAGAAGAGGCAACCAGAGACAATGACTGAACGATCCAAGGACAAAGGCATGGGAACCAAATGCAAAGGGCCACCACACAGGCTCCAAACTTTAGAAACCAAAACAGCTAATTTTAACTTCATTAGACACAAACAAGATGGCATATGGGGGAGGACCTGGGAGAAGGGAAAATTAAATGATTTATGTGGGGAATCTTCAGATCTGGCTTTGTTTATGCTGTGACTACTTGACTTTTAGTAAAAGTATTCCCACCTCTACAAGTAGAGTCAAGGATTTTTCTTCCCTAAATGTCTAAGCTGTCACCAGCAAGGTCAGCAAAGGTATTATGCAACTTTTGGTCCCACCTGGAGACCCATAGATGATGCTTTCTAAATTAGAAACTCTGTCACTCCAGGAGATATTGAAAATTCCCTTCCCCCAGATAGTTGTATGGAGAGCACAGTCCTGTCCTGCATTGACAAGGTTACAGCTTGCAAGCACATCTTTGCAAACTGGACACCCCAGACCATGGCATTGATCACCAAACTGAAGCACTGGATTGGCTGCTGCATGGTGGGAACAGAAGCTTTCTGGCCTACATGCTCATCCTATGCACTTCAGTCACCTCATTGAAATGGAGTTTGACACCCCTGCTCTAGCTCATGTCCAGTGAAATTCTTCCCTCATGTTCCTTCAGAAGAGCTCTGGATGTCCCTTGATCCTTTTCAGCTCCCTCCGTTAAATCATGGGGCATGTTGGAAACAATGGACCAAGAGAGGCCCCATGCAAGGGATCCCATGAAAGGCCTCAGTAAGTTTCCTATTCCAGGTAGTGACCAAGGCTTCAGAAGGACCATGCAGCAAAGCCCCAGGTATCATCCCCAGTTTCCTTTGGAGCCCCACCAGTCACTAAGTGTGGACTGGTCAAATAGATCCAGCCATCAGGCCATGATCTGGCCAGGGAAAAGAAGACAAGGATAGCTTCTTCTCAGATTACATTGGAAGTGGTCTGTTTTGAGTTGAGCCAAGAATGATGGTAGCCATGTTGAGATGACTTCTTCAAAACTTCATTTAAATGCCATTGCCATCCCACACCCAATCCTGAATCCTCACAGAAATTACGATTTATCCAAAGACCACGAAAATTGTCTACTACAGTGTGACCCAGCAATTGTTTCTTGAATACGAGCTAAACTAAGAAATCCTTCATAGGTGGGTGAACAAACCCATCTCTAAAGGATGAATTCATGCTGGGTGACTCTCAACTTTAGATTTGTTCCCAACAACTCCTGACTTTCTGCCTCCACTCTTCTACCACGCATGCCTCTATTCTCTCTGTTGGTCACCTAAGTGCTGAGATTCTGCACAGTTCAATTTCATTCTCTTTAACAAACTTAGTCTATTGGAGGAGTGACAGAACCTGGGCATGGAGTCAAAAGAGGAATCAGCCTAGAGTATCTACGTAGCCACAAATGAACTAAGTCCAATCCCTCATGCATTCCATTGGCCCTTATCTAACACCAAGATAGTCCTTACTATTTGTTGAGTAGATTCCTGTTTGTATGAGTAGTAATTAATCAGTCTAATTTCTAATGTCATGTGTGGTTTCAATGCTTTGCATGGGACACAACATTTACAAAGAATAATAATAATAATAATAATAATAATTTTAATTTCTATCCCGCTCTCTCTCCCCAAGGGGACTCGAGGCGGGGCACAGGCAATTAAAAATACAAATAGACCACAAACAAATACAAAATACAAAGTTAAAAATAAATTAAATAAATCCTGCGCTAAAACCCATAACTAAACTAAAAATTACCCCTAAAAAACCCTGACCTAAAAAGAGACTACCCAAGGCCGGCCAGACGAAAAAAGTGCGTCTTTAATTTTAAGCGGAAGGAGCGGAGGTCCGTGGTTGTCCTGATATCGGGGGGAAGGTCATTCCAGAGGGCTGGGCCCGCCACAGAGAAGGCCCTTCCCCTGGGCGTCGCCCGCTGACAAAGTCTAGTGGACGGCACCCGGAGAAGTCCCTCTCTGTGGGAGCGAATCGGCCGTGAGGATGTATGGGGCAGGATCCGATCCCGCAGGTAGCTAGGTCCCGAGCCATGGAGCGCTTTGAAGATGGTAACTAACACCTTGAAGCGCACCCGGAAGACGACAGGTAGCCAGTGCAGCTCGCGCAACAGCGGTGTTACATGGGCAAACCTAGAGGTGCCCATAATTGCTCGCGCGGCTGCATTCTGGACCAACTGAAGCCTCCGGGTACACCTCAAGGGGAGCCCCATGTAGAGAGAGTTGCAATAATCCAGTCGGGATGTCACGAGAGCATGAGTGACTGTGCGAAGGGCGTCCCGATCCAATAGGGGGCGCAACTGGCGTACCAGGCGAACCTGGTAAAACGCCCTCCTGGCCACGGCTGTCACTTGATCTTCCATGGACAGCCGGGTATCCAGGAGGACACCCAAGTTGCGCGCCCCATCCACAGGGGCAAGATGTTCGACCCTTGTTGAGATAGCTACCATACTGTTCTTTGAGCAGAAATGCAAAGTTTAGGAAGTCCCCAGATTCTATAAGAGTCCTAAGCATTACGGTGTTATGCCATGCAGAATCAAAGATGAAAAATATCACTTCTTGGTGAACCTGTTGTTTGTGTTTGCTAGGGGGATTCAAACTTAGACCCTTCCTTCCCATCTAAAATTTCATGGACTAATGCAAAACCTTGATAGCACTGCTTTGTCAATCAGTGGATGAACAACTGACTATCATCAGCATGCAAATGATACCAGACCTCAAACTGAGAAGGCTGTCCAGATGGACCCTGAAAGTCAATGGATTTGGCTCCATTGCTCTCCTGTAACCAACACTGGATGGAATCACCTTCAGACGAAGGAAAGACTCACATAGCAGTATGAACCCAATCCTGTTACCCTAGTTTCTAATTTCATCCACTGTCAAGTGGTTGTTAAAAACCTAGCCATTCCATCCAAGCATTGCCATGAGTGCTCACAGTTACAAGGCCACAACTGGGTCTCATGTGACACCAAACCCCATTAGCACTCAAACTAGCTGACCAACTATGGAAAGGCCATCTTGTAAGCAGGAGTTCAATTTCATGGAGATAAAATTCACAACTTCACCATGGCTCCATCTGCTCTGTGCATTACAAGAAACACAAACATGCTTTTTCCATTCTGGTGAATGAGAAGCTATTGCTACATGGGTAGAAGAATTGCTTTTCCTTGCAATTATCAGATGTACAGTAATACTTAGTGTATCCCCTGTGGATTTCTAGATACAAAGACTTCCAAGCTATAAAAAAATATGTGTGAGTTCTCCAGATGGGGGCAGAAGATGACACCTCAACCTGTCTTGCAAAGAGCTCACTCCTAGGATTGAAGAGACTCACATGCCTTTCTTTTCCTCTATGGCCAGGGCACAAAAACCAGGTAAGAGGAAGCATTGGTGATATATATTTGTCCTGGGGCCATCCAGGTGGCACAGGTGGTGTCTCATCTGCTAAAGTTCTACTGAGAGTTTAGGATCAACCTTCAAATCAGTTTCTGCATGAACCTTGATTTCTGTTCTAGGAGGGAAGGTGATAAGAACGACAGGCAGGAGACATGCTCCTATTGATGCTGATGCTCTTCTGGCTCCTGGTTCCAACTACAGAGAAGAGGCAGCAAACCGTATGTGTTCTCAGGGATCATATCCCATTAGAGGAAAGCCACTATAGGCCTGGAGATCTCATTATTGGTGGGAATTTGCCCTTTGGAACTACTTATAAGTCTTCTGTCCCAGACTTTAATACTCTGAATCTTCCTGTACGTAATGTGTAAGTTTCAGTCTAGACAAATGTTCTCTTTGCCTTTAATTCTGGGACCCATTTAACAAAAATAACTCTTCTATTATTTTTCACTGTCCTAGTGTAGTTCCCATTTTGTGCTTTTCTCAATAAAATACCAAGCTGTTAAAATAGGTTGGAATTCTCAACCTCTTCACAAGAAAATGATAAACAGCAAAAATGACGATGGAAGCTGTGCTGACTTGCGAAGAACTTGAAGTATAATCTTAATCTGAACAATAGAACCTCAATACTCTTCAAGTGTTCAGGAGATACAAAAATCCCTCACTGGGTTGGAATAAGCATTGCTCATGTATAATGGCCTTTAGAGCGTCTATGAATTTGCCCCACATTATAGTCCTGTGCTCAGCAATCTTTAACACACCTTAAGAAGCTGTTACAGAAGAGACCTTAAATTATTATACTGAAACAGGAGTATTTGGAAAGAATTACAGCCACTGCAGCAAACAGAATATGGCAAGGGCGACAGAGGCATCCAGGATATGGGTGTAAAGGCTTGTCTCTTTTCTCACAAAGCCATCCAAGATTAGCCAAAAAAGATCCTTAAAAAGAAACACCAAACCCAATAAAATTTGGGAGATTCCCCCCATCCCCCACAGAATGAAGCAACTGTATTAATGCACACAAGTTTTCCTGTAATGTTCCCCAATCTTTTTCTCACTACAGGTTCATACCTGGAAATTATCAGCAGTTCCTTGCCATGATATTTGCTGTCTCCGAGGTCAATAAGGATTTTCTTCTGCTCCCCAACATCACCCTTGGCTTCCACATCTATGGCCATTGCCAGAGGGAGATGTATGTTTCCATAAACAGCCTCTCCATGCTCTCCTCTCAAGGCCAAGTGGTTCCAGGTTACAAATGTGACTGGCAGGACCTTCTGGTCTCCATCATTGGGGGTCTCAGCTCCACATTCTCAAGGCAGATGGCCTCCATCTTCAACATCTTTAAGGTCCCACAGGTACAAGAGATCCATTGGATACCGTATGGAGTAGACAAAGATCACAAGTACACACATAAGCCAAGATGAAACTAAAGGTAGTTTGAGGGAGGCACATCATGAGCCTGTGACTCTTCGTTCATTCTTCATAGAAGGGTAGCAATCATGTTAGTGATATTTATTCTCTGTATCAGCTTGTTGGATTCTTCTCTCTTCTGATGTACCACAACCAGTTCAGATGTGTAGGTGGCGTTTTCTAAGAAGGGAAGGCGATTACGTTTTCCACTCAGTCAGCCAGACTGGTGGAGCAAAAGCCACACGATGTTGACCCTAAAGATGCCATAAGACTTTACTTTGTCTTTGAAAGATGAATCTCATTTTTTTGCAGCTCGGTGTTGGCTTTGACTTCTCTCAGGGAGACAGAACAGTTTATCCCTCCTTTTTCCAGATTGATGCCAAGGAATCTGCTCAGTATGTGGGTTTAGTCCAGCTGCTCCTGTATTTCCAGTGGAACTGGGTTGGGCTTCTGGCCCCTGAAGATGACAGGGGAGAACGTTTCATCTCAACTCTGACACCAATGCTCCAGGAGAAGGAGATCTGCCTGGCCTTCACTGAAAGTTTGAAATCAGATGATCTTCAGATTATAATGAAAACTTTACTTCTCAATATCCAGGCTTGGTCAAAAACTGAAGTGATTATTCTGTTTGGAGACTTTGATTGTAGTGTCACTTTACAGGCAATTTTGTTTGCCCAATTAAAAAAGAGCAAGAAACAATTTCAGAATGTTTGGATCCTAACCTCCCATTGGAAACTTAGCATGGAGGAATATGAAGACACGTTGCTATTTGTAAAGTCTTTTCATGGAGTGTTGCATTTCAGTGACCACACTGGGGATGTCTCAGAATTCAGCCATTTTGTTCTGTCTCTAGACCCCTTGAACCCACAGGGAGATGTATTTCTTTGTCCATGGTGGGAAAAGGCTTTCCGTTGCAAGATGTACAAGCCAGGCAAGATCCCTCCCAAGAAGTACAAACAATGTACAGGAAAGGAGAATGTGCAGAATCTGCCCAATTACACTTTTGAAACAAGCATGACAGGCGAAAGTTACAATATCTACAATGCCGTTTATGCTGTGGCACATGCTTTACATGCAATGTTTGGATCCAGAGTCCGACCAACTGTGGTGAGGTTTGGAAAGAGGATCTCAAATATCCAGTCATGGCAGGTAATTTTTGTGGCTTCCTCAAAGAGGAAGCTTCCCATATGCATTTTTTTTCAATTACTGAATAAATATCTGCATGTTGTCATATCAATACATCTTCAAAGCAATTATTAGAAAAATGTAAATTAGGAATAATGTTTTGTTGGAAGACTTTAGAGAGGGGAGAAAATAGAAGCAAACCAAATGAGCTGTCCATAAGATCTATAGAAGAAAGACCTCTAAAACATCTTCAATGGCTGCCAGAGTTTCAGGAGGTCACCATGACAGGGAGTAGATGTCAGCTGAGACCAAAAGAACAATCTGGCTGTGTTTGAGAAAGAGGTTTAAGAAGTTAGCATATGTGCAGAAAGACCTCCATTTCCCTCAGCATGTAACCCAAATCCAACTTGTAGAAAGAGACTCAATTCATTTTAAGCTTGGTTTATGTTTTCATAGGTTAACATCCTATGTGATCTAACCCAATTTGTTCAGTTTTACATGTATTGCGCTGCTAAACCTGTTGGGTGAATGCAAAGTCTTTGTCCACCTGAGCACATAATGCAGGACTCAAAATAGTCTTAATGGGTTGTTGGTCTCAAACCCATCAGACTTTTCTGCATTAATGGATAGACATTGAACTTCTCTGAACAGTGAAGAGACAAACCAGGGCAAGCCCTTCCTTTTCCTTGACTCCATTTCATCAAACATGGTTCCTGCATTGTGCTCTGTTCTATTCTCAGCTAGAGACAATGAGAGGAATTGTACTCTTTTGCCATACAAATTATTTAGTTGTTGCTAAAGTGAATTTATCAGTTTTGAGACCTCAGGACTTAGTAAATATTTAAAACTTCCTGTAAACAAATATCACAAGAGGAAAAGCATATGATTAATTTTGGAATGTGGCACTAAAATCTTTCAATGTACTTATTCTGATAAAGTTTGCTTTGAAGAAGCCAGGATACAAAGGACCTGAGAAAAAACGTTTGTAGTTTCAGAATTAAATATTTGGTATTACTGCAGATTCCTTAACTTTCCAACAAGAGAACTCCTCTGGCTTTTCAGAAATGAACTCATCTTCTCCAGATTCTAAATTTAATTTATTTTATATCATAATGTGTTAATTGTTAATTAATTTATTGCTTATTGGATTCTTTATTTAATCTCTTTTTAACTTTTGTACTATGTGTTTCTTATGTTGTACGCTGCCCTGAGTCCTTTGGGAGAAGGGTGGCATATAAATCCAATCAATCCTGAAATCCTGAGATGGTCACCATGTTATGATAGAAGCCATAACCATAGCTCCAACCAAATGCTCTTATATCTAAAGGTCTCTTTTCTTTCAGATTCTTCCCTATTTGAGCAATGTGCAGTTCAACAACAGTGCTGGAGATGAAGTCTCCTTCTCAGAAGATGGACTGGGATCTGCTCATTATGATCTTCTCAACTGGGTTTTCCTCCCCAATCAATCTTTTGTCCCCATGAAGGTTGGGCAAGTAAACCCTGAGGCTCCCCCAGGCCAGGATTTCACTATTAACTCTGATGGAATTATCTGGGCCACAAAGGTGAGCTGCAAAGAAATGTAAGTTCAGGGAAAGATTCATTCTCTTCCTGAGATGCAGAACATCTTCCTAACTTGAAAAATTATCAGCTGAGTCAGAAATCATGACAGTCATTTGGTGAAAAATCTGCTTTGTGTGTAAAACATTTGAGGTCTGATTTATGTCATTCCTCAAAGAGTTGGGCTTGAGAACAACATCTGCTGGAAACGCAGGATGCAGTTACAGCAAGGAACACTCATTTCCATGGACCATTGATGCTCAGTTGTATCCTCATGGTTCTTTCTTTTAGAAATGCTGTCGTTCAGTTACAAGTCTTCCTCTGCAAGCTGAGATCTCAGTTCCAATCTCCAGCTTCTGTTGGTAGACTGGAAGTGCCACTGGCCTGAATTTCCTAGCAGCTGGTCTTGGTTTTTAATAGACAAGAGTGAACAATTATGTTGGAATAGATTCTGAACATAGAAATAAGAATGGGGAATAGAAATAGGAATGTGGGAACAAATTAAAGAAGCATGTTCATTGCTTTGGTCATTTCAAGTATTTCTCTTTCAGAATGTGCCCTTTGCCAGGTGTGGCATGAAGAGGTGCCATGCAGGAGAGAAGAGAAGAGTTCCAGAGGGCGAGCCAGTTTGCTGCTACCAGTGTGACGCTTGTCCAGAAGGGACCTTTTCTAACAAGATAGGTAGATCAGACTTTAAATCTTAATCCTTCAGAATCAAAGGAAGACATTCATGAAGTCAATGTATTTTTGTTATTGTTGTCATTTCTGATAAGATTGACAAACTTTCATACTTTCATCAGATTCTTTCAGTAAACTGCCCTGACCACAGACTGCAATTCAGCAATTGCTTGAAGGATAGATTTAGGGCACAATTTATGAAATCCCAACATGCATTTCCATTCTTACTCTAACATCCAGTTGGGAAAATTAACTTCCAATCTTGCCTGGAGGAAGTGGGGTGTGCAGTCCAAGCTTTAACTTTTTTATCATTTAGTGCATGCCTCTTCTATCACAAAGAATGACCTTGGGCTTCTAGAAAGGAATGTTTTATTTTGACAACAACCCATTCTACTCCTTACTATTCCCTCACCCAATTCCCCACTAATGAAACAGCATAGTAAAATAAGAGAGAGTGTGGCAGGCCCAAGATCCTAAGAGGAATATGACTACACTCCTGACACTATCTCTCTCTGAAAGAGTAGGAGAGAGCAAAAAAGTCTGAACGAACAGATTTGTAGTATAAAGCAGAAAGGCAGAGACAGTTTACTCATAAACAAAGCAGCACCATTCCTGGAGAACAGATCTATCAGTCTTCTGTGGGTTCCATTATAAAAGGATGGCGTGGAAAGGCAGCAACCTCAAACTGAAAGCTACATTACCCATGGAAGTCAACAGTGGATATGTTACTGGTATTGAACAAATCCTCAACATTGGTTAATCAAGATCATCATAAATGAATGAGGATTTGCTCTTTTTGATGTCCCATAAATTGCACAGTGAATTATTTCAGAATTCCCTTTGTGGGTAGATTAACAGCAGAAAGACAACATCTGTATCACCTTTGTGAGAGGGATTGTATGCATGGTAGTTACTCAAGAAATCTTTAGATAAATACTTTTGATTTCAGATGCAGCTGACTGTGAACCCTGCCCAGAAGACCAATTTCCCAAAAAGGACAAGGACCAATGCATTGCCAAGAAGATCCACTTTCTTTCCTATCAAGAAACTCTGGGATACATTTTAGTTTTTCTTGCTCTATTTCTCTCAGTGATCACGTCAGTAGTACTGGTGATTTTCTACAAACATCATGACACACCGATCGTCAAGGCCAACAACCGAGATCTCACCTACATCCTCCTGGTCTCCCTCCTTCTCTGCTTCCTCTGCTCCTTCCTCTTCATTGGTCAACCAGGGAAGATCACCTGTCTCTTCCAACAATCTGCCTTTTCCATTCTCTTTTCCCTTGCAGTTTCTTCTGTTTTGGCAAAGACTGTCATGGTGGTTCTGGCCTTCATGGCCACCAAGCCAGGGAACAAGGCAAGGAAATTCTTGGGGAAACCACTGACTAACTCCATTGTCATAGCCTGTCCTCTGGTCCAAGCCGTTATTTGTGCAACCTGGTTGGTAACCTTTCCTCCATTTCACAGCTGGGACTTTCACTCCTTGTTTGGAGAAATCATCTTGGAATGTAAGCAAGGCTCAGCTACAATGTTTTACATTGTCCTTGTCTACCTAGGTTTTTTGGCCCTCATCAGTTTTACTGTGGCATTTCTAGCCAGGAAATTGCCTGACAGCTTTAATGAAGCCAAGTTCATTACTTTTAGCATGCTGGTCTTTTGCAGTGTTTGGATCTCATTCCTCCCCACCTACCTGAGCACCAAAGGGAAATACATGGTGGCCGTGGAGATCTTCTCCATCTTGGCCTCTGGAGCTGCTCTCTTGGCTTGTATCTTTTCCCCCAAATGCTACATTATTCTACTGAGGCCTGACTTGAATTGTAGAGAAAATATAGTAAGGAACAAGCATTTCTAATTAATCTATGGACTGCCCTCATTTATATTTGTGTGTGAGGCAGGTTTAGAATGTGATAAATTTAAAAAAATGACAAGGAGTTACCTGTCTATTAAAGACTTGTGGTCAACAACTATCATCCAGCCTTTGTTTATATTTTTTTCAAAATGTCCTCACTAATGTCCAGTGCTCTGATTTGATGGAAAGCTTGTTCATAAAGATGTGTTTATTTTTACGGAGGAAATTTTCTCATTTTTTTCCTTTTAATTCAGTTCATTTTTTTTTAATTGAAAAGGTTTTATTAGTTTTTACATTTTTCCAAGAGGATAGGGTAAGGGATATAGGTAAGGTAAAATACAAAGAAATTTTGAGAACTTTCAGGACGGAATCGCTGGCCCCTCCATGGCCTCTTAATAAAACATTGGTAATACATTTTTCAATATACTACAAGATGGAAGTGAGTGCATACATCATAAATTCTAAATTCTAAACTCTATGCTGGCAGACATGTACAAACATCCAGATAAAAAATTACATTGGGCTAGTAAAAAAAAAAGAAACCAAACAAATTCATTTTTTAGATCTGAGTCTCTTGGCAATTACATCTTCCTGCGCTCCTTTCTGGCCCCCAGCGGGCGGGGCTGTGGCCCCCCCTGCCCCTCCCAAATCTTCACCCAGGATAGAGGAATGTTTTTTAAGAAAGGCTTCCGCCTCAGCAACTGTTTTAATCCTAACTCTCCCTCCTTCCCAGAACACCAACATCCCTTCGGGCGTCACCCACTTAAACCAAATCCCGTGGTCAAACAATTTCTTAGATAAGAAGGAAAACGTCCTTCTCATCTCTCTAATCTTTTTAGGGATCTGTTTCAAGATAGCGACTTCTTTCTGCTGGTAAATTAACGGACCACCTCTCTGAGCCTTCAAAATTTCCTCTCTGGTTGACCTCCTAACAAATTTAATATGTATCTCTCTGGGTACCTCATTTATCCTGGCATATGCAGAATTTATTCTGTAGGCTAGCTCAATATCCCCCCTGATCTCATCTTTGGGTTTATGCAAATATTCTGCTAAAATTGTACTCATAAGATCAGGAAGACATTCACTATCTACCTCAGAAACGTTCTGAAATCTTAAAAAGTATGACATTCTTTTAAAATCCATCCTTGACATATGCCCAGTTAATTCTCCAACTTCAGTTTTAACATTTTTAAGTTCCCCCTTTGCCCCAGCCAGCCCCCCCTCCAATTCCTCCGTCTTCTGTATATTCTCCTTTAGTTGTTTCCGTGTTTCCATAAGTCCCTGTCTGAAATCCTTATTTTCTTGTCTTAGTCCTTTAATTTCCTGCACCAAAGTTTGTAACACTTCTTCCAGAGCTGTCATTCTTCTTTCCAGTCCTGCCACTTCTGATGTGATAGAAGCCATGGTAAGCTGTTAAAATCCGTGCCACTAAGATGGCATTTTTTGGGTGGGGCCGCTGTGGCAAGTCAGAAGAACAAGGTCCAAATCAAAGTTGTAGAAAGTTTATAAAATCCCCAAAGAGAGCAAGTTGCAAAATCAATTATTCAAATAAAGGAGGCACTCCAGAGAAGGAATCAATCAATCCAAAAATTTCTTCATTGGTAGAGAGAGGCAGTCCAAATCATCAAGAAACGTTGGTATTTTTCCACAAACAAAAATAACTATTCAGGAACAAAGGGAAGCCATCTTCCGCCGCCCTGCCTGGGAACCAGCCGGAGAAAGTCAAAGATACAATTGTTTCAAGCCAACTGGACTTAGATACATTTGTAGATACAAGCCGCAAACTGCTTTCACTTGCTTAGAAAAAAAAAAGCCGGATACAAAATAACTCCCTCGCAATGAGGAATCATTTCTAACCGCCGCTGTTAAACCGAGGGGGGGTTTAACAAACAAACACCCCCCTCCACAGTTCTTTCAGTCCAGGCTGCCAGCAAAGAAAAATAGTTTAAAAAAGCACTCACTTTCCCTCTTGCCGCCAAAGCCCCGGAAGGCTTCCGACCCGCCTTCAGCTCTCTCCAAATTTGTTAATTGTTGCCAACCTCCGTTGGCGAAGGGAACCAAGCCCCCCGCAGCATGCCCCCTTCCTCCTGGGCTGAAGACCCGGACCGCCTCCCAGCTGCCGCCAGGATGGACCAGCCCAGGCAAGCTAGCCCTGCAGAGGGCCCCCCCCAAAAGAAAAAAAGGGGGTGCCCCGCCCCGTTAGGGGCCGAAAGAGGGACAAAATGGCGGACGAACCCCAGAGTTCGTCCGTCGCCGCCAGAAGCGGAACAGGAATTCAGTTCATTTTTTAAGTTTGTATTTTAAGGGGATGTGTTCAGTATTAGTGTTTTAAGCAAATGTGGTTGTTTCCTTAGATGTCTGAGGCTTTATTGAATTGTCTACCACTATTCAATTATTTTTAAAATGGTAGATTATAAATCCCCCTCACATCCAGATCCACTATACTTCCTCAGGCAGAATTTTCCTGAACTGGATGAGCAAAATATGTTCATAACTTTGTGCAATATGTTATCATCTCTTGTGACATTTCACCTCTTGGGTTTTCTTGATAAACCATGGTGTTCTACAAGATCTGTGTGCACAGAGAGTCTGCAAAGGACTAATTCAGCCCATGCCCAGGATCACAATCTGATTTTCTTAATGAGTATCTTTTTTTTTTAGCAAGGTCATTCATGGCATAACAGTTATCCCAGCTTTCTAACTAAAGTGAGGAGGCATCTGTCAATCACTCAATGACGTGTAGTTATTTAAAAGTGATAACCAGCACTTTGAATGGGACTTTGGAGGGACCTACAGTTATATTCTTTTTAGGATCTTTGGCCTGCCACACTCTCTATTATTTCATTATGCTGTTTCATTAGTGTAGTAATTGGGAGGGGGGAATAGAAAGGAGTAGAATTGTGGAATGTGTTGTTATCATTCCTTTCTAGAAGCCCAAGGTCATCTTTTGACTCTGCACCTCTGCATCTGACAGGAACTAGATGGAGGGAAATGCCAGCATTGCCGAAGAAGATTGGACCATGTGATGGATTTATGGGTGTGAGGATATGATCATGAACTTTCAACTGGGTGGAATCCCAGGAAGCTTTTAGATTTGGGATTTCACAGTTTGTGCTAACATGTCTGTCTTATTAAATTGGAACTTTCAGGATAGCTCTGCCTTGGACTCTGATCTAATTCTGCATGATATTTGGAATGCTGAAAATGGGAGTCATTGTAGCTCATGCAATAGAAGTCAAAAATGGGGGAACCTATTATTATTTTTTATTCGTATTTATACCCTGCCCTTCTCCAAAAAAGGACCCAGGGCGGCGCACAGGAAATTAAAACATACAAATATAGACAAAATATAAAATTTAAAAAACTATTAAATTTCCCCTGTGCTAAAATCAATTTAAAATCCCCAAATTTAAAACTGTCTAATAATAGTCCCAACGGAGGTCACGCTAGGCTGGCTTGATGGAAAAGGTATGTCTTTAGACATTGGCGGAAGAGGCGGAGGTCAGAAATAGTTCGTAATTCCGGGGGTAGGTCATTCCAAAGGGTAGGGCCTGCCACAGAGAAGGCCCTTCCCTTGGGTGTCGCCAACCGGCATTGCCCGGCCGACAGCACCCTGAGAAGGCCCTCTCTGTGGGAGCAGATTGGACGAAGGGATGTATGGGGCAGGAGGCAGTCTCGCATATAACTAGGTCCCGAGGCATGGAGTGCTTTAAAGATGGTTGTCAACACCTTGAAGTGCACCCGAAAGACCACAGGTAGCCAGTGCAGCTTGCGCAGGAGTGGTGTTATGTGGGAGCATCTAGGGGCTCCCGTAATCACCCGCGTGGCTGCATTCTGGACTAGCTGTAGCTTTCGAGTGCACCTCAAGGGAAGCCCCATGTAGAGAGCATTACAGTAGTCAAGTCGGGATGTCACGAGTGCTTGAGTGACTGTGTGAAGGGCAGCCCAGTCCAGTAAGGGGCGCATTTGGCGCATCAGGCGTACCTGATGGAACGCCCCCCTGGCCACGGCTGTCACATGGTCCTCCATGGACAGCCGGGAATCCAGGAGGACACCCAAATTACGTGCCCTCTCCACAGGGGCCAGTGTTTCACCCCCAATGGCCAGGGATGGAGTTGCCTGGCTGAACCGGGGTGCCAGAAACCACAGCCACTCAGTCTTGGACGAGTAGAGCTTGAGTTTGTTACTACCCATCCAGATCCGTACGGCGTCCAAACACCGGGACAACAACTCGTTGTTGGCATCGTTGGGGTGGTCTGGGGTGGATATGTACAGCTGAGTATCATCAGCGTACATATGATATCCCACCCCAAAACCACAGATGATCTCGCCCAGCTGCTTCATATATGTGTTAAACAGGAGGGGCGAGGGGACGGACCCCTGAGGAACTCCGCATAAGAGGGGTCTCGAGGTCGACCTCTGCCCTCCTGTTAACACATATTGCGACCGACCAGAGAGGTAGGATGAGAACCACCGTAAAACTGTGCCTCCCAGCCCCAACCCCCCCAGTCGGTGCAGTAGGATACCATTGTCGATGATATCAAAAGCCGCTGAGAGGTCTAATAGGAATAGGATAGAGGAATATCCTCTATCCCACGCCCTCCAGAGATCATCCACCAACGCGACCAATGCAATCTCGGTGCTGTGACCAGGTCGGAAGCCGGACTGGCGCGGCTCTAGATAATCAATTTCCTCCAGGTGTCATGGAAACTGTTGGGCCACCACACTCTCAACAACCTTCACTAAAAAGTGAAGGTTGGAGACCCGACGATAGTTCTCCAATAATGCTGGATCCAGGGAAGGCTTCTTCAGGAGGGGCCTCACTACTGCCTCTTTCAAGATGGCAGGCAAGGACCCCTCACTCAAAGATGCATTGACAATGCCCTGGAGCCAGCCTCGTGTCATCTCCCAGGATGCCAGTACAAGCCAGGAGGGACATGGGTCCAATAAACATGTCGTAGCCTTAAGTCTCTTTGACAGCCTGTCCATATCCTCGGTAGTCACAAAGTCAAACTCCTCCCAGGATGGTGTCTCAAGAACAGCCTCGGACAGTCCGACCTGACCACTCTCAATGGAGGGCAACTCATTCCGAATACGAGTGATGTGATCCTGCAGATATATCCCAAATTCCTCTGCACGTCCCTGCAAAGGGGCTTCCCATGGCCTCTGGTGAAGGAGGGAGCAGGTCACCCCAAACAGGGTGGCAGGGCGGTTATCTGCGGATGCAATAAGGGTGGCACAATACTCACGTTTGGCCATCCTTATTGCCACTAAGTAAGTCCTAATATGGGCTCTCACTAGTGTTCGGTCGGCGTCGGAGCAAGAGGATCTCCATCTACTCTCTAGGCGTCTCTTGCGGCGCTTCATCTCCCTCAGCTCCTCGGTAAACCAAGGAGCCTGGGTGATTTGGTGCCGCAAGAGAGGCCGCAAGGGCGCGACTCGGTCCAAGGCCCCCGCGGCTGCACTCAGCCAAGCGGCCACTAGGTCCTCAGTTGAGTCGTGGGGCAAGGCCACAGGTATTGGCCCAAGCTCCCTCTGGAACCTTACCGGGTCCATCAGGAGCCTGGGGCGGAACCATCTAGGGATCTCAGGTTCCGCCTTCCCGCAGTGGGGTGAGGCGATTGGAAAGTCCAGTCGGAGGAGAGCATGATCTGTCCATGATAAGGGTGAGATGACTAAATCCCCTATTCCCAGATCACTACTCCACTGTCCCGAGACGAAGATTAAGTCCAGGGTGTGGCCCCCCTCGTGAGTGGGGCCTAAAACTACCTAGGTCAGGTCCATGGCCATCATGGAGGCCATGAACTCCCGAGCTACTCCAGAGGTTTCACCTACTGACGGCAGGTTAAAATCCCCCATGACCAACAATCTGGGGGTCTCAACCGCCGCCTCGGCTATCACCTTCAGGAGCTCGGGCAGGCTGTTGTTACATAGAGGGGAGTCAGGTATACAACTAACACGCCCAACTGCCTCCCTAGGCCCCATTTCACAAAGAGGGACTCACACCCGGTCGTCTGAGGGATCGTGGTCTCCTTCGGCTCAAGAGCTTCTCTAACCATAATCGCCACCCCCCACCCCTACCTAGGGCCCTAGGCTGATGGAAGGCTCGGTAGCCTGGTGGGCACATTTCTATGAGGGGTAGTCCTCCCTCGTGGCCCAACCAGGTTTCCGTTATACCCACCAGGTCCGGGTCCCCCTCTGACACAAGGTCATGGATGTGGGGGGCTTTTTGTACCACGGACCTGGCGTTGCATAACATCAGCCTAGGGCCCCGGCTCTGTGGTCCTTGACCTCCTAGTCTGCGATGGGAGCATGGGCAGTTGGAGTGTGTGACTGCCCGTAGCCAGTGGCCACGGTCCTCCAACATGTAATGTCCACCCCGTCTCCCCCCCGCCCCTCCCCAGGACCGATCTGATGGAAAATCCCTCTATAGGAATGACCCCCCTCCCCCCTCCTCCGTTTCCCTACTTCCGCCAGCTGGCCCTATAGCTTGTCATCCCCCCGCCTGACTGACCCTCCCCTCCTCCCTGGAACCCCCTAAAAGTCGAATTAAAAATTTACCCAGAACCCCCGAGCTTGCGTCTTGCCCACCTCTCTGGATTCAACAACCCATCCTCGAGGTGGGCCCCAGATAGACAGGGGGGCCACAGTTGCGAGAGGGGAGACTCTCGCAGACAGTGGAGATCTGTCCTTGAATACGATAACATATACAACAATCCTGGCTCTAAAAGGGAGGCATCATAAGTTGGTCAATAGCAAGTCCAATTTAAAAGCAGAGGAAAAGCATATAAAACAAATCTGATGTTAAAAGATAATAAATAGATTGTAGAATAATAAATAGATGGTAAAAATGGATAGGTAGTCCAGGAGGAGTGGAAAGGATCTCACCAGTGGGGGGGGAGGGGGGGGGAGTGAGGGTGGAGGGCTAGGGGGGAGTAATAGGGGGAGGCATAAATAGTACAATGAGTGTCAGATGTCCAAACCTAGAAGGGCCCAATATTGTGAGCTTCATTTTGAACCAGCTGCAGTTTTGAAGGGGTCTTCAAGGGTAGCCCCAGTGCAAGAACTTTGCAGCATGAAACAGTAGAGAATATTCATAGCTGAGGTTTAGATCATGGCAATGGTTTGTTCTCCAATGAGATTTGATTATTGGTTTTCGGCCCTCATTTCATTCCTCAGTGGCTTTTGAATGGAGGGGGTGTGAAGGGTTAAACAGCTGTAATAGTCACACAAATACAATACAATAGCAGAGTTGGAAGGGACCTTGTAGGTCTTCTAGTCCAACCCCCTGCGTGGGCAGGAACCTTATACCATTTCAGACAAATGGCTATCTAACATCTTTTTAAAGACTTCCAGGGTTGGGGCATTCACAACTTCTGGAGGCAAGCTGTTCTGGAGGTTAATTGTTCTTACTGTCAGGAAATTTCTCCTTAGTTCTAAGTTGCTTCTCTCCTTGATTAGTTTCCACCCGTTGCTTCTTGTCCTGCTCCCAGGTGCTTTGGATAATAGTTTGATTCCCTCTTCTTTGTGGCACCCTCTGAGATATCGGAACACTGCTATCATGTCTCCCCTGGTCCTTCTCTTCATCAAGCTAGACATACCCAGCTCCTGCAGCCGTTGAAACATTACAGTTGGTTCTTGTTGAGCAATGATGATGAAAAAGAAACTTTTCAATATATCACATTGAAAACAATTAGAGTTCTGTAAAGCATAAAGTCATAATTCTTGCAAGTTTCACTTAGCAAACACTTCCAGCATGATTTCGAAAGCAGCCACCAGTGATTCCATTTAATTATGGTCATTTAAAAAATGGTGGCCTCTTCTATAATTGTGCCATGCAGCCATTTGAGAACATCATCCATTCTACTCCCCTCATGTGGTCTATGCAGTATTGCAGAAAGCTTTGGAACTCCTGCAACTGGTGGAGTTTCCACTCCAAAAAATGATTTTTGGTCTACCAGCTGTGAGTGGCCAAATGTCAGACACAATAGAGAGGCTGACGATAACAATGATGATGTTAATAGATCAGATTCTTGTAGAGACCATTAGAACACAATAAGCCTATTTCCATTTGTATTTCCTGAACTCCTGACTGCCAACGCTTGATGGTTAATGACATTAAAGTCCACCAAGACATCATGTTGAACCAGAATGGATGCACTGTATCCTTGACTCATGCCGCGGCTGAGGACCTAGTGGCAGCATGGTATAGTGCGGCCACAGGGGCCTTAGACCGCGTCACGCCTTTGCGGCCTTTCACGCGGCGTCATCCCACCTGGGCTCCTTGGTTTTCCGAGGAGCTGAGGGAGATGAAACGCCACAAGAGAGAGTAGGAGAAGATCCTCTCGATCTGAATCTGATTGAACACTGGTAAGAGCCCATTTGAGGACTCATTTAGTGGCAATGAGGGTGGCCAAACACGAGTATTGTGCCACCCTCATCGCATCCGCAGAGAACCGCCCAGCGGCCCTCTTTGGGGTGACCCGCTCCCTCCTTCAACAGAGGCCGCGAGAGTCCTCCTTGCAGGGCCGAGCCGAGGAATTTGGAGAATATCTGCAGGATAAAATCACTCAGATTCGGAGCGAGTTGCCCTCCACAGATAGTGGTCCGGAGGAAGTATCCGATGCAGGCCTTGAGACTATTTTATGGGAAGACTTTGACTTTGTTACTTCCAAGGACATTGACAGGTTGGCGAGGAGACTAAAGGCCACCACATGTTTATTAAACCCTTGTCCCTCCTGGCTTGTACTGGCATCCTGGGAGGAGACACGAGACTGGCTCCAGGCCATTGTGAACGCTTCTTTGGGTGAGGGGTTCTTACCTACCGTCTTGAAAGTGGCGGTGGTGAGACCCCTCCTCAAGAAGCCTTCCCTGGACCCAGCATTATTGGCTAATTATCGTCCGGTCTCCAACCTTCACTTTCTAGCGAAGGTTGTAGAGAGTGTGGTTGCACAGCAGTTTCCTCGTCACCTGGAGGAAACTGATTATCTAGACCCACACCAGTCCGGCTTTCGGCCTGGTCATAGCACCGAGACGGCATTGGTCGTGTTGGTAGATGATCTCTGAAGGGTCCGGGATAGGGGTTGTTCCTCTATCCTAGTCTTGTTAGATCTCTCAGCAGCTTTTGATACCATCGACCATGGTATCCTTTTGCACCGACTAGATGGGTTGGGGGAGGGTGGCACCGTTTTGCGGTTGTTCTCCTCCTTCCTCTCTGATCGGTCACAATACGTGTTGACGGGGGGCAGAGGTCAACTTCTAGGCCCCTCTCATATGGGGTACCACAGGGGTCGGTCCTCTCGCCAGTCCTATTCAACACGTATATGAAGCCGCTGGGTGAGATCATCCGTGGTTTTGGGGTAGAATACCATCTGTACGCTGATGATACCCAGTTGTACATCTCTACCCCAGGCCACCCCAACGATGCCGTTGAGGTGATGTCTCGGTGTTTAGAGGCCGTATGGATCTGGATGGGCAGTTACAAACTCAAACTCAACCCATCCAAGACCGAGTGGCTGTGGTTCCCAGCTTCCCGGTTTAGCCAGTTGACACCATCGCTGGCCATGGGGGGGTGAAAATTTGGCCCCCATGGATAGAGTGTGCAATTTAGGAGTCCTCCTGGATTCCCAGTTGTCCCTGGAGGATCAGTTGGCGGCCGTGGCCAGGTGGGCATTTTACCAGGTTCGCCTGGTCCGCCAATTGCGCCCCTTACTGGACCGGGAGGACCTTCGCACAGTCAGTCAAGCACTCGTGACTTCTCGTCTGGACTACCGTAATGCTCTCTACATGGGGCTCCCCTTGAGATGCACTCGGAGGTTGTAGTTGGTCCAGAATGCGGCCGCACGGGTGATCATGGGAATCTCAAGACATTCCCACATAACACCACTCCTGTGTGAGCTGCACTGGCTACCTGTGACCTACCGGGTGCGTTACAAGGTTTTGATGACCATATTCAAGGTGCTCCATGGCATGGGGCCTAGCTACCTTCGAGACCGTCTACTACCCCATACAACCCTTCGACCGACTCGCTCCCAGGGAGGGGGTCTTCTCCAGGTGCCATCGACCGGACAATGCCGGTTGGTGGCTCCCAGGGGAAGGGGCTTCTCTGTGGTGGGCCCTACCCTCTGGAATGGCCTACCTCCCGATCTCCGTTCCATCACAGACCTCCGCTTGTTTCGCCGGCACTTAAAAACTTATTATTTTCATCTGGCTGGCCTAGCATGATCTACTCCACACCCATTGTTTTTATAACAAATCAAAATTTCAATTTATGGGTTTTAAATTTAAACTTATTTTAAGCAGGGTATTGATTTAATTTAGTTATTATTTAATAATATTTTGTATTTATGTATATTTATTTTAAATCTCTGTTCGCCGCCCCGAGTCCCTTTGTGGTGAGATGGGTGCGGGTTACAAAGCTATCTGCGGGATCGGATTCTGCCCCATACATCCCTGCGGCCAATCCGCTCCCACAGAGAGGGACTTCTCCGGGTGCCGTCCACTAGGCTATGCCAGCGGGCGACGCCCAGGGGAAGGGCCTTCTCTGTGGTGGGCCCAGCCCTCTGGAACAACCTTCCCCCCAAAATTAGAACAACTATGGACCTCCGCTCCTTCCGTCAAAAATTGAAAACATACTTTTTCTGCTTGGCCGCCCTAGGTTAGTCTTCTGTTTCTAATTGGGTTTTTAGGGCGTTTAGTTTTAGTACAGTGGGTTTTAGCGCAGGGATAATTTGTTTAATTTTCTATTTTAGCTATTTATGTATTTTATATTTGTATTTTTTAACTTCCCTGTGCACCGCTCCGAGTCCCTTTGGGGAGAGGAGGCGGTCTATAAATAAAAGTATTATTATTATTATTATTATTATTATTATTATTATTATTATTATTATTATTATTATTATTATTATTATTATTATTATTATTATTATTATTATTATTATTATTATTATTATTAAATGTGAAGAAATAAAAATAAATAAATAAATAAATAAATTCTGCTCCTTCCAAAGTTCATCTAAAAGTGTAATCCATTCCATAAAAGGCTGAACTTTCACAAAAAACAGGATTTATCCAAGTTCCACCAAAATTGTCCATATGGTAGGACCCAGCAATTGTTTCTTGAGTATAAGCCTAACCAAATAATCCTTCATATCTGGGTGAAGAACCCCATCTTTCAAGGGTGAATTCATGCTGGATATCTCTAAATTGTAGGTTTCTTTCCAATAACTCCTGACTTTCTGCCTCCACTCCTCCACTCCTCTTGCCTCTATCATCTCCCTTTCTCTCATGTGTATTCAGAATCTCTACAGCTCAGTTTTGTTCTGTTTTACAAACTGAAGCTGTAGAAGGAGTGGCAGAATCTGGGCATAGAATCAAAAGAGCCACAAAAGAACTAAGTCCAATCCCTCACGAATTCCATTAACCCTTATCCAACACCAAGATAGGGCTAAACATTAGTTGAGAAAGTTCCTATTTTCCTGATTAGTAATTAATCAGTCTAATTTGAAGTTCATGTGTTATTTAAATATTTTTCATTTGATAGAACATTTACAAAGACCTAGTCAGCCAAAGTCAAGGCCATCTCCACAGAAACCAGTAATGGCCAGAGGGAGTGACTTCTACGACTGGCAAAATTGTTTCATTGGTGAATGTAACTGATGGCACACCTTGGGGGAGGGGGAAACAAGGTCAGAGGGAAGGCACCAATGGAGTGAAGTCAGAGTTGGCTTCACTTGGTCTGTGGCAATATGACACTCCTAATAAACAGCTGGATTTTCCTTGAAACTTTGCTTGGGGTTCTTGCTTTTATTAGGGCATTGGTCGGAACCCTAACAGCCAATCCATCAGACTGACTGAAGAAGGGGGATCCCTTGGGTATTCTGGCATTGGGACAGAGTCTGACTACCTTGAAAGGGGTTAGTCCCATGCTACTGTGAACAGCATTATTGTATGTGACCTCAGCGAATGGCAAGAGGTCTGCCCAACTGGACTGGTGGTAGTTCACTTAACACCTCAGGTATTATTCTATCATGGTGTTCAGTCTCTCTTCTCCCCCATTGGTGCTTGGATGAAAGGCTGAGCTATGTCCTTGGGATGACCCAATTGACCGCAGGAAAACCCTCTAGAATTTAGCCATGATCTGGACTCTGATTGACTTATTGTCCAAGCAGGCACAATTCTTTCTTGAGATAGGTACCACTCTGTTCCTTGAGCAGAATCTATTAGTCCAGGAAGATCCTAGAGTGAACAAGAATCCTAAGCATTACAGTTCAATGTCATGCTGATCCAAAGATGAAAAATTATACTTCTGGGAGAACCAATCATTGACAGCCGCTTGGTTTTGCTAGGGTTCAAACTGAGACTGTTCCTTCCCATCCAACCTTCATGTACTAGGGAAAAACCTTAATGGCACACTTTGGTCAATCAGTGGTTCTACAACTGAATATTATCAGCATATGAATGACACCTGACATCAAACTGAGAAGGCTTTCCAGATGCACTCTGAAAGTCAATGGATTTGGCTCAATTTCACTCCTGCAACCAACACTGAATGAAACCACCTTCCAATGAAAGAGAGACTCACATAACACTACATACCCATTCTTAGTAATCCCAGTTTCTAATTTCATCCCCTGCCATTTGGTTATTTAAAAAACTGATTATTCCGTCCAAGCACTGGCATGACTGCTCACAATTACAAGGATACAACTGATACTTGTATTCCACCAAACCCCATTGCTTTCATACTAGCTTACCAACTATGGCCCAGGCCAAACTCCATCTTGTTTCCAGGAGGTCAGTTTCATGGAGGTCAAATTCACAACTTCACTATGACTCCATCTGCTCTGTGCATTGCAAAAAAATCCCCAAAACACAAACATGTTTTTTCCCCATTCAGGTGAATGAGAAGCTATTGCTACATGGGTAGAACCATTGTTTTCCCTTGCAATTATCAGAAGCACAGTAATTCTTCATGCATCCCCTGTGGATTTCTAGACACAAAAATCTTCCAAGATAAAACCTGCTTTAAAAAATATCTCTGAGTTCTTCAAATGGGGACAGAAGGTGTCACCTTAGCCTGCCTGGCAAAAAGCTAATTCCTGGGTTTCAGGAGACTTGAATGCCTTTGTTTCCTCCATGGTCACAGCCCAAACACAGGTAAGAGGAAGCATGGTTGATATGAATTTGTCCTGGTGCCATCCAGGTGGCACAGGTGGTGTCTGATCTTCTAAAGTTCCAGGGAGATTTCAGCAGCAACCTTCAAATCAATTTCTGCACAAAGTTTGTTTTCTGTTCTAGGAGGGAAGAAGAAAAGAAAGATTGGGCAGGAGTCATGCTACCCCTGATGACCTTCTGGCTCCTATCTCCAACTTCTCTGAAAAGGGTGCAAACCATATGTGTGTGAAGAATGACTGGGCAGGAGTCATGCTACTAATGATGCTGATGCTCTTCTGGCTCCTAGCTCCAACTACAGCGAAGAGGTTGCAAACCATATGTTTGTTCAAGGATTATATCGACTTAGACGAAAGCTACTATAGGCCTGGTGATCTCATTATTGCTGGGAATTTGCCTTTGGGAATCATTGTAAAGTCTCCAGTCTTAGACTTTAAGACAGTGAATCTTGTTTTAGATATTATGTAAGTTTCAGCTGGAGGGGAAACATGCAGATAAATTGTTTCTTTGCTTTAAATTCAGAGACTTTTTTCAAAAAATACTAGTATTTGTACTGTCTTGTTGTAGTACACATTCTGTGCTTCCCTCAGTAAATTGTCAAGCTCTTCAAAAGGCTGGAAATCTCAATCTCTTCCGCAGGAAGATGATAAACAACAAAAATGAAAAGGGAAGCTGTGCTGGCCTACTGAAGAAGTCAAATTATAATATTAATCTGAGCAGTAACTTCTGGTAGAAAATTGAAATAAAAGCTCAAGGTGTTACAACAACTCCTCTTGGCATTGGAATCAGCATTGATGATGAATAATGACCTTCAGTAAATCTCTGAGGTGACTCCCACTGTAGTCCTGTGCTCAGCAATCTTTACCCCACCTGAAGAAGCTGCTCCAAGAGAGACCTTGGATAATAATAATGAAAGGAGAGAAGTTGGAAAAGATTGCAGCCACTGTGGCAAAGGAAATAGGGCAGGGATAAGAGATAATAAAAAGCAGACCATGATATCTATGGAAAGGCTGATCTCCTTTCTCACAAAGTCATCCAAGCTTAGTAAAGGGAAATGGTTTGAAAAAAACAAAAAACCAATAAAACCTGGAAGTTTCTGCCCCCAAAAGTTACCCCATACTGTGAAACAAATTCTACACCCATGCACAATCTTTTCTGTAATGTTCTCCAATGTTTTTCTTACTACAGAGACATCGCCAGTTACTACCAGCAGTTCCTTGCATTGATGTTTGCTGTCTCCGAGGTCAATAAGAATTTTCTTCTGCTCCCCAACATCACCCTTGGCTTCCACATCTATGGCCATTTCCAGAGGGAGATATTTATTTCCTTGAACAGCCTCTCTATGCTCTCCTCACGAGGCCAAGTGGTTCCAGGTTACAAATGTGACCATCCGGGCACTCTACTGTCTGTCATTGGTGGTCTCAATGCCAAATTCTCAAGGCTGATGGCCTCCATCTTCAGCATTTTTAAGGTCCCACAGGTAAGAGAGCTCTCTTGGATACAGTATGGAATAGACAAAGATCAAAATCACACACAGAAGCCAAAGCTGAAATTAAAAGTAGGAGGGGTTTTTTTTGGGGGGGGGGAGTAGATATAATGAGCTTGTGACTCTTAGATTATTCTTTATTAAAGGGTAGCCATCATTTTAGTGCCATTTATTCTCTGTATCAGGTTGTTGGTGTCTTCTCTTGTCTTCTAACATACCACAACCAATAAAAATGGCTAAAAGTGAAGAAGATTAAGTTTGCCAGTCAAAGAGAGTCAGCCTGACTATGAGGGCCATCAACCACACAATGGTCACTACTAAAGTCAGCAGAAAAGTTTTACTTTGTCTTTGAAAAAAGAATCTCACTTTCTCCAGCTCGGTGTTGGCTTTGAGTTCTCTCAGGGAGAGAGAAGAGTTTATCCTTCCTTCTTCCGGATTAATCCCAAAGAATCTCGTCAGTATGTGGGTTTAGTCCAGCTGCTCCTGTATTTCCAGTGGAACTGGATTGGCCTTCTGGCCCCTGAAGATGACAGAGGAGAACATTTTATTTCAACTCTGATGCCAATGATGAAGGAGAAGGAGATCTGCCTGGCCTTCACTCTAATGCTGAAACTGGACAATTTTCAAATCAGTTTGAGAAAGTTTATTCACAATTTCCTTACCTGGTCTAAAACAGAAGTGTTTATTCTGTTTCCAGACTCAACTGTTACTCTCACTGTAATAGAGGCAGTACATTTTTTTGAAAAATACATGAAAGTATCATTAAGGAAAGTTTGTATCTTCACTTCCCATTGGAAACTTGGCATGAAAGAAAGTGAAGGTGTGTTACAATCTATAAAGCCTTTCCATGGGGCCTTGCATTTCAGGGACCACTCCGGGGATGTCTCAGAATTCAGCCACTTCCTCTTCTGTTTAGACCCCTTGAATCCCCAAGGAGATGTCTTTCTCCCTCCATGGTGGGAAAGAGTCTTTGGCTGCAAGATCCCTAAATCAGCAAGGTTCCCTCCAAAGTGGGAAAAACAATGTACAGGAAAGGAGAATGTGCAGAATCTACCCGATTATACTATTGAAAAGAGAATGACAGGTGAAAGTTACAATATCTTCAATGCCATTTATGCTCTGGCACATGCTTTACATGCAATGTATGGATTCAAAGTTCGACCAACAATGAGGCAGCTTGGAAAGAGGATCTCAAATGTCCAGTCATGGCAGGTAATTTCTGTGGCTTTTGGCGTAGTCTGCAGGCACTTAAATTGGAAGCATATGGATGTCTTCGGTTTAGTTAAATTTATTGTCATCGCACTTCGTAAAATGAAATTAAATGCTGTTTTCAGTATAAGTTATATATTTTAAAAAATTAAACAAAACACACATCCTTCACATTCTATACAAATGAATTGAAAACCCCTGGAATTGTATTAATATTGCACTATACAGTAGAAGTCAATATGGTTACTGCTCTGGGATAAAAGCTGTTTTTCAGCCTATTTGTCCTTGTTTTTATTGTTCTGTAACATCTGCCAAATTGTAATAGTTAAAAACAAAGGGTGCCCAGGAAGAGATTGATTTCTAAATATGTTTTGAACTTTCTTAAGGCAGCGGGAGCAACCAATGATCTTCTGGGCCATGATTTTAACCCTCAAACATTTAATCAGTTCCTGATTAAATATCTGCATACTCCCATAGCAATTCAGCTGAGACCCTGCCCTTATTTTTTAGTTTACCATTTGTTGTGCTACTCAGCTTGCTATGTGAAAACAGCTTCTGATTAATAATGAAGAGAATCTAACCAAGGAAAGAAGCAACCTAGAACTAAGGAGAAATGTCTTAAGGAATGATTTACCTTTAGAAGTCGTGGGTGCCCCATAGCTGGAGTCATTTAAAAAGAGACAGGATAGCCACTTGTCTAAAACTGTAGAGGATCTGTTGCTTGAGCAGGGGTTGGACTAGAGGACCTCCAATGTCCCTTCTAATACTTTTGAAGGGACATAATAATAATAATAATAATAATAATAATAATAATAATAACAACAACAACAACAATAACAACAACAACAACAACAACAACTTGACATGGACATGACTTAAGATGGGAACTATCAAGAAAGAAACGGAAGGTTTAATACTAGCCACTCAAGAACAAGCACTACAAACTAATGCCATGAAAGCGAAGATGCAAAAATCCACTGACAACCCAAACAGCCGACTTTGCAATAACAAAGTCGAAACTGTTTCCCATTTAACATGTAAATGCAGCAACATTGTACAAACTGATTACAAAGCTAGACACAACCGAGTTGCTAAATTAATCCACTGGTCATTGTGTAAAAAATATGATTTACCTGTATCCAGAAAGTCATGGGAACATAGAGTGGAAAAAGTTATCAAAAATGAGAAGGTGAAGATCTTGTGGGACTTTTGAATACAAAATGGATCGTCATTTGGAGCACAAGTCCAATATCACAGTTGTAGAGTGACGAAGTGTACAGTTTATTGATATTGCTGTTCCCGGAGATGCCAGAGTTGAAGAAAAAGAATTAGAAAAATAATGAAATATCTCGACCTGGCCATTGAAAGTACACGTCTATGAATGAAGCATGTAACAGTGATACCCATTGTCATCGGGGCACATGGCACCATGAATAGAATAGGTAGAATTAGTGGGAGAAAATAGTAGAGGCAGTAGAATTGGTTTGACTTGCTGTTTTGTTTCTGTAAGAATTCCTTTGCTAAGAATTGGAATTGCCTCTGCCTTTTGCTTTTACCAGTGATCTAACTCCTGTTATCTTGGGGCTTTTTTATTTTATTATTATAACTCGGTGCCTGATCTGTATCTGAAACAAGAAGAGGGATATGTCATGGTTTGGCAGGGTTTCATTGGGCAAATACCTGTGTTGCTAAGCACCCAGTCCTCCTGTTCCTTGCTGCACAGCCAATGCAGGGCTACAAGGAAGGCATGGACCAGGGGTCCAGAACTGGGTACTACGCTGATGTTTCTGAAGGTATAAAAGGACACAATCCTTTCCCCATGGTGTGGCCTTCCTTACATGAATATTGTCTGCCTGTTCATGGAATGGTTTACCCAGCTGTTCTTTGTACCAATAAAAGCTGTTTCTTTTCTAAGCCTCTTCTTGTGTCTCTCTCTTTGGCATTCTGTTGACTCAATAATATTTTGGGACCTCACATTATGATTCTCTATGACAAGATTCAAAGTGGTCCTAATGGTTTCCTGGTCTGAACATCATCAGAATTTCCTGCATCAAAGGCTAAAATGTTGGACCTCTCTGAATAGTGAAGGGACCAACCAGCTCAGATGGTTCCTTCCATGTGTCCCAATAGATCAGCCCTGGTTCCTGCATTCTTCAGCTTTTGACAATGAACTAGGGGAAATCAGTGGAATTTTCTTAGGTTCTCATAGAAATGATTTACTCCTTTCAAACATTCATTTATCAGTTAACAAGACATTGGGCCAAAGTAACTATTGGAAAGTGATGGAGCCAAATATCAGAAAAGGAAAATCCTAAAATTTAATTTAGACTTTAGAACTAAAATTCTTGTGTTTTGCTGAAATTGGAGTTAGAAACAAAATCCAGTGATAATTGGAAAATGTTTAGTTTCAGAGATAAATAGTTGGTGTTACACCTGATTCCACAGATTGCCACCAAGAGATGGAGCTAGCTTCCCCAAAAAAACCCCATCTTCTCAAGATGGCCATTACATGATGATAGAAGATACAGTGTCTCATTTGTACCTTTAACGCAAATATTCCAATTTCTGAAGGTCTCCTTTCTTTCAGATTCTTCCCTATTTGAGCAACGTGCAGTTCAACAACAGTGCTGGAGATGAAGTCTCCTTCTCACAAGATGGACTGGGATCAGTTCGTTATGATCTTCTCAACTGGGTTCTCTTCCCCAATCGATCTTTTGAACCCATGAAAGTTGGACAAGTAAACCCTGAGGCTCCCCCAGGCCAAGATTTCACCATTGACTCTGATGGAATCATCTGGGCCACAAAGGTGAGCTGCAAGGAAATGTTGTAAGTTCAGGAAAAGTTCAGTTCATTCTCTTCTTGAGATGCAGAACATCTTTCTAAGTTGAAAAATAATCAATCGAGTCAGAAATTGTGACCGTCATTTGGTGACAAATCTGCTTTACAGGTAACAAGTTTGAGGTCTGATTTGTGTCATTCCGCAAAGGGCTAGCCTTGGGAACATTGTTTCCTTGAAATGCAGAATGCAATTACAGTAAGTAACAATGATTTTCATGAACAATAGTCACTCAGTTGTATCCTTGCAGTTTGTTCTTTAAGAAAGGCTCTCATCCCATCACAAGCCTTCTTCTGCAGGCTGAGATTCCAGATCCAATCTCCAACATCCATGGGTGCATCAGGAACGCCCCTGGCCTGATTCCCTCATGACTGTTCTTGATTTCTGATAGACGGTGGCAATATATTTCTTTAGAAGAGATTTTGAACAGAGAAGTGGGAATAAGGAAGGAAAATAGGAATGAGGAAAAGAATGGATGTAGCAGGTTCATTACTTAGGTCATCTTGAGTATTTCTCTTTTCCTTTCAAAAAGTGCCCTTTTCTAGGTGTGGCATGAAGAGATGCCATGCAGGAGAGAGAAGGAGAGTTCCCGAGGGTGAGGCGGGTTGCTGCTACCAATGTGATGTTTGTCCAGAAGGAACTTTTTCTAATCAGACAGGTAGACCAGACTTGAAATGTTAATCTTCCAGGATCAAAGAAGACATTCATTGTCATTTTTTATGAGATTGACCGGAAATCATATTTTCAGCAGAACCTTTCAGTTTACAGATATAAACTTCCCTGGCCACCTTTCCTGATCCTCAGCAGTTCCTGGCAGGATAGCTTTAGGACAGAGTTTATGAATGTCCAACTAGGATGTATACTGGTACTCTAACGTCCAATTGAAAAAACCACCTTCCAATCTTTCCTGAGGAAGTTGGAGGGGGTATTCCAAGCTTTACTTTTTATTATTCAGAATATGCTCTTTCCGTCAGCACTGACAACTGCTGAGGAAATAGACCTGCCAGGGAAAGAGGACATTAATCTATCTATATCTCTTTGGTAGAGCAGGAGGGAGGGAAAAAAGTCTAATTGAACAGATTTGCAGTACAAAACAGAGTGTCAGGCTGGAAGTCATCTTTTACATTGGGCCTTCAAGCCTGTCACATATTCCACTGTGGAAAACTGGGAGGAGGGATTGTATGATGCATGTGAGATATATAGTCAAAATAAGATTATTTCTCATAGAGTCAAGGTCATCTTGCACCAGCACCTGGATGATGTGGTTGGGAGGAAACCTCTCTTGGGAGAGTATCTGATTGTACCATGTGATGGACATATATATGCTGGGCAGGGACTTGAACATTCACTTGGGTGGGGAAAACCTTGAAACTTTCATATTTGGGTTTTCCACATGTGCCAATATGACATCTCTAATAAATTGGAACTTTGAGGAAACCCAGGCCTCTGAGTTTTATTTTGTTGGGGATATTACATGGAATCCTGATACAGAAAAGTTAAGGCAAAGATAATATACACACAAACAAAACAGCAGCATTCCTGGATAACAGATCTGTCATTCTTCTCTGTATAAAATGTATATATTCTTCTCATTATAAAATGGAAAAAAAACAACAGGCAGGAACCTTAGACTGAAAGCCATATTACTCATGGAGGTCCACAGTAAATGGATAGCTGGAACTGAACAAAACCTTTGTCTCTGGTTAATCTACCTCCTTGATCATCATTAATGAAGGATGATTTGCTCTTTTCAATGCCCCATAAATTGCACATGGGTTTTTTCACCACTCCCTTTGTCGGTAGGCCAACATCAGAAAGTCAACACCTGTATCATTTTTGTGGGAGGGATAATGTGCATAGTAGTTGCTCACTAAATCCTTAGACAAAGTGTTTATTTTCAGATGCAGCTCAATGTGAACTCTGCCCAGAAGACCAATATCCAAACAAGGACAAGGACCAATGCATTGCCAAGAAGATCCACTTTCTTGCCTATCAAGACACCCTGGGATACATTTTAGTTATTCTTGTTGTCTTTTTCTCTTTGATCACTTCTGCAGTCCTGGTGATTTTCTATAAACATCATGACACACCAATTGTGAAGGCCAACAACCGAGATCTCACCTACATCCTCCTAGTCTCGCTCTTTCTCTGCTTCCTTTGCTCCTTTCTTTTCATTGGTCAACCTGGGAAGGTCACCTGTCTCATACAACAAGCTGCCTTTGCCATTCTCTTTTCTCTTGCAGGTTCCTCTGTCTTGGCAAAACCGTAATGGTGGTTCTGGCCTTCATGGCTACCAAGCCAGGGAACAGGACAAGGAAACTCTTGGGAAAACCACTGATCAACTCCATTGTCATAGCTTGTCCCCTGATCCAAGCAGTTCTTGGCTCCATCTGGCTGGGAACCTCTCCTCCATTTCCCAACTTGGACTTTCACTCCCTATTTGGAGAGACCATCTTGGAATGCAAGGAAGGCTCAGCTTTAATGTTTTACATTGTCCTTGCATATCTAGGGGTTTTGGCTTTCATCAGTTTCACGTTGGCATTTTTAGCTAGGAAATTGCCTGATAGTTTTAATGAGGCCAAGTTTATTACTTTCAGTATGCTGGTTTTTTGCAGTGTTTGGATCACTTTCCTCCCCACCTACCTGAGCACCAAAGGGAAATCCATGGTGGCTGTGGAGATCTTCTCCATTTTGGCCTCTGGAGCTGCTCTCTTGGCTTGTATCTTTTTCCCCAAATGCTACATTATTGTACTGAGGCCCAATCTGAATTGTAGAGAAAATTTAGTAAGAAGCAAAAATTTCTAAGTAATGTAAGGATTGGCCTCATTTATATTTTTGAGGCATATTTAGAATGTGATAAAATTTCTAAAATATGATGACATGAAGGATGAATTTTTTCATTAAAAAGTTTCAATCAAGTGCTGTAACTAGTTAAAATATACTTGTGGTCAACAACAATCACTCAGCCTTTTTTATTGTATGCTTTCTTATTTCATCTGGCCTCCAGCAAACTTCTTCCACAAATCGCAATTTGTGTTGGCAGGGGAGCAGAGGTCGACCCCGAGACCTCTCACATGTGGGGTGCCTCAGAGGTCGGTCCTCTCGCCTCTCCTGTTTAATGCATACATGAAGCCGCTGGGTGAGATCATCCGTGGTTTTGGGGTAGAGTACCATCTATACGCTGATGATACTCAGCTGTATATATCTACCCCAAACCACCCCAACGATGCCGTAGCGGTGATGTGCCAGTGCCTGGAAGCCGTGCGGATCTGGATCGGAAGCAACGGACTCAGGCTCAACCCGACCAAGACCGAGTGGCTGTGATTTCCGGCTGCCCGATTCAACCAGCTCTCTCCAACGCTGGCCATAGGGGGCGAACATCTTGCCCCTGTGGATGGGGCGCGCAATTTGGGTGTCCTCCTGGATACCCGGCTGTCTATGGAAGAGCAAGTGACAGCCGTGGCCAGGAGGGCGTTTTGCCAGGTTCGCCTGGTCCGCCAATTGCGCCCCCTTTTGGATCGGGACGCCCTTCGCACAGTCACTCATGCCCTCGTGACATCCCGACTGGACTATTGTAACTCTCTCTACATGGGGCTCCCCTTGAGGTGCACCCGGAGGCTTCAGTTAGTTTAGAATGCAGCCACGCGAGCAATCATGGGAACCACTAGGTTTACCCACATTACACCGCTCTTGCGCGAGCTGCACTGGCTGCCTGTCGTCTTCCGGGTGCGCTTCAAGGTGTTAATTATCATCTTTAAAGCGCTCCATGGCTCGGGACCTAGCTACCTGCGGGATCGGATCCTGCCTCACACATCCTCACGGCCGATTCGCTCCCACAGAGAGGGACTTCTCCGGGTGCCGTCCACTAGACTTTGTCAGCGGGCGACGCCCAGGGGAAGGGCTCTCTCTGTGGCGGGCGGGCCCGGCCCTCTGGAACGACCTTCCCCCCGATATTAGAACGACCACGGACCTCCGCTCCTTCCGCTTGAAATTGAAGACTCATCTTTTCCGCCTGGCCGGCCTAGTGTAGTCTCTCTCTCTATGGGTTTTTAAATGTATATCAATATTTAGTGGGGATTTTTAGTTAATGGGATTTTAGCACAGGAATTAATTTAATCTGTTTTAATTTTGCTATGTATGTTGTATATTTATTGTTTTTATTCTCCCTGTGCACCGCCCCGAGTCCCTGTGGTCAATAAATTTAGCTATTATTATTATTATTATTATTATTATTATTATTATTATTATTATTATTATTATTATTATTATTATTATTATTATTATTATTATTATTATTATTATTATTATTATTATTATTATTATTATTATTATTCCTTGTTGTTTAACAATAAAGAAATCTCAAAAAGGAGCAATATGCTTTGACTAAAAAGGAGCTTTTTTTAGCTAATAAATACAATCCCAGAAAGTGATTCAGTAATGAAAGGTGTGACTTAGTATCCATTTGAAAAAGAAATTCCAAAATGGGTGATTTTTCAACAATGAACTGTGTTGCTCTCTGACTGCTTCAAAGCGCAGGTCCTGAAGCTTCCTGCAGACCTCTGCTGTATGGAGGGTCATGTGGGGTGATTCTATGACTCTCCCTAACTCAGGGGAGTCATAATAAAATAAAAGAATGTCTGTTCCTGTTGTTAGCATATTGAAAATGCCATAAATTAGAGAAAATCTCTTCAGGGAACCTCCCTCATCTAGTCATACAATACAATACAATACAATACAATACAATACAATACAATACAATACAATACAATACAATACAATAGCAGAGTTGGAAGGGATCTTGGAGGTCTTCTAGTCCAACCCCCTGCCTAGGCAGGAAGCCCTATATCATTACAGACAAATGGCTGTCCAACATCTTCTTAAAGACTTGTAGTATTGGGGCATTCACAACTTCTAGAGGCAAGCTGTTCCACTGATTAATTCTAACTGTCAGGAAATTTCTCCTCAGTTCTAAGTTGCTTCTCTCCTTGATTACTTTCCACCCATTGCTTCTTGTTCTACCCTCAGGTGCCTTGATGAATAGTTTGACTCCCTCTTCTTTGTGGCAACCCCTGAGATATTGGAACACTGCTATCATGTCTCCCCTAGTCCTTCTAAACTAGACATACCCAGTTCTTGCAACAGTTCTTCATATGTTTTAATCTCTAGTTCCCTAATCCTCTTTGTTGCTCTTCTCTGCACTCGTTCTAGAGTCTCTGCATCTTTTCTACATCATGGTGACCAAAACTGAATGCAGTATTCCAAGTGTGGCCTTAACAAGGCACTATACATTGGCATTAACACTTCGCGTGATCTAGATTCTATCCCTCTGTTGATGCAGCCTAGAACCGTGTTAGCTTTTTTGGCAGCTGCTGCACACTGCTGGCTCATATCTAAATGGTTGTCCACTAGGACTCCACTAAGATCCCTAGTCATCAATCAGCCATCTTCACTGGAAGTCCTGCTTTCCTAATGCAATCTGCACAGCTCTGCAGAAAGCTCAGAAGCCCTGGAGGTCTTCAAAAGATAAATGCACAAAGGGTGATGGGGGTGGGGAAGAAGTTCAACCCTTGTGGAAACTTGGAGACTGGGTAAAAGTCATGTAGGTACCTAATATGTGGGGGGAAAGGCCCAGCAGACAAAGCAAGATCAAAAGATATAAGGGGTTCCATGGGGGACAGGAAGCAGAGGATAGAGTGACTTGGGGTGGGGGAGGCCTTGGCAAGCTTGGAAATCTTATTTTTCTCTTTATTTATTTTCAGTCCTGCCACTTCTACATATAATTCTATTTTTTTTTATTAAATTAGGCCCTCTTCCTTGTGAATCTTCCAAAATAAAAACTAAGTCATCTGCAAATGCCTGTTTGCAGATGACTTAGTTCCCTTTTTTATTTCCATACTTTTTATCTCTGTTGATGCTTCTCAAGTGTTTGAAGCTGTTTGCATTTGTCAGATAGTTGTCAAAAACTGTGATTTTGGCCTGCAGGATAGATACTTGGCAAGAGCTACGGCAATAAAAAAAAGCTAAGAGTAAAGCACCTCCTCTCTAGCAGCCGACACCCAGAAAACCATGGATTAGCACCTGGATATTTTCTTCATTATGAATAGGTACGCTTACATCATCTATTACTTATGGATATATGATTTTACCTCCTCTTTTCTGAAATGGGTAAATATGACAGCACCCTTTTCCATTTTGGAGTTCTTCCCACTGTAGTCCGGACAGGATTTGTCCAGATTACCCCCTTAACAATAAAAACTGCCATGAGTTTTGATTATTGGTTTTCGCTCTTGTATTTCATTCACACTGGTTTTGGGAGGGAGGGGGCTTGAAACACGTTCTTCCAGATGCACCCTGAAAGTTGGTGGATTTGGTTCAATCTGTCCCTCCAACCAACATTGAATGCATCTACCTTCAGATGAAGGAGAGAAACACATAACAGTATGAACACATTCTCTGTTACTCCACTGTCTAATTTCATCTGCTGCTATGTGGTTACAAATAAGCTAGTTTTTCCATCCAGCAATGTTCACAGTTACAAAGGGGAACTGATTCTCATGGGCCACCAAACCCATTAGCTCTCATACTAGCTGACCAAGTATGACAAAGGCCAAGCTCCAACTTGTATGCAGGAAGTCACTTTTGTGTGGGTCAAATTCATAACTTCAGCATGACTCCATCTTGCTCTGTGCATTACAAGAAACATAAACATGTTTTTCCTTTCTGATGAATGAGAAACTATTGCTATATAGGTAGAACAATTGCTTTTCCTTGCAATTATCAGAAGTACAGTAATTCTTAGTGTATCCCCTGTGGATTTCTAGGCACAAAGACTTCCAAGCTATAAAAAATATATCTGAATTTTGCAGATGGGGTGGTGGTGGGGGGAGATGTCATCTTAGCCTGTCTTGCAAAGACCTCACTCCTGGGTTAGAAGAGACTCATATGCCTTTGTTTCCTCTATAGTCACAGCCAAACATAGGTAAGAAGGAGCATGACTGATATAAATTTGTCCTGGTGCCATCGAGGGGGCATAGCGTGGTGTCTGCTCTGCTAAAGTTCCAGTGAGAGATCAGGAGCAAACTTCAAATCTATTTCTGCATAAACTTGATTTCTTTTCTAGGAAGGCAAAAGACAAGAAAGACCAGGCAGGAGTCATGCTGCTTCTGATGCTGATGCTCTTCTGTCTTCTGGCTCCAACTACAGTGAAGAGGCTGCAAACCATATGTGTGTTCAGGGATTATATCAGATTAGATGAAAGTCACTATAGGCCTGGTGATCTCATTATTGGTGGGAATTTGCCCTTGGGAACCATTTTAAAGACTGTTCTACCAGACTTTAATACACCAAATCCTCTTCTACGGAATACGTAAGTTTCAGATGGAAGGGAAACATGTAAAATAAATGTTCTCTTTGCTTTAAATTTGAGAACTTTTTTCAGAAATACTTCTAGTATTTGTACTGTCCTGGTGTAGTGCACATTTTGTGCTTTTCTCAGTAAATTAGCAAGGCCTTCAAATAGGCTGGAATTCTCCATCTCTTCATCAGGAAGATGATAAACAAATGAAGAGGGAAGCTGTGCTGACCTAGTAAAGAAGTCAAATTATAATATTAATCTGAATAGTAACTTCTGGAAGAAAACTCAAATAAAAGCTCAGCACCAGGGAACTGCCAGAGGACTGGAAAAGAGCTGATGTAGTTTCCCTTTCTAAAAAAGGGGAGAAATAGATCTAGGAAACCACAGACCTATTAGCCTAACCTCAATACCAGCAAAGATTCTGGAAAAGATAATTAAGCAATGAATTAGTGAACACCTAGAAGCAAACAAAGTAATAACCAAAAGCCAACATGGGTTCGTCAAAAACAGATAATGCCAGACTAATGTTATTGCATTATCTGACAAAGTGACAAAATAAGTGGACTAGAAGAATGTTGTCCATACAATCTACTTGGACTTCAGTAAGGAATTTGATAAAGTAGACCATAACCTACAACTGGATAAAGTATAAAAATGTGGGTTAGAGAGCATCACCACCAGATGGATTTGTAACTGGCCGACCAACCACACTCACCATGTAGTCCTGAATGGAATTGCAAATAGGGAGGGAAGTATGCATTGAAATACCCCAAGACTCTATTTTAGGCCCAGTACCCTTCAACATCTTCGTCAATGACTTGGATGAGGGGATAAATGGGGAACTCATCAACTTTGTAGATGACATCAAGCTGGCAGGAAAAGCCAACACTCCAGAAGATAGGCTTAAGACACAGAAGGACCTTGACAGACTTGAACATTGGGCACTATCTAAGAAAAAGAAATTCAATGGTGAAAAAAGGAAGATTCTACATTTAGGCAAGAAAAACAAAATGCACAGGTACAGTATAGGTGGTACCTTGCTCAATAGTAGCAATTGTGAAAGGGATCTTGGAGTCCTAGTGGACAACTATTTAAATATGAGCCAGCAGTCTGCAGCACCTGTCAAAAAAGCCACCACAGGGAGGGATAAAATCAAGATCAGGTGAAGTGTTAATAGCAATTTATAATATCGTGGTAAGACCATACTTGGAATGCTGCATTCAGTTTTGGTTGCCACAATGTAAATAGGATGTTTAGACTCTAGAAAGAGTGCAGAGAAGAGCAACAAAGGGGACTGGAAACTAAGTCCTTGCAGGAACTGGGTATGTCTAGTTTAATAAAAAGAAGGACCAGGGGAGACATGATAGCAGTTCTTCCAATATCTCAGGGGTTGCCACAAAGAAGAGGGAGTCAAACTATTCTCCAGAGCACCTGAGAGTAGATCAAGAAGCAATGGGTGCAAACTAATCAAGGAGAGAACTTAGAACTAAGGAGAAATTTTCTGACAGTTAAAAAAATTAATCAGTGGAACAACTTGCCTACAGAAGTTGTAAATGCACTATTAACATGGATGCTTTTTAAGAATATGCTGGATAACCATTTGTCTGAAGTGGTGTAGGGTTTCCTGCCTAGGCAGGGTGTTGGACTAGAAGACCTCCAAGGTCCCTTCAAACTCTTTTATTCTTTTCTACTCTTCAAGTGTTCAAGTGTTACAAAAATCCCTCTCAGCGTGGGGATCAGCTTTGCTCATGAATAATGGCCTTCAGTAAATCTATGAGGTGACCCCCACTGTAGTCCTGTGCTCAGCAATCTTTACCACACCTGAACAAGCTGCTCCAAGAGAGACCTTAAATAATTACAGTGAAAGGGGAGCAGCTGGAAAGGATTGCAGCCACTGAAGCAAAGTGAATAGGGCAGGGATGATAGAGAGTATAAAACAGTCCATGGTATCTATACAAAGGTTTGTCATCCAATTTTACACAAGGGAAATACTTTGGAAAAAAACCCAAACCACATGAAATTGGGAGTTTCTGCCCCCAAAAGTCCCCCCAAAGAGTGAAGCAAATTCTGCAGATATGCACAAGTTCTCCTGAAATGTTATCCAATGTTTTTCTCGCTACAGATACATCACTAGTTACTACCAGGAGTTCCTTGCATTGATGTTTGCTGTCTCCAAGGTCAATAAGGATTTTCTTCTGCTCCCCAACATCACCCTTGGCTTCCACATCTATGGCCATTTCCAGAGGGAGATATTTATTTCCTTAAACAGCCTCTCCATGCTCTCCTCACAAGGCCAAGTGGTTCCAGGTTACAAATGTGACTTGCAGGACACTCTGCTGTCCATCATTGGTGATCTTAGTGCCAAGTCGTCAAGGCAAATGGCCTCCATCTTCAGCATTTTTAAGGTCCCACAGGTAAGAGGGGTCTCTTGGATACAGTATGGAATAGATAAAGGTCAAAAGCACACAGAGAAGCCAAAGTTGAAATCAAAAGTAGTTTTTTTTCTGTTGGGGGCCATATAATGAACTTGCAAGTATTAATTTATTTTTTATTAATGGGTAGTCATCATTTTAGTGCTGTTTATTCTCTATATCAGGTGGTTGGCTTCTTCTCTTGTCTTCTAATGTACCACAACCAATAAAAATGGCTAAGAAGGGAAGAAGATTAAGTTTACCAGTCAAAGGGAGTCAGCCTGACTGTGAGGGCCATCAACCACACAATGGTCACTATTAAAGTCATCATAAAACTTTTACTTTGTCTTTGAAAAAAGAATCTCACTTTCTCCAGCTCGGTGTTGGCTTTGAGTTCTCTCAGGGAGAGAGAAAGGTTTATCCCTCCTTCTTCCGGATTAATCCCAAGGAATCTGCTCAGTATGTGGGTTTAGTCCAGCTGCTCCTGTATTTCCAGTGGAACTGGGTTGGGCTTTTTGCCCCTGAAGATGACAGAGGAGAACGTTTCATCTCAACTCTGAAGCCAATGCTCCAGGAGAAGGAGATCTGCCTGGCCTTCATTCAAATGCAGAAATTGGACAATATTCAACAAACTCAGAAATGGTTTATTCTCAATTCCCTTACCTGGTCTAAAACAGAAGTGTTTATTCTTTTTGCAGACTCAATTGTTACTCTGAGTGTAATAAGCTCTATACATTTTTTTGAAAAAATCATAAATGTATCCTTAAGGAAAGTTTGTATCTTCACTTCCCATTGGAAACTTGGCATGGAAGAAAGTGAAGTTGCATTGCAACATATAAAACGTTTTCATGGGGTCTTGCATTTTAGGGACCACTCCGGGGATGTCTCTGAATTCAGCCAATTCCTCCTGTCTTTAGACCCCTGGGACCCCCAGGGAGACGTCTTTCTCCCTCTATGGTGGGAATTTGTCTTTGGCTGCAAGATCCATAAATCAGGAAAGATCCCTCCAAAGGGAGAAAAACAATGTACAGGAAAGGAGAATCTGCAGAATCTGCCCAATTACACTTTTGAAAAAAGAATGACAGGACAAAGTTACAATATCTACAATGCTGTTTATGCTCTGGCACATGCTTTACATGCAATGTATGGATCCAGAGTTCAACCGAACATGATGAGACTTGGAAAGAGGATCTCAGATGTCCATTCATGGCAGGTATTTACTATCACTTGCTACTTGGTCAGTTTAGATCGAAAGGTCCCCATAACAAAACAGTTCCTGTTAAATGTCTGCATACTCCCATATCGATTCATCTGAGACCCTGCCCATTTTTTTAGTTTACCATTCGTTGTGCTACTCAGCTTGCTGTGTGGAAGCAGCTTCTGATTAATAATGGATGGAAACTAACCAAGGAAAGAAGCAACCTAGAACTAAGGACAAATTTCTTAAGGAACAGTTCACCTTTAGAAGTCATGGGTGCCCCATTGTTGGAGTCATTTAAGAAGAGACAGGGTAGCCACTTGTCTAAAACTGTAGAGCATCTGTTGCTAGATCAGGGGGTTGGACGAGAAGACCTCCAATGTTCCTTCCAATACTGTTGAAGGGACATAATAATAATAATGGAATAGGTCGAATTAGTGGGAAATAATAGTAGAGGCAGTAGAATTGGTTTGACTTGCTGTTTTGCTTCTGTAAGAATTCCTTTGCTAAGAATTGGAATTTCCTCTGCTGTTTGCTTCCACCAGTGATCTAAGTCCTGTTACCTTTTTATGTCATGGTTTGGCAGGGATTCATTGGGCAAATACCTGGGTTGCTAAGCACCCAGCCCTCCTGTTCCTTGCTGCACAGCTAATGCATGGCTACAAGGAAGGCATGGGCCAGGGGTCTAGAATTGGGAATTAAGCTGATGTTTCTTTTTTTTAAATATTTTTTTCCCAATATAAACATACATATTTTGTGGACAAGTCTTTTTTAAACAACATTAACAATAATAATACAAATAGGATATGGAGTTCTAATCTCCCAACTTTGACAACACTTGTCTCATTTCATATTCCTTTTACATTTTCCCATTAATGTACTTAAGCATAAATAACATTTCTTTGCACCCTGTTTGTTATCCCTTACTAAATGTTACCATTCAATATTTAAAAAGTCACTCATTATTCCACCATAGCATCAATATTCCAAATGTGTGGGATTCCTAATAACACCCATACTACTAACACTTTTGTCCCTGTACCATTATAAATTGAAGGGTTAAGTAATTATCTTCATTTATTAATCTTTTCTCCTTTTTGTTCTTGACTTTTCGCTTCTCATTTTTGTTTCCCCCTATCCCTGTTTTTTCTAATTACTCATCTATTTCTTATTCCAATTGTTGAGTAACTTCTACATTTATTTCTGTATCTTTAAACAATCTATTTGTCTCTTTATTGTTTCTTAAATATTCACAAGCATTGTTTAAGTTTCAAAGTAGTCTTAATGTGTTTCTGGTCTGAAATTTATCAGAGTTTCCTCCATCAAAGGTTAAAATGTTGGACCTCTCTGAATAGGAAAGTAACCAACCAGGTCAGATGCTTCCTTCCACATGGCCCAGTAGATAAAACCTGGTTCCTGCATTCTTCTACCTTTGACAATGAGCTAGAGAAAACCAGTGGAAATTTCCAATTTTTCTGACAGAAATTATTCATTCATTTCAAACATTCATTTATAAGATAAGAAGACATTGGGCCAAAGGAACTATTGGAAAGTGCATGCAGCCAAGTATCAGAAGAGGAAAAGCCTAAAATTAAATTTAGATTGTGGAACTAAAATTATTGAGTTTTGGTGAAATTCTTGTTGGAAACCAAGCCCAGTGATAATTGGAAAATGTTTAGTTTCAGAGTTAAATATTTGGTGTTACACCTGATTCCTCAGATTACCACCAAGAGATGGAACTAGATTCTCAAAAACAAACTAATCTTCTCAATAATAGAAGTTATGATGTCTCATTTTTAGATCTAGCCCTAATACTCCAATTTCTGGAGTTCTCCTTTCTTTTAGATTCTTCGCTATTTGAGGAAAGTGCAATTCAACAACAGTGCTGGAGATGAGGTCTTCTTCTCAGAAAACGGACTGGGATTTTCTCGTTATGATCTTCTCAACTGGGTTTTCTACCCTAATCGATCTTTTATTCCCATAAAAGTTGGCCAAGTAAATCCTGAGGCTCCCCCAGACCAGGATTTCACCATTAACTCTGATGGAATCATCTGGGCCCCAAAGGTGAGCTGCAAGGAAATGTTGTAAGTTCAGGGAAAGATTCATTCTCTTCCTGAGATGCAGAATATCTTCCTAACTTGAAATATATTTGAGTCAGAAATCATGACAGTCATTTGGTAAAAAAATCTGCTTTGCGTGTAAAAGACTTGAGGTCTGGTTCATGTCATTACACAATGATAATGGGAATTGGGAATGATTTCTGTTTGAATTACAGGATGCAATTACAATCAGCAACAGTAATTTCCATGGATCATTTCCACACAGTTGTATTCAGTGGTGGGGTTCAAATAATTTAACAACCAGTTCTCTGCCCTAATGATTTCTTTCCACAACCAGCTCATCAAACTGCTCAGAATGATAACACCCAGTTCTCCCAAAGTGGTGCGAACTGACTGAATCCCACCACTGGTTGTGTCTTCAAGGGTCTTTTAAAAATGCTCTGGCCACATCATGAGCCTTTCTCTGCAGGGTGAGCTTCCCGATCCAACCTCCCACATCCATGGATGTGTCAGAAATGCCCCTGGCCTGATTACCTCAGGAATCTTCCTGGTTTCTGAAAAACGGTGGCAATATATTTCTTCAGAAGGTATTCTGTACATAAGAAGTAGGAACAAGGAAGGGAAATAGGAATGAAAGCAGGTTAATTGCTTAGGTCAAATTCACCTATTTCTCTTTTCTCATTCAGAAGGTGCCCTTTGCCAGGTGTAGCACAAATAGGTGCCATGCAGGAGAGAGGAGAAGAGTTCCAGAGGGGAAGCCAGTTTGCTGCTATCAGTGTGATGCTTGTCCAGAAGGAACCTTTTCTAATCAGACAGGTAGACAAGACTTCAAATGTTAATCTTCCAAGATCAAAGAAGACATTCAATAAGTCATTTTTTTTTGTAATTTTCATCGTTTTTTATAAGATTCACAGAAAAAATATATTTTTCAGCAAAACCTTTCAGTTTACAGAGGCAAACTGTCCTGGCCACAGAGACCACCTTTCCTGGTCTTCATCAGTTCCAAGCAGGATAGCCTTAGGGCAGAATTTATGAATGTCCAAGTAGGATTTCCACTCCTCTTCTAACGTCCAATTGAGAAAAACACCTTCCAACCTTTTCTGAGGAAGTGGGGTGTGAGGTCCAAGCTTTAATTTATAATATTCAGAATATGTTCCTTCCGTCAGCACTATCAACCTCTGAGGAAACAGACCTGTCTGGGAAAGAGGACATTCATCTATCTATGCCTCTTTGATAGAGGAGGATAGAGCAAAAATGGTCTTATTGAACAGATTTGAAGTACAAAGCATAGAGGTTAAGGCAGGGATGATGTACACAAACAAAAAAACCAGCATCATTCCTGCATAACAGATATTTCGGTCCTATGTGGGTTGCATAAAATGGCAGAAAAAACAGGCAGACTGAAAGCCTCCTTACTCATGGAGGTCCATAGTGAATGGATAGCTGGAGCTGAACAAAACCTTGTCGCTGGCTAATCTATCTCCTTGATCATGACTAATGAAGGATGATTTGCTCTTTTTGATGCCCCATTCATTGCACATGGGCTCTTTCATCACTCCCTTTGTGGGTAGGTCAATAGCAGAAAGTCAATACCTGTATCACCTTTGCGGGAAGGGTAATGTGCATGGTAGTTCCTCAAGAAATCCTTAGATAAATACTTTTTTCAGATGCAGCTCAATGTGAACCCTGCCCAGAAGACCAATTTCCCAACAAGGACAAGGACCAATGCATTACCAAGAGGATCCACTTCCTTGCCTATCAAGACACCCTGGGATACATATTAGTTTTTCTCACTCTTTTCTTCTCAATGATCACTTCAGCAGTTCTGGTGATTTTCTATAAACATCATGACACACCGATTGTCAAGGCCAACAACAGAGATCTCACCTACATCCTCCTGGTCTCCCTCTTGCTCTGCTTCCTTTGCTCCTTTCTTTTCATTGGTAAGCCAGGGAAAGTGACATGTCTCTTACAACAATCTGCATTTGCCATTCTATTTTCCCTTGGGGTTTCCTCTGTGTTGGCAAAGACTGTCATGGTGGTTCTGGCCTTTATGGCCACCAAGCCAGGGAACAAGACAAGGAAACTCTTAGGAAAGCCAATGACCAGCTCCATTGTCATAGCCTGTCCTCTGATCCAAGCAATTCTTTGTACCACCTGGCTGGGAACCTCTCCCCCATTTCCTAACTTGGACTTTCATTCTGTGCTTGAAGAGACCATCTTGGAATGTAAGCAAGGCTCAGCTTTAATGTTTTACATAGTCCTTGCCTATCTAGGTCTTTTGGCCTTTGTCAGTTTCACTGTGGCCTTTCTAGCTAGGAAATTGCCTGATAGTTTTAATGAAGCAAAGTTCATTACTTTTAGCATGCTGGTCTTTTGCAGTGTTTGGATCTCCTTCCTCCCTCCCTACCTGAGCACCAAAGGGAAGTCCATGGTGGCTGTGGAGATCTTCTCCATTTTGGCCTCTGGAGCTGCTCTCTTGACTTGTATATTTTTCCCCAAATGCTACATTATTCTATTGAGGCCGGATCTGAATTGTAGAGAAAATATAGTAAGGAACAAGAATTTCTAACCAATGCACAAATTTCTAAGTAATGCAAAGATCAGCCTCATTTACATTTGTCTTTCAGGAAGGTTCAGAATATTTAGATAAAAGTGTTAAGAAATGATGACATAAAGGAGAAATTTGTCCATAAAAAGAATGGCTTTTCAAGTGCTGCAACTGGTTACAATATCCCTGTTTTCAACAAGGAACCAGTATTTTATTTATTATGTCTTTTGTTTATTGTGTCGTGAAAGCATCCTGGTGAGCTCCAGTGTGGATTGAAAACTAGTTTTTAAAGAAGGATTTATTATTTAAAGGAGTTTTGTTTTTTTCTCATTTTATTCTTTTGTATTTACCGTGTTTCGCGAAAATATGACATGGCCTGAAAATCAGGCTATGCCATATTTTTCGGGCGGCAAAAATATAAGCCCCCCCCAAAATAAGCCCCTTGGACACACACCCTCCAACCAGGTACAATGCCATTCACCGACCTAGCGGTATCCTGAAGGTGCCAAGCCATAGGATAGCACTAGGTCAGTGAGTGATGCTAGGTCAGTGAGTGTCATTGTTCCCAGCTTGAGAGGGGTGTTGCCAGGTGGCTCCTCTCTTGTGAACAGGCTGCCAAAGAGCCGAACACAGTTTCAGGGGCAAATGGCGGTGTTGCATTGTCACAGCAGTGTAACACATCAGCCATGAGTTGACCATGCTCATGAGCAGACGCCTGGCAAAACCCCTTTCCAGCCAGGCACAGTGTCATTCACTGACCTAGTGTCAAGTATCAAGCCACATGGGTGCCTATTCCCCGCCCCCCTGGCTTCCATGGCTTGGCACCTTCAGAATACCCCTAGGTTGGTGAATGGCGCTCTACCTCCAATCTCTAGAGGGCCCCCATGGCTTGTTCTTGTGCAAGGAGGAATTCATCAATTTAAAGGGAGAGGTTTGGTATAACAGGGCTATTACATGTGTAGATAACATTATCCACCATGCTGCATTCAATACCAGCTGTAGCTTCCAAATGCTCTTCAAAGGTAGCTGTTAACTTTGAACTGAACCTGGCTGCAGCCATCTTCCTGTTCCTCAGTTGCCGCACAGAGGGGGAAGCAGGAAAGGAGGTTGGAATGCATTACTAGGCACAACAAAAAGCTTCCTCATGAGTGTCAAGGTCATCTATACTGGCAACAGATAAGGGTGGAGAAGGAGTGCCTGAAGAGCCCATCAATTAATCCAATTGGCCAATATGACCTGTGGAATCGGGGGATGAGGTTACTTCCTAGTTTAATTATCCTGAAACCATGAGTCAGCATCTATATTGCTTGCTATCAGTTGCCAGAGTAATGGGGAGGGATGGGTTTTTGGTATTTGGGAGGGGAATTGTGCTGGAGGAGATGTATCAGCATGAAGAGGGAGTTTTGTTCTCACCATCTTCTGCACATGTTGAATGGTCCTGTTTAGGCCTGGTCAAGGTCAACCATCTCTGCATACCAAATGTATGAGGCCACCTGATGATGCACCTCACAGGCAGTGGTAAGTTGCAGGCGGTATGCCCCGAAGCACTGGATACTGTTCTGGTACGGTGCTCCTGAGGGCCCACCCACCCTTGGAGGCTGGAGATTGGACGTTCAGCTTGGGGTATTTGGGGGGAGGGTTTTGGATGAACTTTTGATATGTACAATTTTGCACCTTTAGCCTCAGATCTTGCTTTACTTTCACTGCTTTCACTTCATATCTAGTAAAAGTATCTTTTGTCTAAAACCATGGAGTTGGGGGTTTCCTTTCTTGGATTTTGAAGGAGGCATGACTGACACAATGGGAAAGATTTCAATTTGGTTTTCCATTGAATCTGTTTAGAGGTTCTCATTAAAGAAGACCTTGGAGAAGGAGCCAAGTCTCATTCTCATTTGCTTTTGTTTGTTACTCGCAGCCTTGACAGTAGCCCGACCTGCCCCCCGACCTTCATACTATCACGGACCTTCGCCTCTTCCGTCAAGCATTAAAGACCTACTTTTTTCATGCGGCCGGCCTGGCATAGTTTGTTTTTACTATTGCTTGTTTTACCATCGTTTTATTTATTTATTTATTATTTATTTATTGAATTTATACCCCGCCCTTCTCCAAGCAGACCCAGGGCGGCGCACAGGAATATTAAAAAAACATACAAATTAAAGACCTGTGCTAAAACCGAATTAAAATCCCCATTTAAAACTATCTATGAGTCAGTATTGGAGGCTACGCTAGGCCGGCTAGTTGGAATAGGTGTGTCTTCAGACACTTGCGGAAGAGGCGGAGGTCGGAGATGGTGCGGAGTTCAGGGGGTAAGTCGTTCCAAAGGGCTGGTCCCGCCACAGAGAAAGCTCTCCCCCTGGGTGTCGCCAGTCGGCATGGTCCGGCTGACGGCACCCTGAGGAGGCCCTCTCTGTGGGAGCGTATTGGTCTGAGGGATGTATGGGGCAGGAGGCAGTCTCGCATATAACTAGGCCCCGAGCCATGGAGCGCTTTAAAGATGGTCGTCAGAACCTTGAAGCGCAGCCGAAAGACCACAGGAAGCCAGTGCAGCTCGCGCAGGATTGGTGTTATACGGGAGTGTCTAGGCGCTCCCATAATCACCCGCGCGGCTGCGTTCTGGACTAGCTGTAGCTCTCGGGTGCACCTCAAGGGAAGCCCCATGTAGAGAGCATTACAGTAGTCGAGTCGGGACGTGACGAGTGCTTGAGTGACTGTGCGTAAGTTTTAATAGGGTATCTTAATATTTTAGCACGGGTTAAATTTGTTTAATTTAGTTTTAAATTTATTGATTGATTGTATTATATGTATTTTATCTTTTTTATCTTTTATTATCCCTGTACACCACCCTGAGCCCCAACGGGAGAGAGGGCGGTATACAAATTAAATAAATAAATAAATAAATAAATAAATAAATAAATAAATAAATAAATAAATACATAGAGCCCATTGCATTAAATTCAAATGAGATGAGAAGAGTATGAGTGATTGAGCACAGGGACTCATCATCCAGTAAAAAAGTCAATTTGGCACACTACAAGAAGATATGCAAACTACTTCCTAGTCACAATTGTCACCTGTTCCTCAAGGGGGAGTTGTGACACCAGGAGGGCTCTCAGATTACACACCAGCTCAGTCTGAGGCTTTACAAATCCTTTAAAATCCCAAGGTGATAAACAATCAGATAACCCTAACCCTAACCCTAACCCCCATCCATTCTATCCCACGAAGGTTGAGTTGAAGGCTGTTGTTTCCCATCCAGATTCCCACTATGGATTCCCATCCATAGTGCCTATTAGTTCATCTGGGACCCAGAGTATCATCTGCATATAGTTAGATCTCATTTAAGGGTAGCATGTAGATGTTAAAAGAGAACAGAAAGAGTACCACATTCTGTGGCAGCCCACAAAGCAGGGACGGCATGGTAGATTTCTCATTCCCTTTTGACATCAATTGGGACTTCTCATGGAGGAAGATGAACCAGCAGAAAATTCTACTCCACTTCCTTAAGGTCTGGAACCAACCCAAAAGTATACATGGTCAACATCAAAATCCACGGAAAAGACCACAAGAACAAGAATGGATTCATGATGTTCATCCTTCTTCCACCAGAGATTATACAAAAGTGTCACTAATGAGGTTGCTGTCACATATCCAGCCTGAAACCTGACCAGATGGAGTCTAAATAATCCACTTAAACCAGGATCCTCCCAAGGTGCAGACCTACCACTTTCTCAACCCCCTTCTCTTAAAAGAGGAGGTGGGAGACTGGATGAAATAATCAGCATGGTGGAGGTCTGGCAAAGGTTTCTTGAGATGGGAGAATAAAAGCAGCTCTTTGAAGGATGTGCCAAGGTTCCGAGTAATGAACTCAACCACTTTGATTTTCTCAAAGAACTGCTTTATTGAGTACATCATTTCGGCGCAGATGAAAACAAAACCAGCTCTGGTTAATTCTCACGCTTTCAGTATAATTAAAGAATAGACAGCTCCCTCCCTAAGTGTCACAGGTCACATTCTCCAATTAGGTGTTCTGGCTCTTCTCCAGCAACTCCACACAGTCTCCAACCAGCATCTGTTGCAATGACCTTGGTTCCCACAGGAGGATCTGCCATTGCTGTCTGGTCAGACTTTCCATAGGTTTCCCTCCTCCCCCAATGTGTGTGTCAAGCTGAGAAATGAAAGGTGGTTGCAACCAGCAGCATTTCAAAGTTTGACAGGGTGCTGGGAAAAAAACCGTCTTCCTCAAGGATAAATTAACCATCGTTAGGACCCACCCACTCGTCACCTTCCAGGTAGCCTTGACCAGCCAAGAGGGGCATGGATCTAATTTACCCATGGTCACATTTACATCCCAAGGACTCTGTCAATGTTTTTGGGTCCAACAGGATCAAACTCTTCCTCGAAAAAGGCATAAGTACTTTCTGCAGCCATCTCCACAGGGCCTGCACCATGATAAGCCTCCAAATGGGAACAGATCCAAGCATTTTTATCAACCAGAAAAACCTACATATGCACTTACCCGGGAGGTTCTGTATAATCTTTAAAAAGACTATGGGGTATCACTAAGTGCTATAAGAGGTGCAATAAGAATGGAGAAATATTGACATTTTGAAGCTTCTACTGCCATGAGATAGGACTTAATAGAAGCTCTAGCTCATATTCAGTCTGATTCATCCCCCATCTTCCTTCAGCAGAGCTCTAGAAGTCTCTTGATACTTTTTGATTCCCTCTGTTGAATCATGGGGCATGTTAGGAGCAATGGATCAGGAAAGTTTGCATGCAAATGATCCTGTCTAAGGCCTCCATAACTTTGCTAGTTCAGGCAGTAGCCGTGGCCTCAGCAGGACCATGCAGCAGAGCCTCAGGTATAATCTTCAGTTCCCTTTGGAACCCCTAAAGGAGTGATGGTAAACCTATGGCATGTGTGCCCGAAGTGGCATGCAGAGCCGTTTTGGCTGGCAGGCTCCCATTCCTTTTTTGGCAAGCAGGCATGCATGCATGATGATCAGATGTTTTTTGCACATACAGCAGTGTCAGAAACTGGAAGAGCTGGTCTTCCACTTTCTGTTGTGTGCATGCACGCTTGCCAGCTGCTCGCAAACAGAAGACAAGCTGGCCAGTGTGCATGTATGTCCCAGAAACTGGAAGTTCATTTCCTGGCATGTGCATTCCAGAGGTGGGTTGCTCCCGGTATTACTGCAAGTTTGGTGCATGCCGAAATATGTGTGCACATTTGCACAAAAATAGGCTTGTGCATGCACAAAATGTTAAAAAAATAATAAATTTGTGCAATTACAATTGTTCTGCGCATGTGCAGAACCCAAAATCAAAATGGCAGCCCCAAAGGAGAACCAGTTTGGGGCTGTGGCAGGCCTGGGTCTCAGCTGTTCCAGTGGCCCAGGCCACCAAACCACTGCTGGTTCAGCTGAACTGGTCCCAACCGGTAGGAACCCATGTCTGGCGCCTGCCCACTTGGCAGCTTGTCTTCCAAGTGGTGCGTCCCTAATGAGTATGCATGGCACTCAATGCTGAAAATGTTCACCATTACTGCCCTAAAGGATCCATCTGTCACTAAGGCTAGACTGGTCAAAAGGTTCCTGCCTCCTTGAAGAGGAGAGGGGCAGCACAAGAGAATCTCAAAATCATCAGGGCATGATCTCGCCAGGACAGAGGGGACAAAGATAGCTCCCCCTCAGATCACATGGCTAAGTCTGGCAAGAAAACCTAGTTGGGTATGCCTTCACTGTTTGGAGTTGAGCCATGAATCATTCTGTCCATGTTTTTTTTTTTTAATTGAAATAGTTTTATTCACACAGATTTTCCCCCTTTACCCCCCCCCCCGACATATAATATAAATCACATACAAATACTATACCCCCCTCACCCCATCTTAAAATGAGTTTCTCATTCAGATATTATACCCCCTCGCCTCCCAGCAGACACAATATAAGTTTCTCTTAGTATATCAATATCCCATTAACACCATCTTCTAAGTTAATTAAAGATATAAAAAACATAATATAAATTTCTCTTTAAAAAAAAACCCTATCCCATTATTCCCCTCTCTAAATTAATCATACATATATATTACCCCACCCTCCACCCTAACCCTCCCCCACCTCCCATTCAAACCCACCCCCCTGACTTCCGCTATATACCACTCTAATAATTCCCAGCATCCCAAATATTATTTACTCTATTCACCTATCAATCTAAGCATTCTTACCTAAAAGCTACATAGTACTTCCTAATCTGATATTTATTCTGTATATAATCAATCCATTAGAAACCTTATAACAAACTCAACATAAACACCCACACCTTTAACCTTATAGTTAAACATTAAAATACATAGAAAATAATTCTTAAGATCTAAATACCGTGTCATATAACCTAACACTTATAAAACTTAAACCATATATCCCTATCACAGGAAGGATACAGTAAATTGCAAGAAAATTTCTACTTCATTACATAGATGATGATAATTTCTTGGAATGTAGATACCATCTATAAAATATAATATAAACTTCTTCCAACAGATATTCCAAACCAAAAACGCAATATCGTAACAACCAGATCGACTGCAAATGCTCTGGTGCTATATCCCTTTTGCCTTATAGCTATGCCATTTAAGAGATTCAAATCCAAAATTATATTCAACAAGACTTCTAGGATTAAAATATATAACATTAGAGATAATAAACCTTATCCAAATCCCATGTTTCATTTTTTCCCCTCAAGTCTTGATTAGAGAATTCTGGTTCATTCACTCATAGGCCTTTTCCACTTCCAAAAAAACCCCCCAGCATTGCAGAGATCTACATATATTTATCTAGATAGACAATTGAAAAATATAAGTTGCCTTACATTCTCCCTCACATATCCCCTCTTAAATAACTGGCATCAATCTGTTGGAGTAAACACCCATACATAATGATAATTTCTTCAAATCTAAATACCATCTGCAAAATATATTATAAAAATCCTCCCATGAGTTCTATATCTATACAAATTTAGCATTTAACTTTCAAAGTTCGGCCCAAGTTTTTCCCCAGAACACTAACATAATATTAATCCTTTCCGCGTCAATGTTCATAAGTCCAACTCTTCAGGTCTCCTTCCATTCCATCCGTAGCTGTTTGTAATACCAGTTTAAGCAGCTGCCCCCATAAATAACATTAAAAAAAACCCTTTACATAGGTAACCCCCGAGTGACTTTTCATCAGGATGATAAAGTTCCAAGATCGTGATAGGGTAACAACCAGATCCACTGCAAATGCTCCGGTTCCAGTTTTCAACCCTAAGCCTTTTCCACATCCAAGATAACCAGCATTGCAGAGATCTGTATATTTTTATCTAGATAGTCAAATAACTGGCATCCAACTGTTGACTAATTGCTTCTTCCTTTAATCCTTTTGTCTTTCTTAACTCGCCGAGATTGAGACCTCCTCTGCTTCTGCGGTTTCTGAATTTGTCTGGTGCTAGACCTGGCTTCGCATTGCTCATCTGATTTACATATTAGCATTCCAACAGATCCCCCTATAGCAGTCTTCGACATTTCCTCCAGAGTAGGGCTTAAAAAAAGCCCAGGGGAATCCAACTGAGTATGTTCTTCCATCTCTTTTCCAAATTGTTTCTGCTCCATCTCAATATCTTGCTCTGAAACATCCAAATCTACTAATGTTGGTATAGATATACGTGGGGGCGTTGCACTTTTCTTCAGTATTTCATAATAAAAATCTCTTGCCTTGTCTATAGTATTCAAACAATACCTCGCCCCTTCATATCTAAATATAACACCCATTGGAGCATCCCACCTGTACTGTATCCCTCTTTTCTTCAGCTCCGCCACCAAAAAACCAAAATCCCTTCTAAGCTTCAGGATAGTTGATGGAAGTTCCTTAAAAACACCAATCCGTTTTCCAGCTATGTGGAGAGAGGAGTGAAAAGACTTCTGCAGAATATCATTTCTGAGGTTTCTCTCAGTAAAATATATCACAACATCTCTCGGTAATTGCCTTTGTAATGCTATACGTGAGTTTGCTCTGTAAATTTTATCAATCTTAGCATAAATTTCACCAGGATCCATTTTTACTAATATAGCCAAAGCATCGGCAGAAACTTTTCTTAAGTCTTCTCTAGGATTTTCTGTTAATCCCCTCAGTCTAAAAGCGTTTTCCATTAACATAAATTGTAACATAATAACCTCTTTGTCCAATTTGTGCATATTCCCCTCCATTTCCACAAATTTCAAATCCGTTTCCTTTGCTTTGACTTCCACCTCTGAGGACAGCTGTTCGATTTTCCCATCAATTTTAATGATAACTACAGACAGACTCTTGGCAATTGCAAGCATTTTTTCTTCCAATTGGTCATATTTCTCCTGGATCATTCTTTTGAGGTCTCTGCTTTCATTAACTATGAAATTCATCAAATCTTTAAAGTCCTGGGGAGTTACTACACGAGTTTGTTCCATTGCCTTGCTTTTAAGCTTTCCAAGTTCTCAGGGAGAGGAAAAAAAAACCTCTTCAAAGTATCAAAATAAGTCAGTAATAAGTAATACGTTTAGCTTAACGCTCAATAAATCAGATAGTGCATTTGGCTTTATAGCTTGCTCCCCCTTTCCACCTACAGCTGTCCGCTATCAGCCAGGGGTTAAGCAGAGACCAAAATCCACAAATCAATAATTAGACAAGGCAACTAAGTTTCGTTTCATTCATCTGGTAGTTAACGCCATCTTGAATCCTTTGTTCTAAGAGGTGTACCTTAAAACAGTTCACAAACTTTAATTACTTGCGTTTAGTTTCCTTTGAAGTACGAAGGCTTGAAATATAATCTTCTTGATGGATTGCCTGGAGCGTATTTTAAAAAGTTGTTATCAGTTGTCTTGCTCCTCGAAGCGCGAAGGGGTCCAGTAGCCTGGAACTAAAGCCGCTGAGAAGGGGGGCTATCCTTGCCTGCTTTCCAGAGGCAATAATACCTTCTGGGTAGCTCACAAGACGCTCAACCCGACAGCGTAAGTTCCCCCATAAATTCCTGAGGATTTATGGGTATCCAAGGCATTTACGATGTTATAAAAATGCCTCTAACAAGCTGCTGGATCGGCAAGCTCAAAGAGCCTGTCCACGACAGCCGACATCTGTCCATGTTGATGTCAGGGTTCCAAAGAGCATCCAAAAGTAAATCAGAGTCCGAGGAAAAAGTTTCCCCAAAGTTCCAATTGATTAAGAGAGCCATATTGGCACATCTGGGAAACCCCAAATCTGAAAGCTCTCAGGTTTTCCCACCCAGTTGAAAGTTCAAGATTGTCAACCTCCGCTTTGCTGCTTGCTTCAGCTGCCATTGAAATGGGGAGGGAGGGGCTTTGGTATTTGGGCATGGGACTGTATGGTACAGGAGGGAGATTTGGAGAAGGGAAAATGTTCTCGCCATCTACTTCGCATACCAGTGGCTGGGGCCGTGCTGTGGTCAAGGTCAACGGTCTTGCATGCCATCCTGATGATGTTTGCACATTGGACAATGGGGTGGGGGTTATTGGGAAAAGGGGGTTGGACATATATTGATATGTATGCTTTCATGCCTAAATGCCTCAGACCTTGCTTTACATCGATGCTGTTCTTTTCATAACCAGTAAAAGTACTCTTTTTTTTTATTAGAAGATTTTATAAAGATTACAAACAGTTTCTCCCCCCCTGCCCCCAAGTAAAAGTACTCTTAATTCTTTTCAAATGGAGTTGAGTGGATCCTTTCTTGGTTATTGTTAGAAGCAGACCTGACAAAGATCCTACCCCAACACCCACAAATCCATCACATGGTCCAATGTCCCACTGCTGGCAGTTCCACCAATCCAATTCTGGTCACGTGCAGAGACAAAGGATGGTCTTGAATTTCTAAAGGAATGTTATTATGGCTACATATCACCCAACTCCGTATAATCCCCTCTGCCATTTTCCCACAGTAGAAAATTAATAGTAGAAAATGTGGCAGGCCTGAAGCTCAAAAGAAAAGATGGCTTGCAGGCCTGACAGTTGAGATACCCCCAGGCCTGTCCCAGGGATAGCAAATTGATATCTCTCAAGACCCTTGGTCTGGAAACTCCACAGCCAACCATGAGATGCTCTCCAGAGGCATGAAGATTGCTATGCAGCCGGGAGGCTGGTACAGTAGCAATAATCACAACTGGTCCTGTTAATGGATGTTCAAAAAAACAAAGTCTCAGACTCAGCAACTTGGGAAATAGCATCTCTGAAGACCAAAAGAGTCTCCTGGATGACAACTGCTGCCCTTAAGATATAGCAACAAGAATGTGCAAGTCTTGCAAAAAATAAAACAGTACTTAGCATTTTGTCTGAGATACTTTCTCAAACTACATATCTGCCTTGTGCTACTGTATTCCTTTAGCATTCATGTTATCTGACTCAACTGAGGTATAAGCCAAAATCCATCTTGTGCTCAGGGGTTCAGTTACATGTAGATGGAATCCACCAATTCCCCATGACTCCATCTGCTCTGTGAATTAGAAGGAGAGGCACAAACAGGTTTTCCATTCTGCTGAAGGAAGAGAAGCTGTTGCTAAGTGGGAAGGGCAAAGATGGTTCCTTGCAATTATCAGAACAATCATTCTTTATGTATCCCCTGAGGATCTCTAGACACAAAAATCTTCCAAGATAAAACCTGCTTTGAAAAATATCTCTGAGTTTTCCACACGGGGGCAGGACATGTCATCTTAGCTGGTCTTGCAAAGAACTTACTCCTGGGTTTGAAGAGACTCACATTCCTCTGTTTCCTCTTTGGTCACAGCCAAGAAACAGGTAAGAGGAAGCATTGTTGAGATAAATTTGCCCTTAGGCCATCCATGTGACACATCTGGCATCCACTCTGCTAAACCTATGATGAGATTTCAAGTGCCACCTGCAATTCACTTTCGGCACAAATCTTGATTTCAGTTCGAGGAGAAAAAGTGACCAGAATGACCGCACAGGAGTCATGCTACTGCTGATGCTGATGCTTTTCTGGCTCCTGGCTCCAACTTCCATGAAGAGACTCCAATCAGAGGAAGTCTACTATGTGCCTGGTGACCTCATTATTGGTGGGAATTTGCCCTTTGGAACTGTTCATGTGCCTAGTGCCCCAGGCTTTCAAAAGGACCCATTGGAGCCTCATATACAAAATTTGTAAGTTTCATCTGAAGGGCAGAACATTGTTCTTTTTCCTTTAAATGCAGGAATCCCTTTCAGAAACACTTCTTCTAGTAATTTGCACTGTTTTGGTGAAATGCATATTTTGTACTTTTCTCCATAAATTAGCAAGCTCTTAAAATGGGTGGATGCTATTCAAGGAGAGAAGCAACTTAGAACTGAGGAGAAATTTCCTGACAGTTAGAACAATTAACCAGTGGAACAGAAGTTGCCTCCAGAAGTTGTAAATGCCCCAACCCTGGAAGTTTCTAAGAAGATGTTGGAGAGCCATTTGTCTGAAATGGTATAGGGTTTCCTGCCTAGGCAGGGGGTTGGACTAAAAGACTTCCAACTCTGCTATTGTATTGTATTGTATTGTATTAAATAGGCTGGAATTCTCAAGCTCTTCCTCAGGAAGATGGTAAACAACAAAAAGGAAGAGGGAAGCTTCACTGGGCTAGTGAAGAAGTTGAATTATAATATTAATTTGAACAGTAACGTTTGGTTGAAAATCCAAATAGAAGCTCAATCCACTTGCAGTGTTCAGGAGCTATAAAAATCCCTCTCAGTGTTGGAATCAGCATTGCTGATGAATAATGGCCTTCAGAAAATCTATGAGGTGGCTCCACATTGTAGTCCTGAGCTCAGCAATGATTACCACAGATGGAAGATATAATAGAGGGCTATGAAACAGTCCATAATATCTGTGGAAAGGCTTTTCTTCTTTTCTCACAAAGCCATCCATGTTAAGCCAGAAAGACCCTTTAAAAATACCCAAACTCATAGAAACCTGTGAGTCGCTGATCCAAAAACCCCTTTCCACCCCTAAAAACAAGACAAACTCTACCAGCACATATAAACTTTCCTGTAATGTTCCCCAATGTTTGTCCCACTACAGACCCATACCCAGTAACTACCAGCAGATTTTGGCATTGAGGTTTGCCGTCATGGAGGTCAATAAGGATTTGCTTCTGCTTCCTAATATCACCCTTGGATTCCATATCTATATTCATTTCCAGACAGAGATATCTATTTCCTTAAATAGCCTCTCCATGCTCTCCTCACAACGCCAAGTCCTTCCAGGTTATAAATGTGTCCAACGGGACCCTCTGCTCTCTGTCATTGGAGATCTCAATGCCAAATCCTCTAGGCTGATGGCCTCCATCTTCAGCATCTTTAAGGTCCCACAGGTAAGAGAGCTCCATTGGGTACAGTATGGAGTAGACAAAGATCAGAATTACATGCACAAACCAGTTGTTTATTTTTACAAAAGAGTACACTTTTAGTGCCATTTATTATATGTATCATGTTGGTGGTTTCTTTTCTTGTCTTCTGACATCTCACAACCAGTCAACATATGTAACTGGTGGCTCTTCCTAAGAAGGGTAGAAGACTAAGTTTGCCACTCAAAGTGAGTCAGCCTGACAGGTGGGATAAAACGTTATACTATGGTGACTCCTAAACTCAACATAACACTTTACTTTGTGATTGAAAGATGACTCTTACTTTCTCCAGCTCGGAGTTGGCTTTGATTTTTCTCAGGAAGAGAGAAGAGTTTATCCTTCCTTCTTCCAGATCAATCCCAAGGAATTTCCTCAGTATGTGGGTTTAGTACAGCTGCTCCTGTATTTCCAGTGGAACTGGGTTGGGCTCCTGGCCCATGAAAGTGACAATGGAGAACAGTTCATTTCAACTCTGATGCCAATGCTCCAGGAGAAGGAGATCTGCCTGGCCTTCACTGAAACTTTGAAATTGGATGATCTTAAGAATACTATGACAAAATTATTGAGCATTTTCAAAACGTCTTCTAAAACAGAAGTGTTTATCCTGTTTGGAGACTCCAATAGTTTTACCAATGTACAGATATCTGTATATTATCATGAAAAAATCACAAAGACATCATTTCCGAAAATTTGGGTCTTAACTTCCGATTGGAAAATTAATGGGGTGGGATCTCAGATTATGTTGGCATACATAAAGCCTTTTCATGGGGCCTTACATTTTAGGGCCTACTCTGGGGATATTGTAGAATTCAGCCACTTCCTCCTGTCTTTAGACCCCTTGAGCCCTCAAGGAGATGTTTTTCTCCCTATATGGTGGGAGTATGTCTTTGGCTGCAAGATCCACAAACCAGGAAAGATCCCCCCGCAGGGGGAAAAACAATGTACAGGAAAGGAGAATCTGCAGAATTTGCCAAATTACACTTTTGAAACAAGAATGACAGGTGAAAGTTACAATATCTACAATGCTGTTTATGCTGTGGCACACGCTTTACATGCAATGTATGGGTCCAGAGCCCAACCGACCATGAGGCTTGGAAAGACGATCTCAAATGTCCAGTCATGGCAGGTAATTATTATTGCTGTTACTCAGTCCACAGATGCTTAGAGAGGAAATTTCCCATATGAATTTCTTCAGCTGCTGATGAAATGTCCACATGCTCCCATATCCATCTATCTCACAGCGTATTAAAATAACAATTATTAAAAGCAGTTAAGAACAATATTTTATTGAAAGAGGAGGGGGGGGAGAAGAGAAGTAAACAAAACTCTGGTCCATAAGTTCCAGAGACCTTTATAAAGTCCTGAATAGACTTCAACAGTTGCCAGAGTTACAGAAGGTGAATATTCCGAGGAAGAAGTTTAGCCTAAAGCAAGACAGCAATCTGGGTGTGTTTTGCAACACATTTCAGCAGGTCGATTGAAATTTAAGAGGGCATCTAGTCCCTAGGGGAGACATGATAGCAGTGTTCCGATATCTCAGAGGGTGCCACAAAGAAGAGGGAGTCAAACTATTCTCCAAGGCACCTGCGGGCAGGACAAGAAGCAATGGGTGGAAACTAATCAAAGAGAGAAGCAACTTAGAACTAAGGAGAAATTTCTTGACAGTTAGAACAATTAACCTCTGGAACAGCTTGCCTCCAGAAGTTGTGAATGCCCCAACCCTGGAAGTCTTTAAAAAGATGTTAGATAGCCATTTGTCTGAAATGGTATAAGGTTCCTGCCCACGCAGGGGGTTGGACTAGAAGACCTACAAGGTCCCTTCCAACTCTGCTATTGTATTGTATTGTATTGTATTGTCAGAACAATCTCAGTTTTGCACATTATGTGCCCTGAATCCAACTTCTAAAAATACACTCAATTCATTTTAAGCTTGTTTTATGTTTCTATGGCTTAGTATCACATGTGACCTTCTGCCCTTTTTTTCAGTTTACCATTTGTTCCACTACACAGCTTGCTGTGTGAAAACAGTTTCTGATTAACAATGGATGGAAACTAACCAGATGCAAACCAGAACTAAGAAGAGATTTCTTAACACTGAAATTAATCAGAGGAATGGTTTACCTTTAGGAGTTGTAGGTGCCCCATTGCTGGAGGTAGTTAAGAAGAGACAGGACAGCCATTTCTCTGAAATGAACAGATTAACAGAGTTGGAAGGGATCTTTCAAGTCATCTAGTCCAACCCCCTGCAGGAGACCCTACATCTGCCTCTTCCTAGAATTGAACCCACAACCTCCTGATTGGGAGGCAAGAGGTCCACCTCTAGATCACAGCTAGTTAGAGGGTCTCCTGTCTGAGCAGGAGTTTTGACTAGAAGACCTCAAAGGTCACTTCTATTATTCTCAGTTTCTGTGTCAACCACAAAACACAGCATATTCAAAGTGGTCTTAATGGGTTCCTGATCTGAAATTCATCAGACTTTTCTGCATCAAAGGCTAAAATGTTGGACCTCAATGAATAGTGAAAGTGACCACCAAGGTGGTTTCTGCATTTTGCTGCCTTTGACTATGAGCTAGAGAAAGTCAGTGGAATTTTATGTGTTTATGATATAAATCATTTATTCATTTGTAAAATTTATTTGTCAATTAACAAGACCTTGGGCCAAAGTAACTATTTGGAACTGCATGTAGCCAAGTATCACAAGAGGAACAATGCTATAATTAAATTTGGAATGTAGAACTAATTTTTTTGTATATCTTCTATTTTGATGAAACTGGAATTGGAAACCATGCCCAGTAATAAAAACTCAACCTTTGTAGTTTCAGAGTTAAATATTTGGTGTTATTCCTGATTTCTCAGATCTCCACCAAGATCACACCTCTAGCTTCTCAGACAAAAAAAATCTTCTGAAACTGATCACCATATTCTGATAGAAGCCATGATGTCTCATTTGTAGCTCTAGCCCAAATAGCCCAATATCTGAAGGTGTCCTGTTTTTCAGAGTCTTCCCTATTTGAGAAAAGTGCAGTTCAACAACAGTGCTGGAGATGAGGTCTCCTTCTCAGAAGACATACTTGGATCAGCTCGTTATGATCTTATCAATTGGCTTTTCCTTCCCAATCAATCTTTTGTCCCAATAAAAGTTGGGCAAGTAAATCCTGAGGCTCCCCTAGGACAGGATTTCACCATTAACTCCAATGGAATTATCTGGGCCACCAAGGTGAGCTGCAGGGAAATGTTGTAAGTTCAGGGAAAGATTCATTCTCTTCCTCAAATTCAGAACAGCTTCCTAACTTGAAAAATAATCAATTGAGTCAGAAATCATGACAGTCATTTGGTGAAAAATCTGCTTTCCATGTAACTCATTTGAGGTGCGAGTTACCCTCCATCGACAGTGGCCCAGTCGAGCGTGCCGAGGCTGTTCTTGTGATACCATCATGGGAGGAGTTTGATTTTGTTACTACCGAGGATATGGACAAGTTGTGAAAGAGACTTAGGGCCACCACATGTTTATTGGACCCGTGTCCCTCCTGGCTTGTACTGGCATCCTGGGAGACGACACGAGGCTGGCTCCAGGGCATTGTCAACGCATCTTTGAGTGAGGGGTCCTTGCCCGCCGTCTTGAAAGAGGCGGTAGTAAGGCCCCTCCTCAAGAAGCCGTCCCTGGATCCAGCATTATTAGAGAACTATCGTCCTGTCTCCAACCTTCACTTTTTAGTGAAGGTTGTTGAGAGTGTGGTGGCTCAACAGTTTCCGCGACACTTGGAGGAAGTTGATTATCTAGACCCGCGCCAGTCCGGCTTCCGACCCGGGCACAGCACCGAGACGGCATTGGTCGCATTGGTTGATGATCTCTGGAGGGCACGGGATAGAGGATTTTCCTCTATCCTAGTCCTATTAGACCTCTCAGCGGCTTTTGATACCATCGACCATGGTATCCTATTGCGCCGACTGGGGGGGTTGGGGCTGGGAGGCACCGTTTTGCGGTGGTTCTCATCCTACCTCTCTGGTCGGTCGCAATATGTGTTGGTAGGGGGGCAGAGGTCGGCCTCGAGGCCCCTCATATGTGGGGTACCGCAGGGGTCGGTCCTCTCGCCCCTACTGTTCAACACATATATGAAGCCGCTGGGTGAGATCATCCGTGGTTTTGGGGTGGGATATCACCTGTACGCTGATGATACTCAGTTGTACATATCCACCCCAGACCACCCCAATGATGCCGTTGGGTGAGATCATCCATGGTTTTGGGGTGGGATATCACCTGTACGCTGATGATACTCAGTTGTACATATCCACCCCAGACCACCCCAATGATGCCGTCGAGGTTATGTCCCGGTGTTTGGAGGCCGTACGGATCTGGATGGGTAGTAACAAACTCAAGCTCAACCCGTCCAAGACTGAGTGGCTGTGGCTTCCGGTGCCCCGATTCAGTCAGATTATTCCAACTCTGGCCATTGGGGGCGAAACACTGGCCCCCGTGGAGAGGGCGCACAATTTGGGTGTCCTCCTGGACTCCCGGCTGTCTATGGATGACCATGTGGCAGCCGTGGCCAGGGGGGCGTTTCATCAGGTACGCCTGATGCGCCAATTGCGCCCCTTACTGGACCGGGGTGCCTTATGCACAGTCACTCAAGCACTCGTCACGTCTCGACTCGACTACTGTAATGCTCTCTACATGGGGCTTCCCTTGAGGTGCACCCGAAAGCTACAGCTAGTCCAGAATGCAGCCGCGCGGGTGATTACGGGAGCGCCTAGACACTCCCACATAACACCGATCCTGCGCGAGCTGCACTGGCTTCCTGTGGTCTTTCGGGTGCGCTTCAAGGTTCTAACGACCATCTTTAAAGCGCTCCATGGCTCGGGGCCTAGTTATATGCGAGACCGCCTCCTGCCCCATACATCCCTCAGACCGATACGCTCCCACAGAGAGGGCCTCCTCAGGGTGCCATCGGCCGGTCAATGCCGACTGGCGACACCCAGGGGAAGAGCCTTCTCTGTGGCGGGACCAGCCCTTTGGAACGACTTACCCCCTGAACTCCGTACCATCTCTGACCTCTGCCTCTTCCGCAAGTGTCTGAAGACACACCTATTCCAACTAGCCGGCCTAGCGTAGCCTCCAATTCTGACTCATAGATAGTTTTAAAATGGGGATTTTAATTCGGTTTTAGCACAGGTTTTTTAGTTGAATAAGTTTTTTAAAAAAGTTTTATATGTTTGTATGTTTTTTAATATGCCTGTGCGCCGCCCTGGGTCCGTTTGGAGAAGGGCGGGGTATAAATTCAATAAAATCAAAAAAAAAATTTGTGTCATTCCACAAAGGGTTATGTTTGGGAACAACATCTGCTTGAAATGCAGGATGCAATTTCAGCAAGCAACAGTGATTTCCATGGAGCATTATCACTCAGTTGTATCGCCATGGTTCTTTTTTTTAAGATAAATTTCACTTCAGTCACAATCCTTTCTCTGCAGGCTGAGATTCCAGTTCCAATCTCCTGCATCCTTGGGTGTGTCAGGAATGTCCCTTGCTGATTACCTCAGGATTGTTCTTGATTTCTGATAGACAGTGGAAATATATTTCTTTAGAACATAACCTTAACATAGACATAGGAATAGGCAAAGGAAAGAGGAAAGGGGAAAAGATTCAATGAAGGAGGTTCACTGCTTAAGTCATATCAGGTATTTCTCTTTTCCCTTTCAGAAGGTGCCATTTGCCAGGTGTGGCATGAAGAGGTGCCATGCAGGAGAGAACAGGAGAGTTCCAGAGGGCAAGCAGGATTGCTGCTATCAGTGTGATGCTTGTCCAGAAGGGACCATTTCTAATCAGACAGGTAAACAAGGCTTCAAATGTTCATCTTCCATAATCAAGGAAGACATTTGTTAAGTCATTTTTGTGTTATTTTTGTCATATCATATAAGAGTGACATGAAATCATATTTTTCAGTACAGATATAAACTACCCTGGCCACAGAGGTCACCTTTCCCAATCCTCAACAGTTCCATGCAGGATAACTTTAGGGCAGAATTTATGAAAGTCCAACTAAGATTTCCTCTCCTACTCTAACATCCAATTGCAAAAACTGCCTTACAATCTTTCCTGAGGAAGTGGGGTCCAAGCTTTAATTTTTATTATTCAAAATATGATCCTTTTATCAGCACTATCAACCTCTGAGGAAATAGACCTGCAAGGGAAGGAGGACATTAATCTATCTATGCCGCTTTGATAGATCAGGAGGGAGCAAAAAAAGGTCTGAATGAACAGATTTGAAGTACAAAGCAGAGATGTTAAGGCAGGGATAAAATACACACAAGCAAAACAGCAGCCTTCATGGATAACAGATATTTCAGTTGCATTATAAAATGGCAGAAAAAACAGGTAGCAACCTCAAATTAAAAGCCTCATTAATCGTGGAGATGCACAGTACATGGATAGCTGGAATTGAATGAATCCTTGTTTCTGATTAATCTATCCCCAGCATCATTATAAATGAAGGATGATTTGCTCTTTTTGATGCCCCATTAATAGAACAGTTAGTTATTTCATCATTCCCTTTGTGGGTAGGTCAACAGCAGAAAGGGAACACTCATATCATTTATGCAGGAGGGATAAAGTGCATGGTAGTTGCTCAAGAAATCCTTTGACAAAAACCTGTGATTTCAGATGCAGCTCACTGTGACCCCTGCACAGGAGACCAGTTTCCCAACAAGAACAAGAACCAATGCATTGACAAGAAGCTCCACTTCCTTTCCTATGAAGACACCCTGGGATACACTTTAGCTTCTCTAGCTCTTTTCCTTTCTGTGATCATATCTGCAGTCTTGGTGATTTTCTATAAACATCATGACACACCAATTGTCAAGGCCAACAACCGAGATCTCACCTACATTCTCCTGGTCTCACTCCTGCTCTGCTTCCTCTGCTCCTTCCTCTTCATTGGTCAACCTGGGACGATCACCTGTCTCTTACAACAATCTGCCTTTGCCATTCTCTTTTCCCTGGCAGTTTCCTCTGTGTTGGCAAAAACTGTCATGGTGGTTCTGGCCTTCATGGCCACCAAGCCAGGGAACAAAACAAGGAAACTCTTAGGAAAACCACTGACCAACTCCATTGTCATAGCCTGTCCTCTGGTCCAAGCAGTCCTTTGTACCACCTGGCTGGGAACCTCTCCCCCATTTCCCAACTGGGACTTTCACTCCTTATTTGGAGAAATCATCTTGGAATGTAAGCAAGGCTCAGCTGTAATGTTTTATGGTGTCCTCTCTTACCTAGGACTTTTGGCCCTTGTCAGTTTCACTGTGGCATTTCTAGCTAGGAAATTGCCTGATAGTTTTAATGAAGCCAAGTTCATTACTTTTAGCATGCTGGTCTTTTGCAGTGTTTGGATCTCCTTCCTCCCCACCTACCTGAGCACCAAAGGGAAGTCTATGGTGGCTGTGGAGATCTTCTCCATTCTAGCCTCTGGAGCTGCTCTCTTGGCTTGTATCTTTTCCCCCAAATGCTACATTATTCTATTGAGGCCTGATCTGAATTGTAGAAAAAATATAGTAAGGAACAAGAATTTCTAACTAATGCTCAGATTTGCCTCATTTATATTTGTCTTTGAAGAATGTTTAAAATATAAATGTTGACAAATAGGAACTTGTCCATTAAATAATTCCTTACCAAATGCTGTAACTGGTTACACTTTACTTATGGTCAGCAACTATCATCCAATCTTTGCTTATCATGTTTTCAATGTGTCTTCACAGATGTACAGTGCTCTAATTTGATGGAAACCTGTTCTTAAGTTTATCTTCATTTTTACAAGGAGAAAGTTTTCTCATTCCATTCCTTTTAATTTAGTTCATTCATTACTAACAACCAATTTTGTTGTATTGATTTTGTACAATGACAATAAAGACTATACTATAATATTTTTAATGACAGGTTTATTTATTTATTTTATTATACCCCGCCCTTCTCCTTGTTAGGACCCAGGGCGGCGCACAGGCATTATTAAAACCATGACAAAAGACAGTATACATTATTTAAAACATATTAAATTTTAAATCCCGTGCTAAAAAACCCATTTAAAACCCTGCAAATTAACAATTTATAGATAAAAGTCAGAAATGGGGGGCTATGCTAGGCCAGCTTGTTGGAATAGATACGTCTTAAGACGTTGGCGGAAGAGTCGGAGGTCCGAGGTGGTGCGTAGGTCGGGGGGTAGGTTGTTCCAGAGGGCCACAGAGATGGCCCTTCCCCTGGGTGTCGCCAGTCGGCATTGCCCGGCCGACGGTACCCGGAGAAGACCCTCTCTGTGGGAGCGGATCAGACGAAGGGATGTATGGGGCAGGAGGCGGTCTCGTATATAGCTAGGCCCCGAGCCATGGAGCGATTTGAAGATGGTCGTCAACACCTTGAAGCACAGGTTCAGTATTAGTTTTTTTAAGCCAATATGGTTATTTCCTTAAGTATCTGAGGCTTTATAGAATTGCCTACCACTATTCCATTTTTTTTGAAATGGTAGAGTTTAAATCCCCCTCACCTCCAGATCTGCTATACTTCCTTGTCAATGTCTGGCAGAATGTTCCTGAGCTGGTTGTGCAAAAGTTTCCATAATTGTGTGCAGTATGTTATCATCTCTTGTGACATTTCATCTCTTGGCTTTCCTTGGTAAACCATGATGCTCTATGAGATCTGCATGCATAGAGATTCTGCCCAGGAATAAGTCAACCCATGCCCAGCATCTTAATCTAATTTCCTTAATGAGTATATACAATACAATACAATACAATAGCAGAGTTGGAAGGGACCTTGTAGGTCTTCTAGTCCAACCCCCTGCGTGGACAGGAACCTCATACCATTTCAGACAAATGGCTATCTAACATCTTTTTAAAGACTTCCAGGGTTGGGGCATTCACAACTTCTGGAGGCAAGCTGTTCCAGAGGTTAATTGTTCTAACTGTCAGGAAATTTCTCCTTAGTTCTAAGTTGCTTCTCTCCTTGATTAGTTTCCACCCATTGCTTCTTGTCCTGCCCCCAGGTGCCTTGGAGAATAGTTTGACTCCCTCTTCTTTGTGGCACCCTCTGAGATATCGGAACACTGCTATCATGTCTCCCCTGGTCCTTCTCTTCATCAAACTAGACATACCCAGCTCCTGCAGCCGTTCTTCATATGTTTTAGTCTCCAGTTCCCTAATCATCTTGGTTGCTCTTCTCTGCACTCTTTCCATATGTTCCTAGCAAGGTCACCCAGGGCATGAGATTCATCACATGTGCAAATCACCCAATCCTGTGACATGTAGTTATTTAAGGGTGATAACCAGCACCTTGAATGCTTGGAGGAACCTGAGAGCCACTGCAGCTTATGCAACAGAATTCTAATATGGGTGAACTTAGAAGGGACCAATATTGTGAGCACCTCTTCATTTTGGACCAGATGCATGAAACAGTAGAGAAAATTCATAGCTCAGATTTAGATTGTGGCAGTAGTTTGTTCTCCAAGCTTGCCATTTAGCTCTTGGACATTTCATTACCCAGCTATGTAACATCTTCAGTGGGACTTTGGGCGAAGTGTCTTGTCCAGTTTCTCTTCTCTTTATATCAGCCTTATGTGGTGTTGTGGTCAGTTGGTCACATGACTGGCTGTTTGTGTGGCACAAACTGGTGAGGAGGTAGTCAATTCATTAGTCATTTGGATGTTTCCATTTCTTATAGGTACATATGTTGGTTCTAAGTCAAAGTGTTTATTGATGAAGCCTTGTGTAGAGTGTCAGGGTTCAATGAATTTGCATAAATGATGGGTTTTAGTGTGACCAATAATTTTGGCTTTGGTCAAACTAATTTTGTTCATTTTTTACATGGCTCAAGACCAGGGGCTTCTGGTTATGCCACTTGACTGCCAGCTGGTGTCCACGAATTCTAGTTTTCAAATGTTGTCCTGTTCATCTAACATAGAACTAGTTGCAGTTGATGCAATTGATTTTATTTATTATGTTGGTGCTGTCTTCATTCTGTATTATGTCTTTTATGTTTGTTAGTTCTTATCTGAGTAAATGTGCATTTTGAGCTATTGTTATTGATACCCCTGATTGAGCAGGAGACTGGGCTAGAAGACCTCAAAGGTTCCTTCCAGCTGACTGAATGAGTGTGAAGGGATAGAGGTTTTTATGCTTTATCCATCCTATAACCTTCTTCCTATTTACCCAAAAATGCACTCACCAACTAGTCACTTTCCAGTCTGTTAGATGATGATGATGATGATGATGATGATGATGATGATGATCATCATCATCATCATCATCATCATCATCATCATCATCATCATCATCATTTAACAACTCATAATCCCTTGCAGGGTGGAGTCTGGGCAACAGAATGGAGCTAGCAGAGTGTTTTAATGGCCGAATGCCCTTCCTTTTGTTCAGCAAATATATTCTCAATGTGCCCAGAGAGAGAAATAACTGCCTCTACATAGGATTGAACTCATAGCCTCCTGATTGTGAGGCGAGAGCTCCAACTCTAGGCCACCACACCACTATTTTCCAGTCTTTTTGATCTCATTGAAAAATTGGTATTTCTAAAACAGAAAACAAATGAAATTTCACTTCAGGCGTAAGTAATTTTAAAACCAATTCCAATTCCAATTTAATATTAATGTATGGAGAGCTAATAGGAAAATATATATCACAAATAGGCCCTACTATAAAATTACTCAGGGTTCAAGGGTATTAATTGCTTCCTTGGCATTAGAAGACAGACAGCACTGGAGTTAAAACCCAGAGTGACCCCCCCCCCCAATCTATAGCTATGGTAACCTTTCCCCAGCAGCCTCTGGAGACAAGATGCCAACTTGAAGGACAGCAAAAGTCAATTTCCCTCACCTAGCATCATTTTCTGGCCATGTCCAGACAGGAAGGACCACAACCACTACAGAATAATGTCCCCAGAAGTGTACCTGTGAATTTCCACTTGCATGCTTTTCTCCAACCATCCCTCCTCACATGGAGCTTTGGGAGAACTCCAGGGTTCTCAGAGGAGAAGTTGCTTCAGACTCTAATTATCGCCATCCTGTTCTTTGTGACCTCTTCTGTCATTTCTCCAGCAACTGCCTCGATGTAAACATCAGCCTGAAGCAGCATGGAAGGGATCTTGCATCAGAAAAGGATAAATGCATCAGGTGATGCTCTGTGTGACACAGGTTTTGGGACAGGTAGGAGCTCTGCTCTTGAATGTACTTTGGTTTCCAGGTGAAGCTTGGCTTGTCTCTGTCTGAATCAGGAGAACCACTGTCACTTCCACCTTGGTCTGGAATCCTTCTAAATCTTCCTGGTGTCTTTGTTTAGAAAGGGGTTGATTCAGCCCAAGGAATTATGGACCTCCTGATTCTGCTCCTGGTGCTTCTGATGCTGCCCATGTTCCAGCCAGTCTCTGGAAAGCTTAGGATGAAGTGCCTGATGAATTTGGAACACCGGGATGGAAAAAACCCACCAAGCTATTACAGTCCAGGAGACCATCTCATTAGCATAGTCACCACGGCAACATTAAGGTCAAATAAAACATTGCCTTTCAACATGATTCCTTCTAGTCCACGTCACTCGTAAGTCATCCAGGATGAGGGAGTTGCACTCCTTCCATTTGCAATGTAATATTCTCCTTTTTTTCCCTCCTTACTACACTTACTCCTGTATTGCAGGACCTGCTCAATTTCCTGGAAGAGACTCAAATCCAAAGATGGAGAAACAGCTAAAATAACTCAAGCTTATTTCTTCCTCCCTATACAGTCCTGAGTTCATCTATTGAAAACTGACTTTTGTTTAAAGTAACTATTGGAAAAGTTGCAATTTCCTATGTTAAGCCTATCCCTGGAAGCTTTCAAGAAGAGACTGAACTGCCATCTATCAGAAATGGTGTACGGTCTGCTTGGGCAGAAGGTTGAATTAGATGACCTACAAGGTCAATTCCGACTCTGTTAATCTGTATCTATCTTTACATGCTCATTGAATGGTTTAATGTTTTCCTCTAGTTTTGGATAGTATTGGCTTAAGAATCCATAGGGTTGTGGTGACAAAGAGTAAATACATTAAACAATATTCAGTTATTGCTTTCGATGGTGGTGTTGATAATATGGATATTTTTCTACAGGTGGGAACCTTCTAGTGGGTTATCTTCTGATAAGTTTAGAATTGTCCGATTCATTTCTGCCATTCACATGGCTAACAAGAATCCACAGCTCCTGCACAATTTCACCCTTGGCTACAACATCCATGACAACTCGCTGAGCACACTTGCCACTTCAGATGCTTTGCTGGACATACTCTCTACTGGAGAAGCCAATGTTCCCAACTTCAGCTGTGGAAAGGAGGACAATCTTTTGACACTTCTTGATGCAGCTAGAAGGGACATCTCCATCCAGATGTCAACTTTAGTAGGCACCTACAAAGTCCCACAGGTTTGTGTATGTGTGTGTTTCTGCTTCTGGTAAAGTGAGCATAGAGGTAGTCAGAGATCAATATATCCACATATCTTCTCAATGGAATTCAGGAGCTGCTTTTCACCATAGACATTGTAGGTGTCATGGCTGGTGACTGGGATCCATATTGAGAAGGCAACCATCAAAGCAGCCCAATCCTCTAATGACACCATCCTGATGGCTTGGGTGGCTCCTGCTAGATATGTACGGATACAGATTAACAGAGTTGAAAGGAACCTTACAGGTCATCTAGTCCAAGCCCTCAACTCAAGCAGACCATTCACCATTTTTGACAGATGGCAGTCCAATCTCTTCTTGAAAGCTTCCAGTGATTAAGCTCCCACAACTTCTGAAGGCAACATCCATTCATTGGTTAATTGTTCTCATTGTTAGAAAATTATTTGTAGCAAATAGGATCAAAACTCATGAAGGGTGCATATGTGCACCATTATTATTCAGTCTGGACTAATAAAGGACCCTCAGGTATGCATGCATGAGGAACTAGATATGCATATTATCATCTTGTTATACACTGAGAATGGTATTATTATTTTTATACTTGCAAGTTGGGCAATTTTGATGATATCGATGGCTATTCAGTGATGAGCCAAGAGAGCACCGGGTCCCTGTGGGGAGAGGGAGCGGTTAATAAATTCGAATTTATTATTATTATTATTTATTATTATTATTATAGCACGTAAATCTTTCCTTATTTAGAGGTAGTTTTCTTGGAGATTGGATCTTTGCTCACTCTACATCAAAGGAACTCAGGGCAAGGACATGAGTGAACCTACTACTTACATTTTAAAAAAATCATAGCGATCCAACTTCCTTAGCCTCAGTTATTAAAGTACATAATGCCAAGATGACCCCTAAACTCCTATATGGAGCTGAGATTTGAAGCTTAAGACATATATCATCACTAAATTAAGCACACAATCAACCATATTTTTTGGAGTATAAGACACACCTTTTTCCCTCAAAAAAGAGGGTGAAAAACTGGATGCATCTTATAAACTGAATACAGCATTTTTGCCTCCTGAAACCCTATCCCCTTCACCAAAATGGCTGTGCAGAGCTTTTGGAAAGTTTTCAGAGAGCTCCTGGGGGCTGGGGAGGGCAGAAATGAATGAAAAATGGGCCATTTCTGCTCAATTTTGCCCTCCCAGTCCCCAGGAGCACTCTAAAAGCCCCCTAAAGGAGATTCGTGCTTTTTGTGTGTGTGTGTGGGGGGGGGGGGGGTAAATTAGGTCCATTTTTCCAAAAAACAGGCCATTTTTGGGAGGTTTACATCTAAAATTCTGTCTTTTTTTAACAGACAAAAATTAAATTAAAAAGCAAGTATTTAAACGTAGAAGTGCCTACATACCGTAGGATGATAATTATTTTAGTGTGAGTATGTTGGACACAGTGGTTAAATATGAAAGATTTAACCAAGTCACAATGGACTTTTCTTTCTGGAGCTCCAAAGAGGGACATAACAGGTTCATCATTTCAATCTCAATTATATAAGAAAGTAGCTTGGACTGCACATTATAAAAATAACCTATAATAATAATAATAATAATAATAATTTTAATTTTATATCCCGCTCTCTCTCCCCAAAGGGACTCGAGGCGGGGCACAGGCAATTAAAAATACAGTTAAAACCACAGACAGAATACAAAATTAAAAATGAATTAAATTAGTCCTGCGCTAAAAACCCATAACTAAAACTACCCCTAAAACCCCTAACCTTAAAAGAGACTACCCAAGGCCGGCCAGGCGAAAAAGATGTGTCTTTAATTTTAAACGGAAGGAGCGGAGGTCCGTAGTTGTCCTAATATCGGGGGGAAGGTCATTCCAGAGGGCTGGGCCCACCACAGAGAAGGCCCTTCCCCTGGGCGTCGCCCGCTGACAAAGTCTAGTGGACGGCACCCGGAGAAGTCCCTCTCTGTGGGAGCGAATCGGCCGTGAGGATGTATGGGGCAGGATCCGATCCCGCAGATAGCTAGGTCCCGAGCCATGGAGCGCTTTGAAGATGATGACTAACACCTTGAAGCGCACCCGAAAGACGACAGGTAGCCAGTGCAGCTCGCGCAAGAGCGGTGTTATGTGGGTAAACCTAGAGGTTCCCATTATTGCTCGCGCGGCTGCGTTCTGGACCAACTGAAGCCTCCGGGTGCACCTCAAGGGGAGCCCCATGTAGAGAGAGTTACAATAGTCCAGTCGGGATGTCATGAGAGCATGAGTGACTGTGCAAAGGGCGTCCCGATCCAATAGGGGGCGCAACTGGCGTACCAGGCGAACCTGGTAAAACGCCCTCCTGGCCACGGCTGTCACTTGATCTTCCATGGACAGCCGGGTATCCAGGAGGATACCCAAGTTGCGCACCCCATCCACAGGGGCAAGATGTTCGCCCCCTATGGCCAGAGATGGCATCAACTGGTTGAATCGGGCAGCCGGAAACCACAGCCACTCGGTCTTGGTCGGGTTGAGCCTGAGTCCGTTACTTCCCATCCAGATCCGCACGGCTTCCAGGCACTGGCACATCACCGCTACGGCATCGTTGGGGTGGTTTGGGGTAGATATATACAGCTGAGTATCATCAGCGTAGAGATGATACTCTACCCCAAAGCCATGGATGATCTCGCCCAGCAGCTTCATATATGTGTTGAACAGGAGAGGCGAGAGGACCGACCCCTGAGGCACCCCACATGTGAGGGGTCTCGAGGTCGACCTCTGCTCTCCCGTCAACACAAATTGTGATAGTGATCCTTGCATTAAAACAACTTATTTCATAGCCTGTCAGAATTCAAAAAATATACATAATACAGTACTTTATTGGAACAAAACAGTTCACCTGAAATCTATACATCTGGCTCTGATTGTGGTAAATTATAAGGGTGATACAGAAGTACGATTTTCATTCTTTATTCGTATTCTTGTTTCCTTCGTTTCTTTTATTCTATGTTTATATATTGTGTTCTTAATGTTCTGTGCTTTATATTCTGTATTTTTGTAGGCCTCATGATTAATCAACAATAAGCTGTTCTAACAAGTTCAAGAGAATGAAGTTGGATTTATTAAAAGCTAATGTTTCGGACTTGATCCAAACCCAAAATATAAGCCTTCTTCATTGTCTTTTCAGATAAGTTATCTGACTCATTCAGAGGCTCTGAGTGATAAAAGTCAATTCCCATTTTTCCATGGGATGCTCCCCAAAGAAGGGTTCCAGGACCCAGCAATTGTCCACCTGCTTCTCCATTTCAGGTGGACCTTGATCGGTCTCTTTGCTTCAGACACAGAGAAGGGAGAGAATTTCATGAGAATTTTGACTCGTATGCTTGTCAAGAATGGAATCTGTGTTGTTATATCACAACGAATCTCAATGACTAGACATCCAGCATCCCTCAGAGAGGCCATTTCTAAGTGGAGACAAGTCAATATCTTTGTCCACTTCTTAGAATATGTTTCCATTTCAGGCAGAATCCTTCCTTTCCATTTAACACTTCAAGATTTGCCAGGACCCATTGAAGGGAAAGTCTGGATCACTACAAATTTGGGAACATATTCATTGAAAAAACAGGAACTTCTTAAATATGTCCATAGTATTTGGTCCTTTAGTCTTCTGGGGAAACAAAGCCCAACAGATGATGCTTTTGAACCCTACTTGTTTGTAGATTTTCCGTATGAAGATCAGTATTTTCACTGTTCTTTTTCAAACCGTGACTCTTCTGTCAATGTTCGGAGAAGATGCACCCAGAAAGCATCAATGGAAGCCCAACAGGGAAGGAACAGTTTACGGATCTCAAATAACAAACATGTTTACAGTATCGTTAAGTTTCTGGTGCATGTCTTGAATGCTGCATATTCCTCCAGATACAGGAGGAGAAGGAAAGAGGGTGAAGAGAGTGTGGGATCTCCAAGGCTGCAACCATGGCAGGTATGGAGCTCTGCCCTTAATCTCAGTTCTCTTTGAGAAGAAGACCAATGGAAAAGGAGGAGAACCATCTCAACGTAATTATGCTACAAAAGTCCAACACTTTTGGCCAACCTAATTGTCCAGAGGTTAATATTCCACAGAGGCTATATCGTAGTAGATGAAATTTGACATTAAATGCTGCTAATTTTAAAATAAGTAGTATTTAAAGTCTTAGTGGACAATCAATTAAATATGAGTCAACTCATGTGTGGTGGCAGCCAAAAAAGTCCATGCAATCCTAAATTAACAGAGGGATACAATCAAGATCTAGTGAGGTACGTAGTACTAATACCACTCTATAAAGCTTTAGTTGCACCAGATCTAGAGTACTGCATCCAGTTTTGGTCACCACACTATAGAAAAGAGATCAAGACTCTAGAAAGAGTGCAGAGAAGAGCAACCAGGATAATTATGGGGCTGGAGGCTAAAACATATGATGAATAGTTATAGGAACTGGGCATGGTTAGTCTAGTGAAGAGAAGGACCAGAGGAGACTTGAAGCAGTCTTCCAATATTTGAGGGGCTGCCACAGAGAGGAAAGGATGAAGCTATTTTCCAAGGCATCCAGAGGCCAGATGAGGAATAATGGATGGAAAGTGATCAAGGAGTGTTTCAATCTAGAAATAAGGAGGAATTTTCTGACAGTGAGGACAATCAACCAATGAAAGTTGTGGGAGCTCCATCACTGGAGGCTTTCAAGAAGAGATTGGAGTGCCATTTGTCAGAAATGGTGTAGAGTCTCCTGCTTGGGTGGGCATTGGACTAGATGACCTACAAAGTCCCTTCCAACTCTGTTAATCTGTATCTACAAGGATACATGCAGTTTTAAATAAATCCATGTATGTAATATGTGATTAGCGTCTAGAATTTTATCTGTATAAATTTAATGAAGACCCTGAGGCCATCTAGCCTAACCACTCCTTTCTGCATGAATCCCAGCTGAAGCTTATTTGGCCTATATTTGCTCAGTGTTTGCATTAAGACAAGAGCAGACTGAATTTCTCAGGTTCACTGGCTCAGTGCTAAACCTCCTCCTTCTTTTATGATGTTATTTCTTCTTATTCAGCCAGAATCTCCTCTCTTGTGACCAAGTTCATCTTTCCATAGCCATAAACTATGGAATGGCAATAAACAGATAGCTCTTAATCTTCTGTGTAACAGGTTTTTTTAGTTATTGGAAGAGTGTGCTATTCTCCCTTCTCCAACAAAGAGATTGTGTTGTTTAAAAATGGTGCTCCTGGAAGCATCTTCTGATTTTCAGTTGCCATAAATCAACACGGCTCTTCTCATCTTTCTTCATGGCTACAGCACTCCTTTGATCTCCTCCTTGATTTTCTCAATCTATATTTTCTCAATATGTGGTTGACAAATGTTGCTGAACCAACCTTGTTCACTTCTGAAGATAGTGGTAGCACCTGTTCCCCCAATGAAGCATATTTGCAACTTAGACAACTTTTGAAGAAAAATTCAAATGTTAAAAGATCGTATGGGATAAGAAACCAAGGGTTCTACTTTTACAATCTGTGATTGAATTCATTCCAGTTTCACCCATTTCTTGAGAAGAATGAATTTTGGAATCTTTCCCACTTTAAACTCTACTTGGACCAAAATGGAGAAGTAACCGCAGATCTGGAGTTTGGGTGCTTGTTGATTCTCTCCAAGGAAAAGCTCATCAAACTGAAACTTGGACACTTTGAAAGTCAGAGAGCAATTATCAACCAAAATGCTCTGTCAAGGCTAAAGTCACTCAACAAGGTAGGGAAAACATTGGAGACTTTTCCCTGATTTCTAAAACCCTAGAATCCATTTGAGTGAGCTAAGCCTCATCAACAAGATGGATGGTTTTCAATGAGAATTGAACAGGATGGGGTTCGGGAGTAGTACTCTTATAATTCTATTAGATGGCTTCGGAAGCTTCAGTACTACTGACCAAGGTGTCCTTCAGATACTTTAACATGGAACACTGTTTTCAGTTGATTCAGCCACATCCAACTTTTTATGACATAGATCAGCTCCTTTTTGTGTCCCCTCTGCAATTTAATATTTTACTGGGCAGATGTTTCTTTCTTCATCACTGTCTTATTCTACTTATTCTTTTTAAATCCTAATAAAATAAACATTAATAAATCCTTTAGAATAAATTTTATTATAGAATTTAATGAATAGATCATCATCCTTGGAAACCATGTGTATAGGAAGAGTGGGGGAATCCATATGATTATGGTCGTAGGAGGAAGTCACTGAATGTTTAAATCTTTACTCAGTTCCATCACTCCAGACTTTTAGGAGATAGAAAAATCCTTTGTTTCAATGTAATATGTCAGAAGCAAAAGGAAGGAACTACATGAAAAATCTACCAGTAGTTTTATCTCCTACAATCTTTTGGAGCAAGTGACAATAGAATAGAATAGAATAGAATAAAATAGAATAGAATAGAATAACAGAGTTGGAAGGGATCTTGGAGGTCTTCAATTCCAACCCCCTGCTTAAGGTTATAGTATTCTGGACAAATGTCTGTCCAATCTCTCTTAAAAAAAACTTCTAGTTGAAGCATTCACAACTTCTGGAGGCAAGTCATTCCACTGATTAATTGTTCTCACTATGAGGAAATTTCTAGTTTTGGATCTAACTTTCTCCTTTGTTCCTTAGAATTAAGAAGGAAAGAGAAATGCTTGTGATGGCCTAAGCAACAAAGATGTTTATTTTTCCCACATTCTTATCATCTATCTATCTATCTATCTATCTATCTATCTATCTATCTATCTATCTATCTATCTATCTATCTATCTATCTATCTATCTATCTATCTATCTATCATCTATCTATCTATCTATCTATCTATCTATCTATCTATCTATCTATCTATCTATCTATCTATCTATCTATCATCTGTCTCTTTCTGCCCCTCTTTCTGTGCATCTCTCTTTCTCTCTCTCTGTCTCCAGCCAGCCAGCCAGCCAGCCAGCCAGCCATCATCTACTACATTTATATGCTATCTATTTCATTGTTTCAGCTTACAAAGTGATAGAAAGCTTAAAAAGTTAATACTATATGATCAATACTAAGATCATTAATTTAGTAGCTAAAAACCATGGTGGTGCAGTGGTTAGAGTGCAGTACTGCAGGCAACTTCTGCTGACTGTCAGCTGACTGCAATTTGGCTGTTCAGATCTCAGCAGGATCAAGGTTGATGCAGCCTTTCTGTCTTTTCAAGATGAGTAAAATTAGGACCCAGATTGTTGGGGACAAGAGGCTGACTCTGTAAAGTGCTTAGAGAGGGCTGGAAAGCACTGTGAAGTGATATATAAGTCTAAGGGCTATTGCTATTGCTAATATTTCATATTTATTTAACTACTAAGCTTTATGTCTACCTCCATTCTCCATGGATGGTTAGTTCTGAGGTTTTACTTTGGCATTCCTTCTTTTCTGCTTAGTCTCTGCCTCAGTCCAAATGTGTGGAAAATTGCCATCCTGGATTTGTCAAGAGGGCTCGAGAAGGAGAGCCAGTTTGCTGCTATGACTGCATTCGCTGTCCAGAGGGGACCATCTCCATTCAGGAAGGTGGGTGACATCAAAGAAAAAGGCAGGCCTTGTGGAAATGGATTCATCCAGAGCATCTTTATGGGAGTCCAAGTTAAAAGATGGAAGATCAACCATTTTCTCATTTACTTTCAAACTGCACCATTTCTTATCTAAGGAATGACAAACAGAAAGAGGAGGTGGGAACAGATAGGAGAATTTGACAGACTGCATAAAGTTCGATACTCTCAGAGAAAATCTCTCTTCTGCTTTTCAATTGGAAGGTGTCCTTAGAGTTTTTAACCTTTCTAGGAAGGATCTGAATTCTTTGGAAGGATTATTGCAATGCCTTGTCTATGGAGAGTCTCAATCATCCAGGTCATGGTTGTCCCAAAAGGTGATTTTTCCTCAAAAAGCAACTGGTCCTTCCTTTTATTTTTCTTTGAAAATGTTTCACTTCTCATCCAAGAAGCTTCTTCGGTTCTAAGAGAAATGTCTTCAAGGGGAAAAAAACCCAAGAAAGTCTAGTTGTCTTTTGAAAAACACCTTTGGGACTGACCAGAATAACAGAATTGAAAGAGACCATGCCCTGCATTTGGAACTAGTTATTTGGCAGCTCGCCAAATGAGATAAGGTTCGTATTTGATTAACAACCCTCTGAAAGACTGTTTGGAGCCTTGCAGACTGTGAATGAAAGGAATTCCCAGTCGTGTAAATAAACTGCTGGAACCAAGACTCCACTTCTTGCTTGGGTCAGAACAAATGCTTTCAAAGAAAAAAGCGCACACAAAAAGTCCAGTTGCCTTTTGGAAAAAACATATTTGGGATTGCAATGCATTTTTTTAAAAAAAATATTTTATTAAATGTATTATAACATTAAAAAACAAAATAGAAATTTCCACTCATTACAGCATTTCCGTATCGGTATCCCCATATCATTCATATTTACATAAGTTCCATTTCTATAATTCACTATTATATATCATATAATCATTTAGATTGTACTAATATTTACAAATATATACAGTATTGTCATGTTATTGTAGATATTACATACTTCTTATACAGAAGTTCTATCCTCTGCCATTTATACCATCTACTCCACACTTTGTAATATTCCGATTCTTCTCTGTCTTTCAGTTCCATGGTCAACCTATCCATCTCTACACACTCAAATACCTTTCTAATAATCATTACATCTGAATGGCTATTATTCTGCTTCCAATTTTGAGCAAAGACAATTCTTGTTATAGTTAGTATATGTAATGTTATATTGAATTTTTTTACACATATTTCCACCTAATATTCACAGTAAGAATATTTCCAATTTCAGTGTGATCTTTTGTTTCGTGATTTCTTCCAACCATTCCTTTATTTTAAGCCAATACTTCTTAGCTTTAGGGAAGGTCCACCACATATGATAGAAGGTTCGTTGTTTATAGCTGCATCTCCAGCCTTCAGGTGAGCGATTTGGAAACATTTTGGCCAATCTAGCTAAATGCTGTCAAAGAGGGGAAAAAACACAAAAAGTCCAGGTGCCTCTTGGAAAAAGCTTCTTTGGGATTGCAATGCTATACAGCTCTCCACTTGAGGATCACCAAGAAGGCGTTTCTGGTCCACACTGAGAAGGTGTGGACAGTTGTGGGTCCACCTCGTGACAAATATACTATATTTGTGCCTCTGCTCCCAGTAGTCATTCTTGATTATTAGCAGGACTAGGTTTCCCTGTCAGGAAACTAGATTCCAAAAGTTAGCATCTTCTGAGTCCAGGATATGAAGAAGTGCCATGTGAAGGATCAGGAAGTGTGTCTAGAAAGATTAACTTATTTATTATTGGCCTTTAACAATGTAGTTCTGGTGAAGATTCTGCGCATTACACAGAAAAATCATTAATGCCCTAGGACTTTCCCCAATTTAATAAACAATTAGAAATATATTTTTTTTTAAAGAAAATGATAATCATTTTATGATCTTTCTGTGGAGAAGATGGTAAGAAATGCATCTTGCTCCAAGAAGGTTTTTTTTTTTTGAAGATGAAAGGATAGTATGTAAAGAAATATTGTTTTTTTCCCTCAGATACAGAAAAATGCACCAAGTGTCCAGATGATAGATATCCAAATGAGGACAGAATTCAATGTATCCCCAAATTTATAACCTTCTTGTCTTATGAAGAACATCTGGGCAACATCCTGGTATCATTTGCTCTACTCTTTTCCCTAACCACAGGTTTTGTCTTACTCGTATTCATTAAATACCGAGAAACTCCCATTGTCAAAGCCAACAACCGAGACCTCTCTTACATCCTCCTGGTCTCCCTCCTGCTATGTTTCTTGTCTAATTTTCTTTTCATTGGTCAACCAAGAAAAGCCACTTGCCTTCTCCGACAAACGGTTTTCAGCATCATCTTCTCAGTTGCTGTTTCTTCTCTCTTGGCCAAAACCATCATGGTGGTGCTGGCTTTCCTGGCCACAAAACCAGGAAACCGAGCGAAGAGATGGTTGGGGAAGAGCTTGGCCAACTCCATCATCCTTTCTTGTTCTGCTGTCCAAATTATCATCTGCTCCATCTGGCTGGGAATTTCTCCCCCACTTCCTGACTCTGACCTCCACTCCCAGCATGGAGAGATTGTCCTGCAATGCAATGAAGGGGATGTTGTCATGTTCTACATCACACTCAGCTACATGGGCTTCCTGGCTGCCATCTGCTTCACAGTGGCTTTCCTAGCCAGGAATCTCCCTGGGGCCTTCAACGAAGCTAAGATGATCACCTTCAGCATGCTTGTCTTCTGCAGTGTCTGGGTGACTTTTGTGCCCACCTACCTGAGCACCAAAGGGAAATACATGGTGGCTGTTCAGGTCTTCTCCATTCTGGCCTCCAGTGCTGGTCTGCTTGGTTGCGTCTTCATTCCCAAGTGCTACATTATTATTCTGAGGCCAGACCTGAATACAAAGGAGCATCTTACGAGCAGAAGAAATGTAGCTATGTGAGTTGGAAGGATTTTGACTCCTAACATTTTCCAACAGACCAAACCTAGAAAACAGTACAAAATGATAACCATACATATAAAAAATACAGTAGATGATGTAAGCCCAAACATCTATGAACAGCAATCCTCAGGTTACTTTCCCACCCATCTACTCTTAGTATCCCCAAGAGTTATTGCCTTAATAAAAAGAAATATAATCAGTTGTTTTGCAGTAGCAATTTTTGCTATGTACTGAGAAGCGAAGAGTTGAGGGTTCCAAAAATGCAAACCTTCCTTCTATGCTTCTGTCTTGCTAACAGGCTCTTACTACTCCCACAACTTGTTTTTTTTCTTCAGCTCTCCTCCCTTTTGACCCTTTGGAGGACAAAATATGTGTCATAGGACAGGATTTAGCCCCTCTCTCTTCCAGAAACAATGCTTGAAAAGATCTAATGTCAGGCGGAAGAGTTAGGCAATCTAGAGGCAAATTTTGCAACCAGCCTATCCCACGTACTCACAAGGAAAGCCAATTTCAAAGATGAGTGAAGCTTGCTCTCTAGCTCCTTATAACTGATTCCTTAACTTTAAGAACTGTAAGAGTTGCAAGAACTGTAAGAGCTGGACTATATCTCACTGGAGCATGCGAACTTAATTTAATAATGAATTTAATATGAATTATTTAACCATCTTAACATCAATTTTAACATCTAATTCAAAGATTTTATATGCCAACGATGTTCTCCATAACCAACTATGTGACCCATTTTATATCATATTTATATTTATATTTATTTCTATTATTTATATGTCATCATGTACTCGAGGGCAGACCTCATCGCCCTGTGGAAGTCCCCCCTCTCGCAGGCTTGGCCCTCCTCTCTATCGAGGGCCCACTTCGAGAACAGACTAGTTAGTCAAGAGAAGTGGACACACCGCAGACTGAAGGGTTTTTTAATTAAATATGTTATTCGGCTTTTAGGGGGTTCCAGGGTGGAGGGAGGGATTAGGCAATCTAGGGCTAGGAATAGGGCCAGGCCAGTTGGTGATGACGGGAGTGAAGCGGGTGAGTCCAAGACGGGAAGGGGAATACAGGTCGATTGTACAGAGAGTTGTTCGATCAGAACGGTTGTAGGGAGGGGCAGGGGCGTTGGGAGACAGGAAGGTCACCACCGGGTGTATGCGCATGGCCGTTGGTTACAGGTGGTCACGTGCACCAATCCCCTGGGCTCCCCCCGCGATCTAAGTGGTCGGGGCTCACAGAGCCAGGGCCCACGGTTGATGTTATGCAACGCCAGGCCCGTGGTCAACAAAGCCCCCCTCATCAACGACCTTGTGTCGGAGGGGGAGCCGAACCTGGCTGGGATTACGGAGACCTGGCTGGGCCACGAGGGAGGACTTCTGCTCGTGGAAATGTGCCCGCCAGGTTACCGCGCGTTTCATCAACCCCGGGCCCTAGGGGTTGCAATTCAGGGGGGTAGCGGTTATTGTTAAGGAACGTCTTGAGCTGAGAGAGACCACTGTACCACAGACCACCGGTTGTGAGTCCCTCTACATGAAGTGGGGCCCAGGGAGGCAGTTGGGCATGCTGGTTATATACCAGGCTCCCCGCTATGTATCAGCAGCCCTGCCCGAGCTCCTTGAGGTGATCGCTACGGTGGCAGTTGAGACCCCCAGACTGGTAGTCATGGGGGACTTCAACTTGCCATCGTTGGGCGGATCATCCGAGGCAGCTCGGGAGTTCATGGCCTCCATGGCAGCCATGGATTTGACCCAAATAATTCAGGGTCCCATTCACGCGGGAGGACACACGATGGATCTGATTTTTGTCTCTGGTCAGTGGACGAGTGATCTGGGTATAGGGGATTTAGCCATTATGCCCCTGTCATGGTCAGATCACTCACTTCTCCGGCTCGACTTTCCAACCGCTACACCCCACCATGGGGAGGCGGAACCAGAGACTCCTAGGTGGTTCCGTCCCAGGTGCCTGATGGATTCCAAAAGGTTCCAGACGGAGCTTGGGCCACTACCTGTGACCCTGACCCGTGCCCCGACTGAGGACCTGGTGGCCGCATGGAGTATTGCGGCCACCGGGGCCTTGGACCTGGTCATGCCCTTGCGGCCTCTCATGTGGCAGCGAGTCACCCAGGCTCCTTGGTTCACTGAGGAGCTGAGGGTGATGGAATGCCACAAGAGACGCCTAGAGAGTAAATGGAGGTCCACACGGTCCGAATTTGACCGAACACAGGCAAGAGCCCAGTTGAGGACTTACCTTGTGGTGATAAGGGTGGCCAAACGCCATTATTGTGCCACCCTTATTGCATCCGCATATAACCGCCCTGCCATCCTGTTCGGGGTGACCCGCTCCCTCCTTCAACAGAGGCCGCGGGAAGCCCCATTGCAGGGCAGAGCAGAGGAATTTGGAGAGTATCTGCAGGACAAAATTGCTCAGATCCCGAGTGAACTGGCCTCCACCGAAAGTGGTCTGGAGGGCCTAGCGGATGCAGATCTTGAGATACCATTATGGGAGGAGTTTGACTCTGTTACTTCCGACGATATGGACAGGTTGCGTAGGCGACTGTGAGCCAGCACATGTTTATTGGACCCGTGTCCCTCCTGGCTTGTACTGGCATCCTGTGAGGTTACACGAGGCTGGCTCCAGGAACTTGTGAATGCTTCTTTGAGTGAGGGGTTCTTGCCGTCCGTCTTGAAAGAGGCGGTGGTGAGGCCCATCCTCAAGAAGCCCTCTCTGGACCCAGCATTGTTAGTAAATTATCGTCCGGTCTCCAACCTTCACTTTTTGGCGAAGGTTGTAGAGAGTGTGGTGGTGCAAAAGTTTCCTCACCACCTGGAGGAAATTGATTATCTGGACCTGCACTAGTCCGGCTTCTGGCCCGGACACAGGACCGAGACAGCATTGGTCGCGTTGGTGGATGATCTCTGGAGGGCCAGAGATGGGGATTGTTTCTCCATCCTGGTCCTGTTAGACCTCTCGGCGGCTTTTGATACCATTGACCATGGTATCCTATTGCATCGGCTGGAGGGGTTCGGGGTGATGGGCACTGTTTTACGGTGGTTCTCCTCCTACCTCTCCGGTCGATCGCAATTTGTGTTGGCAGGAGGGCAGAGGTCAACCTCGAGACCAATCACTTGTGGGGTGCCTCAGGGGTCGGTCCTCTCACCGCTTTTGTTCAATACATATATGAAGCCACTGGGTGAGATTATCCATGGTTTTGGGGTGGAGTACCACCTCTACGCTGATGATACACAGCTGTATATATCTCCCCCAAACCACCTCAACGATGCCGTCGAAGTGATGTCCCGGTGCCTGGAAGCCATGAGGATCTGGATGGGAAGGAACAGACTCAGACTCAACCCTTCCAAGACGGAGTGGCTGTGGTTTCCAGTGTCCCGGTACAACCAGTTGACACCATCACTGGCCATTGGGGGCGAACATCTGGCCCCCGTGGATAGGGCACGCAACTTGGGTGTCCTCCTGGATACCAGGCTGTCGTTAGAAGACCATTTGATGGCCGTGGCCAGGGGGTTGTTCTACCGGGTTTTCCTGGTTCATCAGTTGCAGCCCTTATTGGACCGGGACGCCCTTCGCACAGTCACTCATGCGGTCGTGACATCCCGTATAGACTACTGCAATGCTCTCTACATGGGGCTTCCCTTGAGGTGCATCCAAAGACTGCAGTTAGTCCAGAACGCAGCCGCACGGGCAATTATGGGAGCTCCTAGATGCTGCCATGTAACACCGCTCTTGTGCGAGCTGCACTGGCTGCCTGTGGTCTTTCGGGTGCGCTTTAAGGTGTTGACTATCATCTTCAAAGCGCTCCATGGCACGGGAACAAAGGGACACCTCTACATGAGATGACGTGGCCTGAATCATAGCATGTTTAGATAGAATGGGTGCTAATGAGCTATGCTGACATCAGTTGTACCCCAGGGACTGTGAAAAATCATGCCAATGTTTAAGTGCAATGACTGACTTGGTTATACCAGAAGTGGTATTCGGTAGATTCTGACCAGTTCTGGGGAACCAGTAGCAGAAATTTTGAGTAGTTCAGAGAACCGGTAAATAAAACCTCTGAATGGCCCCACTCTGATCTATTCTTTGCCTCCCAAGTTGGGAAGAAATTGAAATTTTGCAGTATGCTTCCCTTGCCATGCCCACAAGCCACACCCACCAAGCCACAACTACAAAACTGGTAGTAAAAAAAGTTGAATCCCACCACTGGGTGATACCCACAAGAAAGGGTACAAACTAAAACCAGGAAAGCAATTAACAGATGGAAGTATGTTAATAATAATAATAGAACCAACTCATGACTTCACCTGCCTATTGGGGTCCCTAAACCAGCTAGCATAACCAGGTCTGCGGGAACTTCGGAAGGTCAGGAGTGACAAAGCCAACCAATGCAGGTTAGAAAGCAGAAACATAATATGGTCTACCAGAAACATCAGAACTGATCTTGCTACTGCATTTTATACCGGATGAAGTATATCAATACTTCCCAATGGCAGACCTATACACAGGGGTGGGATTCAGCTGGTTTGGACTGGTTTGGATGAACTGGTTATTAAATTGCTGACTGCCCCTTCCTGCCCTGCCCCTTCCAGGAATTCCCACACGCCACATTTCACTCCCAGGTAAGTGCAGGGAGGCCTACTAGGCCCAGAATGGAGTGCATGGGGGTTGCAGGGAGGCCCCCTTCCCATGGCCTGATTTTGCTCATGGGGTAGGTACAGGAGGTCAAGAACTGTCTATCACATCCTCTGGCCATGCCCACCCCTCTGTGGCCCACCATGGCCACACCCACCCAGCCAGTCATTGGGGCAGAGACACGGTTGTTAAATTATTTGAATCCCACCACTGCCTATACAGAACACCTTGCAATAATCCAACCAAGAGGGGGGCAGAGAATCCTTCACCCAGGAACAGGTGCAACTAGCACATAAGCAAAGTTGTGACTCCTAAAAAGAACTTCTCCTTGAACCTCAAGCAACAGTTATTATTATTATTGTTATTGTTGTTGTTGTTGTTGTTGTTGTTATTATTATTATTATTATTATTATTATTATTATTACTATTACTATTACTATTACTATTACTATTACTATTATTATTATTATTATTATTATTATTATTATTATTATTATTATTATTATTATTATTATTATTATTATTAGTTATGAATCCAGGAGCATCCCCAGAGTTTGCAGAGGATCTGTTTGACGCATTGCAAACCCCAACTAGCACCATAAATGGTGTAATCCTAGAACCAGAGTCCCATAAAACCCAAAGCCACTCAATCTTGCTGAGGTTCATCAGAAGCCTGGTTTTCCCCATGCAAACACTCAAAGCCTCCCGACAGCAGGACAGGATATGCACATCACTGCTTAATTTACCAGAAGCATAGATGTGCAATTGGGTTTCATCACTATATTGAGGATACCTCACCACATGGAGATGGATGAGCTTACTCTGGGGTCTCATGTAGATGTTGAATAGGAGAGGGGATAGCACTGACCTTTGTGGCTCATCACAAAAAATGGTCAATGAACGGTTGAAAGGTCATGGTTTGTCTAGTGAAGAGAAGGACCCGGGGAGACATGATAGCAGCCTTCCAATATCTCAGGGGCTGCCACAGAGAGGAGGGGGTCAAGCTATTTTCCAAGGCACCTGAAGGCCAAACAAGGAATAATAGATGGAAACTGATCAAGGAGAGATTCAATTTGGAAATAAGGAGAAATTTTCTGACATTAAGAGCAATCAACCAATTGTATAGAAGTTGCCTTCAGAGGTTCTGGGAGCTTCATCACAAATTAATAGAGTCAGAAGGGACCTTGCAGGTCATCTAGTCCAACACCCCCCCCCAAGCAAGAGGCCCTACACCATTTCTGACAGATGACAGTTCAGTCTCTTCTTCAAAGCTTCCAGTGAAAGGCCACTCAAGCAGTGGTGGGGTCTGCAGGAATCATTCCTGCCCAGGTGCAGCAAATTCTGGTGGGCTGGATGTGGGTATGAAAGGCCTGGCTTCACAGTGCTTCCTCACTCAGTTGAGAACATTCAGCCTTCCGGAGTTTGCTGTGCTGGGGCAGGAATGATTCCCATGGACCCTGCTGCTATTTGAGCAGGGTGTCAACTTTCCAACTACTTTCCCTATAGAAAAATCTCTTCCCTGCTAAAGTTCATATAAGTTGTTATCTCACAACAAGGTGTTCAGTGTAACACACTGCAAAGCAAATGCATGGCATGGGTCAGGCAGTATGCAGAGCCATAGAAACTGAACCAAAGTTAAAATGAACAGAGTTGAGTGTCTTTTTAAAAAGTAATGCAAGTTTGGAATGTATGGGGAAACTTGCTCTGTAACAGTTAATAATAATATGTAAGTATCCTGTAGAATAATAATATTGGGATATAGAAAAATAATGATATTGGAATGTAGAAAAACAAATACATAAATGCATATCATATTTTTAAAAAGGATGGGATTTTCAGACCCCAGAAATAATCAAGAAATCGAATCTACTTAGAAATACAACATCTGAATGCCTCTCTAAGCGTTAGTTTCACCCTTGAAAGCCCTGAATGATCTGGCACAGAGGAACCAGCAGTTCCAAAGTCTTTTGGGCCAAAACTGAAGCCTATGAAGGTGCTCAGGCCCTGCTCTTCTGTTGCTGGCCCTGTTTTGTCTGAGGCAGCTTCCCCTCAGAAATTGGATCTGCTCCACGTTCCCCAGGCTATTTATAAATAAATGTTCTGAAACACATTTGGTGAACTCTTCCTCTCAATTTTATTCGTTCTTTAATTATTTATACAGTAACTGAAGACTGATTTGTATTACAAATGAAGAAAGGAAGTACAATTAAAACTCTCCATATCTTTCCTCCCTTGCAGACAGCTGTTTCTTCCACCAAACCCATGCGCCAAAAATAGTTCCCTTTCCCATTTTCAGATTCCTTTGAGAGACTCTCAACAGCTCCCTCCAACCAGGACTTCCTCAGTATCTCCTTAACCACGTTTGATTGTTCATCAACATTTATTCCTCATAGCAGATTGTCCACTATGTTTCTAAATCCATTTCATGCATCTTGGTTGCTCCACCTCTTTCCCCAACTTTACTGCTTGCTCTACATTCATCTACCTTTTAAGGCCTGAATTGCTCCAGATCATCACAGGGAACTGAAGTTCTGCAGTTCTCTGATGAGGGCTGTGTGTGAATTGCTCATTAGATTTCTCTTTCAAACAAAACTGTCTATAAGTTTGATATGTGATTATATCAAATGTGGTCAGATAGTTAGATGACAGAATAGAGTAGATTAGATTAGATTAGATTAGAGTAGAGTAGAGTAGAGTAGAGTAGAGTAGAGTAGAGTAGAGTAGAGTAGAATAGAATAGAATAGAATAGAATAAAATAGAATTTTTTATCGGCCAAGTCTGATTGGACACAGAAGGAATTTGTCTTTGGTGCATATGCTCTCAGTGTACAGAAAAACACAAGATACATTCATCAAGAATCATAAAGCACAAATATTAATGATAGTCATAGGTTACAAATAAGCAATCAGAAAGCAATCAATATCAATATAAATTGTAACAATATAAGCAACAAAGTTATGGTCCTGCAGTCATAAGTGGGAGGAGATGGGTGATAGGAACGATGAGAGGACTAATAGTAACGGTAACGCAGCCTTAGTGAATGGTTTGACAGTGGTGAGGGAATGATTTGCTTAGCAGAGTGATGGTGTTCTGGAAAAAACTCTTCTTGTGTCTAAACATAACAGCTAAACAGACAGAATTTTTTCAAATACATACTCACAAGTAAATCAAATCTACAGAACATTTGTTGCAAATCATTGGAGATTTTAGACACCATACCACTGTCTATATATAAGAGTATACAGAATTTTACCTTCCCCAATAACCAGTTTCTAGGCATTTCCTCTATTCTTATCTATCGGTTCATTAAACAAGCAACAGGATATCACACAACTGTGTCTTCCTCACTGTACATGAACAAGTCACAATGTGTTCCATTTATTCTCCCCACCCCATCGTTCCTCCTTTTCTTCCAACCAACCATCTTCCTTCTTCACAATATTTAAGAAGGATGAAAAAAATACTACCAGCAGTAGGAGCAGAAAAATATCCATTAATATCTATTTCACATGATTGTGTTTATTAATAAACTATGTTCTCTATTAAGTATATACTGTAGAGAGCAAAAAATGTAGCTCATTTAAACTGCAGAATTAGAAGAACTCTAATAAACATTTGAATGAAAAAGTTGGTAGGGAACTTGGCAAAACCTTAGGGATCAATACAAATAAACATGCTGAAACCAACATAGTGAAACCAACCCACCATATTTTTAAAGCTACTTTTGATGATAATAGACCTTTAACATCCAATCATATTTCCAAGTTGTTAATGGGGGCTCACTGGGATGAACTGAATAAAAAATAAAAATGTGGGTGATTAATAAATGGTCTGTGATTATTTAAATCATGTCATTTCCAATTTTTAAAAAAACTAGCCCCTCTCTCATGTCACAACTTTTTTTTAGAAATCAGATCAAATACAAAAATGCCCTAAAGTCAAATTAAAATGTTTGAATCTCTGCATAAATCATAGATTTTTGTGCCTCATTATATTTTCTCTACAATTAAGATGGGGTCTCAATAGGATAATGTAACATTTGGGGGAAAAGATACAAGCCAAGAGACCAGCCCCAGAGGCCAAGATGGAGAAGATCTCCACGGCCACCATGGACTTCCCTTTGGTGCTCAGGTAGGTGGGGAGGAAGCTGATCCACACACTGCAAAAGACCAGCATGCTAAAAGTAATGAACTTGGCTTCGTTAAAGCTGTCAGGCAGTTTCCTAGCCAGAAAGGCCACCGTGAAACTCACAAGGGCCAGGAAACCCAGGTAGGCGAGGACAACATAAAACATTAAAGCTGAGCCTTCATTACATTCCAAGATGGCCTCTCCAACCAAGGAGTGGAAATCCAAGTTGGGAAATGGGGGAGAGGTTATCAGCCAGGTTGCACAAAGAACTGCTTGGACCAAGGGACAGACAGAGACAATAGAGTTGGTCAGAGGTTTTCCTAAGAGTTTATTTGTTCTATTCCCTGGCTTGGTGGCCATGAAGGCCAGAACCACCATGACAGTTTTTGCCAAGATAGAGGAAACTGCAAGGGAAAACAGAATAGCAAAAGAAGTTTGTCGGAAGAGACAGGTGAGCTTCCCAGGTTGACCAATGAAGAGGAAAGAACAGAGGAAGCAGAGCAGCAGAGACACGAGGAGTATGTAAGTGAGATCTCGGTTGTTGGCCTTGACAATTGGAGTGTCACTATGTTTAAGGAAAACCACAAGGACTGTAGATGTGGTCACAAAGAGAAAAAGAGTGAGAGAAACTAATGTGAATCCCAAGTTATCATGATAGCCAAGGAAGTGCACCTTCTTCACAACACAGCAATTCTTCTCCTTGTTTGGATATTCGTCTTCTCGGCAAGGGTCACATTGGGCTGCATCTGAAATCAAAGGTCTTTGTCTGAGCAGCTTTTAGCATGATTTCCCCCTCTCTGCAATGGCCAACCCACAAAGATAAAGATGGAATGACCCACTGTGCTAACTGTATCGCATTATAGTTATAGTTAGTCATAGTTTATTAAATTTGTATACCGCCCTTCTCTCTTGCAGGACTCAGGGCGGTGAACAGGCATAAAGGAATGACCCTGGAGTTATGCTGGACAGAGAAAAGGATTTGTTCAGCTCCAGCAGGTCAATTTTGTGGAGGAAAATAAAAGCTCCCTCTAGTCTTTAGACACTTCCATGATTCCTGTGGCTTTTACTGTGAGACAGATTGCCACCTGTTGTTTTCCCCAGTTTCTACTGGAACCCACCAAAGACCGATAGCCCTGTCAGCCACTCAACCAAAAAATAAAGCTTGAACCCCATACCACACCCCTTCAGGAAAAGATGAGTAGTTGAATTTTTTTCAATGTGATGTGAGAGCAGGACTGGGAATTCTAGTAGGGAAACTAAAAAATGTGGCATTAAACTATCCTTCGTAAATAGTTGAGAGGTGGGGAATATGGTCCATTAACTAGATTGATTAAGTTTGATCAAAGTTATTGTGGGTTCTTTCCAAAGCCTTCTATGGAAACCCTAGAAACTATCAAAAGCTGTTTAAAACTTTCCCATCTCAGTCATAATTGGTTTTTTTCCCCTTAGCAAAGAAAGCTTGTAAGGCAGAAAACTCAGAACAGCAATGCAATTCTTCTGATTTGTGCAGTCAACTTCCTTGCATTTTGGGGTCATATGTGATTGTTGGTTCATTCATTCACTCAGTCCTTCATCTAGGGCTAAGACTGGCCATTATCCTAAAAGACATGGAAAATTTACCCCCATAATCTTGAAAAACTGCTGCTAGTAATGTACAGAATAAAGAATAAAATAGTTGGAAGGGCCCTCAGAAGCCTTCTAGTCCAACCCCCACTCAAGCAGAAGACCCTTAAAGAAGGCTGAGTTCAATGGGCCACTCTTTATATTGCATATCTTCATTTGGCTGAACTGATTTGCTCTCTCGGGTTCTCCTTCAACCCTCTCCATCCAGCCTTGCCAGACCTCCTCTTTCAGCTTTAAGGGACTTCTTGAACAACTTGCCTGTTTGATTAGAGATGGTCCCATCTGGGCAAGAAACACATTCATAGCAGCAAATGGGCCTCCCCTCTGCCACTTTCCTGACCTGTCCTGGAAGGCAGTGCTTCACACATCGGGAGAAAGGCTTTGTCTGAAAGGAGATATTTTAGTGTTGAGAGGTGAGAAACCTTCAACTTGGCTACATGTTCTGCATAAAAGTGCTTCCTTCTTGTTCCAGTCTGATCACAGTTTCCATCTCAACAGCCCTTCTCTTCTCTCAGCTTTCCTTAACCCTGGAAGCAGTGTCTGGCCCCCACCTGGTTGGCCCAAACAATGGCATCAGGATCAATGCTGAAACCATCAGCTGAAGGAGCCTCGGAATTGACCCATCCGACTTTCTCTCGAAGGATCGTCATATTTGCAAAGATGACCCAGTTGAGGATATCAAATCCTGCATATTTCATCCCAGTTTCTGAAAAGGAGACTTCATCCCCAGCAGTGTTGTTAAAAACCATGTTTCTCAAGAAAGTGTTGATCTGAAATTGCAAAACAAGCAAACAAAGGACAAGTTCATGAAAGGGAAGAGAGTCGATATAAAGAGATTGTCAGGGCTGCATCAGTCAATTTCCTAGGAAAGAAAAATCCTCAGCTCCATAAATTTAGAGAAAAGTACTTTTACTAGGAACAAACTGAAAGCAAAAAATTCCAGGCAGGCTCTGAAGCAAAGCGCACGAAAACTGCAACTTGAAACAAGCTGTACAGTCCAGCCCCCTTGTAGCTAGTCAGCCAGAGGGATGCTGCATACCAAAGCTAGAAGAAATGACCTTAAAGAGATATGCAAAATCCAGGCCGTAGTTGAAAAGCTGCAATGAAACATTTTCCCCTGATCCCTCCCCCCTTTTCTATGGCAGAAAACAGCAGGATAACTGACAGAAGATTTCTTTTAAAATTGCATTATGTTGAAGGAATATTATTCTGAATGCAGGGCATGAAACAGAGATGGGGCTAGCCAGCATTTCCTGGATAGGCCTTTAAGAGACAATCTGTGATTCCTTTTACTTTATTATACCCTGCTGCAGTACGAGAGTAGCAAGTGTATTCTTAGTTGATAGAGAAAATAACATTTGGCAAATAGGGAAAATATATTTCACTTTAAGGTTAAAAAAAAACTATTTTCCCCTCAAATGAAAGCACGGAGGGAGCAAAATATACCTATTAAATTTGAGACTTAATTCCATTTGTAAACTATGACCTGTTGTTACACCAGAATCCCAACTGAAATGGAGGTTGAGACAATGAATGTTCCATTTCTGGAGCGACTACAACTTCAGCTTCAAGGATTGGACCTAAACGCTATTGCAAAGGGGAAACAAAAGTGTTTGAAACAGTAAATTAAGTAAAGGAAAAGGAAAACTCCAGAGCCAGAAGACTCCTCTGTAAAATCTTATTGGTTAAGCAGTTAATTCAAGTAATTGGTTTGGTTTTGGTTTTATTGGTTTTATTGGTTTTTTATACCGCCCTACCCCCCAAGGATTCAGGGCAGTGTACAGCCAGAGTGAAACTAATTTAAAAAAGTTTTAAAAAAAACGTTTTAAAAGACATATTAAACAATTTGGCCTAACAATGAAAAAACCCAACCAACCCTGATTAAAATGAATAAAAATGAATAATTTAAAAATCATTTTTATGCCAGTCCGGCTTGTTAGGAAAAAAAAGATTTTGAGAGCACGGCGGAAGGTGCGGAAGTCAGGGATAGTTCTTAATTCCGGGGGCAAATCGTTCCGAGGACAGGTGCTCCCATGGAGAAGGCTCTCCCCCTGGGTGTCGCCAGTCGACATTGTTTAGCTGATGGCACCATGAGGAGACCCTCTCTATGGGAGCGTATTGACCGGTGGGAGGCTCTTGGTGGCAGAAGGCGATCTCATAAGTACCCAGGTCCTAAGCCATGGAGTGCTTTAAAGATAGTAACCAACACCTTGAATCGCACCTGGAAAACCACCAGAAGCCAGTGCAACTCGCGTAGGAGAGGTGTTACATGGGAACATCGCGTCGCCCCCATAATTACCCATGTGGCCGCATTCTGGACCAGTTGGAGCCTCCGGGTGCTCTTCAAGGGAAGCCCCATGTAATGAATGAGATCCATCAACATCGCATGTTCCAGCTTGGAAGTTTCCCTAAATTTTCTCATTCTTATTTACTTTATTGTTTCCTTTATGAATCATCTGGAGAAAACAGGGGAAATTTCTGTAAATGTCAAGATATGAGATTTTTTAAAAAGAGGGGGGGAGGGAGTAAGACAAGATAGTGGAGATCAAAGGCAAATGTTTATAAATCCTAAGAGAGTGCAAAGTGAAGAATTTATGTTTTACACACAAAGAAATAAAGGAATAAAATAGTTTGTCATGAAAGTGACTGTGAAGGCTCCTGGATTGGGACTGAAAGGCAAAACCGGAAGCAGTATGTTGGGTCCCATAATTGGGTAGACTAGGCTGCCCTGACAAAGAAACACTTAGTGCAAAGTGAAGGTAGCCAAGAGAAGGAAAGATGCCTTGGCCAGAAGGGAAGACCTGAAGATGAGAGTTACCTTCCAGGGCTTCACAGAGAGCAGGTGTGGCTTCTTTCTGCCCCTCTTCAATGCCCATTGTGACTCCCACATATATGCAGCATGTAATGCATGTGCCACAGAATAGGCAGCATTGTAGATGCTGTAGCTGAAACCGGTCATCTTTCCATCAAAGACAGAGGCTGGGAGGGTGTCCAGGTTCTCCTGCCCTGTGCAAACCCTTCGGCCATCAGGTAAGGACACACCTGCCTTCAAAACCTCACAGTCAAATACAACTTCCCACCATTCAGGGAGAAAGACATCTCCATGAGGCTCATGTGGATTCAGAGACCAGAGATAATCTTTGAATCCTGGCACCACATTTGTATGAACTGTGAAAGACAAAGCACCATGGAGGGACTTTAATTTTACCCAATCGTAGTGATAGCCAATAGCTGAAAATTCCCATTGGGTGGTCAGGATCCAGACCTTCCCAGAAGAAGCCTGATTCTCTTCTTCATAAACGTAGAGGGATACTATAAGGCTTTGCAGAGCATTTGAATCCCCAGAAATAATCACAACCTGAGCATCACTGTTCAAAATTGTCTGAAGCATATATATTTGAGTCCTGTGCAATATATTCAATATTGAGATTACAGGCAAGATCTGTTTCACAAATTGTATGCAAATATCATACTGAGACAGGGTGGCATCAAAAATCTGGATGAAATGGTCACTGCTCTCTGATCTCTCGACAACAATCCCGATCCAGTTCCACTGGAAATACAGAAGGAGTTGAACAATGGCTGCATTCTGCAGGTGATACTGGGGATCGATCTGGTAGAAGGTGGGGAACTGAGTCTTATCCCTCAATACAGGGTCAGAGAAGCGATAACCTAGCTGAAATGCAGGTGGAGATGAAGGAGAAGGAAGAAGTTAACAAAGGAACTAGACTAGCAGGTTATCCGATTCTAGACCTCATCCCCACAACTTTGCTCCTTCATGAGATGTTTCCTACAGGTTACAGAATTGGCTCTGCAGGTTGTTAGAAGTAACTATACAAGGCAGAACCTACAGCTTTACATTTGCATTCCCCCTTTCATCATGTTACACATCCAAGTACCTGAGAAGTCAAACACGGTTGCCATCTGGTATGAAGTTCTGGAGTTGAGACCCCCAAGGACAGAGAGAAGACTGTCCTGTGTGTCACACTTATAGTTAGGAAACAATTTCCCCCGGCTGGAGAGGAGAGACAGGCTGACCTCTTCAGTCATGCTTGCATACTGGTTCTCTTGGTAGATGCGGAAGCCCAAGGTGATGTTGGGGAGAAGCTGTGGGTCTGTGTTGACCTCCCGAATGGCAAATGCCAAGGCCAGAACATGTTGGTAGTTCTTGGGAATAGGTCTTTGTTGGAGGATGTGTTGGAGGACAAAAATTAGACAGGAGCAGGAGGGAGATTTTTGTTAAGAAAGCATTATCAGGATTCTAGGAGTTAATCATAAAACAGATCAATACAACTTATTTTACTGCTATCAGAAAACAGGGTTGCTGTCAATCACTTGATCCTGCTTCTATTGTCAACAGTGTTATGACAAAGTCTTCTCCCCCTCTCTCTGCAGCACATTTCTGTGAGTGGGTGCAGAAATGATGATTTACAGCATGGACTCAGTTCAAGTCAGTATTGACTTTTTCAAAATGTATTTCTCAGTCCAGTTAAGGAAATGAGACTGATCATCTTGCTAAAGCTACAAACTTTATTATATCCAGTCTTGGAAATCTTAACAGGCTGACAACTTCTGCCCTGCATTCTCAGGCACTCATTCCCACCCTTCACCCATCATTATCAGAGTCCTTTTCAATTTGGTGGCTTCATAAATCCAATAAATTAGAGTAAATTAAATGTCTGACCAGATTGACCTTTGCTGACCCACAATGATTTACCCGATAGATCTGGAAAGCTCTTTTAATGTCTCAGAAGGTGGAATTCTTTCTGTTGGAGATTCTCAAAGAAGCTTGCTTGGCTGACCTAGAAGGGCCCAGGATTAACAGGAGATTTAAATTAAATTAAATTAAATTAGACTGAAAATGAATGTCTGACCAGATTCATTTTTGCTGGATGGTTAAGCTGATATATCTGGGTGATGTCCACTTAGAAAAAGCCCTTTTAATGTCTCAGAATGTGGAACTCTTTCTGTTGGGGATTCTCCAAGAAACTCTCTTGATTTACCCAGGATTAAAAGGAGATTTATGCTAAACCAGACATGGTGGGCCAAAAGACAGACCTTCTTTATATTTGATATAACGAAAGCATGAAGCATGGTGTTACAGATCATCAGAATAATGAGATGGGAAGATGAATTTAGTCCAACTATAAAATAGAAGACCCTGGCATTATCTCTTCCTAAATTCAGTCCAAATTGGCTTCTCTGCAATGTGCATTTTACCTACAGGAACATGGAGAAAAGATTGACTCCCTTGTGTGACAAGCTATTCTTCACCACTAAAGAGTCAGAGGTCTTGAGAAGGGGATTAGAAGGAGATTGAATAATCAAGGAGAGACATTGTGAGGCTAGGTGAGACTTAAATCTGCCCCATCTTCAAGACTGCCCTTTCTATGTTGCCCTGGAAAAAAAGACATCCATAGAAACACTTACAGATAATAAACATCCCAATCACCAGGAGGCTCTTGTAAAATAAAAAATGGGACTACAGAAATTGAGAGCGGCAGGTTTCCACCGATAATGAGATCTCCAGGTCTGTAATAGTCTTTCTGTGCTTGGAAAGGTCTCCTCCAGAAACAGTTTGGCCTCAGGACCATCTGGACGGCTGCAGGCAAGGACCATAGCAACATTATAAGCCAAATCATTGGCCACAGAAAGAGACCCTCTTCCTAGAGCAAGTCAAGAAAGGATGATGTAGGGAGTTTGGTGCTCTTTAATTCTTTGTTCATCTCAGCTCCAACTCTAAAGACACCCAGCCATGTTATTCAGAGCATGCTAAGTAAACATGTTTTGACTGGACACAAAGCTCTTTATGCTTAGGGAGGGTTAATCTTGGGAAATCCACTGAGATGAAGTAAGAATTACTAGTGAATGGAAATAATAAAACACAAACTGAACTTAATAGAAAAGGAAGAATTGATGCAACAAATCAAAAGAGCAAAACAAAACTTTTTTGAAAATGCTAATAAATCGGGGAGAGGGTTAGCCTACAAACTGAAAAAAGAAAAAGAGAAGAATTTGATAAATAAATTAAAAGACATGAAAGGAAACTTACAGTTTCAAAATGAGATTGAAAAGAAAATAATTCAAGAATTTTATGAAAAATTGTATGGTAAAGAAAAAAATATTGGAGGAAAAGATAATACAATACTTGGAAAGAGTTAAACTTTCAAAAGTCCCTGAAAATATAAAAAACACGTTAAATGAAAAAAATAACAATGATGGAGCTGACAGAGGCAATAAAGAGAAAAAAAATGAGACCCCAGGGCCAGATGGGCTACCAGCAGAAGTGTATGAACATCGACAAGATACGCTAACCCTGTCAATGTGAGAGGTTTATAATGAGGTAGTGTTAGAGGCCAAAATACCAAATACCTGAACAGAAGCAAATATTACCTTAATTAAAAAAAAGACTCAGTTCTGACACAGGAAGAGAATTATAGGTCAATATCATTACCAAATGTAGTTTACAAAAATATTTGCATCAATAATGACAGAGAGATTAAAAATATTTTAAAATGAATTTTATTCATCAAGACCAAAATGGATTCCTACCAAAAGACAAAAAAATGTAAGATTTATTTTAGATATGTTAGAATATTATGAAACATATTGAGAAAAACAAATGCTGTTGATCTTTTTAGATGCACAGAAAGCATTTGATACTCTAAATTGGCATTTTATAATGCAACAGTTAAATTGTATTTTTAAATATGATTAATACAATACACTGCATACAAACAGCAAAAGGAATAGTTAATGGGGATTTTACAGAAAATTATAAAAAGGCACAAGACAAGGATGTCCATTGTCTCCATTGCTATTTATAGTAACACTGAAAGTGTTAAATAGCAATATTAGACAAGACCTAGAAGTAAAAGGTATGGAAATAAAAAAGGAAAAACCTAAACTACAAGCATTTGCAGACCATTTGATATTCCTCCTAGAAGAGCCATTGGAAACTGGCCCCGAATTAATGAAAAAAAAAATAATAATAATAATAATAATTTAATTTTATAACCCGCTCTCTCTCCCCAAGGGGACTCGAGGCGGGGCACAGGCAATTAAAAATACAAAGAACAAAATACAGAATACAAACTACAAAATTAAAAGTGAATTAAATTATCCCTGCGCTAAAACCCATATGCTAAACTAAAAATAGAAGAGGAGGAGACGGGGAGGTAGCAGAATTGAAAATAAATAAAGAAAAAACCCAAAATAACAGTCAAAAATCTTACAGATAAACAAAAACTGAATTGACAAAAAAGATGGATCTTCAGATAGTAAAGAAAGTTAAGTATTTGGGAATGTATTTAATAACAAGATGTGCAACAATAAAAGAAGAAAATTATATAAAGCTACTGCACCAAATAAAATTGGATTTGGAGAAATGGAAAAATTTGCAATTATCAATGGTAGGATTAGAGACTATAAAAATGAATTGGTTACCAAAATTACTTTTCTTGTTCCAAATGATTCCTATAAAAATAGAAAAAATATTTTGATGACCTAATTACAACAATATTGAAATTTATTTGGCAAGGGAATAAAGCTAGAAGAAGACTGAAAATGTTGCAAGAATCTAAAAATAATGGGGGGATTTGTGCTACCAGGTTGGGAGCTTTATTACCACGCATGTGTATTAACAAGGGTGAAAGAATAGATAACTCTCAGACACAGAAGATTACTGTATTTAGAAGGCCATGATCTCCAATTAGGATAATATGCTTTTTTTATGCTTGCCACATATTATCACATGTGGTGGAAGTGTCCAAAAGCAAAAACTTTTTAGACAAAAGTACATATGGGTTAGAAAAATTGTTAAGGCAGCATATAGATTATAAGACAGAACCAGTGGTGGGATTCAAATAATTTAACAACCACTTCTCTGCCCTAATGATTTCTTCCAACAACCAGTTCACCAAATGCTCAAAAAGTTAACAAACAGTTCTCGCGAAGTGGTGTAAACTGGCTGAATCCCATCACTAGCCAGAACTATTTTTGTTAGGCATAATACCAGAAATATATGATAAAAGGAATGTATATTTAATATTACACATTTCAATAGCAGCAATAATTGTGTTTGCACAATACTGGAAAAATGAGGAAATACCTACAGAAGAAGATATAATTTAAAAAATATTAGACTGTGCAGAAATGGATAGATTAACGCTATAAGAAAAGATAAAAGAAGTTAAAAGAAAAAGAAGACAGAATATTTTAGAACTTGGGATTTGTTTTATCAATGGTTGAATAATAGAGGTAGAAACAAAGTCAAAACAAAAGTTTCCAATCCCTGCCTTAGTCAGAGATATTTTTGTTATTTAATGTGTTTTCTCTGTGATTTTGTTTGGACCTCAGCAGGAAATAGAGCATTTGGGGGACCAGATACAAGCCAAAAGACCAGCCCCCTGGTCAAAAATGCTCACTGGGGACAACTGACATCTATGAAAAGTAAAATAGGGAAACTGGGTTTCACTGGGGACAATTGGAAGACATGGGGCGGAGGCTAGGTGATGGTTGCTGATATCAGATATATTGTGACCAGTTATAGAACTTGATAAGTTGCTATTTAATCAACGTGTCCCTCCTTCTCTGTCATTATCTTTTAGAAATATCATCATATATTAAATATGGCTCAATATAATTATAAATGATTTCTATTCCTGCATTAGAGTTGTTTATTCCTTATCATATTTTCCCTACAATTCAGATGGAGTCTCAGTAGGGTAATGTAGCATTTGGGGGAAAAGATGCAAGCCAAAAGACCAGCCCCAGAGGACAAGATGGAGAAGATCTCCACAGCCACCATGGACTTCCATTTGGTGCTCAGGTAGGTGGGGAGATAGGTGATCCAAACACTACAAAAGACCAGCAGGCTAAAAGTAATGAACTTGGCTTGGTTAAAATTTAATCTTTACCATTAAAAAAAAAGGAATACAAGCAAGAAATTATACAGAGTCAGAAGACTATGGGAAAATATATACACACACATATACATTGATATGGCACATAACTTTTTTAAAAACTGGAATAGCTAATTAAAAGGAATAAAACTGAAAAATATACTTTTTGAAATAATGAACATATCTTTAACAGAAAGCTTTCTTTCTACCTAGGGAACTGGACCTCATTGTAGACAAATGGAAGGCATGAGATGAAAATGTCTGCATTATTGCTTTATAGCAGGTTTATTTGTTTATTCATTTACTTACTCATTCAACCTCTATATCTGTGCACCTCAAACAAGCAACTTTTTTGTAACCAGAAGTATAGTAGTTGATAATACATTATTTAATGGATATGTTCCTGTTTCATGGTTAGCATGTTTTAGAAAAGTCATAGGACACTAAAAGTGCCTCAAAGACAAATTTAAATGTCTCTTATGCATGCATCAGTTAGACATGTTTGTTCCTTATCATATTTTCTCGACAGTTAAGATGGGGCTTCAGTATGATAATGTAGCATTTGGGGGAAAAGATGCAAGCCAAAAGACCAGCCCCAGAGGCCAAGATGGAGAAGATCTCCACAGCCACAATGGACTTTTCTTTGGTGCTCAGGTAGGTAGGTAGGAAGCTGATCCAAACCCTGCAAAAGACCAGCATGCTAAAAGTAATGAATTTTGCTTCATTAAAGCTGTCGGGCAATTTCCTTGCCAGAAAGGCCACTGTGAAACTGACAAGGGCCAGGAAACCCAAGTACACAAGGACAGTATAAAACATTGAGGCTGAGCCTTCATTACATTCCAAGATGGCCTCTCCTACCAAGGAGCGGAAGTCAAAGTTGGGGAATGGAGGAGAGGTTACAAGCCAGCTGACACAAAGAATTGCTTGTATCAGAGGACAACCTAAGATAATGGAGTTGGTTAGAGGTTTTCCTAAGAGTTTCCTTGTCTTGTTCCCTGGCTTAGTGGCCATGAAGGCCAGAACCACAATGACAGTTTTTGCCAAAACAGAGGAAACTGCCAGGGAAAAGAGAATGGCAAAGGCAGTTTGTCGCAAGAGACAGGTGATCTTCCCTGGTTGACCAATGAAGAGGAAGGAGCAGAGGAAGCAGAGCAGGAGGGAAACCAGGAGGATGTAGGAGAGATCTCGGTTGTTGGCCTTGACAATTGGTGTATCACGTTGCTTAAGGAAAATTGCCAAAACTGCTAATGTGATCAGAGAAAGGAAGAGAGCCAGAAAAGTTAGAGTGTATCCCAGGGTCTCGTGATAGGAAAGAAAGTGGATCTTCTTGGCAATGCATTGGTCCTTGTCTTTGATGGGATATTGGTCTTTTGGGCAGAGGTCACAGCGAGCTGCATCTGAAATCAAGAATCTTTGGTTCAGTATTTAATGAACATCTACAGTGAGCTTTATCCCTGCTACTTAGGGTCTCAGGTGTGACTGATGATGGTTCCAGTCAATGTTGACTGTAAGGGACAGATTGAGCCCAAACCTCTGATTCTTTAGGTGGCTCACTGAGGCCTTCTCAGTTCTAGCTCAGAGGTCAACTGTAGGTTGTTGATATTTAGTTCTACAAGCATAGTAGTGGTGGGATTCAAATTTTTTTACTACCATTTATGTTTTATAAATATAATAAATTATTATTAGTAGTAGTAAATGGGTGTGGCTTGGTGGGTGTGGCATGGCTTGGTGTCAGGGGAAGGATACTGTAAAATCTCCATTATCTTCCAATCCGCTGGGACTTGGGAGGCAAAGCATAGATGGGGCAAGGTCAGTCAGAAGTGGTTTTGGGGTAGAATTCCATCTGTACGCTGATGACACTCAGCTGTACATGATCCAATCTTCCACTGCCATGCTGGCAGTTCCACCCATCCAGTTCTGGTCAGGTGCAGAGGTGCAGAGACAAAGGATGACCTTGGCTTTCTAGAAAGGAGTTTTGTTTTGGCTACATAGCATCTACTCTGTAAAATCCCCCCTCCCATCTTCCCAAAATAGAAAAGTCATAGTAGAATATTAGAAAGTGTGACAGGCCAAGGTTTGAAGAAGAATATGACTGCAGGCCTGACAAACATTTTACTCTCTTTATTTTTCTGCTTTTACACAGTAATGAATAGTAGCCATTTGTATAAGAACAAGCCTATTTAATCAGCAAAACCAAAATCAATGTTTTATTTTTTTTCTGTTACAAGCACAACATCCAAAAGCAATTTCCACATAAAATTAGATATATAATACATATTTCTATTTCCAATTATTAATCTTTATAGATTTTTGACATTCATATTAACAAAATTCACTCCATTATTTCAGATCTTTCAACCTTAAAGAAAAAAAAACAAATTTTACATTTATTTTCAAACACTAAACTTTTCTTTAAAAACATTTCTAAAATCAATAAGTTCTAGTACATCTTAAAATTTCTCTTAACATATATATACTTAAAGTCACTTTCAATTATATTTTACAAACTTAAAAATATTCAAGTATTATATATGGGGAGAAAAAACCAATTTTCAAACCAACTTCACAAACAGCAAAGAGTATATTTAAGCTTTCTTTCAATTACATCTATGAAACCAATAAAAGTCCACCAACTCCAAATACCTATTAAATTTAAGTCACTCCCTCCAATTTATCCTCATAGAATAAAATCTTTTTCTTCTCTGGAATATCTATCAAATAAATATAAAGTTCTCTTTTTCTCAAAGAATTCTCCACCTTTTTAGTATCCATGAAGACAAGGTCCCAAATTGGTCCTCTTCAGAATTGCAAATTTCCTTGGAAATCTTCTTTCAATTGTGCTGGGAGATTTATCAATCAATCAATCAATCAATCAAATTTTTATTTATATAACCGCATCCTCTCCCCAAGGGGACTCGGAGCGGTGCACAGGGAAAAATTAAAATACTATAAAAAAATATATACATAAACAAATACGATGGATAAAAACGAATTAAACCGAAATTGTCCCTGCGCTAAAATCCCCTCAATTTAAATTATACTAAAAAAAACCTAAAACCCTATCAAAAGACGGAAGACTAACCTAGGCCGGCCAAGCAGAAAAAGTGTGTTTTCAATTTATATTTATATTTAAACATTTGTAATTATAAAGGTTACGGTGAGGTTTATATACCAAAATTGGAGCCAATTCCTTTGCATTGGCAGATACTTGTGAAATTGATACTTCGTGGTTTGATAACTTTCTACACACAGTTGCATCTCTGAATTATTCACCTTTCTTCCAATTTCTGGAGTAGATTTCATAACATCTTTTGAAGATAATTGTTTTATGAATTGAACATATTTACTTGGATATTTCTTCCTGAATGAGGCTCTGCACTTAGTCACTCATGCCTGAGTGGTCATCTCCCGTTTGGAATAGTCCACCAGAAGCTACCCTTGAAAAGTATCTGGAAGCTTCCTCTGGTACCGAATGTAGCTGTCTGGCATCTTTGGGCACCAGATGAAGGGCACATGTGACACCTCTGTGGCACAATCTTCCCTGTGTGCCAATCTCCTTCAGGGTCCAATTTAAGGTGTCGGTTATGACCTTGAAAGCCCTTGAAAGTAGGTCAAGGTTACCTATGGAACCATGTTCATCCCATTTGAGTAGCATCTCCCAATCCACATCAGCAGGGAAAGTATGTTTTTAATGTTTGATTTGTAGACCCAGAGTCCCTCTGTGAGTCAGATGGGCCACTTAGCATTTGATCACTAAAATAAATGTCCCAAAGGGTGGGTTTCATAACAGAAGTGTCCTGTCTCCTCGGTGTCAAGAGATGGAAGTCTTTTGCAGATAGGACCTGTCCTTTCCCTCCTGCTGACCTGATGGGGCAGATGGATGAAACCAGAGAGAGGGGGTCCCTCAAAATAATCTGAAGTACTGAAGGTCAAAAATGTACCTTTAATTCCATCTGGAAACAAACTAGCAACATATGCACTTCATAAGGCAGAGATGTGATGTGCTGTTCTGGGAGCACACATAGCTTCCCACAATGCTTTCTTTTGCACAAATTCAAAAACCAAATGCTGTTCAAGATCAGCCCCATGGAGAATTCATTACAACCAGGGCATGAATAACTGTGAACAGACCCTCATGAACCAGGAACAGGTGCAACTGGCACACAAAGCATACATCTGCAAAGGATCTAGCTACAACTGCCAACTACACTTTGAGCAAGAACCAGGAGTTATGAAGGACCTCAGATTATGCACTGGACCTGTTCAGGGCAAAGGTGGTAAAATCTCATATCCAGAAGAGCCTCAAACCCAAATCCACCTAGTTTTTTTACAGAATTGACTTGAAGCCTGATGTTCTCCTCCAGAACCCCAAAGCCACCAGGTCTTCAGTCAGGATATCAACAGTGCTGCTTGGGTCACCAGGGCCAGAGATGTAAACAAGAACATCCTCAGCACACTGATAATACCTCATGTCACATAGATGGATGACCCAGTGTCTTCATGTATACCTTAAAGAGGAGAAGAGAAAGCACCAAACACTATGGCACCCACATAGCCAGTTGTGGGACCTGTCACTCCTAGTCAACATAGACTGATACCTGTCTTATAAAAAGGAAAATAACTTGCAAAATGCACTGCTGCCCACTCCCCAACAAGGACCTGATATAGAAGCTGATGTCAAAGACCACCAAGAGGTCAAGAAGAGCAAGGATGGATCTGTCACCACCATCCCATTGCTATCAAACCAATGTGTTAATCCTGAAGCTAACTTGACCATAGCCATTTTGAGGCTTCAGTGTTGCCGCACTAGGGCTGAGCAATAGAGAGGGGAGAACAGAGATACCTGGGATTTGGAACCAAAACAAAATACTTTCCCCTGGGAACCAAGGACATATCCACAGCTGATAGGGGAGAGGAGGAGTGAAGCTACCAGGCAACCAAATGGCACCTTCATTGGACCATGTGATTGATTGTTTGGGAAAGGTGAAAAAGTTTTATCTTTTAATTAATTGAAAATAGCAGTAATATTCAGAGTTGGTTTTCACCAGCCTGTATCAATATGATATGCCAAATAAAATGATTCTTTGAGGAACCTACATGCCTTGGAATTCTGTTTGCTATGGGTGTATTACTTGGAACCCTGACACAATGTCTTTTCTGTCCCATATGCCAGTTCTGAATCATGATTGAAAAAGGCCTAACTAATCCACCAAGGATCTAGGGAAGGTATTGTGTGACTACCTTCCTCACAATCTTTCCTTTAAAAAGGGACATTGGTAGAGAATGAGACATGGCCAGTATAGTGGGGTCCAGCCATAATTTCTTGAAAAGGGAGCAAACCAAGAGCTCCTTAAGAGGTGGAGGTACCACACCATGTCTGAAGGAAGGATCTATGCTAGTACAGTTCCACTGCTGAATCCAATCCCAATAGCTAAGATTTTCTTCCTGCACTCTGGCCACTTCATCCCTCTAATGGGTGTTTAGTTTCACCAAAGTTCAAGATCACCCTGTTTCACAAACTGAAGCTTTACAAAGTGCTTCCTGGTCATAGCTATTATCTGTTCTTGGAGCAGGAGATGAGTGTCATGGAAGACCCTCAGATTGCACTACAGTCCCAAACATGGAAGAGCAATGCAATCCATAACCCAATACTGGGGGGACCAATCATCCACAGTTACTTGATTTTGGAGGTGTTAAACGTAGACTCTTCCTCCCCATCCAACAGCTGTCAGGAACCAGGGCAAAACTTTGACTACATTGCTTGGTCCTTCACTGCTTATGGAATTGAATATCTCCATCATAGGGATGATACCTTGAACTGAGAAGACCTCACTGAGACAACTTGAAGATAAGGGGTTGAGCTCAATCTCCCCCCCTCGAACCAACATTGGCTGGAACCAGCTTCAGAGAAAGGGGAGAGCCATGTAACACCATGCTCCCATTCTTATTATCCAACTTCATTGACTATGAATGGTGGTATCCTTTCCACCCCAGCTGAGGCTTTGGATGACCTACATCATAAGACAAATAAAGCAGACAATCATTTATGGCTCCAACAAGTTCTTAGGTGACCTGCTGTAGAGTTTAAATTAGCCTGACAACTTGCCTATTTTAAAGATCTTTGGGAGAAGAAAGGTTCTGCTTTTGGCCCATTCCATTTGAGTATCAATAAATCAGTTATTTCAATCTGCATTGGTATCATTGCTCACACTAATTAGTGTACGACTGACTGCCATGTGCCACCCTGTCCCATTAGCACTCGTCCTATCTGAAAAAGTGATGGCAAAAGTCAAGTTCTGTCTTGTTTGCATGGGCTGTTTCATGTAAGTCAAACACCCAACTTCCTCTTGTCTCTCAAGTCCATCTGCTCTGTGGAATAGCAACAAGAGACACAAACATGTTTTCCTTTTGTGCTGCACAGACAACATCTAGTGCCAAGTGGGTAGGACAATTGCCTTTCCTTGCAATTACCAGAAGAACAGTAATTTTTAAGATATCCCCTATGAATTTCCTCCTATGAAAACCTTCCAAGGTAAAACCTGATTTATAAATATTCTTTGACTTTTCCCAGTTGAAGGAGAGAGAGAGAGATATCTTTTTGTATGTTAGAAACAGCCAACATCTACCTTTGGTGAGACTCAGCTGAATTGGTTTCCTCTTTGGTTGCAGCCCAAACACAGGTAAGAGGAAACATATTTTATATCAATTTGTATTGGGGCCATCTTGGTGGAATGAGCAGACGATGTGCTAAGACTGGTGAGATTTCAAGTGATGCCTGTAAATCAGCTTCTGCCCAAACCTTGATTTGTTTGTGCCCCTTAGGAGTGAAGGTGACAAGAATGACTGGGCTGCTTCTCCTGCTGTTGCTCTTCTGGCTCCTGCCTCCAACCTCTCCAACATCTTCTGTGAGAAAACAAACCATCTCTGTCTTACCAAAACGTTTAAAGATTCAGGAGTATCATTACAGGCCCGGTGCTCTCATTATCGGTGGGAATTTTCCCCTCAGTGCCTATCATAAGCCTATGGACCTAGAATTTACAATGGACCCCTTATGGTATTCTACCCCATTTGTGTAAGTTTCACATGGAGGAGAAAAATGTTGATGATTGTTTTCTCAAAAATATTTGTTCTAGTGATGTTTCAATGTCCTAGTATAGTTCGTTTCTTTGTTCTTTTCCCAATAAAGAGCCAAATTCATAAAACAGGCTAGATTCTCAATCTTTCCAGAATTCTTCAACATGAAGACAATAAACCACAAACAGAGTAATGAGGGACAAGATATTGGGAACTTTACTGCCCTAGGGAAGAAGATAGGTTAAAATTTTAATTGGACAGAAAGTCATGCTGGAACTTTCAAGAAGGAGCTCAAACCTTTTCCTGTATGGAATACTATAAAAAAAAATCCTCAGTTTTGGAATCAGTAGTGATTATGAATAATGGCCCTCAGTAAATCATTGCTCTGGCCCCCACTGGAGTCTTCTGTTCAGCAATGATGACAGACCCAAAGAAGCTGCTCGAAGAGACAAAAAGACTGATTAGGCTGCTAAAGAAGAAATTGGGTAGGATTACAGGCACCAAACCAAAGAGAAGATGGGAGGGATGGTAAAGGGACATAAAATGGTCTACAGCAGCCTTTTCTCCTTTCTCACAAATCCAACCAGTTTAATAAAAACATTTTTAAAAATCCTATTCATACTTAGGACATCTTACTCCAAAGAAAACTCCACAAAGATCAAAGACAAGGAAAATTCCACCAATACACACAAGCTTTTCGGTAATGTTTCTCAATATGTTTCCCTCTCTATAGCCCCATGCCCAACAACTACCATCAGTTCCAGGCCTTGGTGTTTGCAGTCAGGGAAATCAACAAGGATCTGGTTCTTCTCCCCAACATCTCCCTTGGCTTCCACATGTATGACAATGTCCAGTGGGATCGGAAGATTTCTTTAATAAGCCTCTTTCTGCTCTCCACACGTGACCAAATGGTTCCAGGTTACAAATGTGACCAGAAGGACACCCTTTTCTCTGTAATTGGGGGTGACAACCCAAAATCCTCATTGGTGATGGCTTCCATCTTCAGCATCTTCAAGGTCCCACAGGTAAGGAGGTTCTGTAAGATGCAGATACGGAGTAGGTAGTGAACAGAAGCACTGCAGAGAAACCCAAGAGGACACATCAATACTATGTGAATTAGAGAATCAATGTTGTACTTAGATTCATTTTAATATTCTATGCATCCAGATAGGTTTTATATAACATAAAATATTGGTTGTTGGATAATTCTCTTGTATTCTGACATGTCACAACTCTGCAAATATGTTAATTAATGGTTCATCTTAAGAAGAAACTTCTCTCTCAAAATGACAGAGTTTGACTGATGGGGTCAATAAACCATAACATGGGGACCCCTAATGGCACCATCAAACTTTGCTTTGTCTTTTAAAGAAGATTCTCATTTTCTCCAGCTCAGTGTTGGCTTTGAGTTCAGCCAGGGAGACAGAAGAGTTTATCCTTCCTTCTTCCAAACTGACTCCAAGGAATCTGCTCAGTATGTGGCTTTGATCCAGCTGCTTCTGCATTTCCAGTGGAACTGGGTTGGACTTCTGGCCTCTGAAAGTGAGAGTGGAGAACGTTTCATTTCAACTCTGATGCCGATGCTCAAGAAGGAGGAGATCTGCCTGGCCTTCACTGAAATGATGACACATAAAACTGAAGATATGCTCGAGTTCCTTTCACATTCCAAAATGTGGCATAAAGCTGACATCACTGTTTTCTTTGGAGACTCTGCAACTGTTACACTTTTTCAGTGGGTTCTGGAGGATTATGTAAATCATGAAACAGAACCACTTCAGAAGGTTTGGATCCTAACTTCCTCTTGGAAACTTATTGTAAATCTAGATCTATGCTATTATCTAAAGCCCATGCATGGGGCTTTGCATTTTAGGGAGCACACTGGTGACATCTCAGAATTCAGCAATTTCATCCTGTCTTTAGATCCCTTGAACCCACAAGGGGATAAGTTTCTCCCGTTATGGTGGGAATCGGTCTTTGCATGCCAATTCCACAAGCCAGGTATATTTTATCCAGGGGGGATGAAATACTGTACTGGGAAGGAGAATTTACAAAATGTACCATCTTCCTTGTTTGAAACAAGAATGACTGGGGAAAGTTACAATATCTACAATGCTGTTTATGCTCTGGCCCATGCCTTACATGCAATATCTGGAGGACGACCAGCGATGACGAGGCCTGGAAAGAGGATCTTAAATGTCCTGTCATGGCAGGTAATTTCTGTGACTTTTATCCAATCCACAGATCCTTAGAGAGGAAATTTCCCATAATTATTTCTGGAATTACTCCTTAAATATCTCACATCACCATATCAGAACAGGTTAAAATGGTAATTATTTTTAAAAATGATATGAATTAAGTGTAGTGTTTGTTTGAAAGGGGGCAGAGGGGGAAAATAAAAATAAATCAAATCAATCATCTATAAGATGCATGGAGGAAATATAATCATAAAAGGTTCTGAAAGATCTCCAATGGATCTCTGAGTTTCAGGAGGTGATCATTTCATGGAGCAGGTTCCAGCCCAGAGCAAGATGACAATCTGGGTGTGTTTGTGCAAGATAGTTCAATCGGGCAGTGGAAGTCCATGTGAGCATCTATGCAGAACCACCTCAGTTTCTCTCTGTATGTAACCTGAATCCAACCTGTTCCTGGTCTAAAATTAATCAGTTTTTTCTAGATCAAAGGCTAAATGATGGACCTCTCTGGACAGTGAAGGGACAAGCCATGACAGGTGTTTCCTTCTGTATGGCCCCACTTAGTCACCCCTGGTTCCTGCCTTCTGCTCGCTTTGACTATCAGCTAGAGAAAGTTGGTGAAATTGTGCACCATTTTGAAAGAAATTATTTATTCGTTCCTAAAATACATTTCTCATTGACAAGACCTTTGGCTAAAGTAAAATTTTTAAAATATATATAATAATAATAATAATAATAATAATAATAATAATAATAATAATAATAATAATAATAATAATAATAATAATAATAATAATAATAATAATAATAATAATAATAATAATAATTTTAATTTGTTGACCGCTCCCTCTCCCCATAGGGACTCGGAGCGGTGCACAGGGAAAATTAAAACAATAAATATACAAACACATTAAAAACAAATTAAACATATACCTGTGCTAAAAAATGCCCCATTAAAATACTAAAATTCCCAATTATAAGTAACTAAAACCCCATAGAGAGAGACTACCCTAGGCCGGCCAAGCAGAAAAGATGTGTTTTTAATTTTAGACGGAAGGAGCAGAAGTCCGTGGTCGTTCTAATGTCAGGGGGAAGGTCGTTCCAGAGGGCTGGGCCCGCCACAGAGAGAGCCCTTCCCCTGGGCGTCGCCCGCTGACAAAGTCTAGTGGACGGCACCCGGAGAAGTCCCTCTCTGTGGGAGCGAATCGGCCGTGAGGATGTGTGAGGCAGGATCCGATCCCACAGATAGCTAGGTCCCGAGCCATGGAGCGCTTTAAAAATGATGACTAATACCTTGAAGCGCACCCGGAAGACGACAGGCAGCCAGTGCAGCTCACGCAGGAGCGGTGTTATATGGTAAAACCTAGATGTTCCCATAACTGCCCGCGCGGCTGCATTCTGGACAAGCTGAAGTCTTCGGGTGCACCTCAAGGGGAGCCCCATGTAAAGACCATTGCAGTAGTCCAGTCGGGATGTCACGAGGGCATGAGTGACTGTGCAGAGGGCACCCCGATCCAATAGGGTACGCAACTGGCGTACCAGGCGAACCTAGTAAAATGCCCTCCTGGCCACGGCTGTCACTTGATCTTCCATGGACAGCCGTGCATCAAGGAGGACGCCCAAGTTGCGTGCCCCATCCACAGGGGTTAGATGTTCGCCCCCTGTGGCCAGTGATGGAGTCAACTGGTTGTACCAGGATGCCAGAAACCACAGCCACTCGGTCTTGGACGGGTTGAGTCTGAGTCTGTTCCTTCCCATCCAGGCCCGCACGGCTTCCAGGCACTGGCACATCACCTCTACGGCATCGTTGGGGTGGTTTGGGGTAGATATATACAGCTGCGTATCGTCAGCGTAGAGGTGGTACTCTACCCCAAAACCACGGATGATCTCACCCAGTGGCTTCATATATGTGTTGAACAGGAGAGGCGAGAGGACCGACCCCCGAGGCACCCCACAAGTGAGGGGTCTTGAGGTCGACCTCTGCCCTCCTGCCAACACAAATTGCGATCGGCCGGAGAGGTAGGAGGAGAACCACCGTAAAACGGTGCTCCTCACCCCCAACCCCTCCAGTCGATGCAATAGGATATCATGGTTGATGGTATCAAAAGCCGCTGAGAGGTCTAATAGGACCAGGATGGAGGAACAACCCCCATCTCTGGCCCCCAGAGATCATCCACCAACGCGACCAATGCCGTCTCGGTGCTGAGCCCGGGCCGGAAGCCGGACTAGCGCGGGTCCAGATAATCAACTTCCTCCAGATGACGGGGAAACTGTTGTGTCACCACACTCTCTACAACCTTCGCCAAAAAGTGAAGGTTGGAGACCGGACGGTAATTTACCAACAATGCTGGGTCCAGAGAGGGCTTCTTCAGGAGGGGTCTCACCATCGCCTCTTTAAGGGAGGCCGGCAAGAACCTCTCACTCAAGGAAGCGTTGACCACCTCCTGGAGCCAGCCTCGTGTAACCTCCCAGGATGCCAGTACAAGCTAGGAGGGACACGGGTCCAATAAACATGTGGTAGCTCGCAGTCGCCCACGTAACCTGTCCATATCTTCGGAAGTAACAGAGTCGAACTCTTCCCACAAAACTGTCTCAAGACCCGCCTCAGGGCATCCCACAGGGCCACTTTCGATGGACGCTAACTCGCTCCGAATCTGAGCGATTTTATCCTGCAGATAATCCCCAAATTCCTCTGCTCTACCCTGTAAAGGGGCTTCCCGCACCCTCTGTTGAAGGAGGGAGCAGGTCACCCTAAACAGGGCGGCAGGGCGGTTATCTGCGGATGCGATGAGAGTGGCACAATGATGACATTTAGCCACTCTCAACGCCACAAGGTAAGTCCGTAAATGGGCTCTCACCTGTTTTCGGTCAGATTCAGACCGTGTGGATCTCCATCTCCTCTCTAGGTGTCTCTTGTGGCGCTTCATCACCCTCAGCTCCTCGGTGAACCAAGGAGCCTGGGTGGTTCATCGCCACAAGAGAGGCCGCAAGGGCGCAACCCGATCTAAGGCCCCCGTGGCCGCAATATTCCATGCGGCCACGAGGTCCTCCGTCGGGGCGCGGGTCAAGGACACAGGTAATGGCCCAAGCACCGTCTGGAACCTCTCTGGGTCCATCAGGCGTTTGGGGCGGAACCATATAGGTGACTCAGGTTCCGCCTCCCCGCGGTGGGGTGTAGCGATTGGAAACTCGAGCCGGAGAAGTGAGTGGTCTGACCATGACAGGGGTATGATGGCTATGTCCCCTACACCCAGATCACTCTTCCATTGACCAGAGACAAAAATTAAGTCCAGCCTGTGTCCTCCTTCATGCGTGGGGCCCCGAATTACTTGGGTCAGGTCCATGGCCATCATGGAGGCCATGAACTCCCGAGCTACCTCTGATGATTCGCCTACTGATGGCACGTTTTATTTATTTATTATTTTATTTACATTTATATCCCGCCCTTCTCCGCAAAGGACCCAGGGCGGTTAAAGTACCCCATGACAACCAGTCTGGGGGTCTCAACCGCCAATGCGGCGATCACCTCAAGGAGCTCGGGCAGGGTTCCTGTTACATAGCGGGGAGCCAGGTATACAATCAGCATGCCCAACTGCCTCCCTAGGCCCCACTTCACACAGAGGGACTCACAGCCGGTGGTCTGTGGTACAGTGGTCTCTCTCGGCTCAAGACCTTTCCTAACAATAACCGCTACCCCTCCACCCCTGCCTAGGGTCCGTGGCTGATGAAAACGCGGTAACCTGGCGGGCACATTTCTACGAGGGGGAGTCCTCCCTCGTGGCCCAGCCAGGTCTCCGCTATTCCCACCAGGTCCGGTTCCCCCTCCGACACAAGGTCATGGACGAGGGAGGCTTTGTTGACCACGGACCTGGCGTTGCAAAACATCAGCCTCGTGCCCTGGCTCTGTAATCCTTGACCACCTAGCCTGCGGGGGTTGTGGCACCTGACCGTTTGCAACCATTGGCCTTGTGCCCCCCACCGGGAAGAGAAAACCTGTCTCCCATCGGACCTGCCCCTCCCTACGACCGTCTCGATAGATAGACCCTCAATGGAAACGACTTGAGTATCCCCCCTCTTAATGGATCCATCCGCTTCCTTCCTCAGTCTGCTGGCTCCGCCCGTTCCCTTCTTAATTGCCTCAACCTGTCTATACCCTCCCCCCTCCCTGGTACCCCCTAAAATACGTAACAAATGTTTAGCTAAAAAAAAACCTGAGACCATGCTTCGCCCACCTCTCCGGATTAATAAATCCCTCATCAAGGTGGGCCCTCGTTAAAGCGGAGGGCCAGACCTGTGAGAGCGGGGACTCTCGCAGTAATAACAGATCTACCTTTGAGTACATATCATATATATAAATAATTAAATAAATAATTACGTATAAATATAAATATGAAGATAATATAAATATATAGATGGGTCATGTAATTGATTATAAAAGACATCGTTGGCTACATAATTAAAATAGGATATAAATAGATGTTATAAATAGATGATAAAAACATAAATAATTCATAGTGCATCAGTGAGAAATAGTCCGGCCGTTGCGTTCTATAGGTCTTAGGTTATTTCAGAGTACTTAAATTGTCACCAGGTCTTAAGGTTTTTCAAAGTGCTTAAATTGCCGCCATCAGAGCTGGCACAGAGTCAGTCCGGATAGATGTAACAGTCCTCCCAAGGCCCAGAAAAGTCCAAAGGCCCAAAGCCAGCCGCACTTCCTCCTCCCGGTCCGGCCCGGCCCGACCCGGCCGAAGGCACCATCCTCTTCCTCTTCAGTCTCGGGCCTGTTCTTATTAGGCCTCTCCCTGCCGACCGATCTCAAATACCTTGGCTTGATCTTACTTTCCTCTCCCGGCTGGAACTCAGCCCGCTGACTGCTCCTCCATTCTCCGTTCTCCTCCGTTCGCCGTTCTCCCTCTCCACGCTCCTCTGCTCTGGCAGGCCGTCCTCCTGGCCCCCCCCAGCTACGAACGGCGTCGGTCACAGCGTCGGCATTCTCCGGCACTCTCCAGCGTCCCCTGGCGTCCTCCAGGCCCGCCAGGCCCACCAAACGCCCAACGCCCTGGCCGGCATCCGCAGAAATCGCGAGGACGCTGACCTCCTCTCCGGCGCTCCCACTGCCGTCTCCACCGCAACCTCATCCTGGGAGGCCATTCTGGTCTCAAATGGCAACCAGGGTGGGTAACTCACCGATCCCGGCCCTCAGAATAATAAATAACAGGCCGGGGCACAAGTAATAAAGCCAATGAGCTCCATGACCCACACGGAGCTCAAAGCTAGACCGCCATCTTCGCGCAAGCACAGTTCTCTCTTTTGTTGTGTTGGGAAAAGAGCTAAGCATTTGATGTTACTCCTGATTGCTCAAATCTCCACAAACATAATCCCACAAACTTCTCAGACACAAACTAGTCTGCTAAAATGAGGACCATGATAGAATAGTAGGAGCCATGATGTCTCATTTGTGGCTTTCAACCAATTACTCCAAATATCAAAGGTCTCTTTTGTTTCAGATTCTTCCCTTTTTGAGGAATGTCCAGTTCAACAACAGCGCTGGAGAAGAAGTCTCCTTTGCAGAAGATGGCCTGGGATCTGGTCGTTATGATCTTCTCAACTGGGTTTTCCTCCCCAATAAATCAATTGTCCTTGTGAAAGTTGGGCAAATTGATCCTGGTCTGGATTTCACTCTTAACTCTGATGCAATTGTCTGGGCTACAAAGGTGCGTTGAAAGGTAATGGTGTAAATTCAGGGAAAGATTTGTTCTCTTCTGGAGATGCAGAACATCCTTCTAGCTGGAAAAAGATCCGTTGAATCATAAAACGTGGCAGTTTTGTGCTGAAAACCTGATGTAACAAACTTCAGATCTCATTTATGGCAGATGCAGAAAGATTGGGATTTAGAAAAATGTCTTGAAAGCTAGGATGCTGGGCAACAGTGATTTCTATGGATTATTCCCACTGTCAGATCAAATTCAGTACCTCAAAACCAAGAATCAAATCTCACTCCAGGATATAGCTGTACATTGGAGTCCACAATGGGAGGGATTCCTAAAGATAAAAAGGATTCAGCATTACATTTCAGGAAAGGAGAAGAAAATGATACAGTCAAACAGACCCAGATTGTCATCAGATTCCTCCTCCATGAAACAGTCAGTCATTGAAGATATTTAGGGACCTTCTATGAAGATGTTTCTTCTATGGATCTTAAGGATGATTGCTTTGATTTATTCCTGTTTTCTCCCCTCTGTCCCTACACTTAATTCATATCATAGGTATACATTGATGATAAAATCATAGATATTCATGATTAGCAAACTTCAAACTACCTGTCCCTGTTTCTACCATTACTAACCTCAAGAAAGAATAATTGCCTTAATAAAAAGAAGCACATTGATTATGTTGCCATAAATTGTTTAATAAAAGTGCACTGAGAACAAAATAGTTCAATGTTGCCTCAATTAGAACTTATTTCTCATGTTTCTATTTTGCTCACCTCCTCCCACTCCTCCAAAAACTCATTTCCCACACATTGTTCAGTTTTGTCTTCAACATTTACTGTTTCCTCACCAGCCATTCTTTGCATGTGGAGGTCCCAGCTACAATTTCCAGCATCCACGGAAGGGACAGGAATGCTGCTTGCCTAATTCACCTAGGAATTATTTTTGGTTTCTGGGAAGCGCAGGTGAACCAGTTCTTTTGAAGACTTTCTTTCAATTGAAGTAGGAATGTGGAGAAGAATGAATGAGACATGTTCTTTGCTTATGCCATCTCAAGCAATTACCTTTTCTGTTTCAGAAGGTGCCCTTTGCCAGGTGTGGCATGAAGAGGTGCCAGGCAGGAGAGAGGAGAAGAGTTCCAGAGGGCCAGCAGGTCTGCTGCTATCAATGTGCCCCTTGTCCAGAAGGGACCATTTCTAATCAGACAGGTAGAGCAAATGTCAAAAGCAGATCTTCTAGGATCAGTTGATAGACATGTAGAGAGAAGCAACTTAGAACCGAGAAATTTCCTGACAGTTAGAACAATTAATCAGTGGAACAGAAGTTGCCTCCAGAAGTTGTGAATGCCCCAACACTGCAAATCTTTAAGAAGATGTTGGGCAGCTATTTGTTTGAAATGGTATAGGGCTTCCTGCCTAGGCAGGGGGTTGGAGTAGAAGACCTCCAAGGTCCCTTCCAACTCTGCTATTGTATTGTATTGTATTATATGTCAGAGAAGAGGAGATCCAGTTATCTATGTCTACTAACAATCAACTACCTACCACAGTTTTTGGAGTATAAGACGTACCCTTTCTTGCCCTATAAGAGCGTGGAAATTTTGGTGCATCTTATACATTGCATGCAGCCATTTTTGGCCTCCCGAAGCTCCACCCCCGCATCCCATTTTTGGACAGTTTTCACAAAAACAGAGGCTTTTTTACCTCCCCCCCCAACAGCACTTTGCAGACTTCATCAGTCCTGGAAGAGCCAGTGGAGTGGAGACAACCTTTTCTTTAAAAAGCAAACAAACCAGAAAAGTGAGAGCTGAACACTTCTTGGCTGGGGCTAACATAATTAATAATATAGAAAGAATGAACTTGTTTCATTCACCAAGAAATGCACAAAGGGTCATTCCATCACTTCCTTTGTGGACTGGCCAGAGCAGAAAGGGGAAATAATGCCAGAGTAGAGAGGGGGAGGGATAATGAAGGGGAAATAAGGCTTATGGTAGATGTTCCTGGGATCCTCAGGCAAAGTTTTGATTTCTTGATTTCAGATGCAGCTCACTGTGACCCCTGTCCAGAAGACCAATACCCCAACAAGCATAAGGATTACTGCATTCCCAAGAAGATCACCTTCCTTGCCTACCAAGACACCCTTGGATACACTTTAGTTTCCCTCACTCTTTCTCTCTCTGTGATCACAATAGCAGTTCTGGCAGTTTTCCTTAGACATCGTGACACACCGATTGTCAAGGCCAACAACCGAGATCTCACCTATGTCCTCCTGGTCTCCCTCCTGCTCTGCTTCCTCTGCTCCTTCCTCTTCATTGGTCAACCCAGGAAGCTCCTCTGTCTCTTCCGACAAACTGCCTTTGCCATTCTCTTTTCCCTTGCAGTTTCCTCTGTGTTGGGAAAAACTGTCATGGTGGTTCTGGCCTTCATGGCTACCAAACCAGGGAATAAGGCAAGGAAACTCTTAGGAAAACCACTGACCAACTCCATTGTCTTAGTCTGTCCTCTGATCCAAGCAATTCTTTGTGTCACCTGGCTGATAACCTCTCCCCCATTTCCCAACTTGGACTTCCACTCCTTGGTAGGAGAAACCATCTTGGAATGTAATGAAGGCTCAGCTTCAATGTTTTACACTGTCCTTGCCTACCTTGGTTTCCTGGCCCTTGTGAGTTTCACAGTGGCCTTTCTGGCAAGAAAATTGCCCGATAGCTTTAACGAAGCCAAGTTCATTACTTTTAGCATGCTGGTCTTTTGCAGTGTTTGGATCAGTTTCCTCCCCACCTACCTGAGCACCAAAGGGAAATCCATGGTGGCTGTGGAGATCTTCTCCATCTTGGCCTCTGGGGCTGGTCTCTTAGCTTGCATCTTTTCCCCCAAATGCTACATTATACTGTTTAGGCCAGATCTGAATCAGAGAAAAAATATAATGGGGCACAAGAATCTCTGATACTTTACATTTAAAATAGTAAATTTTATTTTGCCTTTGGGCCCTTTTTCAATTTGACGTGGTTTCTTAACAGTTATTAATTTTGTTGTACCATGTGCAATGACCATTAAGTAAACTAAACTGTTCTGAAGTTCACTTTCAGATAGGTCAAACGTTTACTACACTTTGACTCTCCAGTCCATCAGTTCTGCGGATTAGCTGCAAGAGACACAAACATGTTTTCCCTGTCTCAGGTGCAAATGACATCTATTGCTCAGTGGGTAGGACAATGGCTTTTCTTTGCAATTATCAATGAAAAGTAATTCATAATAATAATAATAATAATAATAATAATAATAATAATAATAATAATAATAATAATAATAATAATAATAATAATAATAATAATAATAATAATAATAATAATAATAATAATAATAATAATAATAATAATAATAATAATAATTTAATTTAATTTAATTTATAACCCGCTCTCTCTCCCCGAAGGGACTCTTAATGTATCCCCTTTGGATTTCAACCCACAAAAATATTCCAAGGTAAAACCTGCTTTTAAAAATATGCTCTAAGTTCTCCCCCTGCTGGAGGACCTTGCCTGGTCTACCAAAGAGCTAACTCCAGAGTTTGGTGAGGCTCAGCTGTCCTTTGTATTCAAAGCACAAAGACAGGTAAGAGAAGGCATGATTGATACAGTATTTTATTGATTGATTAGTCTTGCAACCTTATCATTAAAGTAAAACAAAATACAGTACATAGATTAATTTTAGAATAGGACAGATAAGAAGAGATAAAATGATAAAATACAAATGGGTTAATACAAAGAGACAGCAGATAAATTTGCCCTGGGGGCATCCAGAAGGCACTGAAGCTGTCTATTGTGCTAAAACTCTGTTGAGATTTGCAACGCTCCTTGCAAATCAGCCTCTCCATAAACCTTGATTTCTTTTTTTTTAAATATAAATGTTGATTTATTTACAAACATGTAAAATACACACGCACAAAACTTAGACGTACACCACGTTTACACAATACAATACGAACAGGAGCTTCCTGCACTTTCTAATAGCAATTGCCAATCGATACCGCTCTCCTTATATTATTTCCCCTTCTATTATATTTCATTTGCATTTCACCATTCTTAACCCTCTTATTTTACTCATTTGTCTGCTATATTGGCTGATTGCCTCTAGAAATTTAAACCTCTTGGATAAATCTATATGTGTTAATTCTCCTTAACTACTATTTTTGGTTTTTGTTGTCTTTCTTCATTGATCCTTGTTTCTTTCCTCCATCCATCTATACCATTTATCCCATATCTGGTAGTATTCTGTTCCTTCTTTTTCCTGGATTTCTTTTGTAAATTTGTCCATTTCAGCACAATCCATAACTTTTCTTATTATTTCATCTTCGCTTGGAGTTAGTTTATTTTTCCATTTCTGGGCAAAGGCAATCCTCACCGCTGTAATTATATGTAATATTAAATATTGGATTTCTTTTTTGTATTTTGCAGTCATTATTCCTAATAAAAAAACCTTCAGGTTTCAATTCTACTTTGATGCCTGTTATTTCCTCTAGCCAATTTTTGATCTTTCCAAAAAAAATTGACCTCCTCACAGGTCCACCATAAGTGGTATTATGTTCCGTGTATTGTTTCACATTTCCAACATTTTGGGGAGGTATTTGTTGAGATTTTAGCTAACCTTTTAGCGCCAGGTGCCATCTGTAAAACATTTTGTACTGGTTTTCCTTGTATGCAACTGAGAGTGTCATTTTTAAGTTTGTTCCCCCCAATTTTTCCCATTTATTTAATTCAATACTATAGCCAAAGTTCTGTGCCTATTTTATCATTTGTTCTTTCACGGTTTCCTCTTCCATTTTATATTTCAGGAGAAATTTATATATTCTCCCTATCATCTTTCTATCTGAGCTTTGAATTATTTTATCCAGTTTGTGAGGTTCTGTTTCAATGTCATATAATTTAGTATCATTATTGTGTTTAGTTTTGATTTGCAAGTAGGTTAGCCAGTCAACTTTCATGTATTGTTCTGCCAATTCTTCAATTGTTTTTAAGTTTTCCTGTCTGTCAATTAAGTCTTAGCATTATATTAACATCTATAAAATTTGGATGGATTGTCCTTTCTGTCGATGATAGCCAATTCGGGATTTTCACATAGTGTTTTTTTATTTTTTATTTTGAGCCAGTTTTGCAACAAAGCTTTTCTAATTAAATGTTTTTGAAAGTATTTGTGCATTTTATTTTTATCATCCCATAGGAATATATGCCAGCCTGCTTGCAAATCATGGCCTTCTAAGGTCAAAATTCTTTTATTCTTTAGCTCTATCTAATCCTTCACCCATGTTATTGTTACTGCTAATGTGTATAATTCCCAATTTGGTAATGCTAAACCTCCCCTCTCCTTGTTGTCTTGCATTGGCTTTAGTGTGATCCTCGCTTTTCATCCTTGCCAAATGAACCTAGCGCATAAACCTTGATTTGTGACCTAGGAGGGAAGGTGAAGAGAATGGCTGGGCTGCCTCATCTCCTCCCCCTGCTGCTGCTCTTCTGCCTCCTTCCCCCAATTGCTGCTAAGGAAATTCAAACTCTATGTGCATGGCAAAAACATTTAAAGTTTCAAAATCCATGGGAATTTTACAGGCCTGGTGATCTGAATATTGGAGGGAATTTGCCCCTGGCAACTTCTCGGAACTTCAGAATCCCAGATTTTCAAAAGGACCCATTGCATCTTAATAATACAGCCATGTAAGTTTCACCCTGAGGGGAAAGATGTAGGTATTTGTTTTCTTTCCTTTGGATTCAGGGCCTCTTTTAAGAAATATTCATTCTAGGGATCTTCAGATCTTTGTCCTTGTCTCAATTCTTCTTCCTCTTCTTCTTGTGCCATACCCATCATTGGATGTTGGGGATCATGTTGGCAATCCACTTTTTGTCAACAGCCACATGAAAAAATGCTGATGAGTTTTGTCCAAACCAGTCCCTTAAGTTTTTGAAGCCATGATGTTCTTCTGCCTGGATCTCCTTTGCCTTCAATCTTTTCCTGGAGGATTAAGTGAAGGATGCTGCATTTTTCTAGGTGTCACATCCTATGTCCCAAATATTCTAACTTTTGCTTTTTAATGGCTTTGATGATTTAATACAATACAATAGCAGAGTTGGAAGGGACCTTGTAGGTCTTCTAGTCCAACCCCCTGCATGGGCAGGAATCTTACACCATTTCAGACAAATGGCTGTCCAACATCTTCTTAAAGACTTCCAGGGTTGGGGCATTCACAACTGCTGGAGGCAAGCTGTTCCAGAGGTTAATTGTTCTTATTGTTAGGAAATTTCTCCTTAGTTCTAAGTTGCTTCTCTCCTTGGTTAGTTTCCACCCATTGCTCCTTGTCCTGCCCCCAGGTGTCTTGGAGAAAAGTTTGACTCCCTCTTCTTTGTGGCACCCTCTGAGATATCGGAACACTGCTATCATGTCTCCCCTGGTCCTTCTCTTCATCAAACTAGACATACCCAGTTCCTGCAGCCGTTCTTCATATGTCTTAGTCTCCAGTCCTCTAATCATCTTGGTTGCTCTTCTTTGCACTCTTTCCAGAGTCTCCACGTCTTTTCTACATCGTGGCGACCAAAACTGTATGCAGTATTCCAAGTGTGGCCTTACCAAGGCACTATACAGTGGCATTAACACTTCACGCGATCTAGATTCTATCCCTCTGTTGATGCAGCCTAGAACTGTGTTGGCTTTTTTGGCAGCTGCTGCACACTGCTGGCTCATATTTAAATGGTTGTCCACTAGGATTCCGAGATCCCTCTCACAGTTGCTACTATTGAGCAAGGTACCACCTATACTGTACTTGTGCATTTGGTTTTTCTTGCCTATATGTAGGACCTTACTTTTTTCACAATTGAATTTCATTTTATTAGACAGTGCCCAATGTTCAAGTTTGTCTAGATCCTTCTGTATCTTAAGCCTATCTTCTGGAGTGTTGGCTATTCCTGCCAGCTTGGTGTCGTCTGCGAATTTGATGAGTTCCCCATTTATCCCCTCATCCAAATCGTTGATGAAGATGTTAAAGAGTACTGGGCCTAAAACAGAGCCTTGGGGGACTCCACTGCATACTTCCTTCCATGTAGATGCAGTTCCATTGAGGACTACACGTTGAGTGCGGTTGGTCAGCCAGTTACGAATCCATTTGGTGGTGGTGCTGTCTAACCCACAATTTTCTACTTTATCTAATAGTAGGTTATGGTCTACTTTATCAAATGCCTTACTGAAGTCCAGGTAAATTATATCAACAGCATTCCTCTGGTCCACTGATTTTGTTACTTTGTCAAAGAATGCAATTAGATTCGTCTGGCATGATCTGTTTTTGACAAACCCATGTTGGCTTTTGGCTATTACTTTATTTCCCTTTCCTTTCCCAGGTGGCTTATCACCTCCTCATTTGTGATTTTGTCAACCCTGCTTATACATAACAGCTGCCTGTAAATCCACATTTCAAATGCTTCTAGTCTCTTCAAGTGGCTTTCTGTCAGAGATCAACTCTCTACTCCATAGAGCAGGATAAAAAAGATGTTACAATACAATAGCAGAGTTGGAAAGGAGCTTGGAGGTCATCTAGTCCAACCCCCTGCCTAGGCAGGAACCTTATACTGTTTCAGACAAATGGCTACCCAACATCTTCTTAAAGACTTACAGGACATTCTCAACTTCTGGAGGCAAGCTGTTCCACTGACCAATTGTTCTAACTGTCAGGAAATTTCTCCTCAGTTCTGAGTTGCTTCTCTCCTTGATCAGTTTCCATCCATTGCTTCTTGTTCTACCCTCAGGTGCCTTGGAGAATAGCTTGACTCCCTCTTCTTTGGGGCAACCCCTGAGTTATTGGAACACTGCTCTCATGTCTCCCCTAGTCCTTCTTTCTATTAAACTAGACCTACCCAGTTCCTGCAACCGTTCTTCCTATGTTTTACTCTACATCTGACAAGCCTGATTTTCAGACTTAAACTTATGTCATGACTGCAGAAGACTTTTTCATTTTGAAGAATGCTGTTTGAGCTCTCTCTATCCTTGTCTTTACTTCACTGATCATGTCCCAGCTTTCATGTAAATTAAAACTGAGGTACCTGATCCTTTCAATTTTTCTAGTGGTATTCCTTCTGAATTTATCAGTGGTAAATTAATGGGTTGTTTGCTGACAACCATGATCTTGGTTTTTGAGGTGTTAAGCTGTATTTTTCAAATATTTCTGAGACTCTTTTGATGAGAGCTGAAGATCTTCATGGTTACTGGCAAGCAGAATTATATCATCAGCATATATATATAATAATATATATATCTTAAATTGTTGATCTGAACACCATTTACTTTGAGGCCAGGATCTATGTTTCCCAGACCTTCATTGAAAATTGACTCAGAGTAGATATTATACAACATAATACAGCCCTGTCTGACCCCTCTTCATATTTCTACATCATCTGAGTATTTTTGGCCTAGTCTCCCATTTTCTACCTGTATATATTCTTTATGATTTGGATGTCTTTGTTATCTAGTCTCACTTGTTTCAGGATTTGTAGTAGTTTGCTGTGTCTTAATTTATCAAATGCTTTTTCAAAATTGGTGAAGCACATGTAAACACTGTGACTGGCATCTCAACAGCTCTGTACAAGAACTGGAATGCTGAATAGGCCATCTCCTGTACCAAGATTGTTTCTGAAACCAAATTGTCTGTTATTTCGACACTCCTCAATTTTGTTGTATATTCTTGTATGAATTATTCTCAGGAATATTTTCAGGGCATGACTCATTGATTTGATTTGATTTGATTTTGATTTATTTGGATTTATATAACCGCACCCTCTCCCCAAAGGGACCCGGGGCGGTGCACAGGAAGTTAAAAAACACAACAATATCACAATATAAATAGTTAAAATCAAATTAAATAATTATCCCTGTGCTAAAATTTAGAAGTTAAAACATAATCCCATACAAACCCAATTAAAACAATTTATTTTACAGACTGTAGGCTAGGTAGATAACTTAGGCCAAGCCGGCCTGATGGAACAGGAGTGTCTTTAATTTCTGGCGGAAGGTGCGGAGGTCCGTGGTTGTTCTGAGGTCGGGGGGTAGGTCGTTCCAGAGGGTTGGGCCCACCACAGAGAAGGCCCTTCCCCTGGGCGTCGCCCGCTGACATTGCCTAGTGGACGGCACCCGGAGAAGTCCCTCTCTGTGGGGAGCGGATCGGCCGCAGGGATGTATGAGGTAAAATGCGGTCTTGCAGGTAGCTAGTCCCGTGCCATGGAGCGCTCTAAAGATGGTAATCAACACCTTGAAGCGCACCCGAAAGACCACAGGTAACCAGTGCAGCTCGTGCAGGAGCGGTGTTACATGGGAATACCTAGACGTTCCCAAGATTGCCCACGCGGCCGCATTCTGGACCAGCTGTAGCCTTCAGGTGCACCCCAAGGGGAGCCCCATGTAGAGAGCATTGCAGTAGTCCAGCCGGGATGTCACAAGCGCATGAATGACTGTGCGAAGGGCGTCCCGGTCCAATAAGGGACGCAACTGTCGCACCAGGCGTACCTGGTGGAAAGCCCCCCTGGCCATGGCCGTCACATGATCTTGCATAGACAGCCGGGTATCCAGGAGGACGCCTAGGTTGCGTGCCCAGTCCACGGGGGCCAGATGTTCGCCCCCTATGGCCAGTGAGGGAATCAACTGGTTGTACCGGGATGCCGGAAACCACAGCCACTCAGTCTTGGATGGGTTGAGTTTGAGTCTGTTGTCTCCCATCCAGATCTGTACGGCTTCCAGACATCGGGACATCACTTCAACGGCATCGTTGGGGTGGTTTGGGGTAGAAAAGTACAGCTGCGTATCATCAGCATAGATGTGGTACTCTACCCCAAAACCACGGATGATCTAACCCAGCGGCTTCATGTATGTGTTGAACAGGAGCGGCGATAGGACCGACCCCTGAGGCACCCCACAATTTATTTATTTATTTTATTTATTAAATTTATACCCCGCCCTTCTCCAAATGGACCCAGGGCGGCGCACAGGGATGTTAAAATAGATACAAAATATATAAAATATATCAAAATTTAAAATACTTATTCTAATAAATAAACCCTGCGCTAAAAACCGAATTAAAATCCCAAATTTAAAACTATCTAATAATCAGTATGGAGGTTACGCTAGGCCGGCTAGGTGGAATAGGTGTGTCTTCAGACACTTGCGGAAGGGGCGGAGGTCAGGGATGGTGCGGAGTTCAGGGGGTAGGTCATTCCAAAGGGCAGGGCCCGCCACAGAGAAGGCTCTTCCCCTGGGTGTCGCCAGTCGGCATTGTCCAGCCGACGGCACCCTGAGGAGGCCCTCTCTGTGGGAGCGTATCGGTCTGAGGGATGTATGGGGCAGGAGGCGGTCTCGCATATAACTAGGCCCCGAGCCATGGAGCACTTTAAAGATGGTCGTCAAGACCTTGAAGCGCACCCGAAAGACCACAGGAAGCCAGTGCAGCTCGCGCAGGATCGGTGTTATGTGGGAGCATCTGGGGGCTCCCGTAATCACCCGCGCGGCTGCGTTCTGGACTAGCTGCAGCTTTCGGGTGCACCTCAAGGGGAGCCCCATGTAGAGAGCATTACAGTAGTCGAGTCGAGAGGTGACGAGTGCTTGAGTGACTGTGCGTAAGGCATCCCGGTCCAGTAAGGGGCGCAATTGGCGCATCAGGCGTACCTGATGAAACGCCCCCCTGGCCACGGCTGCCACATGATCTTCCATAGACAGCCGGGAATCCAGGAGGACACCCAAATTGCGCGCCCTCTCCACGGGGGCCGGTGTTTCGCCTCCAATGGCCAGAGTTGGAGTAATCTGGCTGAACCGGGGTGCCGGAAGCCACAGCCACTCAGTCTTGGACGGGTTGAGCTTGAGTTTGTTACCACCCATCCAGATCCGTACGGCTTCCAAGCACCGGGACATAACCTCGACGGCATCGTTGGGGTGGTCTGGGGTGGATATGTACAACTGAGTATCATCAGCGTACAGATGATATCCCACCCCAAAACCACGGATGATCTCACCCAGCGGCTTCATATATGTGTTGAACAGTAGGGGCGAGAGGACCGACCCCTGAGGAACCCCACAAATGTTTCCTAGGTTTGAAACTCATTGAATATATTTGCAAATTAATATATCAAACACAGAGACAGTTGTATTTGGCAGAGGAATGGAGCAAATCTTTAGAAGGAGCCCTTGCCAGAGAGTTGCAGAACCCCTGTTCCCATTTTCCATCTGAAACAACTGAGGCTTTGACAGTAGGTGGATGAATTTCAGATCATAACAGAGTGCAGAAATGAGTGAAACCATCATGAGGCATGCACTGGCTGCAGGAGCTCAGTAAATAAACTGTTGTGAAGAAGGAACATTGATGAACAGCATAATTATGGAGAGGCCTAGAAAGTCATGGATGGGGGAAATGAGGGATGCCTCCCAAAAAAACCCGAAAGACGGAAGGGCAACTATTTTGTGCTGCACAGTTTTGGTGGAAGCAATGGTGGCCTGCAGAGAAGGAAATGTATGAAGAGCTATACTGAGTTTAGTCGTATTACTTATTAAACCAATAACATGAGCCATTATGCCGCTGTGGTTAGAGTGCAGTACTGCAGGCTACATCTGCTGATCACTGGCTGCCAGCAGTTTGGCAGATTGAATCTCAGATCTTCTAATTCAACCGCCACTCAGGGAGGGGGAGAGTGAGAGAGGGAGGGAGGGAGGGAAGGACCATGGTGGCACAGTGGTTAGAATGCAGTATTGCAGGGTGATTATGCCTATTGCCAGGAGTTCCGTTCTGACCAGCTCAAGATTGAATCATACTTCCACCCTTCTGAGGTGGGTAAAATGAGGACCCAAATTGTTTGGAGGCAAGAGGCTGACTCTATAAACCACTTACAGAGGTCTCTGAAACATATGAAGTGGTATATAAGTCTAAGTGCTATTTGTAGTGCTATTGCTAACATTGAGAGAAGTGTTTTTTATCAGGGCAACCTGATCTACCCAATTATGGAACGGAACGTACTGCTTCCATTTTTGCTTTTCAGCCCCAATCCAGGAGCCTTCACAGGAAATCACTTTCACAACAAACCATTTTTGTGTTGAATTTATGTCTTATTGACAAAGATATAATGGAAGATTATATCCGGCTTCCGGCTCGGTCACAGCACTGAGACGGCATTGGTCGCGTTGGTAGATGATCTCTGGAGGGCCAAAGATGGGGGTTGTTCCTCCATCCTGGTCCTATTAGACCTCTCGGCGGCTTTCGATACCATCGACCATATTATCGTATTGCATCGACTGGAGGGGTTGGGGGTGAGGGGCACCGTTTTATGGTGGTTCTCCTCCTACCTCTCCGATCGATGGCAATTTGTGTTGGCAGGGGGGCAGAAGTCAACCTCGAGACCCCTCACATGTGCGGTTCCTCAGGAGAAGCCGTCCCTGGACCCAGCTTTACTAGAGAACTATCGTCCGGTCTCCAACCTTCACTTTTTAGTGAAGGTTGTCGAGAGTGTGGTAGCCCAACAGTTTCCGCGACACTTGGAGGAAGTTGATTATCTAGACCCGCGCCAGTCCGGCTTCCGACCCGGGCACAGCACCGAGACGGCATTGGTCGCGTTGGTTGATGATCTCTGGAGGGCACGGGATAGAGGGTATTCCTCTATCCTAGTCCTATTAGACCTCTCGGCGGCTTTTGATACCATCGACCATGGTATCCTATTGCGCCGACTGAGGGGGTTGGGGTGGGGAGGCACCGTTCTGCGGTGGTTCTCGTCCTACCTCTCTGGTCAGTCGCAATATGTGTTGGCAGGGGGGCAGAGGTCAGCCTCGAGGCCCCTCATATGTGAGGTTCCTCAGGAGTCGGTCCTCTCGCCTCTCCTGTTCAACATATATATGAAACCACTGGGTGAGATCATCCGCGGCTTTGGGGTGGAGTACCATCTGTATGCTGATGATACTCAGCTGTACATATCTACCCCAAACCACCCCAACAATGCCATTGAAGTGATGTCCCGATGTTTGGAAGCCGTGCGGAGCTGGATGGGAAGGAACAGACTCAGACTCAACCCATCCAAGACCGAGTGGCTGTGGTTTCCGGCGCCCTGGTACAACCAGTTGATCCCATCACTGGCCATAGGGGGTGAACTTCTAGCCCCTGTGGATCGGGCACACAACTTAGGCGTCCTCCTAGATACTCGGCTGTCTATGGAAGATCATGTGACGGCCGTGGCCAACGGGGCATTCTGCCAGGTTCATCTGGTACGCCAGTTGCAGCCCCTATTGGACCGGGACACCCTTCGCAGAGTCACTCATGCGCTCGTGACTTCCCGACTAGACTACTGTAACGCTCTCTACATGGGGCTCCCCTTGAGGTGCACCCGACGACTACAGCTAGTCCAGAATACGGCCGCACGGGTAATCATGGGTACCTCCAGGTACTCCCACGTAACACCGCTCCTGCGCGAGCTGCACTGGCTAACTGTGGCCTTTCGGGTGCGCTTTAAGGTGTTGATTACCATCTTTAAAGTGCTCCATGGCACGGGTCCTAGCTATCTGTGTGATCGTATCCTACCCCACACATCCCTTCGACCGATTCGCTCACACAGAGAGGGACTTCTCCAGGTGCCGTCCTCCTGGCAATGCCCTCCTGGCAGCTCCCAGGGGAAGGTCCTTCTCTGTGGCGGGCCCAACCCTCTGGAATAAACTACCCCCCAAGCTTAGATCTACTATGGACCTCTGCTCCTTCCGTCAACGATTAAAGACCCATCTTTTCCAGCAGGCCGGCCTGGCCTAAACTAATCTACCATACCAGCCTAGTTGTAAATATTACCTAATCGGGTTTTTACGTTATAAATTTAAATGAGATATTTTAACACAGGGTAAAACATTTAATTTAGTTTTATTATTTATAATTGTTATATGTATATGCTCTTAAATTCTTGTACACCGCCCCGAGTCTCTTTGGAGAGAGGGGGCAGTCAATAAATCCAAATAAATAAATAAATAAATAAATAAATAAATAAATAAGATTAGTATAGATCTATTTCAAGCTATTTAGCTTTCATCACCTAGACATTCCCTTCTGGGATTCAAACCCAGCCTACTTGCATATTAGGTAGATATATTAACCTCTATGGCACAGGCTCTCCTCTCTTTGTTGGCTTTACCAGGGGAAAGATTAAGTATTTTTTGTCAGGGCAACCTGGTCTACCCAATTATTGAACGGAGTGTACTGCTTCCATTTTTGCCTTTCAGCCTCAATCCGGGAGCCTTCACAGACAGTTGCTTTTATGACAAACTATTTTTGTGTTGTGTTATATCCTCAACCTATGACCAGACATTCAGTCTGGGGAACTAAGATTGACCCGGAGGTCTGTTAAACAATGTAACAGCCAGTTGCGTCTGATTGGCCGAGACGCGGCTGGCCGGGCCAGACTTTCTGTCTGGCTAAGGTTTTCCCCGCTTTTGGCAAAAGTATAAATAGCTCTTGAAGTCTTGCTGTAACCGATCTTTGTACTTGTATATAGTTTCTTGTTAGTTGCAAATAAACCTGTTCCAATGACTAGCCTGTCTCGGACTGAATTCCTGCAAACTTAACACTGGCGATGAAGGTTTTGGGAGCAGGCCTAGTCTCGCCTTCTGGCCATTGGGAAGGAGCCTCCCGTTGTTCTGGCTAGATGGGTGAGGGACGACCGGCACAATGATGACGATGCCGCCCTTCGCCCCGTTCGACGCTACAAAGGAACAATGGGCTTCATTCCTGGCCTGATTCGAATGTTTTTTGATTGCAAACGATTTTGGCGAGCTGTCCCTCGCACGGAAACTCAGCATTTTCCTAGGTTGCGGCGGCCCCGAATTCTTTGCGACCGCAAGAACCATTGCCGCACCAGCCGCGGTGCATGAGGTGCCATGGGACGATTTCCTCGGCCGCCTCCGTGCACACTACAGTCCGGTGCCATCTAGAATCGCACACCGATACGCCTTCCGGCAGTGCGTGCAACAGTCAACCCAATCGATTGCCCAATTCCTCCAGGTGCTGAGAGCGACGGCGATTCCCTGCCGCGTTCCTCGAAGAGTCCTTGCTAGAACAATTCGTCTGCGGCATCAGGGACGTCCGCCTAAAACGCCGGCTCCTCGCCAAAACTGTCATCACTCTCGAGCAGGCAGTGGAAGAGGCTCGCGCTGCCGAGTTGTCGGAGCTCTCCATGACCGACCTGGGCCGCGCTCGCCCCTCTCTTTTCTCATCTCCAAAAGACTGCATGGTAGACGAGCTCGCACCGCTGGACGACTCCGACAACAATGACCAGATCGCCTACATGCGCATAACGGGATGAAAGGCCCTTCCGCCAACCGCCCCAGTCCCTGTTTAGGGTGCAGAGGGGATCATCAGAGGCCAGACTGCCCCTTCAAATCCTCCGTGTGTCGCCTCTGCGGCCGCAAGGGCCACCTGGCTGCCCTCTGCAGAGCTGCGAATCCAGCTACACCGTCTGCTGCGTCCCAAGCTGCCAGACCTCTGCCCAAACAACATGCTACTCGGCCGAAGCACCCAAATCACTGAAGAAACCAACCTACAGACTGCTTCGCCCTCTCCGAGACTCCTCCGGCCATCTGCTATGAACCCACAGACAGTACGCGCCTAAAGACAGTGGTTTGTCTAGAGGGGGTGGGAGTGTCCATGGAGGTGGATTCTGGATCTTCCCGTTCGATTTTGTCCTGGGCGCAGCTCTCGAAGTTGCGCCCTACCTTAAGGAAGAAGGATCTCTCTCCCTCCCTGACCATCCTTAAAGATTACCAGGGCTCCGCAATTCCTACTCTGGGGAAGTGGGTTGTGCGGGTCGTTTCACAGGTCCCTACCCATTCTGGTGGTGGCAAACCCCCTCTCTGCTATCATCGGACTGGACTTGTTTAAAGCCCTGGGCTTGTCAGTCCAAGGAGTGCATAGCGTGCCGGCCAACTCTCCGATTAAGGACGTGCTGGAAGAGTTCAGCGACGTCTTTGATGGGCGCTTGGGTGCCTTCAAAGGCATCCCAGTCTCGCTCAACGTAGACCCTCAGGTTGCTCCAATCCGTCTGAAGGCCCGCCGTTTGCTGTTTGCACTGAAGCCCAAGGTGGAGGCAGAGTTGGACCACTTGGTGGCACAGGGCGTGCTCGAACCCGTTGACCAGGTGAAATGGAAGACCCCAATAGTGGTCCCCATTAAGCCCAACGGGTCCATCCGCATATGTGCTGACTACAAATCCACCATAAACCGAGGACTTCAGGCGAACCCATACCCAGTTCTGGTTGTGCAGGACCTACTCCACTCGTTAGGAAGGGGCTGCATATTCACGAAGCTGGATATGGTGCAGGCCTATCAACAGCTCCCGGTGGATGACGAGGCTGAGGAGGCACAGACCATCGTCACACACCAAGGGGCTTTTCGCTGTCGCCGCTTACAATTCGGCGTTTCCGTGGCCCCGGGGGATCTTCCAGATCCTCATGGAGCGTTTGCTCCATGGGCTCCCTGGCATCGTTCCTTATTTTGATGACGTTCTGATAGCTTCATCCAGCATATCAGAACTCGCGAAAGTATTACGGAAGGTCCTCTCGATTTTCAGGGCAGCGGGCTTAAAATTGAAGCGCAGCAAATGACATTTGCTGCGCTGCGGGTCAAATTCCTGGGCTTCATGATTGACGCCCAGGGAATTCACCCCACCCCCTCTAAGGTCGAGGCAATACAAAACGCCCCCACGCCTGCCTCTAAAGCGGAGCTGCAGGCATTCCTCGGCCTTTTGAATTTTTACGCGCCATTCATCCCCCACAAGGCATCATTAGCCGAGCCGCTGCATCGGTTACTCAACCGATCCACGGCCTGGCACTGGGGCAGCCGCGAAGCCCATGCGTTCGCAGCTGTTAAAGCTATGCTAACATCAGAGGCTGTCCTAGTCCAGTATGAACTGCAGAAGGGCTGTGTGAGCGAGGTCGGCGGTGGGAGCGGCGAGTGGTGGCCAGCGTTGGAGACGGAGGCAGTGGAGGCGGTGAGAGCACCTGGAGGCGGTGAGAGCGCCTGGAGGTGGTGAGAGCCGCTGGATGCTAGGCTGGCCTGAGGAGGCCGGAAGATGGCCTAGGACGGTAGCAGGACAGCGGTGAGAGCGCCGGAGCAGAGGCCGGCATCGGGGCCAGCAGTGAATCCGGTGGTGGGAGCACCGGATCAGCGGTTGGCGTCCTCGGCGTCCTTGTGGTGGCGGTGGACGCTGACCGGACCACTGGCATCTGAGTGGGCCTGTAGCGGCCAGAAGGTGTTGGTGGAACCTCTGCTGGGGGATGAAGGTATTTTTCCCCATGGCCCTGGTATCGGCCGGTGGGAGAGGCCTATTAAAACAGGCCCTAGGCCTGAGAGGAGGAGGATGGTCTCTCAGGCTGGCTGGGCCGGGAGGAGGAAGTACGGCAGGCTTGGGCCTAACCGACATCTCCTGGACATGAGAGAATTTTCCAGCTGGGAGAATAGACTCCCCCCAGCACATATGGCGTCATATTGAAATCTTAGCTGACTTTGAAAGACCTAAGTCTATAATGCAACCTTTAAGACCTTTTCGCTCTATGGTCCTTTTAAGACCTTTGAAGATCTACGTTCTATTTGAAGACCTTTGAAATGCAGCTACCAAACTGAAACTTTAAATCTATCCTTCACTGGTGCACTTTAAATCTATTTATCTATTTATAACATCTTACTTTTTAAAATTGTGACCAACGATGCTTTTAATGTTAATTACAACCCATGACCCATGTACGAATTTTATCTCTATATTCTATATTTATTTATAATTATTTATATTAATTATTAATTTATATCAAATGTATTCTAGAGGTGACCTACTGCGACTGCGAGAGTCCCCGCTCTCGCAGGATTGGCCCTCCATTCTAACGAGGGCCCGCCTTGATGAGGGATTTATTAATCCGGAGAGGTGGGAGAAGCGCGGTCTTAGGGGTTTTTAATTCGTAAATTATTGTCTGTTTTAGGGGGTACCAGGGAGGAGGGAGGGTATAGACAGGTAGAGACGGATGAGGAAAGAAAGGGCCAGACCAGCATCCGGCGGAGGGAAGCGGAAGGATCCGTTAGGAGGGGGGAAACACGAGTCGTTCCGATGGAGGGCATATCCATCCAGAGGGTCGTGGGGATAGGCAGGTCCGACGGGAGACAAGTTTTATCCTCCCGGTTGGGGGCACGTAGCCGTTGGCTGCAAACGGTCAGGTGCCACAACCCCCGCAGGCTAGGTGGTCAGGGAGTACAGAGCCAGGGCCTGCGGCTGATGTTTTGCAATGCCAGGTCCGTGGTCAACAAAGCCCCCCTCATCCATGACCTTGTGTCAGAGGGGGAGCCGGACCTGGTAGGAATTGCGGAGACCTGGTTGGGCCATGAGGGAGGACTCCCCCTCGTTGAAATGTGCCCACCAGGTTACCGCGCTTTTTTTTTTAATTTTTTTTTATTATAATTTTCCACAAGTTATACATATAAACATAAATTTTACTTTTATTTTTTTTTTAAAATAATCCACCCAGTGCTATACAAAACGAAAGGAAGAGTTGGTTCTTTGGATATCTTCAATTGTCTTTAAGATCTCCAAAATCCGCGTTCTCTGGGTACAGGTGTCGAGGCATCCAAAGTTCCAAGTGCATAGTCCACAAATGGGTTCCAAATCTTCCAGAAAATGTCTTTTTTATAGACCCCCTCTCTAAATTTAATATCACATGTCATTTTATCATTTAAAGCTAATTTCCACATTTCACGATACCACTCTTCTATTTTGATATTTACCTCTATTTTCCAGTATCTTGCTATTATAATTCTACCTATTATAATCATAATTCTAATCAATTCTTTCTCATATTTTGTTAATTCTAAATCCTTAATTATCAGTAGTAATATAGATTCTGATCTCAAAGTTATTCTTTTCTTCATCATTTCAAACATCATTTCCTCCAGTTGTTGCCAAAACTTTTTAATTTTTCCACATTTATACCACATGTGTTCATAAGTTCCCACTTCCTTATTACATCTCCAACATTTATTACTGATTTTTTTATCCATCAATGATAACCTTAATGGAGTCCAATACCATTTCCAAACTACCTTAAAGTTGTGCTCTTTAATCCTTATAGACATAATCCTCATAATTCGACTTTTCCAATTCACATTCCAATCCAAGTCTAATATTTCAATCTTAAGCTCTTCCTCCCAATTCGTCTTCATTACCATTTGTGGATTTCCATCAAAGTTTATAATCTTATATATCTTACTAACGAGTCCCTTTAACCCAATTTCATCCTTAATAATTTGAGATACTAAACTTTCAAATTCAGTCTTATTTCTATCTATTTTACATGTTCCCCTTACTTCCGTAGACGTAAATTCCCCTTTACTTCAGTGAAGGTGAATGGAATAATGACGGGAGAGATTAAATTGGAAGCAGGTACAAGACAGGGATGTCCCTTGTCCCCAACATTATTTTTATTAATTATGGAAGTTTTGACTAAATTGATAGAAAAAGATGAAGAATTGGAAGGGTACAAGGGATATAAGATAAATTTGTATGCGGATGATACCTTGATTATTTTGAAAGATATAGAGAAAGATTTGAAGAGGATAAATAAACATTTGAAAGAATTTGAAGAAATGACAGGTTTAAAGGTAAATTGGTCAAAATCTGAATTATTAATGAACAAAAATGATAAGGAGTGGGAGAGTATGCAAGAACAATTTGGGATAAGAATTAAAAATACACTGAAATATTTGGGAATAACACTTTCACTTAAAGTTAGAGAATTGAAAAAAATTAATTATGATGTGATGTTGGATGAAGTAGAGAAGAAGATAGATAAATATAAGGAGATAAAGTTGTCTTGGTTTGGCAGAATCGCAATGTGTAAGATGATGTTGTTACCAAAGTTTAATTTTTTATTTGAGATGCTACCATTAAATTTGACAGAGAAGGATATGGAAGGATATCAGAAGAAATTAGATAAATTTTGCAATGGTGGGAAAAGACCTAGATTAATGAAGAAAATGTGGTATCAAAATCAAAAGGAAGGTGGATTGGGAATTCCCAATCTACTTAATTATTATTGGGCCTATAATATTCGAACTGTAATAAAAATACTTAAAGGAGGAGATGGTCATTGGGGAGATCTAGAGTTAAAGGATATAAAGAGATTTGGCCCTACATGGTTTTTAGATAAAATAAAAACAAAAAAGGCAATTAATAGTTATTGGTTAAAGGGATTGAGCAAAATTTGGAATAAATTCGTTAAAATATTGATTCCGGATATATCCTTCTTGGGGAAGACACTTGGAGGTTACCGCGCTTTAAATCAGCCCCGGGCCCTAGGCAGGGGTGGAGGGGTAGCCGTTATTGTTAGGGAAGTTCTGGAGCCGAGAGAGACCATTGTGCCAAAGACCACCGGTTGTGAGTCCCTCTGTGTGAAGTGGGGCCTAGGGAGGCAGTTGGGCTTGCTGGTTGTATACCTGGCTCCCCGCTATGTAACAGCAGCCCTGCTCGAGCTCCTCGAGGTGATCGCTACAATGGCAGTTGAGACCCCCAGACCTTTAGTCATGGGGGACTTTAATCTGCCATCGGCGGGCGAATCATCCGAGGTAGCTCGGGAGTTCATGGCTTCCATGACGGCCATGGACCTGACCCAATTAATTCAAGGCCCCACCCACGAGGGTGGACATACACCGGATCTCATCTTTGTCTACGGCCAATGGAAGAGTGATCTGGGTATAGGGGATATAGTCATCACGCCCTTGTCATGGTCAGACCACTCAGTTCTCCGGCTCGACTTTCCAACCGCTACTCCCCACCCCGGGGAGGCGGAGCCTGAGTCACCTATTTGGTTCCGCCCCAGGCGCCTGATGGACCCCGATGGGTACCAGGCGGCGCTTGGGCCACTTCCTGTACCCCTGATCCATGCCCCTGAGCCACGCATGGAATACTGCGGCCATGGGAGCCTTGGATCGGGTCGCGCCCTTGCGGCCTCTCTTGCGGCGGCGAGCCACCTTGGTTCACCGAGGAGCTAAGGGTGATGAAACGCCACAAGAGATGCCTAGAGAGAAGATGGAGGTCTACTCGATCTGAATCTGACCGGACACAGGTAAGAGCCCATTTACGGACTTACATTGTGGCGCTGAGTGGCCAAACGCCATCATTGTGCCACTCTCATAGCATCCGCAGATAACCGCCCTGCCACCCTGTTTGGGGTGACCCGCTCCCTCCTACAACAGAGGGTGCGGGAAACCCCATTACAGGGTAGAGCAGAGGAATTTGGGATTTATCTGCAGGAGAAAATCGCTCAGATTCAGAACGAGCTAGTCTCCATTGATGGCCCAGTGGGATTGCACGAGGCAGATCTTGGTTGGGAGGAGTTTGACTCCGTTACTTCCGAGGATATGGACAGGTTATGTGGGCGACTGTGAGCCACCACATGTTTATTGGACCCGTGTCCTTCCTGGCTTGTACTGGCATCCTGGGAGGTGACACGAGGCTGGCTCCAGGAGGTTGTCAACGCTTCTCTGAGTGAGGGTTTCTTGCCTGCCTCCCTTAAAGAGGCCATGGTGAGGCCCCTCCTGAAGAAGCCCTCTTTGGATCCAGCTCTATTAAACAACTATCGTCCAGTCTCCAACCTTCCCTTTTTGGCGAAGGTTGTTGAGAGTGTGGTGGCACAACAATTTCCCCGTCACCTGGAGGAAGTTGAGTATCTAGATCCGCGCCAGTCCGGCTTTCGGCCCGGGCATAGCACTGAGACGGCATTGGTCACGTTGGTCGATGATCTCTGGAGGGCCAGAGATGGGGGTTGTTCCTCCATCCTGGTCCTATTAGACCTCTCGGCGGCTTTCGATACCATCGATCATGGTATCCTATTGCATCGGCTGGGGGGGTTGGGGGTGGGAGGCACCGTTTTACGGTGGTTCTCCTCCTACCTCTCTGGCCGATCGCAATTTGTGTTGGCAGGAGAGCAGAGGTTGACCTCGAGACCCCTCACATGTGGGGTGCCTCAGGGGTCGGTCCTCTCGCCTCTCCTGTTCAACACATACATGAAGCCGCTGGGTGAGATCATCCGTGGTTTTGGGGTAGAGTACCATCTCTACGCTGATGACACTCAGCTGTATATATCTACCCCAAACCACCCCAACGATGCCGTAGCGGTGATGTGCCAGTGCCTGGAAGCCGTGCAGATCTGGATGGGAAGTAACGGACTCAGCCTCAACCCGACCAAGACCGAGTGGCTGTGGTTTCCGGCTGCCCGATTCAACCAGCTCACTCCATCGCTGGCCATAGGGGGCGAACAGCTTGCCCCTGTGGATGGGGCGCGCAATTTGGGTGTCCTCCTGGATGCCCGGCTGTCCATGGAAGATCAAGTGACAGCCGTGGCCAGGAGGGCGTTTTACCAGGTTCGCCTGGTTCGCCAATTGCGCCCCCTATTGGATCGGGACGCCCTTCGCGCAGTCACTCATGCGCTCGTGACATCCCGACTGGACTATTGTAACTCTCTCTACATGGGGCTCCCCTTGAGGTGCACCCGGAGACTTCAGCTAGTCCAGAACGCAGCCGCGCGAGCAATTATGGGAACTGCAAGGTTTATCCATGTAACACCGCTCTTGCGCGAGCTGCACTGGCTGCCTGTCATCTTCCGGGTGCGCTTCAAGGTGTTAGTTATCATCTTTAAAGCGCTCCATGGCTCGGGACCTAGCTATCTGCGGGATCGGATCCTGCCTCATACATCCTCACGGCCGATTCGCTCCCACAGAGAGGGACTTCTCCGGGTGCCGTCCACTAGACTTTGTCAGCGGGCGACGCCCAGGGGAAGGGCTCTCTCTGTGGCGGGCCCAGCCCTCTGGAACGACCTTCCCCCCGACATTAGGACGACCACGGACCTCCGCTCCTTCCGTCTAAAATTAAAAACACATCTTTTCTGTCTGGCCGGCCTAGGATAGTCTCTCTGTCTTTGGGGTATTATTATTATTATATTTAATTATTGGGAATGCTATTTTAGATATAGCACAGATATAGGTTTAATTTGTTTTTAAAGAATGTCTGTATATATTTATTGTTTTTTATTCTTCCTGTGCACCGCCCCGAGTCCCTATGGGGAGAGGGAGCGGTTTACAAATATTAAATTATTATTATTATTATTATTATTATTATTATTATTATTATTATTATTATTATTATTATTATTATTATTATTATTATTATTATCTTTAAAGCGCTCCATGGCACGGGACCTAGCTATCTGCGGGATCGGATCCTGCCCCACACATCCTCACGGCCGATTCGCTCCCACAGAGAGGGACTTCTCCGGGTGCCGTCCACTAGACTTTGTCAGCGGGCGACGCCCAGGGAAAGGGCCTTCTCTGTGGCGGGCCCAGCCCTCTGGAACGACCTTCCCCCAGACATCAGAACAACTACGAACCTCCGCTCCTTCCGTCAAAAACTCAAAACATAATTTTTCTGCTTGGCCGGCCTAGGTTAGTCTTTACCTTTAGGGTGTTAGGGAATTTTAGTGTTATAACGTGGGGATTTTAGCGCAGGGATAATTCTAATTTAATTTGTTTTTATCCATTGTATTTATTCTATGTATGTATTTTTTATAGTATTTTAATTTTTCCCTGTGCACCGCTCCGAGTCCCCGTGGGGAGAGGATGCGGTATACAAAATAAATTTTTTATTATTATTATTATTATTATTATTATTATTATTATTATTATTATTATTATTATTATTATTATTATTATTATTATTATTATTATTATTATTATTATTATTATGACAGGCTCCCTCTGATTCTGGCATGCAATGCCTCCCCATTTGGTCTGGGGGCTGTCCTGAGCCATGTCCTGCCCGATGGCTCAGAGGCCCCCATTGCTTTTTATTCCTGGACAATGTCTCCCACGGAGAGAAACTACATTCAGATAGACAAGGAGGCTCTGGCTGTGGTGTCCAGGATTAAAAAGTTCCACACCTATCTGTATGGGCGGACCTTTTCTGTCGTCACCGACCACAAGCCTCTCCTTGGGCTGTTGGCCGATGACCATCCGACCCCCCCATCCTCTCCCCCAGGATGACCCGGTGGACAGAGTTCCTAGCAGCGTATGATTATATGCTGCTATACCGTCCAGGCAAGCAGATAGGGCACGCCGATGCCCTTAGCAGCTGCCCCCTCCCCGAGGTGGACCTCATGCCAGTGCCGTCTCTCTCCGTCCTGGCTGTTGCTGAGTCCGACATCCCCTTGTCCTCTTCGGACGTCGCTGCCCACACCCAGTCTGACCCTGTCCTCACTCAAGTGTCCAGATGGGTCCTGCGTGGGTGGCCTTCGGGCAGCGTGGCCGATGAGTTTCGGCCCTACAAGACATGCCAGATGGAGCTTTTGCTCCATTGTGGCTGCTTGTGCTGGGGGAACCGGGTCATTGTTCCACCTCCCTTGTGACACCAGGTGCTACAGTCTCTCCATGCTACCCACCCGGGCATAGCTCGGGTGAAGGCATTAGCCAGGAGCTATGTTTGGTGGCCCAGCATGGACGCGGAGGTAGCTGCCTGGGTCGCTGCGTGTCCAACCTGCCAGTCATCTCATCCTGCCCCCCCCCAGTATCTCCCCCTAGAGAATGGGACATCCCCAAGAGCCCTTGGTCCCGAGTCCACATTGACTTCGCGGGTCCCTTCCACGGCCAGTCCTTCCTGGTGGTGTTGGACGCGTACTCCCCCTGGGTGGAGGTGGTCCTCGTGGCCTCTACCACGGCGGAGAGCACGGTCCGGGCTTTGCGTCGCCTTTTCACAATGCATGGATTGCCGGACACCGTCGTGTCTGACAACAGCCCCGCAATTCCATTCCACCACCTTCCAGGAATTCCTGGCCTCACAAGGGATCCGCCACACACCAGTTGCTCCCTATCACCGGGCGTCCAACGGCCATGCGGAACGAGTCGTGCGCTCGGCCAAGGAGGCCTTGGCCCGGCTGGATAAGGGAGACCGGCCTGCAAGGGTGGCTGCTTACCTCATGGGTCAGCATTCCACTCCTTGCCCGGCCACAGGGAAGAGCCCCGCTGAGCTCTTGATGGGTCGACGCCTGCGGACCACCTTGGACAGACTGCACCCTGACTATGACGGGGTGCAGCCGAGCAACCTGGGGGACCCCCCTTCCCGCCTCTTTGTTAAGGATGACCTGGTCTGGGCTGGGAATTATTCGGGGGATCCGCGCTGAGTGCCAGCATCCATCATTGACCTAACCGGCCCCTGTTCCTATAGGGTCGGGCTGTCCGATGGAACTGAGTGGCGGTGCCACCTGAATCAGCTGAGGCGCAGCCTACAATCGCCAGCTATTGCCACTCCAGGCCAGTCATGCCCGTTGGCTGCATTTTGGCCACATCAGTTGTCTCAAGCCGAGGTGCAAGAGGGTTTACAAGTTCCAAAGTTTTCTGTTCCAGACTATTCATTCAACCAGCAATTCGAGGCACCGGCCTTCCACGGCAAATCTTCACACACCACCCCACAAGGAGAATCAACAGAGCAATTTAACAATCACCAATGGCCACGCCTCAGTCGAGGGCCAGTCTCCACGCCCCCTCGTTTTAACTTATCTGAGTTGTCGTCTTCGCCTCAGCTGACTCCACCTCCGGGGGTAGGCCGCAATGACGCACCCTGGAACTCCACTCCCTGTGGGGAGGAGCCTCTTATCCCCGCAAGTTCTCCGGCACAACTGAGGCATTCTGGGAGGATCAGACACCGCCCCGCCTATCTAAAGGACTACGCGTGTGCAGCAATTTGGACTGACAGTTATCTGTAACGCATGCGCAGTGACTGGGGGGAAAGGGGTGTTATATCCTCAACCTACAACCAGACATTCAGTCTGGGGAACTAAGATTGACCCGGCGGTCTGTTAAACACTGTAACAGCCAGTCGCGTCTGATTGGCCGAGACGCGGCTGGCCGGGCCAGACTTTATGTCTGGCTAAGATTTTTCCCGCTTTTGGCAAAAGTATAAATAGCTATCGAAGTCTTGCTGAACCGATCTTTGTACCTGTATATAGTTTCTTGTTAGTTGCAAATAAACCTGTTCCAATGACTAGCCTGTCTCGGACTGAATTCCTGCAAACTTAATATGTTGAGTTTATGTTTTATCGACAAAGAAATAAATGGAGACTAGAATAGATTGAGGGCTAGGTTTTAAACAGCAAATGCATTCCAGAATAATTCTATTTTTAATAGCTTGTGGGATGTGAGAAGCAGTTCCAATTTCTCAGGTAAAGCTGACAGAGGCTTGAGAGGTGAGAGGCCATATAAATATTTTTAAATAAATAGACAAATAAAACAAATACTCCAGAGAACAGGGGCAGCAGCAGAAAAGGATCCAATCCTTGAGCGGGAACTGAGAGTCAGGTGGGACCCCCATATCACACCGCATGGCAGTGTAATGTCATGCAGGACCAAAGAGGGAAAATCCCCACTTCTGAATGGACCACCAATCATCCAGTTATTTAGTTTTGCTAGGATTGAAAGTGAGGTTGTTCCTCCCCATGCAACAGCCTTCAAACATTAGGAGAAAACATTGACTGCATGGCTTGGTCAGTCAATGCTTTCAGAACTGAATATCATCAACCTTCAGTTGACCTCTGAGCTGGAACTGAGAAGGCCTCACTGAGCCACCTAAAGAATCAGCACTTTGGGTTCAAATTCTCCCTTCCAGCCAACACTGACTGGAACCATCTTCGGAGAAAGGAGAGAAGCACATAACCCATTGCTCCCATTCTTATTGCCCAAGGTAAGGGTGAGGGGCTTCAATGGAGACAGTATGGAGTAGAAAAACAACAGAAGCACACACAGAACCCAAGGATGAAAACAATGGTGTTGGAGGGGGGGGGGTACACACGTCAAAAAATATGACTTTGATAATCCACCCTATAGTTAATAATAATAATAATAATAATAATAATAATTTAATTTATAACCCGCTCTCTCTCCCAGAAGGGACTCGAGGCGGGGCACAGGGAATTTAAAATACATATAGAATACAAACAGTATACAATAATAAAAAGAAATTAAACTAACCCTGTGCTAAAATCCCATATTAAGACTAAAATCCCCAATCTAAAAAGAGACTACCCTAGGCCGGCCAAGCGAAACAGATGTGTCTTTAATTTTAGGCGGAAGGAGCGGAGGTCCGTGGTTGTCCTGATATCGGGGGGAAGGTCGTTCCAGAGGGCTGGGCCCGCCACAGAGAAGGCCCTTCCCCTGGGCGTCGCCCGCTGACAAAGTCTAGTGGACGGCACCCGGAGAAGTCCCTCTCTGTGGGAGCGAATCGGCCGTGAGGATGTATGGGGCAGGATCCGATCCCGCAGATAGCTAGGTCCCGAGCCATGGAGCGCTTTGAAGATGATGACTAACACCTTGAAGCGCTCCCGGAAGACGACAGGTAGCCAGTGCAGCTCGCGCAAGAGCGGTGTTACGTGGGTGAACCTAGAGGCTCCCATTATTGCTCGCGCGGCTGCGTTATGGACCAACTGAAGTCTCCGGGTGCACCTCAAGGGGAGCCCCATGTAGAGAGAGTTGCAATAGTCCAGTCGGGATGTCATGAGAGCATGAGTGACTGTGCGAAGGGCGTCCCGATCCAATAGGGGGCGCAACTGGCGTACCAAGCGAACCTGGTAAAACGCCCTCCTGGCCACGGCTGTCACTTGATCTTCCATGGACAGCCGGGTATCCAGGAGGACACCCAAGTTGCGCGCCCCATCCACAGGGGCAAGATGTTCGCCCCCTATGGCCAGCGATGGAGTCAGCTGGTTGAATCGGGCAGCCGGAAACCACAGCCACTTGGTCTTGGTCGGGTTGAGCCTGAGTCCGTTACTTCCCATCCCGATCCGCACGGCTTTCACGGCACTGGCACATCACTGCTACGGCATCGTTGGGGTGGTTTGGGGTAGATATATACAGCTGAGTATCATCAGCATAGAGATGATACTCTACCCCAAAACCACGGATGATCTCGCCCAGCGGCTTCATGTATGTGTTGAACAGGAGAGGCGAGAGGACCGACCCCTGAGGCACCCCACATGTGAGGGGTCTCGGGGTCGACCTCTGCTCTCCTGTCAACACAAATTGCGATTGGCCAGAGAGGTAGGAGGAGAACCACCGCAAAACGGTGCCTCCCACCCCCAACCCCCCCAGCCGATGCAATAGGATACCATGGTCGATGGTATCGAAAGCCGCCAAGAGGTCTAACAGAACCAGGATGGAGGAGCAACCCCCATCTCTGGCCCTCCAGAGATCATCCACCAACGTGACCAATGCCGTCTCGGTGCTATGCCCGGGCCGAAAGCCGGACTGGCGCGGATCTAGATAATCAACTTCCTCCAGATGACGTGGAAACTGTTGTGCCACCACACTCTCAACAACCTTCGCCAAAAAGGGAAGGTTGGAGACGGGACGGTAGTTTGTTAAAAGAGCTGGGTCCAAAGAGGGCTTCTTGAGGATGGGCCTCACCATAGCCTCTTTTAGGGAAGCAGGCAAGGAGCCCTCACTCAAGGATGCGTTGATAACCTCTTGAAGCCAGCCTCGTGTCACCTCCCAGGATGCCAGTACAAGCCAGGAGGGACACGGGTCCAATAAACATGTGGTGGCTCGCAGTCGCCCACGTAACCTGTCCATATCCTCGGAAGTAACGGAGTCAAACTCCTCCCAAACAAGATCCCCCTCGTGGCAATCCACTGGACCAGCAATGGGGGCTAACTCATTCTGTATCTGAGCGATTTTCTCCTGCAGATAAGACACAAATTCCTCTGCTCTACCCTGTAAGGGGGCTTCCCGCACCCTCTGTTGAAGGAGGGAGCGGGTCACCCTAAACAGGGCGGCAGGGCGGTTATCTGCGGATGCTATGAGAGTGGCGCAATGATGGCGTTTGGCCACTCTCAGCGCCACAATGTAAGTCCGTAAATGGGCTCTTACCTGTGTCCGGTCAGATTCAGAGCGGGTAGACCTCCATCTTCTCTCTAGGCATCTCTTGTGGCGTTTCATCCCCCTCAGCTCCTCGGTAAACCAAGGAGCCAGGGTGGCTCGCCGCCGCAAGAGAGGCCGCAAGGGCGCGACCCGATCCAAGGGTTGAATTGATTTCTGGATTTTATATGTCGAGATACATTTTTATATACCCACAAAGAAATATTGATATAATTCTGAAAGAAAAAAAAATCCTTCCTGACTTTCATAGAAGTTTATCATCTTTCTGCCCCTTTCAATGCAGTTTAATAATAATAATAATAATTTAATTTGTAGACCGCTCCCTCTCCCCATAGGGACTCGGAGCGGTGCACAGGAAGAATAAAAACAACAAGTATACAAACAAATTTAAAACAGATTAAACCTTATTCCTGTGCTAAAAATACCCCGTTAAAACTAAAACTAAACGAAACTAAAATTCCCAATAATTAAGTATAATAATAATAATACCCCATAGAAGAGAGACTACCCTAGGCCGGACAGGCAAAAGAGATGTGTTTTTAATTTTAGACGGAAGGAGCGGAGGTCCGTGGTCGTTCTAATGTCGGGGGGAAGGTCGTTCCAGAGGGCTGGGCCCGCCACAGAGAGAGCCCTTCCCCTGGGCGTCGCCCGCTGACAAAGTCTAGTGGACGGCACCCGGAGAAGTCCCTCTTTGTGGGAGCGAATCGGCCGTGAGGATGTATGAGGCAGGATCCGATCATGAAGGTCCAAGGATTCTTCCCCACAGTTTGCATTCTGCTGTGGTTGGGCAGAACCTTAGTTCTGACTTTCATATGAAATAAAATAAAAAACAGCCATGGATTTCTCAATGGTTGGTCTCTGGCTTTCCTGCCCAAACATTGGCACTTCCTGCTGAGGCCCAACCTCCACTGCAGAGAAAAGGGTCACTGAATGCAGCATCCCTCGGCAACCTTCTGGGGGGGAAATGAGCACAACTGGAATTCTAGGGACACACAAGGCAGTAATGCTTGCAAAGACACAAAAGATTGTCCCTTTACTCATTTAGTGGTACGTCTCCCCTCTCAAACCCATCACCCCATTCTCTCCATTTTTAAATAATATATTTTTAAATCTTTTATTTTCACTGTATTTTATGTTGAAATAAACCTCAATAAAATTGTAAAAAAGAAAGAAAACAAGGAGGGGTTTTGGCTTAGGTTTCTCCCCTCCAACCCACACTGACCATAAACAGCTTCAGAGAAAGGAGAGAGCTACATGAAAGCAAGAACCCTCTCCTGTTAGGCCAGCTGGTCCAAAGGTCTCCTGCACTGATAGAGACACTGAAATTGGAACATTTCAATTCATGCATCTCCCACCTGATATAAACTTCCCTTCAGCAAGGAAGAAGGTTGAAGAACATTGAGAGCTCTGGGGTTATCAGCTCCTTCTTCCTGCACACCTGGAACAGAGTGAGGATTGCTAACTTTTGAACATTCAGGAAAACTTTTCTCCAGAATAAAGAAGTCCTCTACTGCCCAAAGGGAACCTTCTTCCTGCTTCCGTGAAAGGGAAGATTGTCTACCAGGGAAGATGAGTGGTCAGGAGAAGGACTGGATGCTTCTGTTCCTCCCTGGCTCGGCTCTCAATGGCCACTGCTGATGTAGCCTTTGTCTCCTGCAGTGACATCACTCTGACCTCACAATGTCCAGGGTGAATGTAGGGACAGGAATAAACACTTTGAAATGATCCCAGATTTCCTGACCACTCTGGATGCTCCAGTAGTTGGCACAGAGCTTCAGTTTCTCCAATCAGTCCCAGCATATATTTTTGTGTATCATGGCAGTGAGGAATTGGGCCACCTCTCTCTCTGAAGGACTCCCTGCTTTCTCCAGAAGACTCATTCAGAGGCAAACAGCTGCATTTAGAGGCATAGCTGGGGAAGGAAATGGTTTGGAAAGGAGAAGATTTGGGGATGATTCAAGAGGAGGAATGGAAACCATCAGAGAAAGTAAGTCAGAAGTAAACCAATAGGGTGAGACAACTCTAAACCTAATTTGGGGAAATTCCTGGCTTTTATTTTATTGAGTGTGCTCATATCTTTGGTACTTTGTTCAGTGGAGTTTTAGATCTGCTGCTAATAGATATTTCTCAAAGTATTTCTTTTATAGAAATAGTTGTTTTTATTCTGTTTCTTCATAACATCTAAAGTTTAGCTGGGGGAATGACGGAACAGAGGGAGGAAAAGAAATGTAAGTTGCAGATCAGGAAAACAAATATCCTGCTAAACTGACTTGGTTGATTTTTCTGAGGAGGAGGAAGAGACTTTGAGGTCCTTTTAAACTTTTAGGAGGAATTTCGACTCTTGTGACCCCTACTTCAAATATCCAAGTATTTATATTTGGAAGAAGTCTCCAGTGGGTAGAGGGACCCAGGTTTGTTGAGTCCTCAGCCCAGACAGCAAGTCTGGTAACCTTTGAGTCACCGCATTCCGGAACAGATCAGGCAGCTGTGTTAATTGACTGAGACGAGCTGTCTGGAATCTGTCTGGAAAGGAGTTACATGTTGCAATTGCTTGCTAGGAGTTTCCTGCCTGGTAACTCTATATAAGAGGTTGCCAGAGAAGAAACCTGGTCAGTTGAATTCTTGTGCTGTTGTAAGAGTGTGAATAAACGTTCCTGTTGTTTTGACCATGCCTGAGTCGGAATCCTTTGTCTGATCTAACAAGGTTCATTACTTTCAGCATGCTGGTCTTTTGCAGCATTTGGATCACCTTCCTCCCCACCTACCTGAGCACCAAAGGGAAGTTCATAGTGGCTGTGGAGTTCCATGGAATGGAATAGAGTGGAGTGGAAGAGTAGAGTAGAGTAGAGTAGAGTAGAGTAGAGTAGAGTAGAGATACAATACAATGCAATAGGATTAGAATAGACCTTGGAGGTCTTCTAGTCCAGCCCCCTGCTCAAGCAGGACAACCTATAGCCTTTCAGAGAATGATACCTGCCCTTAATTTGAGGAGGTTTCATTAAGGCACCTTGAAAATCAGGGCTTTTGTTGATTAAATATTTAAATTTCTTTTTCTATTTTAAGCATACAAACCAGAAGCAGTTTCCAAATAGAAAATTGGACCCAATTATATATTCTTTGCCTTTCTTAATTTTTCTAGACTGTTATCATCTATATCAGGGGGGTCAAGCTCAATTTCATAGAGGACCACATCAGGGTTGTGTTTGACTTTTGAGAAGGCTGGAGTGGGCATGGCTAGGGTGGCTGTGGCCAGCTCAACCTCACTGATATCGGGGGCACCTGTGGTGGTGAGAGCCTTCTGCCAGCAAAAACAGGTTCCCAGGCTCCGTTTTCAGCTGCTATGGCCTCCTGCAACCCTCTGCCAGTGAAAATTGTGTGGCTCTCCTGAGCTCCATTTTCTCTGGCAGAGGCACCAGGGGCCGGTCCTTTGTGGTTTGCAGGGTGGCCCCTTGGGCCAGACCTTTCTGTATGCATTCAAATCCACTTTCAATCATACTTTGCAAACTTTATATGACAATTTCTGTGTCTCATTTTATAATAACCAAGTTCACAATATATCAGGCCTGCAGCCATATTCCTTTTGGATCTTTGGCCTGCCACACTTGCTATTATTCTACTATGCCATTTCTAAATGGGAGGGGGGGATGGTACAGAGTTAAATGCTATGTAGCCAAAATAAAATTCCTCTCTAGAAAGCCATGAAACATGCCAGTTATGTTGCCATAGAAATGTTGATAAATCTTACTGCGAATAGGCACTTCATCCAATTTGCACACATTCCTTCCACCTTTCCATTTTGCTAACATCCCACCCACAAGGTGCAATTTGGCCCATACTGTCCTCTTTTAAAGATAGTATGAACGCTAATGGGTTGTGGTGGCACATTACAAACATTTGTTCACTAGAAAGTGCCAGCAGGAGCACCAGTGCTTTGATGGGAGAAATGGCTTATATATAGCCGCAAGGTGGGAAAGGAAAGTAGAAACTCAAGTGTCCCAAGACCTTAAAAATAGGGAGGAGGCTCTCCCAAGATATTGGATAAATTCTGCAGCAGGGCTCTCTAACAACATGTTGGGAGCTAGAAAGGTGTGTATGCTGCAGGGGTGGGTTCCTAATGGTTCGCCCGGGCTCACACGAGCCGGATCATAACATTTAGTGATCCGGGGCGATCTGGTTGGACCGGTGGACCCGGAAGTAACTTCCGGAATGCATGGCTCATTCAGTCCATTGCATCTGCCACCTCTGCCACCGTCCGCGTGTGAAAGGCCCTGGCAGCTTCATAGACGGGCCCTTTAAATTTCACGCGGCATCCTTCCCCACCCAGCGGTGCGAAATTTAAAAGGCCTGGGCCTTGAAGCTGCCGGGGCCTTTCGTTTTGGCACGGATAAGGAGGCTTGGCGGGGGGCTGCGCGCAGCTATCCGCTATGTGCGCGAAGCCGTCCCGAACCCCTGCAGCAACGCCGGCATCTTCAAGGCCTTTGCCGGGCCTTTCGCACTTGGCACGAATGTGGAGGCTTGGGGGGGGGCTTCGTGCAGCTATCCGCTAGCTGCGCAAAGCTGTCCCGACCCCCTGCAGCTGCTCCAGCAGCTTCAATGCCCGGGGCAGGCCTTTCACAGTTGGCGCGAATGCGGAGGCTGGGGAGGGCTTAGCGCAGCTATACGCTAGGTGCACGAAGCCATCCTGACCCCCTACAGCCACTCCGGCAGCTTCAAGGCCCGGGCTGGGCCTTTTGCTCTTGGCGCAAATGCGGAGGCTCTGGGGGGCTTCACACAGCTATCCGCTATGTGGGCGAAGCCGTCCCAACCCCCTGCAGCCACGCCGGCAGTTTCTAGGCCCTGGCTTTTAAATTTGAGGCTTCCCAGGCCTTTTGCTCTTTGCGTGGCTGCAGGTGGTTGGGGGGGCTTCACGCAGCTAGCCTTAGGTGCACGAAGCCCCCCCCCACTCCGCAGCCGCGCAAAGAGCGAAAGGTCTGGGAAGACTCAAATTTAAAACACGCCACTAACGTGTTGAGAAAGGGGCCAGCAGCTTCATAGACGGGCCCTTTAAATTTCACGCACCGGCATCCTCCCCCCCTCAGGGGCATGAAATTTAAAGGGCCCTGCTGTATATCTGCCGGTGCCTTTCATATGCTTGGGGGGGGGAGGCTAGCTTTCGCAGGGGAAGGCCTTGCCTTATGCCACAATGTCCAAAAGCCCCCCAGGTCCCCCCTCTCTCAGCCTCACCTGGCTGGCTGCCTCCGTTCTTCCTCTAGTCTGATAAGTTTACCTGTGTCCTGTTACCTCGTTGCCTGCCTGCTCCCTGCTGCATCCTTCATCGGAGAGCTGTTGATTCTGCCTCCTTGTAAGTGACCTGGTTTTTTTCGCTCTTTTATTTTTTTTAATGGTTTTTTAAAGATTATTTTATTTATTGTGCATATAATTTTTTAAAATCGTTTTACTTAACTGTATTTTTAAAAATGGTTTATTTCAATTTATTGTGCGTGGGTTCTTTTTTTAAATTGTCTTAGATTCTATGAAAAACAAATTAATATAAACCATTTTTAAAAATTCTATACTCAGTACTTTAAAATGTATTGAATAAAGATTTTTTTTAAATGGTTCACTTCAATATATAGTGTTATTCTACCCTTAACATGGTTATATTTTAAATTATAACAAGGAATATCTTTAAATGGTTTCAGTATACATTATTTTTGGTAGAATTGTGGTTGGTAGAATTGTGTCATTTTGCGGAATGCTTAACAATGGTTTTTAAGGATTTTTTAATTTGTAAAATATCTTTTTTAATTATTTTAGGGAATTTTTATTTTGTAATTGTTTATAAAAAAAAATTTTTTCAGGAAATGTTATTCCTTTTTGCAAATGTTTTCTTTGAGATGCAATACGTTGCTTTTAAGTGGTTTATGTGTCTCAAAGTGGCTGCCAGGTTGGTGCAAGGCAGCTTTGCCAGAAAGAGTGTGCTTTACCCTGGTTGTCTAGGTAATTCTTAGGTGGTTGCTGGTTCTGTGAGCTTGTGTGTCCTTTATAATTTTCCGCAATGCCTTGATGATTTTTATTCCAGTGGCTTTGTCTTTCCTGTCCCTAAGGTTAGGGGGAGGAAATTGGTTTCATTTTCAGCCTTTTGTAGGAGGGATTCTATTTTTTGGTGTTTTCCTGGCACTGTCATAGTTTGCGTGGGTGTATTATGTCCTGCAGCAGTTGTACACATTAATAATGATCAAGTACTACTAATATTTCCTTATACATTTTAGTAACCTTTCCTTACATAATTGGTGTTGTCTTTCATACTTTTGGATTTCTATTTTCTGTTTCTCTTACTTAGCAATTGCTAAAACATATCCCATGTGAAAAAATATTCAAAGCCTTCTTGATTTTAATTGTCACTTTATTTATTCCTGCACATTGAAGTATTTATTCATTTTCATATCTGTTTTTCCACTGTTGTGCAAACATAATTCCAGCAACTGCTAACATTCCCACCTGGTCACATGGCCGGCAAGCCACTCCCACCCAGTCACATGGCTGTCAAGCCACTCCCAAAAAGAAGCCACACCCACAGAATAGGTTCCGATTTTTTTTTTAAATTGAAAAAGTTTTATTCAAACAAATTTTCCCCCTTTTTACCCCCCGACATATGATATAAATCACATACAAATACTATACCCCCTCCCCTCCCCCCATCTTAAAATAAATTTATCATTCAGATATTGTATCCCCTCACCTCCCAACAATCATAATATAAATTTCTCTTAAAGTAACAATATCCCATTAACCCCATCTTCTAAATTAATTGAACATATATAAATCATAATATAAATTTCTCTTAAAGTAACCGTATCCCATTAATCCCATCTTCTAAATTAATTATACATATATATTTCCCCACCCTCCACCCTAATCCTCCCCCACCTCCCAATCAAACCCACCCCCCTGACTTCCGCTATACACCACTCTAATAATTCCAAACATCCCATATAATATTTGCTCTGTTCACATTGTATCCCTTGCTTATCACCCTATCAATCTAAACTTTCTTACCTAAAGGCTACATAATACTTCCTAGTCTGGTATTTATTCTGTATATAATCAATCCATTTTGCCCATTCCTGTATATAATTTTCCTGTTTCTGATCTTTTAAAAAAGCTGAAATTTTTGCCATTTCCGCAAACCCCGCCACTTTCTGAATCCATTGATCAATTGTCGGTAAAAAATCTTTCTTCCAGTGTTGAGCAAACAGAATCATGCTGTTCTGCGATTCCTTCCTTGCCACAGGAATGTCAAGCATTTTCAGTCCGTTAAGGCAAAACAGATAAAATCCATGGCAACATCGGGATGTTGACATATATCCCATTAACCCCATCTTCTAAATTAATTGAACATATATAAATCATAATATAAATTTCTCTTAAAGTAACTGTATCCCATTAATCCCATCTTCTAAATTAATTATACATATATATTTCCCCACCCTCCACCCTAACCCTCCCCCACCTCCCAATCAAACCCACCCCCCTGACTTCCGCTATACACCACTCTAATAATTCCAAACATCCCAAATATTATTTACTCTGTTCACCTGTCAATCTAAACATTCTTACCTAAAGGCTACATAGTACTTCCTAGTCTGGTATTTATTCTGTATATAATCAATCCATTTTGCCCATTCCTGTGTATAATTCTCCTGCTTCTGATCGTTTAAAAAAGCTGAAATTTTTGCCATTTCCGCAAACCCCGCCACTTTCTGAATCCATTGATCAATTGTCGGTAAAAAATCTTTCTTCCAGTGTTGAGCAATCAACAACCTAGCTGCTGTAACCATATACAAAACCAATTTTGTTTCCCCTTTAGTAAAATCCTTAATTATACCCAATAAAAACATTTGCGGAGTAAATTGTATTCTTTTCTTAAATACATTTTGCATAACCCACCATATTTTTATCCAAAAAGCTTTAACCTTATTGCAAGTCCACCATACTTTTTTTCACGTATGGTTCCAAAAATTTTGAAACCCACCCCTGGTCTGCTGTGTTTGTTTTATGAAGATTCTGTTCAGAATTCTCAGCTGGTGTTGAAAGGACAACATGGTTAATGTCTGGACCGGCTGGGGTGGTAGTAAGAATAGATACCTGGTCTCTCCTTTTTTTTTTTTTTTTTTTAATAGATATTTTTATTTTATTTTCGGTTTTCAATGTAAATAACAACATATATACTGTTACTTAGCCAACATCATATTATATTATTAAATGTTTACATCATTCCATTTTACCATCATTTCATTTTACCATCAACACCCAGAAAACTCCCAGAGGGCTCTTCTGCTCTCCATACACCATATTTGTGCCTTACCCATCATTTTCTTTCCCCTCTCTCCTCCTCCTCCCTACCTCCTTTCTTCCCTCTGACGCCCTTCCCTTCTCTACTTCCCCTTCCTCTCTCCTTCTCCTCTCTCCCCTTTCCACTCCTCCTTTCTCTTCTCCTCTTCCCCCTCTTTGCCCTCTCTCCTTTCTCTCTCTTCTTCCCTTACCTTTCTACTCCACACTCTTCGTCTCATTTACTTGGTGTATTTCGGCCTCGGAGCCAGTTCTATTTTGTGTTGATGGTATTTATAATTTCAGATTTAAGGTTTATCGCTCAATTTTCATATCGATTATTACAATTCTTATGTCTCAGTCCCAAATCTTGCTAGTTGTTTTAATACCCTTTTAAGTAAAGCCTAATTGTATAATAATGTTCTATTTATAGAACCAAACAAAAAAGAACCAAAAACAGTATAAGTAGATTTAAATAAGTTTAAATATAAGAAGGCCTAATCGGGTATCCATAAATTCTGTGCCTTCCAGAAGTGGTTATTATTCATGGATTATCTCATTTTATTAATTTTAAATCTAACAATTTATCCTGTGATTCAATATCAGTATCCACAAGTCTTATCAAGTATTCTAGCCTCAATCTATTTTTTCTTTAATAATATCTTTAAATCCTATTTACTATTAATATCCCTTATTTAATCCCCTCATATCTCTATAGATTCCATATAATTATCTAAGATTTTGTGTAGTTGTTAATTGATTGATCATTTACCAAGAGTGATAGTATTCTATAACCATCTTAATCGCATACTTCCCCATCTATAGATAAGCAAATATATATCATTCACTAACACATAATCTTTCTATAACCATCTAGATAGCATAGTTTCCCATCGATAAATAAACAAATATATATCATTAACAAAAACATTTACCAAGAGTATTCTATAACCATCTTAATAGCATAATTCCCCATCTATAGATAAGCAAATATATATCATTCACTAACACATAATCTTTCTTTAACCATCTAAGTAGCATAGTTCCCCATCGATAGATAAACAAATGTATATCATTAACAAAACCTTTACCAAGAGTATTCTGTAACCATCTTAGTAGCATAACTCCCCATCTATAGATAAGCAGATATATATCATTCATTGACACATCATTTTTCTATAACCATCTAAATAGCCCAATTCCCCATCTATAGATAAACTAATATATATCATTATCAAAAACCTAATCTTATTATAAGCATCTATAGTTATTACTAACAATCAATTATTTAATAATCCTTAATGGTAGTTTAAACCCAGCCTAATTATTTCTCATCAAGGGATAAAAGTTCCTCTTTTCAGCCGTTGTCTCTCCAAGGATGAATTAAATTTGCCTCTTTTAAAGTCCACATTCTCCATCGGCTTTTTTTCCTCTTCTCAAGTTCTTTATAAACTTCCATTGGCACATTGTGATCCTGTATAGCTGTACAATCATAGTGCTGACCAATTCTTTTCCTCAAATTTGATTTGATATTTTCAAATATCAAGTGTATCTCTGATGTGATTTCCTCTATCTTTTGTTCTCCTTTTCCTTCCTTTTGCCAGATAGGTTGAAATTCAAATTTCTGATGGGATCTTGGTCTTATCTCCTCTCCTGGATCTTCTCCCTTGTCTTCAGTTAAATCCAGTCCACAAACAGCCTCGTTTTCCTTTTCTTCTTTAATTTCTCTAATCTGTTCAATTTCTTCACTTGGTGTAATGTCGAGTATTGCACGAAATTCTCTCAATTCCCTCAAGATTTCAGCCAAAAGCTCCTGGTTTTCTGGAGTGTATATATCTATGTGCGTAGACATTTTGGCGAATCTGCAAACTAGGAAAAAGTAGCTCCAATTACCTTGTTAACACTTAGTTTATCTCTGTTAGTTTGTTTCTAGACAATATTTCCAGTAAATCTATTCATGTATGTCCGCCCACTGTTTTTCCAAGAGCGATACGATGTATGAAATAGTTTAAATAGTTTCAAAGTGTTTCAGTCCTTTTTGTTGGAAGGAAAACAGAGACAAAAAAAGATAAGATATGGTCCTTATTTAAGTTTAAAGATGCGCAATAGAGTGTCCAAATAATTATAGGATTGTGGAAGTGCTCCAAGTTTCAAAGTTTTGAGTGAAATAAATCAAAAAGACAGAAAAAAAGAATTAGAAAAGTCAGTCATAATCCAATCCTTTTCAGCGCAAACGTAGAGTAACTATTATCAGTTCAGTCGGCCATTTCAAAACATTCTGTGAAGCTAAGGAATCTCACACTTCAATTTAAGTTCGCCGCTTATCTTTAACTTCAAAGCTTTGGTAAAAAAAAAAGATTTCTTAGCAGAGTGTTTCAGAGATCAAATAAAGTACCTTCCCGATGTATTCCAGCAGATTTTTCCCTTTCTTGTTTCAAAGATTCTCCTTCGCCTATGGTCCACCCTCCAGAAAGGGGGGGGGGATGCGATTCGTCTCCCTTCAGAGATTTTGCTTCGTGTCGGGCAGGGATCTTGTGTGGTCCCTGCACCCAGCGAAGATTTATCTCCTAATCACCACCTCTCCGGGGTGGCTTAGATTCCTTATGGAATCACGGGGGAGGCGAATTCCAGCCGGGTCCCTGCAGTTTAGGGAGCCCGGTTGTGTCGGCTCGGGAGGCTCCGCCTTCTTCACTGGTCTCTCCTTTTTCTGAAGCTTCTCCCAGCCACTGTTGGTTGGAAGGGACAAGGGGGCTCAGCCTCTTGTGTTCAAGGTGCCTCAGTCAGGCCCTCTCAGTTCAAGGTCAGGAATGATCCTTATTCTGGTGATATTCAATTCCAAAAACAGTGATGTCAACTCTGAAGCGAATGTGACTGGGGCCATTTGGAGGTTCCAGGATTCTGGAGGAAATTTTGAGTAGTTGGGAGAACCAGCAAATACCACCTCTGGCTCACCATGCCCCATCTATTCTCTCCCTCCAGAGTCTCAGGTGATCTGAATCCCTGCTGACCGGCTTGGTCTTCTGTTGCCCTCACAGGAGAATAGAGCTTAAAAGTAGGTTAGTGGGGTTGAGAATGAATAGAGATTTTACAGTATCCTTGCCCTGCCCTGTAGTGGGCAGGGAATGGAGATTTTACTGTATCTTTTCCCTGCCACCAAGCCACGCCCACCAAGCCATGACCACAGAACCGGTAGTAAGAAAAATGAATCCCACCACTGGATCACTCCATTCCTCTGCCAAATATAACTGTTTCGGTGTTTGATATATTAATTTGCAAATATATTCAACGAGAATCTATTTTAAATTTAGGACACATTTGTTTTCATTTATTCTCATCCATGCTTCCTTTCTTTCTTCCATTCATTTCTTCATCGATAAACTATTAAAATAGTAAGAAAGGGGCAGAAAAATATTGTTAATATCTACTTCATATTATCTTATTTATTCATAAATAATTCATATTATCTTATTTATCCTTAAAGTATTTTTCAATTAATAGAGTGAAAAACAATGTGAATTATTTGAATTCTATAATTTATTTTAAAAGAACTAGTAACCAGTTGAATGAAAAAATTAGTAAGAAATTCAGCAAACATTCAGTGGCCTATGGAAACCAACATGCTTAAAAACAATGATAATATGTTCACCCCAACATATTTTCTAAGATGCTTTTGATTAAAATAAATCCATCCTATTGGAAATAAATATTTGCATCCACATTTATTTCCAAGAATATCAAGTCAAGGGGATTGACTCAGAAGAGAACCAGCATTAATGAAAAATAAAAGGTGAGTGATTGTTCCAGATAATAATAATAATAATAATAATTTAATTTCTAGACCGCTCCCTCTCCCCAAGGGGACTCGGAGCGGTGCACAGGGAAGTTAAAACAATAAATACACATATAAATACAAACAATTAAATAAAAACAAATTAAACAATAAACCCTGCGCTAAAATTCCCCAATACCAATTCACTAAAATCCTATAAGCCTATACTACTATAGTAGAGAGGCTACCCTAGGCCGGCCAAGCAGAAAAAGTGCGTTTTCAATTTCAGACGGAAGGAACGGAGGTCTGTGGTTGTTCTAATATCGGGGGGGAGGTCATTCCAGAGGGCAGGGCCCGCCACAGAGAGAGCCCTTTCCCTGGGCGTCGCCCGCTGACAAAGTCTAGTGGACGGCACCCGGAGAAGTCCCTCTCTGTGGGAGCGAATCGGCCGTGAGGAAGTATGGAGCAGGATCCGATCCCGCAGATAGCTAGGTCCCGAACCATCACTTTGTGATGGTTCATATCATCTGATTATTTCATTGAAAAGCCCTTCCCTCATTTCATATTTTTGGGAGAGCTGATAAAAAAAGTCCAAAAATCAAAGTAAAAGTTCTCAAAAAACGATTTTGTCAGAGATTCTTGGGCAGCATTATGTTTTCTCTACAATTTAGATCAAGTCGCAGTAGAATAATATACTGTATTTGGGGAGAAAGATGCAAAAAAGAGCCCAAAGGTAAAATAAAAGTTACTATTTTACATATAAATCAGAGATTCTAGTGCCCCATTATATTTTTTCTCTGATTCAGATCAGGCCTGAATAGGATAATGTAGCATTTGGGGGAAAAGATGCAAGCCAAGAGACCAGCCCCAGAGGCCAAAATGGAGAAGATCTCCACAGCCACCATGGACTTCCCTTTGGTGCTCAGGTAGGTTGGGATGAATGTGATCCAAACACTGCAAAAGACCAGCATGCTAAAAGTGATGAACTTGGCTTCATTAAAGCTGTCAGGCAGTTTCCTAGCCAGAAAGGCCACAGTGAAACTCACGAGGGCCAGGAAACCCAGGTAGGCCAGGACAGTGTAAAACATTAAAGTTGAGCCTTCATTACATTGCAAAATGGTTTCTCCAGTCAAGGAGTGGAAATCAAAATTGGGAAATGGGGGAGTGATTATCAGCCAGGTGGCACAAAGAACTACCTGGATCAAGGGACAACCTAAGACAATGGAGTTGGTCAGTGGTTTTCCTAAGAATTTCCTTGCCCTGTTTCCTGGCTTGGTAGCCATGAAGGCCAGAACCACCATGACAGTCTTTGCCAAGACAGAGGAAACTGCAAGGGCAAAGAGAATGGCAAAGGCAGTTTGTCGGAAGAGACAGGTGAGCTTCCTGGGTCGACCAATGAAAAGGAAGGAGCAGAGGAAGCAAAGCAGGAGGGAGACCAGGAGGATGTAGGTGAGATCTCTGTTGTTGGCCTTGACAATTGGAGTGTCATGATGTTTACAGAAAACCACCAGGACTGCAGATGTGGTCACAGAGAGAAGAAGAGCAAGAGAAATTAAGATGTATCCCAGAGTCTCTTGATAGGAGAGGAAATGGAGCATCTTGGCAATACATTGGACCTTGTCCTTGTTGGGATACTGGTCTTCTGGACAGGGGTCACAGTGAGCTGCATCTGAAACCAAGAGTCATTTTGAATTTCATGATGGATCAAAAAGGGCTAATCATCCTTAATGATAACCCTGATGACAGGTTAGCCAGAAGCAAGGAGGTTTCCACCTCTTTGGCTCAAATTCTGTTTTGTGTTTATGCTTTGTTGCAGAGGACAAAAAAACAGACATAGCTGGGTGGAACTCCTGAACAGTTCAAACTATCAATTTTCTGGTACTGAACAATCAATATTCTAGATAATAAATATTAAAGCTTGAACCTCACACTCTTTGTGAAAAGATTTCTAGTGGGTTTTCCCAATGGGCTGTATGAGAAGGAGTAGAAAGACAAGGAGGTAACATATGAAGAGAACCAAGGACTCATCAATGCATGAATTGTGTCCCAAACTACCTTGCATTAAATTGCTGAGGAGTAGGACAGGTGGCCTGGGGTATGGGGTGGGCAGGACAGTTTAGATCCATGAACTCAGAGGTTCTGCTGAAAAGCATGAATATGTTGAAGAATGTCAATTTATGAAAAATAACAACAAAATTGATATTTGCTTCTATGGAATGGTTTCCTGGATCATAGAAGTGCTACATTAAAAGTTTGCTCCACCTTTTTGATTAGAAATGGTCCCTTCTGGACAAGGGTCACATTGATAGCAGCAGACTTGCTCCCTCTCTGGAACAGTTCTCTTCTCTCCTGCATGGCACCTCTTCTTGCCACACCTGGCAAAGGGCATTTTCTAAAAGAGAAAGGGGAGATGCTTGAGATGGCATAAGCAACAAACATGCTTCACTGATTCATTTGTATATTTCTGTTTCCATCATCAGACCGTCTTCAGAAGAATTGACTGGGCTCCACCAGAAACCTGGAAAAGGCACAGGGAGATTAAGGCCCAGTTCATTCCAAACCACCAATGGATGCTGGAGATTGGAACTGGGTCTGGCATGCAAAGAAGGCTTGTGAGTTGAACTGTGGCTTTTCTAAAGCAAACAACTATGGGGATCCAAGTGAAGAGGAATAGTCAATGGAAACCACTGTTGGCTGCTTTAAATGCATCCTGGGATTCAAGCAGAATTTCTTCCTAATCTCAACTCTTTTGGATCTGTCACAAATCAGAACTCAAAAATGTTACATGCAAAGTAGTTTTGTCATCAAATGGGTGCGAACGTATTGATTCAGTAACCTGTTTTCTAGTAAGGGAGATGTTTTGAATCCCCAGAAGAGAATGACTCTTTTGCTGGATTTATTTTACCCTCCAGCTCACCTTTTTTGTCCAGACAATTGCATCAGAGTTAACGTTGAAATCCTGGCCTGGGGGAGCCTTGGGATCTATCTGTCCAACTTTCCTGTGGACAAAAGATAGATTGGGGAAGAGAACCCAGTTGAGAAGATCATAACGAGCAGATCCCAGTCCACTTTCTGAGAAGGAGATTTCGTCTCCAGCACTGTTGTTGAAGTGGATTTTCCTCAAATAGGAAAGAAGCTGCATGAAAAGAAATTGGAATAATTGGCTGAAGGTCAAACCTGAGACATCAGGGCTTCTATCATTGTCTGATGGCTCTCATATTAGGGGATTCATGCATATCTGAGAATCTAGAGGTTTCCTTATTAAAGTTCTGAGCAACCCGGAATAGCATCAAATTTTTAACTACTTCCCCTACAAAAGTTTCTCTTTTGCATTGGCCATTTTATTACAGCTTCTTCAGCTGTAGTTTTTATCAAAATGGCATCTATGGTACATGCAAATATGTTATTGCCACTTTTCAAAATTGCTTGTTCATGATCTTGCTCCTGTTATACTAAGCTATTTTTAAATGTTGACCCAAAGTCTTGGCCCAAAGTCTTGAAAATGCATAATGCATTTTAGGAATGATTAAATCATTCCTACCACACCAGTGTACAATCCCAGTGATTTTCTCTAGCTGAAAGTCAAGGAAAACGTGGGGCCATGTGAATGAATTTCCTGCCCTGGTTTGTTATTCTACTGTCCAGAAGAGGCCCAAGGTTTAGTTTTTGATGCCGAATTGTGTGCTTCCATGTCCCCTTCGTCCCATTTTCTTCCATTAATGGATCAATTGTTTCCTTGGCTTTTTTCTTTTTTTTTAAATGTTGAAATAAGCTTTTTGCTTTTGTTTTTTTTACTTTTGTAAAAGTTTCATAAAATATAAGTTACTTTTAATATGCCAATTAGCAAACATTCCTTCTTTGTTTCTGTTTTGCTAATACTCCCCCACTCCTTAAGGATTTGTTTTCCACACAGCACTTGCCCTGGTTTGTGGCTTCACTGGCCAAAGAGATCCGTTTTTTAAGCCTTTCATGCAGAAATAAAAACAGCTGATGAATTTTAGACTAGGTTGAGTCCAGTTCTGTGTAATAAACTTAACAGAGGTTGCTTGTATATAACAAGCTGTTCAGTACAACACATTGCAACCTAAAGACACGAGGAGGGGCACACAGCATGCTAAGCCATAAAAACACAAACTAAGCTTAAAATCAACTTACTTACTTTATTAAATTTATATACCGCCCTTCTCCCTTGCGGGACTCAGGGTGGTGAACAGGTATAGTAAAACAGTAAAACATCCGAAACAAAAATACATTGAAATATATTAAAAAACTAATTAAATTTAAGGGCCCGTTCTAAAAAACCAGATAACCATATAAAAACAGTTAATAAAATCAACTAAAATCAATTAAAAAATTTAAACTGAGTTTCGTATCTTTTTAAAAAGTAGTGGAAGATTGGAAAATGAGGAGAGACTTGACCCACAGAATCACCAAAAGTTGGGCATGATGGATAACATCATCATAATCATCTGGGCTACATCCAGAAGGAAACTGAGGTGGTTCTGCAAATATGCCCACTAGGACTGTTGAAGCATCTGGCAAAATTGCCATCTTGCTCTATGTTCTCTCTTGCTCTGGGATGGTGCTTCCTCCCTGGGATGACCACTTTATGAAACTCAGAAACCTCCAAAGACCTTTGAAGAACTTTTAGGAAGGTCTTTTCTGCATGAACCTCATGGGCAACTGGTTTGGTTTATTTCTCTTCTCTCCTCCACCACTTTTTACAAAATATTGTGCTTAATTCACTTTACTATTGTTTTCTGCTTAAATACTATTTCAGTCTGGTTTGATGCAGTGATATGATGCCATGCATATATTTAATGAAAGAAATAGACATTGTGAGTTTTCTATTTAAAGATTATTATTTTGCAGAAATTACCTTCCATGACTGGACATTGGATCACTCGTTGGTAATCTTCCATTTGATACTTTCTTTCCTGCTCTCAATTACTTTGGAATATAAATTGACCCCCTTATTTGTGTTTTTGTTAATAATTATTGTTGGTCTGGTTTGATGCAGATTTGATGCAGTGATATGATGCCACAAAGAAGAGGGAGTCAAACTATTCTCCAAGGCACCTGGGGGCAGGACAAGAAGCAATGGGTGGAAACTAATCAAGGAGAGAAGCAACTTAGAACTAAGGACAAATTTCCTGACAGTTAGAACAATTAACCTCTGGAACAGCTTGCCTCCAGAAGTTGTGAATGCCCCAAACCTGGAAGTCTTTAAGAAGATGTTTGATAGCCATTTGTCTGAAATGGTATAAGGTTCCTGCCCACGCAGGGGGTTGGACTAGAAGACCTACAAGGTCCCTTCCAACTCTGCTATTGTATTATTGTATTATTGTATTAATTGCTTAATTCAAGAAATGCACATGAGGACCTTCCTCTCTAACCATCTGTGCCCTGTATTAAAAGCCTTCATCCAGTCCAGGGAATGGACTGGATCAAAGAAAGTCAGAGAACTTACCTGCCATGACTGGACATTTGAGATCTTACCAAGTCTGGATCCATGCATGGAGTGTAATGCGTGTGCCACAGCATAAATGGCATTGTAGATGTTGTAACTTTCCCCTGTCATGCTTGTTTCAAACACATAAGGTGGCAGATCCCGTAAATCCTCCTTTCCTGTACATAGTTTTATCACCTTTATCACAGGGGTCCTGCCTGGTTTGTAGATCTTGCAGTCAAAGACAAATTCCCACCACACTGGGAGAAAAATGTCCCCTTGTGGCTTCAAGGGGTCTGAAGACAGGACAAAACGGCTGAATTCTGAGACATCCCTGGTGTGGTCCCTAAAATGCAAAGCTCCATGGAAGGGCTTTATAACTTTCAATAAGTATTGAGGGTTCAGCACATTAAGTTTCCAACCAGTTGTAAAGATCCAGACTTTCAGAAATGATGCATTTCTCTGATTTTCATAAACAAACATAAATGTCTGTACATTTGTAACAGTATTGGAATCTGCAAACAAAATCATCACTTCACCTATAGACCAAGCGTTAAAAATATGGTCTAATTTTGAATTTGAAATAGAAGCAAAATTAGATTTCATAATTTCAGTGAAGGCCAGACAGATCTCCTTCTCCTTCAGCATTGGCACCAGAGAGGAGATGAAATGTTCTCCACTGTCATCTTCAGGGGCCAGAAGCCCAACCCAGTTCCACTGGAAGTACAGGAGCAGCTGGACTAAACCCGCATACTGAGGAGATTCCTTGGGATTAATTCGGAAGAAGGAAGGGTAAACTCTTCTCTCTCCCTGAGAGAACTCAAAGCCAACACCGAGCTAGAGAAAGTGAGAATCCTCTTTAAGAGACAAAGTACATTTTAATGCTGGGTTTAACGGTCCTCTAGTGTGATTTATTGCCCCACCAGTCAAGTTTATCCACATCAAGTGGCATGTTTCATCTCCCTTCTTAGGAAGAGCCACCAGTTACTGGTTTTGCCTGGTTGTGATAGACCAGAAGTCAAAGGAACCAAACATCTACTTGATATAGAGAATAAACTGCATTAAAAGGTGCAGAAAGATGATCAATCTCTATGAAAGTCAGGAACTAATTCCTCTTTCAGAATTACATCAATATCTCTTTGTGGTTATATAAAAATGTATCCTCATATATAAAATCCAGAAATCAATTCAAATACAGGATGGATTATTTCAATCATATTTCCCTGCTACTCCCCCCCAACACTAATTTTGTATCCCCCCTTACCTGAGGGACCTTGAAGATGCTGAAGATGGAGGCCATCTGCCTTGAGGATTTGGGGCTTTCACCCCCAATGACGGAGAGCAGAGGGTCCCCCCTGTCACATTGATAACCTGGAACCATTTGGCCTTGTTGAGACAGAAGAGAGAAGCTGTGTGAGGAAATATGCTTCTGAAACTTGCTATTGTCATAGATGTGGAAGCCAAGAGTGATGTTGGGCAGGAGATCCAGATCCTTGTTCACCTCCATGACAGTAAATGCCAAGACTAGGAAGTGCTGGTAGTTTGGGGGTGTGAGTCTGTAATGAGAAAAATGTTGGGGATCATTGTATTTTGTCTGCTGTTGAAGTTGGCATTGCCTTTTTTTGGTGTCCTTGGAACAGAAAGTCACAAGTTTAATTGGGGTTTTTGGAGGGAGGGAGTTAAGGATGTTCCTTGATTCAACTCGGGTGGATTTCTGAGTAAAGAGAAAATCCAGGTCTTCCTTATCCCAGATCATTTTACCCCCCTTTGTTCTCCCTCCTTCCTTCACTTGGTCTGAAATCCTCCCCAGTTGCTCCTCTTCCTCCATAATCCTTTTCTTCCTCTCTCGGAGCTGCCTCTTCAGGTCTGAGCAAAAGACTCCAGTGGGGGTCATATCACAGACTCATTAAGGGCCATTATTCACAAGCTCTGCTGATTCCTAGCCTATTTCTTGAATTTGCCTCTTTATTGAGACAAGGACAAAGATCTGAAGCTTCTTAGAATGAGTATTTCTTAAAAGAAGCCCTGAATCCAAAGGAAAGAAAACAATCACCTCCATCTTTCCCCTTCAGGTGAAACTTACGTGACTCTATTATTAAGATGCCATGGGCCCTTTTGAAAATATTCAATGTCGTACTGCAGAGAAGTGAACAGGGGCAAATTCCCTCCAATAATCAGATCACCAGGACTGTATAGTTTCCATGGATATTGAAAGTTAAAATGTTTTTGTGATGCACATATGGTTTGAATCTCCTTAGCAGCAATTGAAGGCAGGAGGCTGAGGATCAGCAACAGCAGCAGGAGAGGCAGCCCAGTCATTCTTCTCACCTTCCCTCCTAGATCCAAAATCAAGGTTTGTGCAGAAGCTGAATTGCAGGGAGCACTTGAAATCTCAGCAGAGTTTTAACACAATAGACAGTGTTGGTGCCTTCTGGATGGCCACAGGGCAGATTTATCTGCTGTCTCTTTGTATTAACAGGCTTGTATTAAGTCACTTTATTTCTTCTTATCTGTCATATTCTGAAATTAAACCATGTCCTGTATTTTATACTATTTTAATGATAAGGTTGCAAGACTAATCAATCAATAAAATATTGTATCAACCAAGCTTTCTCTTACCTGTCTTTGTGCTTTGAGTCTCACCAAACCCTGGAGTTAGCTCTATGGTAGACAAGGCAAAGTCCCCCAGCAGTGGGAGAATGTAGAACATATTTTTGAAAGCAGAATTAACATTGGAAATGTTTCTGGATTGAAATCCACAGAGGATACGATACAAATTACTGTTCTTCTGATAATTGCAAGGAAAAGCCATTGCCCTACCCACAGAGCAATGGATGTTGTTTGCACATCAGATAGGGGAAAAAAACATGTTTGTGTCCCCTGTAGCTAATCCACAGAGCAGATGGACTTGAGAGTCAAAGTGTAGTAAACTTGTTGACCTTTCTGAAAGTGAATACAGAAGATGGAGTTTGACCTGCGCCATAGTATGTTCAAACAGATGGGGCTGATGGGGCATGGTGGCAGTCAGCTGTACCCTAGGAAGATGAGCAATCATGCCAACATTTAGATGGAATAAGAGGTTTAGTGATATCCACAAGAGAGAGGATGGAATGGTTGGATTGATCAAGTTTATATGACCACCCATCTCATGCAAAGAGATTCTGAGCAGCATACAACAATCCAGTAAAAATGGTTAATAAAGAAAGCAATCATTGTTTAAAACCTTTATATAACATTTATTAAAAAGAATTGAAATTATCAGGGTCCCCAAGGCTGCTAGCATGACCAGCTCTGAAGGACTTTCAGAAGATCAGGAGTGATGAGGCCACCAATGCAGCTCAGCAAGCAAAGGTATAATGAGACCTACCAGAAAAAATAACTGCTCTTGCTAATGCAGGTTGCAGCAGCTGAAGTTTCTGGATACTCTTTAAGGGAAGACCCATATGGAACACATTGCAGTAGTCCAACCGAGAGGTGACTAAGACATCCTTTGTCCCAGAATGGGTTCAAGTGGCACATAAAAAAAGTTGTGAAAAGGCCCTTCTAGCCATAACTGCCACTTGATCCTCAAGCAGGAGTTGTGAGTCCAGAAGGACCACAAAGCTCTCACAGGGTCTGTTTGGGGCAATGCAACCCCACTGAGCACCATAGATGGTGTAGTCCTAGAACTAGAGATCCCCCAAACCCAAAGCCATTCAGTCTTGCTAGGGTTCCTTAGAAGCCTGTTTTCCCCCATGCAGACACTCATAGCCTCCAGAGAGCAGGACAGGACATGCACAGCACCACTTAATTTACCAGAAGGAAAGATGTACAATTGGATGTCATCAGAATATTGAGGATACCTCACCACATGGAGATGGATGAGGTTACCCTGAGGTCTCATGCAGATGTGGAATTGGAGAAGGGCCAGCACTGGCCCCTGTGGCACCTCACATGAAGAAGGTCCAGGGTGTGATCTCTCCTCCACAATTGCCATTGAGTCAAGTAAGACAATGATGGGCACAGTAACTTAGTTATTCCTAGCACTTGATTCTTCTGGGCCTAGAACTCGACTGTTGTTCTTGGGATCTGCAGGAGTCACTGCCCAAAATAACCCTATCACTATGACCACTTTGGCCTTGACTTTCCACATCCTCTTCAGTTCCTCCTTTAGACCCTGGAATTTTTCCAGTGTCCCATCCTCCTTCTTCCCGATCTTGCTGTCATTTACAGATACTGATTAACAGAGTTAGTAGGGACCTTGTAGGTAATTTAGTGCAACACACCACCCAATCAAACCCTTCAGCATTTTTGACAGATGGCAGTCCAGTCTCTTCTTGAAAGCTTCCACTGATGAAGCTCCCACAACTTCTTCTTTTTCTAAAAAAAAATCTTTATTAATAAAAATGTAAAATTAAACATTTAACAATTATAGGGTGGGGGGTGATGGTGAGGAGGAACAAGGGTAGGGAAGCTCCTACAACTTCTGAAGACAACTTCTGTTCCATTGGACACTGCTTCATCTATCTCCACCTCTGTCTTCTTCTCTATGACTTATATGACCTCTATGTCTGGTTTCCTGGGTACGACCTACCTGTCTGTTTTAATCTGGAAGTCCCCGAGGATCTTAGCCCTCCTATTCTCCACAACTTTGGGTGGAATGTCACAACTGGATTTTAGAAGGTTTAGCCCATACACTGTGCATATGTTCCTCTTCCAACTATTTGGTGGTGTCATTCAGTGTATGCTGTCCCTACCTGCATCTTATACCCTGTTACTTATGTATTGTATTCTCTCTGAGGCTGGATGCAATATTCAGGCATGATCAACCAATATATAATATGGATCCATATCCATTGAGTTGGATATGACTCTTGGTGATTCCATGGGCCAGGTCTCCCCACATCTGCTGATCCTGCATGTCAGCCTCTATATTGCTTGCTTGCTTGCTATTGGCAGCCATAGTGATGGACTGGCTGCTAAAGCAAGTCATGGCACACACTTGAAAGTAAATCAGGAAGACTGCAATGGGGGGGGTCTGTCTGTCTCACAAGAACAAAGAATGCTTATCAACAGGAAATATGCATGTATAAAGTTTGCAGCAATAATTAGTAGTTGGAAAGTTGATAAAAGGCAACACGAATTAGACAACTTGCAGACTTCAGCTAAAAGTTAGGAATAGAGATGGCTGGCAACAAATGAAATGTCTGTTAGATAACTCCTGAGGCATTCAATAGCCAAGGCTTAGGAATGGAACAGATACAGACCAATAGAGCAAATTGTAGAATTAATGCTAAAATGTTATTAGAGGATAAATCTTATTATTTCACCTTGTTCCGCCTTCTCCTTTAGCGAAAATGAATAAAGCTTTCTTAATCCTTTGTTCTTGGTTTTTGGCCTTTTGACCAGGAACCCTTTTCCTTGGAGGACTCCAATAAAAAGCAATCAGAAAACCTGCACCTCGTGTCTGGTGGCCAATCTTTGGCTTCGGCACCAGGCTCAGACCCGAATTGGGGACAACATCTGGACTGCTCTGGAGGTGATGCAATGAATGGAGCAATGGGTGGAAACTAACCAAGGAGAGAAGCAACTTAGAACTAAGGAGAAATTTCCTAACAGTAAGAACAATCAACCTCTGGAACAGCTTGCCTCCAGCAGTTGTGAATGCCCCAACCCTGGAAGTCTTTAAAAAGATGTTAGACAGCCATTTGTCTGAAATGGTATAGGGTTCCTGCCCATGCAGGGGGTTGGACTAGAAGACCTACAAGGTCCCTTCCAACTCTGCTATTGTATTGTATTGTAATGGGCTTTGGACTGCTTTGGACTGCTTCTAATCCTACCTTTCTGCCTTTGTTTCAAAGTATCCCGTCTTGAATGGATGACCCAATCTGCCTGTCTAAATGGTGGTCTCCTTCAGGTTCTGCTTGGGAGTAGGGAGACTGTGGCTGGTTTCTGAATAGGCTGGCCCAATCTTTCTTAATGGGCACAAAATATCTGCTGAGGGCTATTAAAGAAAGATTGTGTGTGCTTCCTGCCTCTAAAAAACCAATGCTTCTCCATTTCTCATTTAGGGAAATATAACATTCTGCCTTTTTAAATATTCCTCAAAGAATGTTTCATTCTTCAAGGGGGTGAGGTGGCTTCCCACAAGACTTTGGAAAAACCACAAAGAAGAGCAACTTGGATGATTTAAGGCCTGGAGACTAAAACATATGAAGAACAGTTGCAGGATCTGGGTATGGCTAATCTAGAGAGAAGAAGGACCAAGAGGGAGACACAATAACAGTATTCCAGTATTTGAAGGGCTGCCACAAAGAAGAGGGGCTCAACTTATTTTCCAAAGCATCTGCAGGCAGGCAAAGAAACAATGGATGGAAACTAATCAAGGAGAGAAGCAAACTAGAATTAAGGAGAAACTTCCTATCCATGAGAACCATTAACCATGGGAATGGCTTGCCTTCAGAAATTGTGGGTGCTTCTATTTCTTTGCAGTTCTATGTGCTAAGTCTCTCCACATCTTCTGATCTTACACAACAGCTATTCTGTGCTCTGGCTGGTGTCAACTTCAATGGTGTCCAGCCACAATGGTCTGGTTTCCTTTAATCATAAAGTCTTCCAAACATAATTGCTTTATCTAGTGAATTTTCCTGCTTGACAGGGTCAAAGTAAATGAGACCTAGAAGTGTAATTTTGCCTCCTAGTGACATGTGTGTGTGTTTTGACCCAGCTCCCCCAAACACGACAAACCCTCTGGCATGAACTCAAAAGAGTCATTTATTAGGGATGCTGGCAAAAAGTTTGTCTCACAGTCTAAGACTTCCATTTGGCCAGAAGATGAATAGTTGTCAGCCACACCTATTCATCTCCACCCCCTGTCTTTTATCCCCAGAGCTAAGATGGGGCCTCATTAGCAGCGGTGGGTCTTCCTTCCCCAGGATCAGCCCACAGCTTTCCACTGCTCTCCTCTCCTCTGCCTTCTAGGCATTTGCATGTCAGGCAGTGGACACAGCTTTTCCTCCTCTTCCACATCAGCCGCCTCCAGACTAGGGGGCTGTTGACTCTCCATCTGAGGGCTGACAGATGACCCAGGCTCTGCCTCTGTCTCTCTCCCTGATGGCTCCATTCTGACTTTCCCCCCTTGGAGCTCCCAGGTTGCCTTGCTGCTGAGCCTGACTCCCATGCCTCCTTCTCCTCCACCTCCTCTGAGTTGGCTGCTGGTGGGGTGGCCGGCCGACAGGCCACAACAGTCTAAGGTCAGCATTCCAAGTAACATACCCATTGAAAGCAAAACTCCAAGGCAGGTAGATTCCTCAAAGAACAGGTTTATTGGATACATCATATCAGCACAACCATCTCTAACAGTTCTTGTGGTTTTCACCTAATTAAAAAAGTAAGACTCCCTTCTCCTTTCCCCCTCATAGGCTTCATGGCCACTATGAGGCAGCACAAGATGGCTTCAGCCAGGTTCACTTCAGAGTTGATGTCCGGTGTTGTGTGCTCCAGCATTTGTTGGTCACCTTTGCTCTCCAAGAAATACACAGAGGCCTCCTCCAGTACCAGGTGATCATGAAGTCACCCCAGATTAAAGAGGGTCTGATGCATACCATGGGACAGATATTAAGACTGATATTTGTGTCAGGACAACTGGGACATGATCTGATATTGATGGATCTTACCACCAACCTTGTCCTGTGGGTAGATTCCTCTCTGGTTGCCTTTCAGCTTGCTGTTGTTATGTGGGAAGGTAAAATACATAACATCAACTGAACCCAGGTGAATTATGAGTCCACGTTTTTAGCTAATGTAAGGACTGGCCTCATTTCTCAAGGGTGATTCATGCTGGCTTCATCTTAACTGTAGGCTTGTTCCTAATAACTCCTGCCTTTCTGCTTCCACTCTATCACCACTCTTTCCTCTGTCCTGTCTGATACTCTCGTGGACATTCAGACTCCCCACAGCTCAATTTTATTCTGTTTAAGAAACTGAAGCTGTAGGAGGAGTGACAGAAATGGAGCATGGATTCAAAAGGGGAATCAACCTAAACTCTCTATGTAGCCACAAATGGTCTAAATCCAGTCCCTCTTGAATTCCATTGACCCTTATCTAACACCAAGATAGTACTGTTCATTTATTAGCTTTCTATGGATAGGCATGAATAGTAATAAATCAGATTAATTGGAACTTCATCAGTGGTCTCAATGTTTTAAACCTGACACAACATTTAGAAAGACTTTTCTTGAGAGAGCCCCCATATTGCTGCTTGAGCAGAAACTAACAATCCACAGAACCCCTAGATTGCAAAAGAGTCCTAAGAGGGACAGCAAACTGTCATGCAGAATCAAAGATGAAAAGTTCCACTTCTGGGAGGAACAATTATTCACAACTGCTTTGTTTTAACACAATCTTGCAATTATGCAAATGCTTTCTTGTTCTTCATGTTATAACAGAGCAACAGAGTTGAAAGGGACCTTGGAGAGTCCAACCCTTTGCTGAAGCAGGAGACCCCAAACCTTAAAAGTCCTTCTACTGATTAATTGTCCTGTCAGGAAATTTCTCCTTAGCTGTAGTTGGATCACTCCTTGATAAGGTTCCATCCATTACTTCTTGTCCTGCCTTCAGGTGCTTTGGAAAATAGGTTGATCCCCTTGTCTCTGTGACATCCCCTCAATTATTGGAAGACTGCTATCATGTCATCCCTACTCCTTCTCTCTTAGACCAGACATACATTGTTCCTGCAATCGTTCACCATAGGTTTCAGCCTCCTGCTGCCTAATCCTCTTTCTTGCTCTTCTCTGCAATTTTTCTATAGTCTCAAAATCTTTTTTTAATATCAGAATGACCAAATCCTGATGCAGCATTCCAAGTGTGGTCTTCCCAAGGGATTATAAAGTGGTACTAACATTTCATGTCAGCTTGATTTTATCCCTCTGTTAATTTCCTTGCAATCATCAGAAATACAGCAATTCTTAGTGTGTCCCCGGTGGATTTCTGGACACAAAAACTTCCAAGCTATAAAAACATGTCTGAGTTCTCCAGATGGGGGCAGAAGATGACACCTTAGCCTGTCTTGCAAAGAGCTCACTCCTGGGTTGGAAGAGACTCATATGCCTTTACTTCGTCTATGCTCATGGTCCAAACACAGGTAAGAGGAAATATTTTTGTGAAAAATTGTCCTGGGACCATCCAGGTTGCACAGGCGGTGTCTGATCTGCCAAAGTTCCAGTGAGATTTCAGGAGCAACCTTCAATTCAGTTTCTCCATAAACCTTGATTTCTGTTCTAGGAGGGAAGGTAATAAGAATGACCAGGCAAGAGTCATGCTCCTATTGATGCTGATGCTCTTCTGGCTCCAGGCTCCAACTACAGCGAAGAGGCTGCAAACCATGTGTGTGTTCAGAGATTACATCGATTTAGAGGAAAGCTACTATAGGTCTGGTGATCTCATTATTGGTGGGAACTTGCCATTGGGAGCCAGTTTGGATTCTACAGTCCCACATTTTAGTACATTGAATCTTCTTTTAGATGGTGGGTAAGTTTCCGCTGGAGGACAATCATTCATATGAATGGTCTCTTTGCTTTCAATTCTAGGATCTCTTTCAGAAATACTTCTTTTAGTAATCTGCCCTGTCCTAGTGTAGCACACATCGTGTGCTTCTCTCAATAAAGTAGCAAGCTCCTAAAATAGGCTGGAATCCTCAATCTCTTCATCATGCAGATGATAAACAACAAAGATGAAGAGGACATTAGAAGCTGTGCTAGCCTAGTGAAGAATTTGAATTTCAATATTCATCTGGATAGTAACTCCAGTGTTCAGGAGTTACAAAAATGCCTCTAGTCATTGGAGTCAGCATTGCTCATGTGTAATGGTCTTCGGTACATCTGTGAGGTGACTCCCACTGTAGTCCTGAGCTCAGCAATGTTTACCACAGCCATTAAAGTTTAGCCAAGAAAGAGCCTTAAAAAAAACCCAAACCCAATAAAATTTGGATGTTGCTTCTACCCCCAAACACTGAAGCAAACTCTACAAGGAAACAACCTTAACTGTAATGTCCCCCCTGGTTTTCTCACTATAGTATCAAACCCAGTAAGTACCATCAATTCCTTGCATTGATGTTTATCCAAGGGAAATCCTTTGAAAAAATCCCCAACCCAATTAAATTTGGGAGTTTCTGTCCTCAAAAGTTCCCCTGAAGAGTGAAGGAAATTCTACAGCCATGCACAAGCTTTCCTGTAAGGTTCTCCAATGTTTTTCTCACCATAGGCTCATGCCAAGTAAGTACCAGCAGTTCCTTGCCTTGATGTTTGCTATCTCTGAGGTCAATAAGGATTTTCTTCTGCTCCCTAACATCACCCTTGGCTTCCATCTCTATGGCCATCCCCAGAGGGAGATATATATTTCCTTAAACAGCCTCTCCATGCTCTCCTCACAAGGCCAAGTGGTTCCAGGTTACAAATGTGGCTGGCAGGACACTCTGCTGTCCATCATTGGTGATCTCAATCCAAAATTCTCAAGGCTGATGACCTCCATCTTCAGTATTTTTAAGGCTCCACAGGTAAGAGAGCTCTCTTGCATAAAGTATGTAGTAGACAATGATCAGAAGCTTAATCAAAAGCAAAGGGGTAGGGGTTTTGGTGGGGGGAACATCATGAGCATTTGACTTTTAGTTAATTCTCTGTATCAGATTGTTAGTTTGTTCTCTTGTCTTCCCAAAGTACCTCAACCAATAAAAATGTGTAACTGGTGGCTCTTCTTAAGATGGGAAGGAGGTTAAGCTTGCTACTCAACATGAGTCAGCCTGACTGTGAGGGCCATCAACCTTGCAATGGTGACCCCCTGAAGTGAACATTAACCTTTACTTTGTCTTTGAAAAAAGTATCTCTTCTTCTCCAGCTCGGTGTTGGCTTTGAGTTCTCTCAGGGAGAGAGAAAAGTTTATCCTTCCTTCTTCCGGATTAATCCCAAGGAATCTCCTCAGTATGTGGGATTAGTCCAGCTACTCCTGCATTTCCAGTGGAACTGGGTTGGACTCATGGCCCCTGACGATGACAGGGGAGAACTTTTCATTTCAACTCTGTCGCCAATGCTCCAGGAGAAGGAGATCTGCCTGGCCTTCTCTCTAATGTTGAAATCACATGATATTCAGATTATAAAGAAAAAAATAGCTCTGAATTTCCAGACTTGGTCAAAAACTGAAGTGATTCTTCTGTTTGGTGATTATGATTGTACTTTAAGTGTACAGAATCTTTTGTTTCTCGATGAAAAATCGAGCAAGAGAACATTTCAGAATGTTTGGATCTTAACCTCCCATTGGAAACTTAGTGTGGAGGACTCTGAAGAGACATTGCTATTTGTAAAGTCTTTGCATGGAGTCTTGCATCTCAGGGACCACACTGGGGATATTTCAGAATTCAATCATTTTGTTCTGCCTTTAGACCCCTTGAACCCCCAGGGAGACGTCTTTCTCCCTCTATGGTGGGAACAGGCCTTTGACTGCATGATGCACAAACCAGGCGAGAGTCCTCTAGCGGGGGAAAAACAATGTACAGGAAAGGAGAATGTACAGAATCTACCAAATTACACTTTTGAAAAAAGAATGACAGGTGACAGTTACAATATCTACAATGCCGTTTATGCTGTGACACATGCATTCCATGCAATGTATGGATCCAGAGCCCGACCAACCGTGATGAGGCTTGGAAAGAAGATCTCAAATATCCAGTCATGGCAGGTAATTTCTGTGGCTTCTTAGAGAGGAAGCTTCCCATATTCATTTCTTCAACTATTGATTCAATATCTGCATGTTATCATATGAATGCATATTAAAAGCAATTATTAGAAAAATGTGAATTAAGAATAATGTTTTGTTGGAAGAGGTTTAGAGAGAAGGAAAAAGAGAAGTAAACCAAACCAGCTCTCCACCTCCTAGATTTCCTAAAATGTTTAAAAATATGTCTCACAAATGTTGGAAATTCAATCAAAGGATGGGCACATTTTATTCTATGTGGTGGACCTGTGCCATAAAGATACAAATTATGAGCCAAAAGACACAGAAGGCTAGAAATGATAATACGGAACCAGGTAGATTTTAAACCTGAACTGTTTTTATTATGGACGATACCAGAAAAATTTGATCAGAAAAGTACGTATTTAGTGTTACAGGTCTTAACAGCAGTGAGGGTTATCTTCACACAATATTGGAAAGATGAAGAAACACTGCAAGAGGAAGATGTAATTAAAAAGATGTGAGGAAATGGATAAACTTGCCTTGAAGATGAAACAGAAAGAAGACACAGAATATTATCAAACATCAAACATATTTTCAACCAGTGGTTGAAAAAAAAAAGGGATGGAGAGTAAAAATGGAATCTGTAGTGTTAAGTGAATTAAATACCCAGACAACACAGTTTATTAAGTACTAAGAAATGTAATTAGTAGAAAATTAATTATAAAAAGAAAAAAAAGAAAGACCTTTGTAAAGTCCTGGAAGGTTTTAATGGTTGCCTGAGTAACCATGACAGGAAGTAGACGTCAGTTGAGACCCAAAGAACAATCTGTCTGTGTTTGAGAAAGAAGCTTCAAGAAGTCAGTAGAAGTCCTAGTTGGCATATTTGAAGAACAGCCTCCGTTTCCCTCAGCATGGAACCCAAATCCAACTCGTAGAAAGAGACTCAATTCATTTTAACCTTCGTTCATGTTTCTATAGGTTAACATCCTATGTGACCCCACTCAATTGGTTCAGTTTTACATTTATTGCACTGCTCAACTTGTGTGAATGCAGCAAGTCTTTGTCCACCTGAGCACATAAAGTAGGACTCAAGATTAGACCTAATGGGTTGTTTGTCTCAAACCCATCAGGCTTTTCTCCATTAATGGATAGACATTGAACGTCTCTGAACAGTGAAGAGACAAACCAGGGCAAGCCCCTCCTTTTCCTTGACTCCGTTTCATCAAACATGGTTCCTGCATTGTGCTCCGTTCCATTCTCAGACAGAGATAATAAGAGGAATTGTACTCTCTTGCCTTACTAACTATTTCATTGTTGCTAAAGTGAATTCATCAGTTTCAAGTCCTCAGGACAAAGTAAATATTTAAAACTTCATGTTATCAAGTATCACAGGAGGAAAAGGATTAATTTTGGAATGTGGCATTACAATCTTTCAATGTACTTATTCTGATAAACATTTGATTTGAAGAAACCATAATACAAAGAACCAGTGATAAAGAAAAAAAAACTTTTGTAGTTTCAGAGTTAAATATTTGATTTTACTGCCGATTCCTCACTTCTCCGCCAAGGGAACATCTCTAGCTCTTCAGACACAAACTCATCCTCTCAAGATGGTCACCATTTTCTAATTAAAGCCATAACCGTAGCTCTAACCAAATACTCCTATTTCTAAAGGTCTCTTTTATTTCAGATTCTTCCCTATTTGAGGCATGTGCAGTTCAACAACAGTGCTGGAGATGAGGTCTCCTTCTCAGAAGATGGATTGGGATCTTCTCGTTATGATCTTCTCAATTGGGTTTTCCTCCCCAATCAATCTTTTGTCCCCATGAAAGTTGGGCAAGTAAATCCTGAGGCTCCCTCAGGCCAGGATTTCACCATTAACTCTGATGGAATCGTCTGGGCCATAAAGGTGAGCTGCAAGGAAATGATGCAAGTTCAGGGAAAGATTCATTCTCTTCTTGAGATGCAGAAGATCTTCATCATTTGAATAATAATCAGTTGAATCAAAAGTTATGGCAGTCATTTGGTGAAAAATCTGCTTTGCATGCAACACATTCGAGGTCTGATTTGTGTCATTCCACAAAGGGTTAGGCTTGGGAACAACTTCTTATTGAAAAAGTTTTATTGGTTTTACATTTTTTAACAGGATAGGGTAATGGTTACAAAGAAATTTTGAGAGCATTCACGTTAGAGTCGTCGGACCTTCCGAGACCTCAAAATACACAATAAAAAGGTTATCATAGAAAGCATTTTCCATACCACTACAAGATGAAAGCAAGTATATTCGCCTAAATTCTCCGTTCCATGCTGTCAGACATTTACAAAAAGTCCAGATAGAAATATTATGCAAAATTGTTCAAGAAAAATCAAGGCAAAGTTATTTTTTTGATCTAAGTCTTTTGGCTATTGTATCTTCTTTCTCTCCTCCCTGGCCCCCCGTGGGCGGGGCCGTGGCCCCCTCCGTCCCCCCTGGATCTTCCCCCAGGACAGAGGAATGTTTTTTAAAAAAGGCTTCCGCCTCAGCAACTGTTTTAATCCTCACTCTTCCTCCTTCCCAGAACACCAGCATCCCTTCAGGCGTCATCCACTTGAACCAAATCCCGTGATCAAACAAGGTTTTAGACAAGAAGGAAAATTTCCTTCTTAAATCTCTAATTTTTCTAGGGATCTGCTTCAAGATAGTGACCGTTTCTCGTTGATAAGTTAAAGGTTTCTCTCTCTGCGCTTTCAGGATTTCCTCTCTGGTTGACCTTCTAACAAATTTCACATGTATCTCTCTAGGCACTTCATTTATCCTGGCATATGCTGAGTTAATTCTGTAGGCTAGGTCAATGTCCCCCCTGATCTCATCCTTAGGTTTTTGTAAATAGTCTGCTAAAATTGTGCTCATAAGATCAGAGAGGCATTCACCAGATTCCTCAGAAACATTTTGAAATCTCAAAAAGTATGTCATTCTTTCCATATCCATCCTAGACACATGCCCATTTATTTCCACAACCTCATTAGTAACATTTTTAATTTCCCCCTTGGCCCCCTCCAACCCCCCTTCCAGTTCTTTATTCTTCTGTGTGTTATCCAGCACTTGTCTTCTTGTATCCAACAACTCCTTCTTGAAGATAATATTTTCAGCCCTCTGGGCCTTTATTTCTGATATCAAAGTTAGCATAGAGGTTTCAAGAGAAGCCATCCTTTATTCCAAATTTACAAGTGCTGCTTCTTGTGCCATGGTTAAAAGTTAGAGTCACTGCCACCAAGATGGCGTTTTCCGGGTGGGGCTGGTGGGGCAAACCAGGAGCTCAGTTCAGTTCAGGGCTGTGAAGTTGCAAACAATTCAGAAACCAAAAGAGACACAATTTCCCAGGTCAGCAATAGTAATAACGAAAGTATTCCAGAGAAGAAGTCACAAATCCATCAAAAGAAATTTTTTTTCAAAAATCCAGAGAGAGTCCTGCTTTCAAAGAGACGCTGGAAATTTTTCTTAGTTAAAATAGTCAGACAGGGACAAAGAGAAGCCACTTCCACCGCCCATCTCAGAGCCAGAGGGAGAGAGTAGCAAAATAAGAATTTTTTTTAAAACCAACCAGACCTAGAAACAATGTTGCAAAGAATCGCATTCCACTTTCCCTTGTTAAAGACAGTCCGGAGTGAAAGTTTCCACTTTCTCTTTGCAGAGAAGCCATTTTAACGTGCCGCTTAAATCCGAGGGGTTTTTTTTTAGAAATAAACACCCCCCTCCCAGTCCGTTCAGCCTGGCTGGCAGCAAGGAAAAAAAAAGGTGTTCTTTTAAACTCACTCTCCCTCGCAGCTGAAGCCTCGGCGATCCGCCCGATCTCTCCGTTCAGCCCTCTCCATTAAAGCGAATGGCACCGACAGCCGTTGGAGAAGGAAAAAAACCCCCGCAGCATGTTCCTCTCCACCTAGGTCGCAGAGAGGAGCGCCCTCCCCACCGCCGTGACGAGGGACGCTCCCTCTGAGCCGACCCTACGGGAAACCTCCGGTAACCGGAGAGTTTCGCCCCCGTGGGGGGGCAGAAAAGGCAACAAAGCGGCGAGCGAGCCCTAGGCTCGCCCGTCTCCGCTGGAGCCGGATACCGGAAGTCAACTTCTGTTTGAAACACAGGATGCAATTACATCAAGCAACAGTGATTTCCATGGACCTTTGATGCTCAGTTGTATCCTTGCAGTTCTTTATTTTAGAAATGATGTAGTTCAGTCACAAGCCTTCCTCTGCAGGCTGAGATCCCAGTTCAAATCTCTAGCATGTGTTGGTAGGTTGGGAGTGCCACTGGCCTGAATTTCCTAGTGTCGGTTCCTGCTTTTTGATAGAGAAGGTGAACAATTTTCTTAGAAATGGGAATTTGAAATAGAAATAGGAATGTGAGAACAAATTAAAGAAGCATTTTCATTGCTTAAGTCATTTCAAGTATTTCTCTTTCAGACTATCCCCTTTGCCAGGTGTAGCAGGAAAAGATGCCAGGCAGGAGAGAGGAGAAGAGTTCCAGAGGGAAAGCAGGTTTGCTGCTACCTGTGTGATGCTTGTCCAGAAGGGACCATTTCTAATCAGACAGGTAGAGAAGACTTCAAATGTAGATTATTATCAAGGAAGCTATTCAGTCGATCAATATATTTTTGTCATTGTTGTCATTTCTGATGAGATTAACATCAAACTGACAAACAAAACAGCAGCATTCCTGGATAACAAATCTGTTGGTCTTCTGTGGGATCCATTATAATGTGATGGGGGAGGGGGCGGAGGCAGTAAGCTCAAACTGAAAGCCAGATTACTCATGGAATGATTAGCTGGAATGGAACAAATCATCATCACTGGCTAATGAGAATAATCATAAATGAATGGGGATTTGTTCATTTGGATAGCCCATACATTGCACAGTGGATTATTTCATTATTCCCTTTGTGGGTAGGGTAACAGTATAAAGGCAACATGTGTATCACCTTTGCAGGAGGGATAATATGCATGTTAGTTACACAAGAAATTTTTACCCAAAAACTTTTCATTTCAGATGCTGCTTACTGTGAACCCTGCCCAGAAGATCAATATCCCAACAAGGACAAGGACCAATGCATTGCCAAGATGGTCCACTTCCTTGCCTATCAAGACACCTTGGGATACATTTTAGTTTTTCTTGCTGTGTTTTTCTCTGTGATCACTTCTGCAGTCTTGGTGATTTTCTATAAGCATCATGACACAGCAATTGTCAAGGCCAACAACCGAGATCTCACCTACATCCTCTTGGTCTCCCTCTCGCTCTGCTTCCTCTGCTCCTTTCTCTTCATTGGTCAACCAGGGAAGGTCACCTGTCTCTTCCAACAATCTGCCTTTGCTATTCTCTTTTCCCTGGCAGTTTCCTCTGTGTTGGGAAAAACAGTCATGGTGGTTCTGGCCTTCATGGCCACCAAACCAGGGAACAAGAAAAGGAAACTCTTAGGAAAACCACTGACCAACTCCATTGTCATAGCCTGTCCCCTGATCCAAGCAATCCTTTGTGCCACCTGGTTGCTAACCTCTCCCCCATTTCCTAACTTGGACTTTCATTCCTTGTATGGAGAGACCATCTTAGAATGTAAGCAAGGCTCAGCTGTAATGTTTTACATTGTCCTTGCCTACCTAGGTTTTTTAGCCTTCATCAGTTTCACAGTGGCATTTTTGGCTAGGAAATTGCCTGATAGCTTTAATGAAGCCAAGTTCATTACTTTTAGCATGTTGGTCTTTTGCAGTGTTTGGATCTCCTTCCTCCCCACCTACCTGAGCACCAAAGGGAAGTCCATGGTGGCTGTGGAGATTTTTTCCATTTTGGCCTCTGGAATTGCTCTCTTGGCTTGTATCTTTTCCCCCAAATGCTACATTATTGTATTGAGGCCTGATCTGAATTGTAGAGAAAATATAGTAAGAAATAAAAATGTGTAACTAATGTAACAGCTGGACTCATTTATATTGGTCATTGAGGCATTTTTATAATGTGATAAGATTTTTTGATAGAAAAGATGACATAAAGGAGAAATTTGTCCATGAAAGACAAATCACTTGAACACTTATCAAGTGATGCAACTAGTTACAATATTCCTGCTTTAAGCAATAATCACCAAGATTTTCCTTTATCACCTATTCCAGGGGTAGTATTTTTATATCTACAACCCACTTTTGTATCTCTGTTAGTAGTAAAACTGCCTACTGGTTCCACAGTAATGGTGATTTATAAAGTAGGGAAGTCAATTAAATTTAAAAAAAAGGAAAGTGTTTCAGTATCGGACAAAACCCCTACCACCCACCATGAAAGATGGAATGCCCACTAGGGGGCGGTAGGGACCAGGTTGACTACCACTGATTATCTATCTATCTATCTATCTATCTATCTATCTATCTATCTATCTATCTATCTATCTATCATCTATCATCTAAAACAGGGGTAGTCAACCTTTTTATACCTACTGCCTACTTTTGTATCTCTGTTAGTAGTAAAATTTTCTCACCGCCCACCGGTTCCACAGGAATGGTGATTTATAAAGTAGGGAAGTCAATTAAATTTTTTAAAAAAGGAAAGTGCTTCAGTATCGGACAAAACCCCGTCATGAAAGCTGGAACACCCACTAGTGGGCGGTAGGGGCCAGGTTGACCACTACTGCTTTAACTTTTCGGATTTACATATATATATATAAGAGAGCTGCTCTCTTGGCTTGTATCTTTTTCCCCAAATGCTACATTATTGTATTGAGGCCCGATCTGAATTGTAGAGAAAATATAGTAAGAAACAAACATTTCTAACTAATGCAACAGCTGGAGTCATTTATATAGGTCTTTGAGGCGTTTTTAGAATGTGATAAGATTTTTTGGGGGGGGAAATGACATGAAGGAGAGATTTGTCCATGAAAAACAAATCACTTGATCACTTATCAAGTTATGCAAATGGTTACAATATGCCTGCTGTAAGCTCTAATCACCAAGATTTTCCTTTATCGCCTATTCAAAGCCTCATTGTGTTGTCCAGCACCCTGTTTGGATAGAAAGCTAGTTTTTAAACATTTGTCTATTATTTCAAGAATGAAATTTTCTCATTTCAATCTTTTAAATTTATTTGGTTTTTAATATAGTGTTTTAAAGGATTTGGTTCGGTGTCAGTTTTTTTAAGCATATATGGACCTTTCTCTGTGTTAATTTTCAATGTATAATTTTTGTTTTGTTAAAATACAAATAAGAGAAGAAAAAATAGGAAATTAAGGAGAGGAAAAGGAACGAGGAAAAGGGGGTGTGAGAAAAAAGGCAAAAGAGAAAAAAGAAAGAAAAGGGGCATTGACTTCCAACACTACTTAGCACAGTACAAGATAAACACACTCCAGCCTCACCTTTGGCTTTTACACATTAATATATAACTAGCTATTCCTATATTATCAAATCTTCCTAATCAGCAAAACCAAAGTCAAAGTTTCATTATTTTCTTCACAAGCACAAATTCCAGAAATGATGTCCAAATGAAAACATATTTTCTTCTTTGAATAAAATAATCAATTTAACTATTTCTGCTTTATCTTTCTCGTTGTGGAAATAAAATGATTTCCCCCCTCTTTTTTCAGTAAGGTAAAAGAATTTGAAAGAATACAATGAATTTTGTAAAGAAATATGGTGGTAGTTCACTGAATTATTTGTGCAAACAGTATTAAATTATTTTTGGTAACATGTCCCTTTCCTTCAAATGGTCTGTCATGTGAGAGAAAGAAACATAGAAGGAGTGTGCGCTAATTGACCCATAAAATAGAGAACTTGAATTCTCTGGTTTTCCATAAGCTTTAACAAAATGTCTATGGCAATGTAAGGTAACTGATATGTTCTTTGATTAAGAGAATGCTTGTTTATTGAGGATAGTAACCATAGATTAGTGGGGAAACACCTGATAGACTGTTAATTATGAATATGTATGATTACATCCTCTATTTCTTGTGCATATATCATTTTCTCCTCCTTTCTGAAATGTACAAATATGAGTACATCCTTTGGTCTTCAAGATTCCCTCTTACTATTCTCTGGAGAGAATTTACCCATGGTGCATTCTTAACAAATAATTCTGCTGTGAGACTTGATTATTGGTTTTTGGTCCTGGATTTGACTCCACTGTGGTTTTGGGAGAATTAAGGAGTTGTAATAGCAACATAAACATTACAGATAGTCATTTTTTTAGCAACAAGGATGAAATAGTAACTCTGCAATACATCACATTGCTGGGAATGGGACAATTGGCCACAGTCACCTGCCCCAATCATCCCACCCTTCCCTCCCCCATCCCAACCAACTCACCATAACCACCCTTCTTTGAAAGCGTCTCCCCCTCATCCCCTCCCCCATTTTCTTGCCACAGGCGCTTTGCCACAGTACAATTTCACCTGGCAGATTTACCTCACAGAACAATTATTTCCACATGTCTTGACTGTTCCCAGACAAACACTGGCCCCAAAAGGTCCTTCCCACCACACTGACCTCCTCCTCCTCCTCCTCCATCACCTCCTGGATTTGGGGGGCTCTCCCCATTTTTTCATTTAGCTATATTCGCGACCGCCTCCTGCCCCATACATCCCTTCGACCGATCCGCTCCCACAGAGAGGGCCTTCGCAGGGTACCGTCAGCCGGGCAATACCTGTTGGCGGTGCCCAGGGGAAGAGCCTTCTCTGTGGCGGGCCCTGCCCTCTGGGATGACCTACCCCCCGATTTACGCACCATCGTGGACCTCCGCCTTTTCCGCCAACGTCTTAAAACTCATTTATTTCATCTAGCCGGCCTAGCATAATCCCCCGTTCTGACTCTTATAGGGATAATTTTATAGGGATAATTTTTAAATTTTAGAGTTTTATCAATTTTAGCACAGGGAATATTTAATTAGTTTTTAACAATTTTAGATTTTTGTATTTTTGTATGTTTTTTATGATGCCTGTGCGCCGCCCTGGGTCCTTTTTTAGGAGAAGGGCGGGGTATAAATTTAATAAAATAAAATAAATAATAAATCAATCACCGACCATCACTGAGCCAATGGATTGTGAACCAATGGACCAATGAGGAACTGCATCAATGACCTTGGCATGGTGCAGGCTCCCACAGTCCATGAATGTCTTCTTGGCATTCCATTCTCTCCCCACTTTTCTTTGGCAAGATGATGAAGCTAACAAGCATTGGAGCAATACAATTTCAACAATATTTACCACTTTATAAGGCCTTGGTAAGGCTATACTTGGAATATTGCATTCAGTTTTGGTCGCCAAGATGTAGAAAAGACGTAATGACTCTGGAAAGAGTGCAGAGAAGAGCATCAAAGATGATTAGGGGACTGGGGACTAAAACATGAAGAAGGGTTGCAGGGACTGGGTATGTCTAGTTTAATGAAAAGAAGGACCAGGGGACACATGATAGCAGTCTTCCGATATCTCAGGGTTTGTCACAAAGAAGAGGGAGTCAAACTATTCTCCAAAGTCTCTGAGAGTAGAACAAGAAGCAATGGGTAGAAACTAATCAAGGAGAGAAGCAATTTAGAACTGAGGAAAAATTTCCTGACAGTCAGAACAATTAATAAGTGGAACAACTTGCCTCCAGAAGTTGTGAATGCCCCAACACTAGAAGTCTTTAAGAAGATGTTGGATAGCTATTTGTCTGAAATGGCATAGGGCTCCTGCCTAGGCAGGGGGTTAGACTAGAAGACCTCCAAGGTCCCTTCCAACTCTGCTATTGTATTGTATTGTATTGCATTGCATTGCATTGCATTGCATTGCATTGCATTGCATTGCATTGTATTTAAAGCAGTTATTCCATCTAACCATTGATATGACTGCTCACACTTCCTAAGGTACAGCTCACTGCCACCATGCCTCATTAGCACCCATTCTATCTGAACATATATGACACAGGACAACCTCCACCTCATCTGCAGGTGTTAACTTTTAGGTAGTTCAAAAAGTCAACTTCACTTTGATTCCCAAGTCCGTCTGCTCTGTGGATTAGCAACAAGAGACACAAGCATGTTTTTCCCTGTCTGGTGTACAAACAACTTCCATTGCCCAACAGATAGGACAATTGCTTTCCTCTCCAATTATTAGAAGAACTGTAATTCTTAATGTATCCCCTGTGGATTTCAATCCTCAGGAACCTTCCAAAATTAAACCTGCTTTTAAAAAATATTCTCTGAGTTCTCCCAGGGCTGGAGGACTTTGCCTTGTCTTCCAAAGAGCTAACTGTGAGGTTTGGTGAGACTCTGCTGGCCTTTGGTTCAAAATCCAAGCATAGGTAAGAAGAAGCATGATTGATATAGTATTTTATTGATAGATTAGTCTTTTGACATTAAAATAAAATTTTATTTTATTTTTTATTCAGATAAAGAACGGTTGCTGGAACTGGGCACATCGAATCTGATAAAAAGAAGGACTAGGGGTGACATGATAGCCGTGATCCAATATCTTAGGGGCTGCCCCAATGAAGAAGGAGTCAAGCTGTTCTCCAAAGCACCTGGGGGTAGAATAAGAAGCAATGGGTGGAAAATTATCAAAGAGAGAAGCAACTTAGAACTAAGGAGAAAACACCTGACAGTTAGAACAATTAATCAGTGGAACAGAAGTTGCCTCCAGAAGTTGTGAATGCTCCAAAACTGGGAGTTTTTAAGAAGAGATTGGATGACCATTTGTCTGAAGTGATGTAGGGTTTCCTGCCTGAGCAGGGGTTTGGACTAGAAGATCTCTAAGGTCCCTTCCAACTCTGTTATTTTATAAAATAAAATACAGCACATAGCCTTATTTCAGAATAGGAGAGATAGGATGAAATAAAGGGATAAAATTCAAATGTGTCAATGCAAAGAGACATCAGATAAATTTGCCCTGAGTTCATCCAGAAGGCACTGAAGATGGCTATTATGCTAAAGCTGTGACGGTATTTCAAATTCAATTCAGTTCTGCTGATAATTCAAGTGCTTCCTGCAATTCAGCTTCTGCACAAATCAAACCTTGATTTTTGATCTAGGAGGGACGGTGAGAAGAATGGCTGGGCCGAGTCTCCTGCTGCTGCTGCTCTTCTGGCTCCTGACTCCAGTTACTGCTAAGAAGATTCAAATCATGTGTCCATTGAAAAATCATGTAAAGTTTCTAAATCAATGGGAATTTTTCAAGCCTGGTGATCTGACTATTGGAGGGAATTTGCCACTGAACACTTTTGGGGAGTCCAAATCACCAAATTTTCAAGGGAAGCCAATGCGGCTTTATAATAACATCGCGTAAGTTTCACCTGGAGAGAAAAAATGTCAGTGATTGTTTTCTTTCCTTCGGATTCAGAGCCTCTTTCAAGAAATACTCATTTTAGGGATCTTCAGACCTTTATCCTTTTCTCAATAAAAAGGAAAGTTCAAGAAATGGGCTAGAATTCTTTCTTTCCAGAACTGTTCCTGAGGAAAGTGGAAAACAACAGTTTATACACAAATTATGTGCGGGGACATGATTGTCTTTCCAGATGATTATCGACCATATAAAAGTAGAGAGGGAAAACACCTTGGAAACTGTCCTGGCCTTATGAAGAAGTTGACTCATAATATTGATCTGGACATAAACTTACAGGAAAAAAACCCTCAAAGAATTGTTCAATCTTTTTCCAGTGGGGTACTGCAAAAAGAAAATCCCTTAATTGTGGAATCAGCAGATATGATGTATAATGGCCCTTAGTAAATCTGAGCTGGGACACTTACTGGAGTCTTTTGCTCAGACCTGTAGAAGCTGCTCCAAGGGAGAAACAGACTGATTAAGGGGAAGAGAAGCAATTGGGGAGGATTTCAGCCACTGGAGGAAAGTGAAGAAGGGAGGAGAACAGAGGAGGATAAAAGGATCTGGGATAAAGACAATCAGGTGTTTCTCCTTTCTCAGAAATCCATTTATCCTTAAAAAATCCAAAGCAACCCAGTGAAGTGAAGAATGGAGGGAGAATAGAGGAATATAAAATGATCTTGTCACAATGCTGCAAGGACATACAAAAAGAAAAGACCAGATCAATTCCACCAGGACACAAGATGTTTCCTATAGATCTTTCCTGGAACTTTCCTATAAGGTTCCCCAATCTTTTTCTCACTGTAGGTTCCTACCCAAAAACTACCATCAGTTCCTGGCCTTGATGTTTGCTGTCATGGAGGTGAACAAGGATCTACTTCTCCTCCCCAACATCACACTTGGCTTCCACCTCTATGACAATCAGAAGACGGAGAAGAAGATTTTCTTACAAAGCCTCTCTCTGCTCTCCACATGGGACCGAATGGTTCCAGGTTATAAATGTGATAAAAAGGACCCTCTGCTCTCTGTCATTGGGGGTGACAACCCCAAATCCTCAAGGCAGATGGCCTCCCTCTTCAGCCTCTACAAGATCCCACAGGTAAGGGGGATACAGTGGATACAGTATGGAGTACACAAACAACAGGAACACACACAGTATCCAAGGATGAAAACAAAGGAGTTGGGACATAATAGTGGTATATGACTTAAATAATTCATTCTAGAGTTGAATTGATTTTTCTATATTATATGTCAAGATACATTTTTAAATAACTGCAAAAAGATATTGACATATTTCTGAAAGGTTGCATTTGTCAAAAGGCATTATTACTTTCTGAGTTCATAAAAGTTTATCATCTCTCTGCCCATTTCAGTGTAATTTATTCTCTATATCAGGTAGATGTTTTGTTCCTTTGACTTCTGACCTATGACAACCAGGGAAAACAGGGAACTGGTGACTCTTCCTAAGAAGGGAGGAAGATAAAGCTTGTCACTCAAGTGAGTCAGCGTGATTGGTGGGGCATCAATAGAATAGAATAGAATTCTTTATTGTCCAAGTGTGATTAGACACACAAGGAATTTGTCTTTGATGCATATGCCAAAGATATAATCAAGATATAATCCTCAAGAATCATAAGGTACAACACTTAATGATAGTCACAGGGTACATATAAGCAATCAGGAAACAATCTATATCAATATAAATTGTAAGGATACAAGCAACAAAGTTACAGTCCTGCAGTCATACGTGGGAGGAGATGGGTGATAAGAATGATGAGAAAGGGCGTTGGTACTTACCTGATACGCCTCTTCTAATAAGGGGGGAGATAGCATCCATGTATGGGTTAAACCTATCCATGCTCTTATTGGACTGAGTCAGATTACTAATTAATTAGCTAGGGTATTTAACCCCCCTTGGAGTAGCCATACCCAGTTTACGACGAATGAAAGACACTGACTCACCGGTGCAAACACCAACTCCTTTAGTAATCCAAAAACACAAATAATAACGTAAGGAAAACGTGCAAACCCAAGCAGGCTGAACGAGCCAGGGATGGGCCGGATGCTATCTCCCCCCTTATTAGAAGAGGCGTATCAGGTAAGTACCAATGCCCTTTCTCAATAAGGGTGGAGATAGCATCCATGTATGGGACATACCAAAGCCCCTGCGCCACCCACGGGAGGGGCGATATCAGGCCTGCGCTAACGATCGGGAAACAGCCGCCTGCAGCACCCGACGACCAAAATCTGCCTCTGCTGCTGCAAACTTGTCCAGTTTGTAGTGGCGCACGAACGGGGAAGGAGAGGACCAAGCAGCCGCCTTGCAAATCTCCTCCAAGGATGCGTGCGTGGCCCAGGCCGAAGTAGTAGACGCGCTACGGGTCGAGTGGGCCATTATCCCCCGAGGAGCGACTTCCTCGCCTACGACGTATGCCTTCTCGATGCAGAGACGCACCCAATGCCCGATCGAGGCGACAGAGACCTTCTTCCCCAAGGAGACAGGTGAGAAGGAGACAAAAAGGGACTCCGTCCTGCGGATGGGGGCCGTGCGAGCAATGTAAACCTGCAGCGCCCGCCGAACATCCAGCAAGTGCCACCGCCCACCAGGAGCCAGATCCTGGTCCCCCTGGAACGCCGGGAGCACCACCTCCTGTGCGCGGTGGAACCAGGTCCCCACCTTCGGGATGAAGGAAGGGTCCAGCCGGAGGACCACTCTGTCCTCATGGAATCTGCAGAGGTCCTCCCTGACGGACAATGCGTTCAGATCCGAAATACGCCTGGCAGAGGTGATGGCAACCAGGAAAACCACCTTCAAAGTAAGAAGCTGCCAGGGTACCTCCTCCAAAGGCTCGAAGGGTGCCAGGGTGAGAGCATTTAACACCTTGGGCAGATCCCACGTGGGGTATCTGTGCACGGGGGGAGGTCTCAAGTTCGTCGCTCCTCTGAGGAAACGCCGAACCGTCGGATGTTGAGCTAGGGATGCTCCACTACCCCAGGTGAGCACCGACCCAATGGCCGCTACCTGTCTCTTAATTGTGTTAGGAGATAAGCCCCTCTCCAGCCCATCCTGGAGGAAGTCCAGCACCTGCGGTATAGTGGTCTCCTGGGGAGACAACTGGCGCCCCGCACACCATCTGCAAAAAATGGCCCAGGTAGCATCGTAGATCCGCGTGGTGGACGCCCGTCTGGAGGCCTGGATCGTCCCAATGACCCTATCCGACAAACGGCCACTCCTCAGAGCGAGCCGCTCTACCTCCAGACCGCTAGTTGGAGCCACCTGGCCTCAGGATGCTCCAGGGCCCCCTGGACCAGCATCAACCTGTCCGCTGGTATCCGCCAGGGGTCCCTCAAGGACAACGTCCGCAGATCCGCGAACCACGGGCGCCTCGGACAGTACGGTGCCACTAGAATGACCTCTGCCCTCAGCTCGATCGTCCACCGGATCAACCTAGGAATAAGAGGGGTAGGCGGAAAGGCATACATAAGGCCCCGGGGCCACGGCGTGCGAAGGGCATCAACCCCTTCCGCCCCCGGCATGGGGAACCTGGAAAAAAACCTCGGCAGCTGGGCATTCTCCGGGGAAGCGAAGAGGTCGACCAGGGGTCTCCCGAACCTCCGACAGGCCTCCTGAAAAATAGAAGGGTGTAAGCTCCATTCCGTTTGATCTACCTCCACCCTACTAAGTAGGTCCGCCCAGGTGTTATCCACCCCGGAAATGTGGTCTGCGATCACAGACAGCAGATTGCGTTCTGCCCAGACCCCCAACAAGTCCGCCTCTGCCATGAGGTCCAGCGACCTCGTTCCGCCCTGACGGTTGACGTGCGCCTTGGCCGTGATGTTATCCGTCAACATCAGGACATGCCATCCCGCCAGAGACTCGGCAAATACCAGTAGCCCCAGCCTGATGGCCCTCAGCTCTAACAAGTTGATGGGAAGGGCCGCCTCTTCCAGGGACCACTTGCCCTGGGCCGCCCTGTCCCTCATATGGGCGCCCCATCCATGGAGGCTAGCGTCCATTGTGACCGTGATCCTGTCCGCCACCCTGAAGTGACAGCCTCGCCAAATTGCCTCAGATCTTCACCACCCCAAAGATGCCCTAACCCCTTGGGGCAGGGAAACCCGAAGGTGGGAATGGGTCACTCGCCTCTTCTGGAATGGGAGCAGGAACCATTGGAGGTCCCTAGAGTGGAGTCTGGCCCAGGGCACGATGGAGATGGCGGAAACAATCATGCCCAGAAGCCTGGACAGGGTGGCCAGAGAAGGCCTAAGGTCAGACTCGACCAATCTTACCACCTGGTCGATGTTGGCGACCCGCTCCTCGGAAAGGAATACCTGACCTGCCACGGAGTCGATCCAGGCCCCTAAGTGAAGTAATCTAGTGGAAGGGACGAACTGGCTCTTGGCCACGTTGATTGAGAACCCGTGGGACTCCCGATTGTGGTGGCCAGATCCGCTAGGGCCCCCTCGCAAGAAGATGATTGAAGCAAGATATCATCTAGGTAAAACTGGGCCCTGATGGGGATTGAGTGCAGATGCGCCGCCAGAGCCGCCAACAATTTAGTGAACACGCGGGGAGCGGACGAAAGGCCAAACGGGAGCGAAGTATATTGGTAGTGAACAGAGGCATAACAAAAACGTAAATACGGTTGGTAATCAACACAAACTGGAACATGTAAATACGCTTCGGTAAGGTCAATAGAGGTGAGGAAGTCCCCACAACGAATCCCCTCCAAAATCGTGAACAGAGAATGCATTTTAAACCTCTTATAACGCACATAAACGTTTAAACTTTTTAAATCCAAAATTGCCCGCCACCCTCCGGATGGCTTGGGGATCACGAACAGCCGGGAATAAAACCCCTGTCCCGCCTGGTCAGCCGGGACGTGACAAATGGCCCCTATCCCCAGGAGGTGAGAGATGGCTTGCTCCATCAGGTCCTTAGACTCCGGGTTGCTGGGGATGGGGCAAGGAACAAAGGTCGGGGGTGGCAGGGTCTCAAAGTCCAGAGTCAGACCGTCCCTGACCGTGGACAAGACCCAGGCATCTGATGTGGACCTCTCCCACTGCGAGGCGTACAGCTGCAGCCTGCCCCCAATGGGGGGAGAAACCAGAGGGGAATTAGTTTCTGCGGTAGGGACGGCTACCGCCCCCTCGAAAGGGCCGATTGGAACCCCCACCCCTCTGCTGCCTGTATTGCTGTTGTTGCACCCACGGGTGCTGGCCATAGCCCCCCTAGGGGCGAAACCCCTGGTATTGCGCCTCCGTGCGGAAACCTCCCCCAAACGATTGCCCCCTGGATTGCTGGCGTCGGGGGTATGGGCCCGGCCTGCCCGCCCCCCGCCTGGGGTTGTTGGGCAAGGTCATCTTCTTGTCTTTACCCTCAACAAGGAGGGGCTTGAGGGAGTCCCCAAACAAACTGCCCCCAGCGTAAGGCTCGGACGCCAGCTTCCATTTATGGCAGAGTTCAGTTTGCCATTGTCGCAGCCACAACAGGCGTCTGGGTGTCACTGAGGAGGCCAAGGCGCGGGAGGCGAACCGGGCGGCGCTCAGGGTGGCGTCGGCGGTGAATTGGACGGACGCCACAATCTTATTAAGATCCTGGTATGCCCTTGCGTCCGCCACTGGGATCCCTTCTTGGAGCTGCTGGAGCCAGGTGATGCTTGACCTGGTGAAAAAGGAGGCCGCTGTCGAGGCCCTCACCGCCCACGCAGCCGACTGATGTGCCTTGCGGAGAACTTGCTCAGCCCGCCTGTCCTCAGGCTTGAGAAGGTCCTCCTGACCCCCGGGAAGGGTCGTGGCCGAATACAGCGCAGCGATAGGGGTGTCGACCTGCGGCCACGCCAGGGCGTCCTCCAGAAGTGGCTCCACATTGTAGAACTGCCGTTCCAGGTTGGTGGCGCTCGGACCCGCACCCAGGGTCACCCAGGGTCGACGGATGGTGTCCACGAACATCAGGGATGTGGTAATGGCCTTGGTCTCCACCATGGGTTCGGAGAACCAGGAGCGGGAGGTTTGGGCCGGCGCTGACCCGGCCGGTTCCGGGTTAAAGCAGGTTGTGGCTTTGGCCTTCTCCAGGAGTGGTGTGAAGAGGGCCTGCAGGAAAAGGCCGGTGCTGACCGGCTTCTCGGGCCCCTGGTCCTCATCACCCAACAAATTAGTCTCACGGCAGTCCTCCTCATCGGAGACGGGGGAGGAGTCATCCTCCTGACCCATGGGGGAGAGGTACGGGCCCGGGGCCGCAGCTTGGATGAGCGGTGCAGCGGTTGGCCCAGGAGCCAAAAGGTAGCCCTGAGAAATCTCCTGCATGCCCGCTGCTATCCCCTGATGGATGGCCTCAGAAATAAAGTCCTGGATTGCAGAGGGGGCCGATATAGGGGCCTGCCAGGGGGGAAGAGGTGGTGGGAGGGCTGAGGCCCATGCCCCATCCTGGCGCAGTCCTGCGGCTGTGGGCGTGAAGGTGGCCTTGGCTGGCCTGGAGGGATACCTTGTGGCCCCCTGGCCCCAGACTGCTGATGTGTCAATAGGCCAGACCAGGCTGAAAGGCCCCTGGGGCAGGTCCAGGCGAAGAGGCCCCCCAGGTGGAGTGGGGACTGGCGTGGCCAAGGTCAGCTCAGGCTGAGGTCTGGGCCCGAGGGGTGCTTCCCCAGCAGAAGGCGGTGGAGGTGCCTGGGGTGCCTGGGCCCTGGTCGATCCACCCTTGGAGGAGGAGGCCGAGGAAGACTCCTTGGGGCGTGACTTGGATCTAGACCTCGTTTGGAAACGGCTCTTGTCAGCAGAGGGGGCAGGTGTGCTCACCGCTGGAGACAGGCCCTGGGCCTGATCGTGGTTGTCTCTGCTAGGCCCTGCACCAGACGTTTCTGCCATGGCTCACCACTCAGAAGACTGCAGACAAAATGGCGGCCGGGAGAAAAGCGCACGAATTTTCGAGCCCCGAAGCAGTCAAAATGGCCACCGCCAACCTCCGACGGCCTCCGGAGCCAAAGGAGTCCTCCCAGGCCTCACCCAGCCTCAGCAGCGACTCCCGAACAGTCGCACAGCCTCGCGAGTCGATCCGGCCGCCTCTCAGCTGATTTTCTGCCGATTGGGCCGATAAGGGCCCCGGGAGCGATCGCGCTTGCGTGGCAGGCCGAAGCCAGCCGGGGAGCAGAGCGCGCGCCTGCTGCAGCAGGGACAAGGCCTCACAGCCAAGCTGCGCGTACGGCCCGCCTCCTAACAGCGCTTGACCTCACCCTCCAGAATTAAACAGCAGCAGCCGCAGCGAGGATCACTTGAAACCCAGGTGGGGGAAGCTCAGGTAGGAGGCTAGTCTGAGGCCTTAAAGGCAGCCGAAGGCCGGGGCGGGTGGCTGAATGGAGACAGGGAAGCCTGAGCCCTGGGCTGCTACAGAAGGAGGGGGTCCCCTGTCTACTCACAGCGCTCAATGAGTGATTAGATTCAAATTCCAATGTTAAATTCAAACAGTCAAATAGGAGTTGGACACCGAACAGTCCCAGAGCTGGAACTGAGTCGGAAACTGGGTATGGCTGCTCCAAGGGGACCCTATACCCTAGCTAATTAATTAGTAATCTGACTCAGTCCAATAAGAGCATGGATAGGTTTAACCCATACATGGATGCTATCTCCACCCTTATTGAGAAGACTAATAGTAATAGTAATGCAGCCTTAGTAAGTAGTTTGACAGTGTTGAGGGAATTATTTGTTTAGAAGAGTGATGGTGGAAAGAAACTGTTCTTGTCTCTAGTTGTCGTGGTGTGCAGTACTCTATAGTAATAAAATGCAATACAATACAATGGCAGAGTTGGAAGGGACCTTGGAGGTCTTCTAGTCCAACTCTCTGCCTAGGCAGGGACCTTATACCATTTCAGAGAAATGGCTATCCAACATCTTCTTAAAGACTTGCAGTGTTGGGGCATTCACAACTTCTGAAGGCAAGCTGTTTCACTGATTAATTTTTTTAACTGTCAGGAAATTTCTCCTCAGTTGTAAGTTTCTTCTCTCCTTGATTAGTTTCCACCCATTGCTTCTTGTTTTACCCTCTGTGCCTTGGAGAATAGTTTGACTCTCTCTTCTTTGTGGCAGCCTTTGACATATTGGAACACTGCTATCATGTCTCCCCTAGTTCTTTTTTTTAAATTAAACTAGACTTACCCAGGTCCTGCAAATGTTCCTCATATGTTTTAGCCTCCAGTCCCCTAACCCTCTTGGTTGCTCTTCTCTGCACTCTTTCCAGAGTCTCCACGTCTTTTCTACATCGTGGCAACCAAAACTGAATGCAGTATTCCAAGTATGGCCTTAGCAAGGCATTATAAAGTGGTATTAACACGTCACGTGATCTTGATTCTATCCCTCTGTTTATGCAGCCTAGAACTGTGTTGGCTTTTTTGGCAGCTTCTGCACACTGCTGGCTCATATTTAAATGGTTGTCTACTAGGACTCCAAGATCCCTTTCAGAGTTACTGCTATTGGGCAAGGTACCACCGATACTGTACCTGTGCATTTTGTTTTTGTTGCCTTAATGTAGGACCTTACTCTTTGAGGGTAGGAATTGAAACAATTTATGCCCAGGATGTGAGGGGTCTGTAAATATTTTCACAGCCCTTTTTTTGACTTATGCAGTGTGCAGCTCCTCAATGGAAGGCAGGTTGGCAGTAATTGTTTTTTCTGCAGTTCTGATTGTCCTCTGAAATCTATGTCTGTCTTGTTGGGTTGCAGAACCAAACCAGACAGTTATAGAGATGCAGATGACAGACCCAATAATTCCTCTGTATAACTGTATCAGCAGCTAACTACACAATGGTGAACTTTAAAGTGCCCATAAAATTTAACTTTGTTTTTTAAAGAAGATTCTTATTTTCTACAGCTTGGTGTTGGCTTTGAGTTCACTCAAGGAGACAGAAAAGTTTATCCTTCCTTTTTCTGGATTAATCCCAGTGAATCTGCTCAGTATGAGGGTTTAGTCCAGCTGCTCCTGTATTTCCAGTGGAACTGGGTTGGGCTGGTGGCCAACAAAGATAACAATGGGGAACGTTTTGTCTCATCTCTGATGCCAATGCTCAAGGAGAAGGAGATCTGCCTGGCCTTCACTGAAATAATGAAATTTGATTTTAACTCTGATCAAAATACAAATTTACGTCATATTTTCAATACTTTCTCTAAAGGTGAAGTTATTATTTTTTTTGGAGACTACAGTATTGCCACAAATGTACAGATAGTCCTGTTTGCTTATGAAAAACAGAGAATTGAATCATTACTGAAAGTTTGGATCTTTACATCTAATTGGAGACTTAATATGCTGAAATCTAAATATACATGGCTTCTTATAAATCCCTACCATGGGGCTTTGCAGTTTAGGGACCACACCAGAGAAGTCTCAGAATTTAGAGATTTTCTCCTGTCTTTAGACCCTTTCAATCGACCAGGGAATTACTTTCTCCTTAAATGGTGGGAACTGATGTTTGACTGCAAGTTTCAAAAGCCAGGAACGGTCCTTCCAAAGGGTAAAAAACCATGTACAGGAAAGGAGAATTTACAGAGTTTACCAACTTACCTGTTTGAAACTAGCATGACAGGTGAAAGTTACAATATCTACAATGCCATTTATGCTGTGGCACATGCGTTCCATGCAAAGCATGGATCAGGAGCTCGATCAGCTATGATGAGACGTGGAAAAAGGATCTTAGATGCCCGGTCATGGCAGGTAATCTCTGTGTTTTTTAATCCAGTCCACAGCTCCTTAGAGCCAAAACAGAGAGGAGGTTTCCTATGTGTAGAATGTAGAATAATGGAGTTGGAGGCGACCTCAGAGGTCTTCTAAGCCAACCTCTTGCTCAATCAGGAGACCCTATATCATTTCAGACAAATGATTGTCCAGCCTCTTTTTGAAAGTCTCCAGTGATGGAGCATCCGCAACTTCTGAACAGTTTCAAACTGTTGTGGTGGCGCAACAGTTTCCCCGTCACCTGGAGGAAGTTGATTATCTAGACCCGCGCCAGTCTGGCTTTCGGCCCGGGCATAGCACCGAGACGGCATTGGTCGCATTGGTGGATGATCTCTGGAGGGCCAGAGATGGGGGGTGTTCCTCCATCCTGGTCCTATTAGACCTCTCGGCGGCTTTCGATACCATCGACCATGGTATCCTATTGCATCGGCTGGGGGGGTTGGGGGTGGGAGGCACCGTTCTGCGGTGGTTCTCCTCCTACCTCTCTGGCCGATCGCAATTTGTGTTGGCAGGAGAGCAGAGGTCGACCCCGAGACCCCTCACATGCGGGGTGCCTCAGGGGTCGGTCCTCTCGCCTCTCCTGTTTAATGCATACATGAAGCCGCTGGGTGAGATCATCCGTGGTTTTGGGGTAGAGTACCACCTTTACGCTGATGACACCCAGCTGTATATATCTACCCCAAACCACCCCAATGATGCCGTAGCGGTGATGTGCCAGTGCCTGGAAGCCGTGCGGATCTGGATGGGAGGTAACGGACTCAGGCTCAACCCGACCAAGACCGAGTGGCTGTGGTTTCCGGCTGCCCGTTTCAACCAGCTCACTCCAACGCTGGCCATAGAGGGCGAACATCTTGCCCCTGTGGATGGGGCGCGCAATTTGGGTGTCCTCCTGGATACCTGGCTGTCCATGGAAGATCAAGTGACAGCCGTGGCCAGGAGGGCGTTTTACCAGGTCCGCCTGGTTCGCCAATTGCGCCCCCTATTGGATCGGGACGCCCTTCGCACAGTCACTCACGCGCTCGTGACATCCCGACTGGACTATTGTAACTCTCTCTACATGGGGCTTCCCTTGAGGTGCACCCGGAGACTTCAGCTAGTCCAGAACGCAGCCGCGCGAGCAATTATGGGTACCACAAGGTATACCCATGTAACACCGCTCCTGCGCGAGCTGCACTGGCTGCCTGTTGTCTTCCGGGTGCGCTTCAAGGTATTAATTATCATCTTTAAAGCGCTCCATGGCTCGGGACCTAGCTATCTGCGGGATCGGATCCTGCCTCATACATCCTCACGGCCGATTCGCTCCCACAGAGAGGGACTTCTCCGGGTGCCGTCCACTAGACTCTGTCAGCGGGCGACACCCAGGGGAAGGGCTCTCTCTGTGGCGGGCCCAGCCCTCTGGAATGACCTCCCCCCCGACATTAGGACCACCACGGACCTCCGCTCCTTCCGTCTTAAACTAAAAACACACTTTTTCTGCCTTGCCGGCCTGGGATAGTTACTCCTCTGTTTTTGGGTTTATTGGGGATTTTTAGTGTAGTTAGTTTTAATGGGTATTTTAGCGCAGGTACTGTTTAATTTATTTTTAATATGAATTGTTGTATATAGTTATTGTTTTTATCTTCCCTGTGCACCGCCCCGAGTCCCTGTGGGGAGAGGGTGCGGTTTATAAGTATTAAAATTATTATTATTTATTATTATAAGCTATTCCATTGGTTGATTACGCTCACTGTTTGGAAATTTCTCCTTAGTTCCAGGTTCTTTCTCTCCTTGGTTAATTTCCAACCGTTGTTTCTTGTCTTGCCTTTTGGTGCTTTGGAAAATAGCTTGAACCCCCTCATCTTTGTAGGAGCCCCTCAAGCATGGTAACCAGGGGTGAAATTCAACAGGTTCTGACAGGTTCTGGAGAACTGGTAGCAGAATGTTTGAGTAGCTTGGAGAACTGGCAAATACCATATCTGGCTGGCCCCAGAGTAGGGTGGGAATGGAGATTTTGCAATATCCTTTCCCCAGGAGTGGGGAGGGAATGGGGATTTTGTAGTATCCTTCCCTTGGAGTGGTGAGGGAATGGAGATTTTGCAGTATCCTTCCACTGCCATGCTCACCAAGCCATGCTCATAAAACTGGTAGTAAAAAATTTGAATTTCACCACTGATGGAATTACTGATATTGGCTGATTGCAGTATTAGAGCTCCATGTGATTTTGATTCTATCCCTCTTTTAATACAGGCTAGGATTGCATTGGGTTTTTTTTGGCTGCTGCCAGATATTGGTGTTCCATCGATGTAGATGAAGTTGTCTTGTGGAGTACATGTTGAACACAATTTGTCAACCAGTAAAAACCTACCTGGTGGTTGTGCTGTCTATCTCGTATATATTACTAGCTTGCCAAGAAATAGGTTGTGGTCTACTTTATCAAATGCTTTACCGAAATCAAAATATACTACATCCAAAGCATTTCACTGACCTACTAATTTGAACACTGCTGAAGAATGAAATAGAATTTGTTCGGCATGATCTGTTTGTTATGAACACATGTTGGCTTCTGGTTTTTATTTTTATTTTTAACATACATATAATCCAAAGTATATCATTACATCTTAACAAACATTTTTTTTAAAAAATATTCAATATTATTTCAATTCCTCTTACCATCAAGCCACATTAACTTTCATTTGCTTTTCTGCTTTCCATACACCATATTATAGTCTGTTTCATCTTCAACTTTTCTTCTCTCCATCTCTCCTCCTCCCTATCTCCTTTCTTCCCTCTGCCATCTCCCTCTTCTCTACTTCTCCTTGTTCTCTCCCTCTCCTTTCCCCTCTTTCCACACCTTCCCTCTCTCCTTCTCTTTTCCTCCCTTCTGCCTCCCTCTCTCCTTTCTCCTCCCTCTATCTTTCCCTCTCTTTTCCTCACTTCCACTCTCTAATTTGCATGGTGTATTTCAGCATCTAAGCAAACTCCATTTAATATTAGTGGCATTAATAATTATATTCCAGAAAATATTTTCCATACTGTTAATTTTACATATCTTCTTCTTTTGAAAGTATACTTATATACAGGTTCCATTTATTCTGCGCCCCCCCCCAAAAAAATCCCCTCTTTTTTGGCCGATGTGAGAGCGAGGTACAGGTTACCCGCTATCCTCATAATATACTATTACATACCCTGTTTCCCTGAAAATGCTGTATTTTTCGGAGTATAAGAGGCACCTTTTTTCCTCTAAAAAGAGGCTGAAAATCTGGGTGCGTCTTATACATCAAATACAGCATTTTTCGCCTCCTGAAACCCCGCCCCTTCACCATAATGGCCATGCGCATATCCTTATAGAGGCTTCCAGAGAGCTTCTGGGGGCTGGGGAGGGCAGAAATGAGCCAAAAACAGGGCGTGTTTGCCCCCCCCAGCCCCCAGCAGCACTCTATAAGCCTCCATAAGGCTATGCATGCTATTTTTTGACCAGAAAATGGCCCGTTTTCATGAAAAAAAAATGGGCAGTTTTCCTCGTTTTGGCGTTCCCCCCCCAGGAGCACTCTGCAAGCCTCCCCAAGGCTGTTCATGCCTTTTGTTTGAAAAAACCAGGCCCATTTTCCCCATTTGGGGGAGGCTTGCAAAGTGTAAAAAGGGCTTTTTCCCCCTTTTGAAGAGCTGTTTAGAGTGGCTGATAAGAATTACTTTGGTCAAGTACTGTGCCTGCAGAAACAAAGATTTGATCCAAAAGTGGTCAGTGATTTCCTTCTCCAGCACATAGGTAAATACACCTGGAAACATCTACCTACTTATCTACCTACCTACTCTCTCTCGCTCCTTACCTTCCTACTGTATTTCTCTTTCTCTATTCTCTCTCTATCCCTCTACCTACTTATCTATCTATACACACTCTCTCTCCCTACCTACCTACTGTATTTCTCTCTCTCTCTCCCCCTCTACCTACCTACCTACCTACACTCTCTCTCTCCCTACTTACCTACCTACTGTATTTCTCTCTCTTTCTCTCCCTCTCTATTCCTACCTTTTTTACCTACCTTTTTTAAACATTTGCCTCCTCAAAACCTGGGTGCGTCTTATACTCCGGTGCATCTTATACTCCGAAAAATACAGTAAGTCCTCCCCAAATAATAAACCCAATTGGGCTTTGGAGTGCATGTGATAAAATAACACCTCCCCCCAAAAAGCCCTCCCTGAAAATATTGCAACACAACAGCAGCTATGAGGTGACCATGCTTGCTGCCTCCTACACCTCCAAAATAATAAGACCTCCCCGAAAATAAGGCCAAGCACTTATTTGGGGGGTCAAAAGAAAATAAGATCCTGTCTTATTTTCAGGGAAACATGGTAGTTACACATCATATTTTTTTAAGCCTCATGCTATAAATTTACATATGTATTCTTAGGCATATAGCCAAGTTCCCCCTCCATTTTTTCCCCTTCCCCCTGGTAATTTTTCCAATTAATACTTTTCTTATTTGTAATCCATTTCACATTCCACTGTTAATACATATCAACTGACCTACTAATCTCGTTCCACTTAGTTAATCTACATTTAATTCCCTTTTACTTATAATCTTTTTATACCATATATATATACAATGTGTGTGTGTGTCTGTCTGTGTGTGTGTCTGTGTGTAATCTTTATTGATATTGTACTTGTTTAATGAAATTGGTTACAACGAAATTGGTTCATACATACATATATACATACACACACATATGTATGTATGTGTGTGTGTGTTTCCCTTTTTCCTCTTACCTATCAATTTTTGTTCTTTGCTTTTCCTATCCACTTATTTCTAAAGAGCCTTTTATCCCAATGTCTGAACTTCTTCTTCTTTCTCTTCCTCCTATTTATATATCTTTGCTTCCCAATCCTTTTCATGACTTTTTGCTAGTCACTTGTTGTTCCCTCTTCAAGATTTCCCTTTGTGTCCTCATCCTATCTCCCCTTTTACTTTTATTATCATATTTTCCCCTTGCAGTGAACTCCCTTCCTTCTTTCTTCGTAGTTCCAGTCTGCTCAATTGTCTTCCCTTCTTTTTTACCCCACTTCCTTTTTTTGTTGTTGGGACCCCTTCCTCCCTTTTCATTTCCCCTGTGCCACTGTTAAACCCAGTGAAATCATTTGCCTGCTTATTGTTTCCCTTGCCTTCTATTTCTTTTTCTATGTTTCAGCTCTCATTTCTGCTTCCTTCCATTTTAATATCTAGCCTATCATCTTTTATCAACTTTAATGAATCAAACATGTTTTTTTTTTAAATGTCACATGTTTCTTCAAATTCCCACCCCTCCATATGGCCCAATTTATAATTTGCTATTTTTCCCTCTTTAAATTATATCTCAATTCTTTACAGTTTAAAGCCCACAGTTTCTTCTTGTTTATCAACTCTAATCCAGATCAAATGTTCCTATTTAAAAAGGAAAGGAAAAGAATTTTCTTCTTTCTTCTATCATTGTAAAAGTCAAGCACTCTGCTAAATCCAAAGTTCCAAGATTCTCAACATTCTTTTCCCTTCAAGATCAGCTCTTTAGGTTTTGTTTTCTTCGTTTCTGCCAGATGACGCTTTCTCCTTTCTGGTAGGGGACTCCGCTTCTCAGTTCTTTCAGTCAGATGTCAGAAATGTAAATTTTAACTCCCCAGGAACACAAAATGCAAATTATAATAAAGGCGAGGCAAGGTTTCCTCTTCAGTTTTAAAGTGTGTTTAAAAAAATCCATTCACCTTAGTAGTGATATTTTAGCTGCAGTTTCCCACTTCTGTTCTTTCCGTGGGGTTTCTGTGCAGTTTACATTTTATCAATTAACCGCTATTAGAAGCAAGGTCTTTCCAGTTTTTAAATTCAGCAAAATTTTTATATCAGTAAGGTACCCAGGCCTTCTTTTGATTCTGCCTCCCGAGCTACAAAAACACACCATTCTCTTTGAGCTTTGATGTTTTTAAACCACCATCTTTTTCCCTTTCCTCTTTCTTTTTCCATACAGTTCCCAATTTATCCATTTACACTATTTTACGCTCAAATTCTCTCCTGATTCCAACTTCAAGCTTATTGTATCAGTGGGTTTTAAATCTTCTCACCCGGTCTCATCACTTCATCCAGCCATCTCTCCTGCACTCATGCTTAGCCCAGTTGCCCTGTCTTTGTGGCAGACATTTTACAATACAATACATTTTACAATTTTACAATAAATGTTATAAGGTTCCTGCCTAGGCAGGGGTTGGACTAGAAGACCTCCAAGGTCCCTTCCAACTCTGCTATTGAATTGTATTGTATTGTAGGTTTTCGCAGATTTGTTGCTTGATTATCTTTTCCAAGAACTTCCCAGGTCTTGAAGTAAATTACAGGTCTGTAATTTACAAGTTCTGTTTCCCCAACCTCTCCTTTTGTGAAAATGGGGACCTCATCAGCTCTTTCCCAGTCCTCAGGTAGTTTCCTGGTGATCAAAGAATCTGGTGATTTGAAACAATCTAGAGCTGACAGGTTTTCTGTTACCTTATTTTTGCATCATTTAATTTGCATTCCTAATCTGTCTTTATGGTTCTGGTTTTGGTAAGATGAGTAGTGTACATTGTCTGTCAGGTTACACTGTTATATCATTTTGTGTAAAGAAGATGCAATAAATGAATGATGCGGTTCCTCTTTCTCATTACCTCTTTGCCATCTTCTCCCTTTAGTCGACCAATTGTTTTTTTTATTTTTCCTTATTTTTTATGTGATGAAATACAAATTTTAAAAATTGTTTTTGACAACTGTTGCAAGTCTTACTTGTTCAAAGCCTTAGCTTTCCTAACTTCATTTTACCAAGTTCAAACTAATTCTGGTATTCTGCCTAAATCATGTCTCCCTCTTTCCATTTTTTGTACTTGTTCTTTTTTTTTACTTCAGTTAGTCTGAGAGTTCTTTGTGCAACCACGCTAGATTTTTCTTGGTTTTCTTGATTTTCTTTTTTAGTGATATTGAACTAGATAGGGCATTTATAACTGTATTTTTCAGAGTTTCCCAGGCTTCTTTAGTTGATTTGCCCTTTAAAGTTTTCATCCATGGGATCCTTCCCAAGCTCTCTTTTTGAGTTTGTTAAAATCAACTCTTTTAAAGACTAAAACATTGATTTGATTTGTGTAGTGTTTGGTGGCCTATGACAATGTCATTCTTTTTTCCTTTTATGTTGACCCATAAGCATTCTAGAAGGCTTTCATCTTTCGTTGTGATGAGATGGAGGAAATAACCTCTAATATATAATACAATTCCACCTCTTCATTTGTTAACTGAACTGCTTGTTGTGTGAAACCAGCCTTGGTCAATTTAGCACACAGAACATGACTCAATGAATTTCTATTTGTATTTATTAGTTTGTCAAACATATACAAGACAACAGGTATAAATATAAACATGGACATGAACAAAAGAAATAAATACAAATAAAAGTGATCTAAATTTCATTCAATTGTATTGCTTTTTCCTGCACCAAAGCATAAAGAATGGATTTCTGTTCCTACTGAAGTCACAAATCAGGGCAGGCACTGTGAGGGAAATAATTTTTTAGAGGCGTGGAAAGTATTAGTAATTTCTGAAGGTTTCTTTTCATTCAGCTTCTTCCCTATTTGAGGAACATCCAGTTCAACAACACTGTTGGAGATGAAATCTACTTCTCTGAAAATGGACTGGGATCTGCTCGTTATGATCTTATCAACTGGGTTCTCTTCCCCAATGAATCTTTTGTCCCTGTGAAAGTTGGACAAAAAGATCCCGGGGCTCCTGCAGGACAAGATTTCACCATTAACTCCAATGCGATTGTCTGGGCCAAAAAGGTGAGCTGGAAGGTAAAATAAATCCAGCAAAAGAGTCATTCTCTTCTGTGGATTCAAAACATCTCCCTTACTGGAGAACAGGTTACAGAATCAAAAATTTGGAAACGATTTGATGGAAAAGCTGTTTTGCATGTAGCATATTTGAGGTCTGATTTGTGACAGATCAAAAAGAGTAGAGATCAGGAAAAAATTCTGGTTGAGATCCAGGATGCAGATGGAGCAGCCAAGAATAGTTTCCATGGACAATTCCCATTCAGTTGGATCTCCATCACTGTTTCCTTCAGGAAAGCTCAATTCATGACTCCTCTTTTGCATGTCAAGCCCCAGTTCCAATCTCCAGAATATATTGGTGATTAAGAGTGGCACTAGCCTTAATTCTCCGGGAGCTTTTCCTGGTTTGTGCTACACTTGGATTAACCATTGCCTTGGAAGATATTCTAATGATGGAAAGAGAAATATAAAGAAATGAATAAGTGAAGCATTGCTGAAAACATCTACAGTATTTCTTTTCTTCTTTTTTAGAAGGTGCCCTTTGCCAGGTGCAGCATGAAGAGGTGCCAAGCAGGAGAGAGAAAAAGGGTTCCAGAGGGCGAGCAGGTTTGCTGCTACCAATGTGCCCCTTGCCCAGAAGGGACCATTTCTAAGCAGACAGGTAGAACAAACTTTCTATTTAGGTCTTCTAGGATCAAGGAAGCCATTCAGTAGAAAGAAATATCATTTTTTGGTCATTTTTTAACATTCTTCAACACATTCATGCTTTTCAACATAACCTCTGATCAGGCTTCTAAATTGGCTTTTCCCATCTTCCAGCCACCTTTCCTGATCCTTAGCATTTTATTACAGAGTAGTTTCAGGGCACAATTAATGAATTCCCTACCAGACTTTCTAGTTCTACTCTTACATCTAACTCAGGGGTGGGTTGCTGAACTGGCTGCCCATTGCTTGTGCATGCACATTTGACTAAAAATTGATCTGCGCATGTGCAGAACCATGCTGGCAATGGCAGAAGACCCAGGAGAATCAATTTGGGACCATGTAAGGCCTGGGTCGCTCCCAGTTCTGAGACATAGGCCTGAATTCCAATACCGGTTTGGCTGAACCGGGCTGAACCAAGAGCAACCCACCTCTGATCCAACTACATCCAGAAAAACCAGACACCAAACTTTTCATGAAGTAGTGGGGTGTGGGTTGAACCTTTGATTTTCATTATTTAAGGTGTGTTTCAGTCTCCCAGGAGCTAGACAGAACTGTTGGGAAAGAGGGAGATCCATCTAACTCAGTCTGCTTGCCCTTCCCTGCAAAAAATAAATAAATAAATATCTCAATACAAAGTAAAATACAAAGTAGAGAACTTAGTTCAAAAAGGTGGAAACATTCTTGACTCAAACTAGCCTATCCCCAGGATAATCAATATTGAAGGATGATTTGTCCTTTTTGATATACCATTAAATACAAAAAGAGTCTTGATTTCAGATGCAGCTTCCTGTGATCCCTGCCCAGAAGACCAATATCCCAACATGGACAAGGACCACTGCATTGCCAAGAAGATCCACTTCCTTGCCTATCAAGAGCCTCTGGGATATGCTTTAGCTTTGCTCACACTTTCTCTCTCTGCAATCACATTGGGAGTCCTGGCAATTTTCCTTAAACATCGTGACACCCCAATTGTCAAGGCCAACAACCGAGATCTCACCTACATCTTCCTGGTCTCCCTACTGCTCTGTTTCCTTTGCTCCTTTCTCTTCATTGGTCGACCCGGGAAGCTCACCTGTCTCTTCCGACAAACTGCCTTTGCCATTCTCTTTGCCCTTGCAGTTTCCTCTGTGTTGGCAAAAACTGTCATGGTGGTTTTGGCCTTCATGGCCACCAAGCCAGGTAACAGGACAAGGCAATTCTTAGGAAAGCCACTGACCAACTCCATTGTCATAGCCTGTCCCCTGATCCAAGCAATCCTTTGTGCCACCTGGCTGGGAACCTCTCCCCCATTTCCCAACTTAGACTTCCATTCCTTGGTAGGAGAAGCGATCTTGGAATGTAATGAAGGCTCAGCTTCAATGTTTTATACTGTCCTTGCCTACTTGGGTTTTCTGGCCCTTGTGAGTTTCACTATGGCCTTTCTGGCTAGGAAATTACCCGACAGCTTTAACGAAGCCAAGTTCATTACTTTCAGCATGCTGGTCTTTTGCAGTGTTTGGATCACCTTCCTCCCCACCTACCTGAGCACCAAAGGGAAGTCTATGGTGGCTGTGGAGATCTTCTCCATCTTGGCTTCTGGAGCTGCTCTCTTGGCTTGCATCTTTTTCCCCAAATGTTACATTATCCTACTGAGGCCACATCTGAATTGTAAAGAGACTATAATGAGGCACAAGAATCTCTGATTTGTCCTGGGATTGGGGAATTTTACTTGAATTGGAGCATTTTGACAGTTGTCCCTAGTAAGTTCCCAATGATCATCTGAGTAATATACATTGACATCAAATATGTGGATTAAAATTAAAAATTAAACATTTTTTTCCAGCCACCCAACTCACAACCAGGTGACTCTGGGCAACTGAAAAATAGTTTGTATAAATCCATCATATAATAAGTCCATCATATAATAAATCAATGATATTTTTTTTAAAAACTTAACCCACCAATTTATAGCAGGGAAATTTCCCACTTTAATTACAGTCTCTAAAGTCTGCAGGATTGTTTTGGGTGGCTGGGGAGCAGGAGGGGAAGACTTTTATTTTACAAAAGGACAGGTTGCTAATTTTAAAAATAGACAATGTTATTGTAAATGTTCACTATCTTCAAGTAGTGCAGAAATTAAATCTGCACTAAAATTATTATAGTTTATATTAAAACAATTTAAATAGTAAACACTGTAACCCCTTAATTTACCCAATGTACTTTTAAAGTAAAATTTCACTATATTGTCACATCTCTATAATCTACATCTCAAAAAATTTGTTTATTGCTGACCTCTATATTTCTGCTGTCTTAATTCTAAGTGATCACTCTCATTCTCTAAGGAGGTACCCTCCTTTTTTATGGAGTTTAATCTGCCTTTTACATATTTTTTAATTTCTCTCTCTTTTCTTTCTGCTTTGTCTTTAATTTTTCTTTGCCTTTTCTGTTGCTTCCTTGAGGGCCTTCTTCACTCTTCTCTTCTGACTCTCGGCTCCATCTGAGAAAGCATCTGGAACAACATTTCCTTCAGTCAGGTTCTGAAGGGAGAAAACCAATTACTTTCTTTCCCTGCTTTACTCAGTTGCTGCCTTCATCCCTGTTGCCTCTTCTGATCAGAGCAGTCTATCCTTTGGGTTGCCTGTTCATCTGACTCTTGGTCTTTGACTCTTTTTATTCAGCCTCTTCCTCATGGTGGAAAAACTCTCATGAAGCCATCTTGTCTTCTCTTCTTCTTGTCTCTTGCTCAGCACTTCATCCCTTCTCTTTGTTTATTCTTTCTTCCTTCTTCTCTTCTTCATCTGAAACTTTACTCCATCTGAGGGAAACTCTCCAGAGGATAAACAATTGTGCATCTGTCATATCTCTGGGACGCTGCAAATTTTTTCAGACTGAAAAAAAATGAGGGCCGTGCCTTCCCCCTTGGTTTATACTCCAATACATCTATCCAGACAGACTTTTTATCAGCTATGATGGTGAGAATCTAAGAACTGTAAGATCTATAGAACTGCAATAGCCGGACTTATCCTCACTGGTTCACATGAAATGTATATGATCTATGAACTATTTATGTTTTTAACATCTATTTATACACCTATTTTAAATATTATATGTCAGCCAACGATGTCTTCCATAATTAACTATATGACTCATTTATATCTATATTTATATTTATTTATTTATTATTCAGATTTGTAACCCGCACCCATCTCACCACAAAGGGACTCGTGGCGATGAATAGAGATTTAAAATAAATATACATAAATACAAAATATTATTAAATAATAACTAAATTAAATCAATACCCTGCTTAAAATAAGTTTAAATTTAAAACCCATAAATTAAAATTTTGATTTGTTATAAAAACAATGGGTGTGGAGTAGATCATGTTAGGCTGGCCAGATGAAAATAATAAGTTTTTAAGTGCCGGAGAAACAAGCGGAGGTCTGTGATGGAACGGAGATCGGGAAGTAGTCCATTCCAGAGGGTGGGGCCCACCACAGAGAAGGCCCTTCCCCTGGAAGCTGCCAACCAGCATTGTCCGGAGAAGACCCTCTCCCCGGGAGCGAGTCAGTCGAAGGGATGTATAGGGTAGTAGACGGTCTCGAAGGTAGCAAGGCCTCGTGCCATGGAGCACCTTGAATATGGTCATCAAAACCTTGTAACGCACCCGGTAGGTCACAGGTAGCCAGTGCAGCTCGCGCAGGAGTGGTGTTATGTGGGAATGTCTTGAGATTCCCATGATCACCCGCGCGGCTGCATTCTGGACCAATTGCAACCTCCGAGTGCATCTCAAGGGGAGCCCCATGTAGAGAGCGTTACAGTAGTCCAGACGAGAAGTCACAGGCTAGGTGGTCAGTGATTACAGAGCCAGGGCCCAAGGCTGATGTTTTGCAATGCCAGGTCCGTGGTCAACAAAGCCCCCCTCATCCACAACCTTGTGTCGGAGGGGGAGCCGGACCTGGTGGGAATTTCAGAGACCTGGCTGGGCCACAAGGGAGGACTTCCCGTCATAGAAATGTGCCCGCCAGGTTACCGTGCATTTCATCAACCATGGGCCCTAGGCAGGGGTGGAGGGGTAGCGGTTATTGTTAGGCAAAGTCTTGAGCCGAGAGAGCCACTGTACCACAGGCCACCGGCTGTGAGTACCTCTGCGTGGAGTGGGGCATAGGGAGGCAGTTGGGCATGCTGATTGTATACCTGGCTCCCCACTACATAACAGCAGCCCTGCCCGAGCTCCTTGAGGTGATTGCCGAGATGGCAGTTGAGACCCCCAGACTGGTTGTCATGGGGAACTTCAACCTGCCATCGGTGGGCGAATCATCAGAGGTAGCTCGGGGGGTTCATGGCCTCCATGATGGCCATGGACCTGACCCAAGTAATTCAGGGCCCCACGCACAAAGGAGGACACATGCTGGACTTAATTTTTGTCTCTGGTCAGTGGAAGAGTGATCTGGGTATAGGGGATGTAGCCATAATACCCCTGTTATGGTCAGACCACTCATTTCTCCAGCTTGACTTTCCAATCGCTACACCCCACCGCAGGGAGGCGGAACCTGATTCACCTATATGGTTCCGCCCCAGGCGCCTGATGAACCCGGATATGTTCCAGACGGTGCTTGGGCCATTACCTGTGTCCTTGACCCACGCCCCGAGGGAGGACCTGGTTGCCGCATGGAATACCGCAGCCACGGAGGCCTTGGATCGGGTCACACCCTTGCGGCCTCTCCTGTGGTGATGAGCCACCCAGGCTCCTTGGTTTACAGAGGAGCTGAGGGTGATGAAACACCACAAGAGACGCCTAGAGAGGAGAGGGAGATCCACACGGTCTGAATCTGATCGAACACAGGTGAGAGCCCATTTACGGACTTACCTTGTGGTGCTGAGAGTGGCTAAACGTCATCATTGTGCCACTCTCATCGCATCCACAGATAACCGCCCTGCCACCCTGTTTAGGGTGACCCGCTCCCTCCTTCAACAGAGGACGCGGGAAGCCCTTTTGCAGGGTAGAGCAGAGGAATTTGGCGAATATCTGCAGGATAAAATCGCTCAGATTTGGAGCGAGTCGGCCTCCATCGAAAGTGGCCCAGTGGGATGCCCTGAGGCAGATCTTGAGACAGTTTTGTGGGAAGAATTTGACTCTGTTACTTCCGAAGATATGGACAGGTTACATGGGCGACTGCGAGCTACCACATGTTTATTGGACCCGTGTCCCTCCTGGCTTGTACTGGCATCCTGGGAGGTTACACGAGGCTGGCTCCAGGAGGTAGTGTATGCTTCCTTGGGTGAGGGGTTCTTGCCTACCATCTTGAAAGAGGCGGTGGTGAGACCCCTCCTGAAGAAGCCCTCTCTGGACCCAGCATTGTCCGGTCTCCAACCTTCACTTTTTGGCAAAGGTTGTAGAGAGTGTGGTGGCACAACAGTTCCCCCATCATCTGGAGGAAATTGATTATCTGGACCCGCACCAGTCCGGCTTCCGGCCTGGGCACAGCACCGAGACGGCATTGGTCGCGTTGGTGGATAATCTCTGGAGGGCCAGAGATGGGGGTTGTTCCTCCATCCTGGTCCTATGAGACCTCTCAGTGGCTTTTGATACCATCGACCATGGTATCCTATTGCATTGGCTGTAGGGGTTGGGGGTGAGGGGCTCCGTGCTACGGTGGTTCTCCTTCTACCTCTCCAGTAGATAGCAATTTGTGTTAGCAGGAAGGCAGAGGTCGACCTCGAGACCCCTCACTTGTGGGGTGCCTCAGGGATCGGTCCTCTCGCCACTCCTGTTCAACATGATCTGAGCGAGATCATCCATGGTTTTGGGGTAGAGTACCAGCTCTACGCTGATGATACGCAGCTGTGTATCTCTACCCCAAACCACCCCAACGATGCCGTAGAGGTGATGTGCCAGTGCCTGGAAGCCGTGTGGGCCTGGATGGGAAGGAACAGACTCAGACTCAACCCGTCCAAGACCAAGTGGCTGTGGCTCCCAGCAGCCCAGTACAACCAGTTGACTCCATCACTGGCCATAGAGGGCAAACATCTAACCCCTGTGGATGGGGCACACAACTTGGGCATCCTCCTTGATGCACGGCTGTCCATGGAAGATCAAGTGACAGCGGTAGCCAGGAGGGCGTTTTACCAGGTTCGCCTGGTCTGCCAGTTGTGTCCCCTATTGGACCGGGATGCCCTTTGCACAGTCACTCATGCACTCGTGACATCCCGACTGGACTACTGTAATGCTCTCTACATGGGGCTCCCCTTGAGGTGCACCCAAAGACTGCAGCTTGTCCAGAATGCAGCCGCACGGGCAGTTATGGGAACCTCCAGGTTCTCCCATGTAACACCGCTCCTGCGCGAGCTGCATTGGCTGCCTGTCATTTTTCGGGTGCACTTCAAGGTGTTGGTCATCATCTTCAAAGCACTCCATGGCACGGGACTTAGCTATCTGTGGGATCGCATCCTGCCCCATACATTCCTGCAGCTGATTCGCTCCCAGAGAGAGGGACTTCTCCGGGTGCCGTCCACTAGGCTATGCCAGCGGGTGACACCCAGGGGAAGGGCCTTCTCTGTGGGGGGCCCGACCCTCTGGAACGACCTTCCCCCCGAAATTAGAACAACTATGGACCTCCGCTCCTTCCGTCAAAAACTAAAAACTCATTTCTTCTGCCTGGCTGGCCTGGGATAATTGAACTGTTTTATTAGGGTTTTTTAGGGGTTTAGTTTTGGTTGGTTTGGGACTTTAGCGCAGGGTTTAAGTTTAATTCATTTTAATATTGTATTTATGCTTGTGGTTTTATACATGTATTTTTAAATTCTCTGTGCACCGCCTCGAGTCCCTTCAGGGAGAGAGAGCGGTTTATAAATTAAAATTAAAATTAAAATTAAAATTAAAATTAAAATTAAAATTAAAATTAAAATTAAAATTAAAATTAAAATTAAAATTAAAATTAAAATTAAAATTAAAATTAAAATTAAAATTAAAATTAAAATTAAAATTAAAATTAAAATTAAAATTAAAATTAAAATTAAAATTCTTCTTCTTATTATTATTATTATTATTATTATTATTATTATTATTATTATTATTATTATTATTATTATTATTATTATTATTATTATTATTATTATTATTATTATTATTATTATTATATGGAGGATTTGTCTGATAGGATGATGGTTAGGTATTAACCTTGTCACTCAAGGAAAGGTAACCCTTCCTGGTTCAAACCACAAAGGATAGGGACTGAAGAATGGTGTAGAGGAATGGTGCACCTGAGAGAAGCTCTGGATTGCATCCTCAGGAATTCCCCAATAGGCAGAGTGATTGGCCTTGAAATACTTGTTTAAAATATTAATGACCCACTCAAATGACAAAGGGATTGGGTAGAATGGATCTAGGTCATAATGAAAAGAGTAAAGCTTGTGATCATAAAAAAAACCAACATCCAGGCACATCATAGATGAAACACATCTCCATTGACCTGTTTGGGAAACACCACAAAGACAAAGGCCATGGTGAGTTATTCCAGGAAGTCCCAGGGAATTTCTGAATCTGGAAAGAGTTTGGTGGTAGAAACAGCAGAAACAATCAATCCCAAAGAGATCTCAGAGATTCAAAAGAGTTTGTCTCATTGGTTTTCTACATTAAGGAGATCAGATTAGGTGATGCCAAATTCTCATCCAATTCTAAAGCTACATCACTCTTCAATAACAGTTGCTCAATAGACAGATTGAGAGACATAATTGTGGTTTCAGTAATAGATTTTCCTCCTGTCAAAAATGACAAAATTACTCCAGTGTTATGGGGATAACGTGGGCATTTCCCTCTCCTGGGATTCATCAAACACTAGTAATTCTTCCTTCATCTCAGTGGATTTCCACAGATTAATCCACCCTCACACTAAACAGATTATAAGGTGAAAACATGTTTTATCAACAAGCTCCAAATATTATAGCTGGGCCATTTTACAGTTAGAGCTTAGATGCTTATTGTAAAGATTGAAAACTCCACTTGAACCCTCTGAAGTCACCAGAGCATCACAGTTTTTCTTTGACTTGCTGAAGGAAAAAAGTCTCCCTCTGTGGCCAATGAGTTGGTTTTTAGCATGGCTATGGCTCTTGCCTGCCGCTGTCCAGATGGACCTTAAGCCAAACTGCTTCTGGAAGAGACCTTTCCAAGAACAAAAAGGCTATTATAGACCCGGAGATCTCATCATTGGTGGAAACCTTCCTCTCTCCCTTACTAAAGTTCTACAGTTCCCACATGAGCCTCCTGCTGATTGGGATATCTATTCTCTGTAAGTGTTTCTTGATTGTCTTTTTTCTCAGGGCAATGTGGAAAGGGCAGTTTTGAACATAGGGCAGACTTAAATCCCACTTCACCTCTGTTGATGTAGGACCTTCCTAGTTAGAAGACATTGATTCTCTGATGAATCAATCTGCCTCTAATCCCCTTTTCAAGCCCTCTGACTCTTCAGTGATGAAGAACAGCGTGTCAAACAAGGGAGTTAACCATTTCCTCATGTTCCTGTAGGTAAGGTGCATATTGCAAAGAAACCAGTATGGACTGAACTTGGGGAGAAATAATGCTAGGTTCTTCTGTCTTATTTTCGGATTGAATTCATCTTCCTGTCTCATTATTCTGATGATTTGTAATGCCACACTTCATGCTTGCATTGCATGTTATGCAGAGAAGGTCTGTTTTTTGTCCCATCAAGTCTAGTTTCCCACCAATCTCCTGTTAATCCTGGGCACTTCAAGGTCAGTGGAGTGAGCTTCTTTGAAGAATCCCCAACAGAAAGAGTTCCACATTCTGAAAAAACTGAAAAGTCTTTTTCCTAACTGGGGCTTGTCCATCAGCTTAATCATTTCTAGCCAGCAAAAATCAACTAGCTCAGACAATCAATTTAATTCAATTTAATCTAATTTATTGGCTTTATAAAGCCACCTAATTCCAAAGGACTCTGATGAAATGATAGGGTGCCAGATTGGAAAAAAAGTGTTTGAGAACTTAGGACAGAAGATGACATGACTGGATATAATAAAATGTGTAGTTTTGTCAAGATAGCAATAGCAATAGCACTTAAACTTATAGACCACTTCACAGTTCTTTTACCTTCCCCTCTAAGCAGTTTACAGAGCTAGTCTATGGCCCTCAACAATCTGGGTCCTCATTTTATGGATGGATGGCTGGGTCAACCTTGGGCCTGATGAGATTTAAACCACCAAATTGCAGGCAGCCAGCAGGCAGCAGAAGTAGCCAGCAGTACTGCACTCTAACCACTGCACCATTGTGGCTCAGCCACGTTTCCTTAACTGGATTGAAAAGTTCATTTTTTTTAAAGTCAATACTGACTTGAACTGAGCTCATATTGTAAATTATAATTTATGGATCAATTCACTTAAATTTGCTGTGGAGAGAAGGAGAAGAGGCTTTGGCTGTTGACAATAATATTAAAAAAAATATTACTGATTGACATTAACCCTGCATTCTAACAGCAGTAAAATAAATCAACTAATTTGTATTGATCTGTTTTATGATCAACCCTTAGAATTTTGGTCATGAAATAACAGAAACATTTCCCTCCAGTTCCTGTCTAATTTTTGTCCTCTAACACTTGCAACAAAGACCTGTTCCCAAGAACTACCAACACATTCTGGCTTTGGCATTTGCCATCCAGGAGGTCAACAAAGACCCACAGCTTCTCCCCAACATCACCCTGGGCTTCCGCATCTACCAAGAGAACCAGTATGCAAGCATGGCTCAAGATGTCAGCCTGTCTCTGCTTTCCAGACGGGGAAAATTGTCCCCTAACTATAAGTGCGACACACAGGACAATCTTCTCTCTGTCCTTGGGGGTCTCAACTCCAGAACTTCATACCAGATGGCAACCATATTTGGCAATTTCAAGATTTCCCAGGTACTTGGACACACAACATAATGAAAGGGTGAAGGCTGTAAGCCCTGTCTTGTATGGTTACTGCCAACAATTCCTAGAGTCAACTTTATGACCGGAAGAAAACATCTCATGAAGGTGCAAAGTTGTGGGGATGGGAGTCTAGAATAGGATACCCTGCTAGTCTAGATAGTCTGAGGTTAGTAACCAAAAATACAGATACCATTTTCCTTCCTTATTGTTGTTCCTTTTCCTCCATCTCCAAACTTCCTTTAGCTAGGTTACTGCTTCTCTGACCCCGTTTTGAGGGATAAGACTCAGTTCCCCACCTTCTACCAGATCGATCCCCAGTATCACCTACAGAATGAAGCCATAGTCCAGCTCCTTCTGTATTTCCACTGGAACTGGGTTGGCATTATTGTTCAGAAGTCAGAGAGCAGTGACCATTTCATCTGGAGTTTTGATGCCACACTCGCCCTCAATGACATTTGCATACAATTTGTAAAACAGATAGTGCCCTTAATCTCCATATTCAATGAATTGCACAAGGAACAAATAGATCTGCTTTGGACACTTTTGAGCAATGATGCTGAGATTGTGATTGTTTCAGGGGATTCAAATACTCTGCAAAGTCTTATATTATCTCTCTACTTTTATGAACAAGAGAAGCACACCACATTTGGGAAGGTCTGGCTCCTCACCACCCAGTGGGAATTTTCAGCTATTGGCTATCACTACGATTGGGTGAAATTAAAGTCCCTCCATGGTGCTTTATCTTTCACGGTTCACACAAAGCTGGTGCCAGGATTCAAAGATTATCTCTGGGCTCTGAATCCACATGAACCCCATGGAGACGTCTTTCTTCCTGAATGGTGGGAAGTTGCATTTGACTGTGACGTTTTGAAGGCAGGTCAGTCCTCACCTGATGGCCGCAGGGTTTGCACAGGGGAGGAGAACCTGGATACCCTCCCAGCCTCCGTCTTTGATGGAAAGATGACTGGTTTCAGCTACAGTGTCTACAATGCTGTCTATTCTGTGGCACATGCCTTGCATGCTGCGTATATGTGGGAGTCACAACAGGCATTGAAGAAGGGCAGAAAAAAGCCACATCTTCACCTCTCTATGAAGTCCTGGCAGGTAACTGTTCAGATCTTCCATTCTGGTCCGTAAGTGCATGATTAAGCCTCAAAGACAAGACTGGACTTGATAAGAAAGCATCTGAACTGAAACAGTCAATCTAAATAAATAAACAAATACATAAATAAAGAGAAGACTGTACTTTGATTGTAAGATCGGTGATTGTAAGATTGGACATGAGTCAAGGTTTAGAATTAGGGGCAAGAAAAACAATGAAGAACATCAATGCCTCTTGCGAGAACTAGAGCAACATCCAATATTGTTGCATCTCATTCATTACTTCATGAATCAAATAATTCATTAATGGCTTCATCAAAAATATTAAGTGCTTGGAAATATAAAGCACTTAGTTTTCCTTGGGAGCAATTTGTAGTTTCATTCCTGGAAACTGAATATCTAGTAGCTGAAGTAGCTCAAGAAATTGAACTTGGCCTCAATCTACAGCTTAGTTGTAACTTTGATATAACCAGATGCCATATTTTATAAAATTAATTAAATCTCCTTTCAGCAAGGTATTTTCATCTCCCTTCAAACTTCCATTTATGGAGGAGATTAATTTCAGTTTTTTAATGTTTGCCTATTTATTCCTCAAAGGTGATTCTCTCCTTGGGCTAACAGCACACTTACAATTGTGTCTCTGCAACAGTGCACAATAAACTCACAATGTTTTGGTGGTGGGAGAAATAGGATGGAATAATAAGGAATATCATCTATGTTCACCACATTGAGCTACTTATAAAGTAATAAAGGCTGGATAAAAATGTAATAAAAGAAATGAAAACACAGCATGTAAAAACCGACTGGGGAAATGCTTGGTTCATTTAATTCAAAAATGGTTAACTCCGTCTGTCTTTTATCTTTGGGATACAGAAAAGCGTTTATTCCACATATCACAATTTAAAATCTCTTTACATAAAATTTCTTCTCTTTCATGGACATTTTGGTTGTTTGTTTGATTGTTCTGCAATTCCAGATGCACTCCTTCTTGGGAAAGGTCCTTTTCAACAACACCGCTGGGGAGGAAGTCTCATGTTCAGAAACCGGGATGGAATATGCAGGATTTGATATCCTCAACTGGGTCGTCTTTGCAAATATGACAATCCTTCGGCAGAAAGTTGGATGGGTTGATCCGGAGGCTCCTTCAGCTGAAGGCTTCAGTATCAATCCCGATGCCATTGTGTGGGCCAACCAGGTAAGGACCAGATCCTGTTTCCAGGATGAAGGAAAACTGAGAGAAAGGAAGGGGCTGTTCAGATGGAAACTGTGATCAGAATGGAGCAAGAAGGGGACATTTTTAAACAGATCTTGTAGCCGAACTGAATGTTTCTCACCTCTCAACGCTAAAATCTCTCTGTCCAGACAAAGCCTTTCTCCCGATGTGTGAAGCCCTGCCTTCCAGGACAAGCCAAGAAAGTGGCAGAGGGGAGGCCCATTTGCTGCTATGGATGTGTTTCTTGCCCGGAAGGGACCATCTCTAATCAAACAGGCAAGTTGCTCAAGAAGTCCCTCAAAGCCAAATGAGGAGGTCTGGCATGGCTGGATGGAGAGGGTTGAAGGAGAACATGAGAGAGCAAATCAGTTAAGCAATTCAAGATGATGAAATGTAAAGAGTGGCCCATTGAACTCAGCCTTCTTAAAGGGTCTTCTGCTTGAGCAGGTGTTGGACTAGAAGACCTCCAAGGTCCCATCCAAATCTGTTATTCTGTGTTCTGTAAATTATTAGCAGCAGTTTTTCAGGATTATGGAGGTAGATTTTCCAATCTTTTAGGACAGTGGGAATGACCAGCCTTGAATGAGCCAACAATCATATATGACCTCAAAATCAAAGAAAGTTGACTCTACAAAACAGGAGATTGCATTGCTCATGTGCATTTTCTGCCTTGCAAGCTTTCTTTGTTAAGAAAAAAGAAGCAATTATGACCATCTTGCATAAGGAGAAGAGATGGGAAAATTTGAAACAGCTTTTGATAGTTTCTAGGGTTTCCACAATTGGCTTTGGAAGGAACCCACAATGACTTTGATCGAGCTTAATCAACCTAGTTAATCTACTTAATCATCTTAACCAATATTTATCACTCTCAATCAACCTATCCATAGGTTTCAGCAGAACTTTTAGTTGATAGTTCTTACCCATTTTAACCCCATGGACCATTTCCCCCACCTCTCAGTTATTTATGCAGAGTAGTTTAATGCCACAATTTATAGATTCCCTACTAGAATTCCTAGTCCTGCTCTCACATCACATTGAAAAATAAATTCAACTACCTATCTTTTCCTGAAGGGGTGTGATATGGGGTTCAAGCTTTATTTTTTGGTGGGGTAGGGGTTACTGGTTCCTTCAGCATCATCAATCTGCCAGAAAATTGATAGAACTTTTGGAGAAAATTAAAGGTCCCACTATCTATGTCTGCTAAACTTCCCTGCAAAAAAGTCTGGATGACCAGACTTGAATTACAAAGCAGAGAAGGTGAACCAGATAATGCACATATAAAGAAATTAGCAGGGTTGCTGGCTGACAGAACTACTGGTGTTTTGTGGGTTCCAGTATAAATTGGGGAAAACGACAGGTGGCAATCAGTCTCACAGTAAAACCCACAGGAATCATGGAAGGATCTAAAGACTGGAGGGAGCTTTTATTTTCCTCCACCAAATTGACCAGTCCAGCTGGAGCTGAATAGATCCCTGTCTCTGCCCAGTCCAACCCAATGGTCATCCTGAAGTGTAATTTGCCCTTTATAATGCAGTACAGTTGGTCATTGTTTATCTTTATCTTTATCTCAGTGGGTTGGCCATTGCAGAAAGGGGAAAATCATGTTAGATGCTTCTGAACTGCTCAGTCAAAGACTTTTGATTTCAGGTGCAGCCCACTGTGATCCTTGCCCCGAAGATGAATATCCAAACCAGGAGAGGAATCACTGCATTGTGAAGAAGGTGCACTTCCTTGGCTATCAAGATAAACTGGGATTTGCTTTAGTTTCTCTCACTGTTTTTCTCTTTGTGATCACATCTGCAGTCCTAGTGATTTTCTTTAAACATCGTGAGACTCCAATTGTCAAGGCCAACAACAGAGATCTCACCTACATCCTCCTCCTATCTCTGCTGCTCTGCTTCCTCTGCTCCTTCCTCTTCATTGGCCGACCTGGGAAGTTCACCTGTCTCTTCCGACAAACTTCCTTTGCCATTCTGTTTTCCCTTGCAGTTTCCTCTATCTTGGCCAAAACTGTCACGGTGGTTCTGGCCTTCATGGCCACCAAGCCAGGGAATAGAACAAATAAACTCTTAGGAAAACCTCTGACCAACTCTATTGTCTCAGTCTGTCCCTTGGTCCAAGCAGTTCTTTGTGCTACCTGGCTGATAACCTCTCCCCCATTTCCCAACTTGGACTTCCAGTCCTTGGTTGGAGAGGCCATCTTGGAATGTAATGAAGGCTCAACTTCAATGTTTTATTCTGTCCTCGCCTACCTGGGTTTTCTGGCTATTATCAGTTTCACAACGGCCTTTCTGGCAAGGAAGTTGCCTGACAGCTTTAATGAATCCAAGTTCATTACTTTTAGCATGCTGGTCTTTTGCAGCGTTTGGATCAGCTTCCTCCCCACCTACCTGAGCACCAAAGGGAAGAACATGGTGGCTGTGGAGATCTTCTCCATCTTGGCCTCTGGGGCTGGTCTCTTGGCTTGTATCTTTTCCCCCAAATGTTACATTATCCTATTGAGACCCCATCTTAATTGTAGAAGAAATATAAAGAGGCACAAAAATCAATGATTTATGCAGAGATTCGAACATTTTAATTTGACTTTAGGGCATTTTTGTATTTGATCTGATTTCTAAAAAAAAGTTGTGACATGAGAGAGGGGCTAGTTTTTTTAAAAATTGGAAATGACATGATTTAAATAATCATAGACCATTTATTAATCACCCACATTTTTATTTTTTATTCAGTTCATCCCAGTGAGGCCCCATTAACAACTTGGAAATATGATTGGATGTTAAAGGTCTATTATCATCAAAAGTAGTTTTAAAAATAGGGTGGGTTGGTTTCACTATGTTGGGTTGTTTTGAAGCATGTTTATTTGTATTGATCTCTAAGGTTTTGCCAAGTTCCCTACCAACTTTTCATTCAAATATTTATTAGAGTTCTTCTAATTCTGCAATTTAAATGAGCTACATTTTTTGCTCTCTACAGCATATACTTAATAGAGAACATAGTTTGTTAATAAACACGATCATGTGAAATAAATATTAATGGATATTTTTCTGCTCCTACTGCTGGTAGTATTTTTTATCCTTTTCAAATATTGTGAAGAAGGAAGATGGTTGGTTGGAAGAAAGGGAGGAAGGATGGGGTGGGGAGAATAAATGTAACACATTGTGACTTGTTCATGTTCAGGGACGAAGACACAGTTGTGTGATATTCTGTTGCTTGTTTAATGAACCGATAGATAAGAATAGAGGAAATGCCTAGAAACTGGTTATTGGGGAAGGTAAAATTCTGTATACTCTTATATATATATATAGACAGTGGTATGTATCTAAAATCTCCAATGATTTGCAACAAATGTTCCATAGATTTGATTTACTTGTGAGTATGTATTTGAAAAAATACTGTCTGTTTAGCTGTTATGTTTAGACACAAGAAGAGTTTTTTTCCAGAACACCATCACTCTGCTAAGCAAATAATTCCCTCACCATTGTCAAACCATTCACTAAGGCTGCGTTACCATTACTATTACTCCTCTCATCATTCCTATCACCCATCTCCTTCCACTTATGGCTGCAGGACTGTAACTTTGTTGCTTATATTGTTACAATTGATATTGATATTGATTGCTTTCTGATTGCTTATTTGACTATCATTAATTATTGTGCCATTTGTGCTTAATTTCACACACACACCCCAGCCTCCAGGAGCACTATATAACCCTCCTAAAGGCTATGTATCCCCCTTGTTTTGACAAAAAATGGGCTCATTTTCACAAAAAATTGGCTGTTTTTTGCTTGGTTTTGTGCCCCTTGCCCCCCCAGGAGCATTCTACAAGCCTCCTAAGGTCTATTCATGCTCTTTTTTAAAAAATGGACTCATTTTTTCAAAAAATGGGCCAGTTTTGGAAGGTTTGCAGAGTGCAAAAACTTTTTTTTTTAATTTGCCTCTTCAAAACCTTGGTGCATCTTATACTCCAAAAATAGGGTAGATGAGCCAGTTCCAACATTTACTCCATATTCTAATAATCCAAGCTATTTTCCAAGTTCTTTGAATGTGCTCTGTAATTTTGGTCTTTTATTCTGGTTTCCCAGAGTTTCTTTTATAAAATTTGAATTCTTATTTCCACCTCTGATAATTGTAAGGCAATGAAGAGTTAAAAGTCACAGCCCTCCACCACATATCAGATATTCCTTTCCTCCTCTGTATATTTCCAGGAGTCTAGGAGTCACTTTTCCTTTCAAAAATAGATGGTGCTCTCGACTTCCTTTTCAACATAAATCTCAAAAGGGCCTATTTTCACAGCTAAAACAATGATGTTTTTAGATTCTTTTAGAATGGATTTTTTATTTTCCTTTCTAATTTTTAAGTAGAAGAATTTTCTAATCCAGAAACAATCATTGTTCATTCTCTTTGCTGCTGCATTTTCTTAGGTGCTTTGGCTGCCCCCAGATTCATGGCAGCCACGTTGACTGCCACTGCTCCTCAACTTCAGATGAGGGGGATTTTCCAAGCCAGGGAGGAGAGATGCAGCTCTCGTCAACCTGCAACTCCCTCTATTTCACCACACCTACAGGGTGGCTATAGCTCCTTCTGGAACCCTCCGATGGGGAGAGCTCAGAACGGGGCAAAAGAGAGTCCTTGACTCCGAAGCCACCAGAAGCACAGCTGGAAGTCCATGTGCCACAGATTAAGATGGATGCTTCCTTGTGCTTCTGTCTTCTCCAAATGTTAAAGGAAATAGAGCCTGGCTTCCCAGCATGCACTTCTTTGAGTGTGTGAGCTGATGGGTAAATGGGTGGAGTTAGCTTCAAACAATATACTTGGGACATATTTGTCCCAAGTGGCCACTAGATGGGGCTAGTGGGCAACAACAGTAGATAAAGACCGTATGGTATGGCATGATGATTCCTCTATTGAACCTCCATCTTGTCTGCAGAGGCTCAGTTACATATAAGTCAAAATATCCAACTTCACCTTCATGCTCAAGTCCATCTCTGGGGATTACAAGAAGAGACACAAACATGTTTTTCCCCTTCAGGTATGCAAACCAATTTAGTAATAATTGGGGAGGACAATTGCTCTTCTTTACAATTATCCATGGAACTGCAGTTCTTATTCCCTGTGGGTTTCTATTCACAAAAAGCTTCCAAGAGAACGCCAACTTTAAACAACATGCCTGAAATTCTCCCGATGGGGCCGGACATGTCATCTCAATATCTCTTGCAAAGAGCTTGATGAGACTCAGCTGGCCTTATCTTTGTCTTTGATCACAGCCAAAACACTTATAAGGGGAAGGATGGTTGATATAAAATTGCTACTAAGCCATCCAGAGGGAATGACCTGCATCTACCGTGATAAAGCTCTGATGAGATTTCAAGTGCTCCCTGCAATTCACCTTTTACACAAACCTAGAATTCTGATCTAGGAGGGAAGGTGAGAAGAATGACTGGGCTGCCTCTCCTCCTCTTCCTCCTGCTCTTCTGGCTCCTGCTTCCAACTTCTGCTAAGAGGATGCAAAGTGTATGTGTGTTGACAAGGTCTCTGCAGATTCTGGAGGACTATTACAGGCCTGGTGATCTCATTATTGGTGGGAATTTGCCCCTGGCAACCATCATTTTATACTTCAGAAGCCTGCATTTTCAGAAAGACCCATTCAAGCATCGTTTACAAATTATGTAAGTTTTACATGGAGGCAAAAGACACGGAATGAATGTTTGCTTTCTTTGGGATTCAGGAACTCCTTTTAGAGATACTGGTCCTGATAAGGTTTGCAATGTCCTGGATAAATCTTTGCACTTTTTTCAATAAAGAACCAAGGTCATAAAAGAGGATAGAATCCTTAATCTTTCCAGAATTCCTCCTGATGAAATTGATAAAGCATAAAAAGTGAGGATGGACAACACCTTAGAAATTGTGATGGCCTAGTTATTAATTTGGGTAGAAAGTCACGGTGGAAAACTCAAATAAAAAATCCTTATCCAGTACAAGATACGAGTCATTGAATATGAAATGGATTGCAAGTAAATTTCCTAAATACGATAAAATAATAAAAAATACAAAAATGAAACTCAATTTTGGAATCGGTACTGCTCATAAACAACAGCTTTTAAGAAATCCACACTGTGACACACATACACAAACACACACACACAGTGTCTTGTACTCAGCAATGTTTTCTTGTCCTGAAGAAAATTCTCCAAGAGAAAACAAAATTGATTACCTACTAGAGGGCAAATTGGGAAGGATTACAGTCACCAGAGCAAACTGTAAGGAAGGAAAAGATGATAGAAGGGTATTAAATTATCTGTGATTGTGATGGCCAGTTTAATTAACGAAAATTCTTTTTTAAAATCCAAACCCAATGAAACTTAAGTGTTGCTCCAAAGAACAACACAAAAGACAAGACAAACTCCAACAGCATATATGAAATTTCCTGTAATGTTCCTCAATGTTTTTCTCACCATAGAGTCAGGCCCAAGAAATACCAGCAGTTTCTGGCCTTGGCTTTTGCAGTCAGAGAAGTCAACAAGGATCTGGTTCTCCTCCCCAACATCACCCTTGGCTTCCACATCTATGATAATCACCAGATTGAGAGGGAGATTTCCTTAATCAGCCTCTCCCTGCTCTCCACAAGGGGCCAAACAATTCCAGGTTATAAATGTGACCTGCAGGACACTCTGCTGTCCGTCATTGGAGGTTTTAACTCCAAATCCTCAAGGCAAATGGCCTCCATCTTCAGCATCTTCAAGGTCCCACAGGTAAAGAGGCTTCTTTAGATAAAGTTATGGAGTAGGCAAAGATCAGAAGCACACACAGAACCCAAAGATGAAACTGCAGGTATTTTGGGGAGGGGCACATCATGAGCTTGTGATTCTTAGCTCATGCTTAATGAAAGGGTAGCCATCCTTTTAGGGCCATTTATTCTCTACATCCTGTTGATGGGTCTTCTGACATATCACTATCAGTCAAAATCAGGAATGGGATTCTACTGGTTCAAACTGGTTCGGGCAAAGTGGTAGCTCTGACGATCACTGATGATCAGAGGGGCCCACCCATAGCCCGCACTCTTCTCCTACCTTTATCTTCTCAGCTGACTTGTGTGGTGGATTGCCACATGAATCAGCTGTGTTACTCCTCCAAAGACACCCGGAAGTGCAGATTTCCTTCAACTGTGCATGCAGCTGTGTACAAGCAAATTGCACAATCACTGAACTGGTTGTTAAACCGGCAGGATGGCATCATTGGTCAAAATGTGTAACTGGTGGTTTTTCCTAAGAGGGGAAGAAGCTTAAACCTACCACTCAGAGTGTGTCAGCCTGACTGGTAGAGCAATAGCCACACAGTGGTGACTCCTAAAGTCAACATAAAACATTTACTTTGTCTTTGAAAGATAAATCTCATTTTCTCCAGCTCGGTGTTGGCTTTGAGTTCTCTCAGGGAGAGAGAAGAGTTTATCCGTCCTTCTTCCGGATTAATCCCAAGGAATCTCCTCAGTATGTGGGTTTAGTCCAGCTGCTCCTGCATTTCCAGTGGAACTGGGTTGGGCTTGTGGCCCCTGAAGATGACAGAGGAGAACATTTCATCTCAACTCTGACGCCAATGCTCCAGGAGAAGGAGATCTGCCTGGCTTTCAATGAAAAGTTGAAATTGAATTTACTTCTTTCTACAAAGTGGAAATCTCTTCATGTTTTCAAAATCTGGTCTAAAGCTGAAGTAATTATTCTCTTCGGAGATTCCAATAGTATTACTAATGTAATGGTGGTAATGGATGTTCATAAACAATTGACAAGGACAACATTTTGCAAAGTTTGGGTCTTAACGTCCCACTGGCAAGTTAGTATGATGGGATCTCAAGAGTCATTGAAAGTTATAAATCCCTTCCATGGAGCTTTGCATTTTAGGGACCACACTGGGGATATCTCAGAATTTACCCATTTCCTCCTGTCTCTAGACCCTTTAAAGCCACAAGGGGATGTCTTTCTCCCACAATGGTGGGAAAGGGTCTTTGAATGCAAGTTCTATAAACCAGGTGAAATTTCTCCAATCCAGCAAAAAACATGTACTGGAAAGGAGAACTTGCAGAATCTACCAACGTATATATTTGAAACAGGCATGACTGGAGAAAGTTACAATATTTACAATGCAATTTATGCTCTGGCACACGCATTGCATTCAACGTATGATTCGGGACCACAACCAGCCCTGAGGAGGCTTGGAAAGAGGATCTCAAAAGTCCAGTCATGGCAGGTAATTTCTGTGAGTTTTTATCCAGTCCCCAGATCTTTAGACAGGAAGATTCCCATATGCACTTCTTCAATCACTGATTCAATGTCCACATGCTGCCATCTCAGTACAAATTAAAACAGCAATTATTTATGAAATAAAATACAAATTAAGTGTATGGTTTTGTTGAAGAGGGGTAGAGAGGAGAAAAAAGAAGTAAACTAAACCAATTTTCCTATAATCTCCAAAGTCTCTCTTGGATTTCTGGGAGTGGACATTTCAGAGAGAACTTGTCCTTCCAGAGCAAAAGGACAAAATGGGTGCATTTGTGTGAGATGCTTCAAGAGGTCAATTGAAGTCCTGGTGGTTGTATTTGCAGAACTATCTCTGTTTCCTTCAGTCCATAACCTGAATCCCACCTGTAAGAACATACTCCACTCACCAGAGGTTTTGGGGGTTTTTTGCATCAAAGGATAAATATTGAATCAATCTGGACAGTGAAGTGACAAACCAGGACAGGTGTTTCCTTCCACATGGCCTCAACTAGTCAGACGTGCTTCCTGCATTCTATTGTCTTTGAACTTAAGAAAGTTAGTGGGGTTTTACATGGTTGTGATAGAAATTATTTAATCACTCCCAAAATGTATCTAACATTTACAAGATGTGGGCTGGCAGGAATAGCCAGCACCGTAGATGATAGGCTCAATATCCAGCTGGATCTTCACAGACTCCAACAATGGGCCTTAAGTAACAAAATGAAATTTAAGAGACTTACACTTTGGCAAGAAAAACCCATATACAAACCCAAGTACACATATAGACTGGGTGAAGCAAGGCTTAATAGTAGTAACTGTGAGATGGATCTTGGAGTCTTAGTGGACAAACAGTTAAAGAAGAACCAACAGTGTGTGGTGGCAGTCAAAGAAGCCAATGCAATCCTAAATTGCATTAACATGGGGATTGAATCAAGATCAAGGGAGGTACTAATACCATGCTATAAAGCCTTAGTAATACCACACCTCGAATACTATAACTGCATCCAGTTTTGGTCACCACACTATGAAAAAGATGTTGAGGCTAGAAAAAGTACACAGAAGAGCAACAAAGATGATTAGAGAACTGGAGTCTAAAACATACAACGAAGGATTGCAGGAACCTGTCATGGCTAATCTAGTAAAGAGAAGGACCAGGGCAGACATGATAGCAGTCTTCCAATATTTGAAGGGCTTCAATAGAACCCTTCAAATAGGGTCAAGCTATTTTCCAAAACACCTAAAGACCAGATAAGGACTAATGGATGGAAACTAATCATGGAGAGATTCAACCTGGAGATAAGGATAAATTTTCTGACAGTGAGAACAATCAAACAATGGAGCAGAAGTTGCCCCTCAGAAGTTGTGGAAGCTTCATCACTGGAAGTTTTCAAGAAGAGACTGGACTGCCATCTGTCAGAAATGGTGTAGGGTCTCCTACTTGGGTGGGGGGTGGGGGTTGGACTAGATGACCTAACAAGGTCCCTTTCAACTCTGTTATTCTATGTTGTATTTTAATATGCATGTAGTCAAGTATCAAAGGAGCAAAAACATGCAATGAAATTTGGAGTGTAGCATTAAAATCTTTCTATGAGGGATCATTCTGGTAAAACTAGAGTATAAGAAGTCATGATAAAAAGGCCCAATCATAATGCCTCCTCTTTCATGGAAAAGGAGTAAAAATTTTACTATTACTCCTGATTGAGCAGAATTCCTGGACTTCCTCTAGTTTCTAAGCTGATGGCCAAAGCTGATGGCCAGCAAAGAACGATAGAAGGAGGGGGGAGGGGGGGTCGTTTCCACTGGGGTATTTTCCATCAATACGGTCTTGGGGAGGGGCAGGGGCGGTGGGAAGGGGGATGGACATCACCAGTTGGAGGACCGGGGCCGCTGGTTACGGGTGGTCACGCGCTCCAACTCCCCCTGTCCCCATCGCAGACTAGGTGGGCAAGAACCACAGACCCGGGGCCCTAGGCTGATGCTATGCAACGCCAGGTCCATGGTACAAAAAGCCCCCCTCATCCATGACCTTGTGTCAGAGGGGGACCCGGACCTGGTAGGCATTACGGAAACCTGGTTGGGCCACGAGGGAGGACATCCCCTCGTAGAAATGTGCCCACCAGGATACCGAGCCTTCCATCAGCCTAGGGCCCTAGGGAGGGGTGGGGGGGTGGCGATTATGGTTAGGGAAGGTCTTGAGCCAAAGGAGACCACGATCCCTCAGACGACCGGGTGCGAGTCCCTCCTTGTGAAGTGGGGCCTTGGGAGGCAGTTGGGCGTGTTAGTTGTATACCTGGCTCCTCGCTATGCAACAACAGCCCTGCCCGAGCTCCTAGAGGTGATAGCCGAGGTGGCGGTTGAGACCCCCAGACTTTTAGTCATGGGGGACTTTAACCTGCCGTCGGCAGGCGAAACCTCTGCTGCAGCTCGGGAGTTCATGGCTTCCATGACAGCCATGGACCTGACCCAGGTAGTTTTAGGCCCTACTCACGAGGGCGGACACACCCTGGATCTCATCTTCGTCTCGGGACAGTGGAGTAGTGATCTGGGAATAGGGGATTTAGTCATCACACCCCTGTCATGGACAGATCACGCTCTCCTTCGGCTCGACTTTCCGATCGCTGCACCTCACTGCGGGGAGGCGGAACCGGACATTCCTATATGGTTCCGCCCCAGGCTCCTGATGGACCCGATAAGGTTCCAGAGGGAGCTTGGGCCAATTCCTGTGGACTTGCCCTGCGACTCGACTGAGGACCTAGTGGCTGCATGGTTAAGTGCGGCCACGGGGGCCTTGGACCGAGTTGCGCCCTTGCGGCCTCTCTTGCGGCGACGAACCACCTGGGCTCCTTGGTTTACCGAGGGGCTTAGGGAGATGAAGCGCCACAAGAGACGCCTAGAGAGCAGATGGAGATCTTCTCACTCCGAAGCCGACCGAACACTAGTGAGAGACCATATTAGGACTTACTTAGTGGCGATAAAAGTGGCCAAACGTGAGTATTGCGCCACTCTTATTGCATCCGCAGATAACCGCCCTGCCGCCCTGTTTGGGGTGACCCGCTCCCTCCTTCAACAGAGGCCGCGGGAAGCCCCTTTACAGGGTCGAGCAGAGGAATTTGGGATTTATCTGCAGGAGAAAATCACTCGGATTCGGAACGAGCTACCCTCCATCGACAGTGGTCCAGTCGAGCAGGCCGAGGCTGTTCTTGTGACACCATCCTGGGAGGAGTTTGATTTTGTTACCACCGAGGATATGGACAAGCTGTCAAAGAGACTTAGGGCTACCACATGTTTATTGGACCCGTGTCCCTCCTGGCTTGTACTGGCATCCTGGGAGACGACACGAGGCTGGCTCCAGGGCATTGTCAACGCATCTTTGAGTGAGGTGTCCTTGCCTGCCGTCCTGAAAGAGGCGGTGGTGAGGCCCCTCCTCAAGAAGCCGTCCCTGGATCCAGCATTATTAGAGAACTATCGTCCCGTCTCCAACCTCCACTTTTTAGTGAAGGTTGTTGAGAGTGTGGTGGCCCAACAGTTTCCGCGACACTTGGAGGAAGTTGATTATCTAGACCCGCGCCAGTCCGGCTTCCGACCCGGGTACAGCACCGAGACGGCATTGGTCGCGTTGGTTGATGATCTCTGGAGGGCGCGGGATAGAGGATATTCCTCTATCCTAGTCCTATTAGACCTCTTAGCGGCTTTTGATACCATCGACCATGGTATCCTATTGCACCGACTGGGGAGGCTGGGGTTGGGAGGCACCGTTTTGCGGTGGTTCTCATCCTACCTCTCTGGTCGGTCGCAATATGTGTTGGCAGGGGGGCAGAGGTCGGCCTCGAGGTCCCTCATATGTGGGGTTCCTCAGGGGTCGGTCCTCTCGCCCTTACTGTTCAACACATATATGAAGCCGCTGGGTGAGATCATCCGTGGTTTTGGGGTGGGATATCATCTGTACGCTGATGATACTCAGTTGTACATATCCACCCCAGACCACCCCAACGATGCCGTCGAGGTTATGTCCCGGTGTTTGGAGGCCGTACGGATCTGGATGGGTGGTAACAAACTCAGGCTCAACCCGTCCAAGACTGAGTGGCTGTGGCTTCCGGCGCCCCGGTTCAGCCAGATTATTCCAACTCTGGCCATTGGGGGCGAAACACCGGCCCCCGTGGAGATGGCGCGCAATTTGGGTGTCCTCCTGGATTCCCGGCTGTCTATGGAAGATCATGTGGCAGCCGTGGCCAGGGGGGCATTCCATCAGGTACGCCTGATGCGCCAATTGCGTCCCTTACTGGACCGGGGTGCCTTACGCACAGTCACTCAAGCACTCGTCACCTCTCGACTTGACTACTGTAATGCTCTCTACATGGGGCTCCCCTTGAGGTGCACCCGAAAGCTGCAGCTAGTCCAGAACGCAGCCGCGCGGGTGATTACGGGAGCGCCTAGACACTCCCACATAACACCTATCCTGCGCGAGCTGCACTGGCTCCCTGTGGTCTTTCGGGTGCGCTTCAAGGTTTTAACGACCATCTTTAAAGCGCTCCATGGCTCGGGGCCTAGTTATATGCGAGACCGCCTCCTGCCCCATACATCCCTCAGACCGATACGCTCCCACAGAGAGGGCCTCCTCAGGGTGCCGTCGGCTGGACAATGCCGACTGGCGACACCCAGGGGAAGAGCCTTCTCTGTGGCGGGCCCTGCCCTTTGGAATGACCTACCCCCTGAACTCCGCACCATCTCTGACCTCCGCCTCTTCCGCAAGTGTCTGAAGACACACCTATTCCATCTAGCCGGCCTAGCATAACCCCCATTACTGACTCTTAGATAGTTTTAAATTTGGGTTTTTTAAATTCGGTTTTTAGCGCAGGGTCTATTAGAATAAGTTTTTTAAAATTTTATATGTTTTATATGTGTTTTAACATCCCTGTGCGCCGCCCTGGGTCCGTTTGGAGAAGGGCGGGGTATAAATTTAATAAAATAAATAAATAAAATAAAAATAAATAAATAGAAGCCATGATACTTCATGTGAAGCTTTCAGCCAATTTTTCCAATTTCTGAAGACTTCTTTTCTTTCAGATTCTTTATTATCTGAGGACTGTTCAGTTTAACAACAGTGCTGGAGATGAAATCTCTTTCTCAGAAAATCAACTGGGTTCTGCTAATTTTGATCTTCTCAACTGGGTTTTCCTCCCCAATAAATCTTTTGTGCCCATGAAAATTGGGAAAATAGATCCCAGGGCTCCGCCAGGCACGGATTTCACCATAAATTCTGATGCCATCATCTGGGCTACAAAGGTGAGCGGGAAGGAAATGTTGTAAGTTAAGGGAACCATGGATTCTCTCCTAGGGATGCAGAACATCCTTCTAACTTGAAAAATGGTCAATTAAGTCAGAAAAAATGGCGGTGATTTGGTGAATAACCTGCTTTGCATGTAAGACACTTGATTTGTGTCAAGCCACAAATGATTGGGATTGGGAAGAATGTCTGCTTGAAACCAAGGACACAATAAGAAGATGGGTTGCCCCAAATAAGAGGGGGGTGAAGCTATTCTCCAAAGCACCTGAAGGCAGGACAAAATGCAACGGGTGGAAACTAATCAAGGTGAAAAGCAAACTAGAACTAGGAAGCAATTTCCTGATAGTTAGAACAATTAATCAGTGGCATAACTTGGCTCCAGAAGTTGTGAATTCTCCAATACTGGAAGTTTTTAAGAAGAGATTGGACATTTGTCTGAACTGGTATAGGGTTTCCTGCCTAAACAGTGGGTTGGACTAGAAGACCCCCAAAGTCCCTTCCAACTCTGTTATTCTAGAGTCAAGATCCAACAATGAGTTTCCAAGACTATTCCCATTCAGTTGAAGCCTCATGACTCTGCTTTAGAAATGCTGTAGCTCAATGTCACAATATTTTTTTGTGGGTTCCACTTCCAATCTCCAGCATTCATCCGTGGGTCAGGAGTGCTGCTGGCCTTAATCACCAGTGGCTGCTGCTGGTTTCTGGTAGACAGTGTTGAACCATTTCATTGGAAAAACATACATATAGGAATATGGAATGTAAATGGGACTTTGGAAACCAATGAAGGAGAATATTTGTAGTTCAGGGTTAACATGAGGAATCCTTGGTGCTTGTTTCCTTGCCAACGTTTCATGACTCAAACTTGGTAACATCTAGCACTGATCAATTTGGAAATGAATTAATGAAGCATGTTCAGTGTTTAGGTCATCTCAAGAATTTCTCTTTTCTCTTTCAGACCATCCCCTTTGCCAGGTGTGGCATGAAGAGGTGCCATGCAGGAGAGAGGAGAAGAGTTCCAGAGGGAGAGCAGGTGTGCTGCTACTGGTGTGATGCTTGTCCAGAAGGGACCATTTCTAATCAGACAGGTAGACCAGATTTCAAATTTGGACCTTTCTTTCTGTCACAGCAGAAAGAGGACAGTCATATCATCTCTGTGGGAAGGATAATCTCATGGCAGATGTCCCTGAAATCCTTAGAGAAAAGTTCTTGATTTCAGATGCAGCTCACTGTGAACCCTGCCCAGAAGACCAATATCCCAACAAGGACAAGGACCAATGCATTGCCAAGAAGATCCACTTCCTTGCCTATCAAGACACACTTGGATACTCTTTAGTTTCTCTTACTCTTTTTCTCTCAGTGACCACATCTGCAGTTGTGCTGATTTTCTATAAACATCATGACACACCGATCGTCAAGGCCAACAACCGAGATCTCACCTACATCCTCCTGGTCTCCCTCCTGCTCTGCTTTCTCTGTTCCTTCCTCTTCATTGGTCGACCTGGGAAGATCACCTGTCTCTTCCAACAGTCTGCCTTTGCCATTCTCTTCTCCCTTGCAGTTTCCTCTGTCTTGGCAAAAACTGTCATGGTGGTTCTGGCCTTCATGGCCACCAAGCCAGGGAACAAGACAAGGAAACTCTTAGGAAAACCATTGACCAACTCCATTGTTATAGCTTGTCCTCTGATCCAAGCAGTCCTTTGTGTCACCTGGTTGGCAACTTCTCCCCCATTTCCCAACATGGACTTCCACTCATTGGTAGAAGAGATCATCTTGGAATGTAATGAAGGCTCAGCTTTAATGTTTTACGCTGTCCTCACTTATTTGTGTTTCCTGGCACTCGTCAGTTTCATGGTGGCATTTCTAGCTAGGAAATTGCCTGACAGCTTTAATGAAGCCAAGTTCATAACTTTTAGCATGCTGGTCTTTTGCAGTGTTTGGATCACATTCCTCCCCACCTACCTGAGCACCAAAGGAAAGTCCATGGTGGCTGTGGAGATCTTCTCCATCTTGGCCTCTGGAGCTGCTCTCTTGACTTGTATCTTTTTCCCCAAATGCTACATTATTCTGTTGAGGCCCCATCTTAATTGTAGAGAAAATATAATAAGAAACAAAAATCTCTAGTTACTGTAAGGATTAGCCTCATTTAGATTTGTCTGAGGTAGGTCAGGATGTTTTAACCTAGGTTTCACAGAATCACGAAAGAGAATCCTTTTCCTACAAAAATCAATTTTATTTGGTTAATTAGCAGATTAACAGAGTTGGAAGGGACCTTGTATGTCATCTAGTTCAACTTCTTCGCCTACACCATGCCTGACAAATGGCTGCCCAATCTCTTCTTTTTTTTGTCAGTAATTTTTTATTTATTTTGAAAAAACACAAATAAGGCAAACATATTCAAAAGAGAACAACATAAGAAGCCATCTTTCATTGCAAATTAGAAATCATAAAAATTATGTCAATTAATCATAAAATTCCATACATTTCTTCCATATTAATTTTACAATTATTATATCTCAGTCTCTATTTAATTATCAATACATCCTTTCATATATAAAACCAGAAGTATAAAATGGCATTCTGCCAGCAAGAAACCATCTTTCTTTTTAAATTAGAAATCATGGTTATATCAATTAATTACAAAAATCCATAGATTTCTTCCATATCCACTTTTGCAATTATTATATCTCGACTCAATTTAATTGATTGTTACATTCTTTTATATGCAAAACAAAGGTATAAAATGGCATTGCACCAATAAGACAAAAAAAGGAAAGATAAAAAGGAAAAATCGTCACTAGAAAGCATACCGACCAGTCTCACATAGCTTCTGTGCACCTTTGAAATGATTATCATTCATAAATTATCTCATTTTATAAATTTATAGATCAGAAGTTTAATCATGTGTCTTCATATCAGTACTGCAAAATTCTCATCTAATGTTCCAAGTTTAATCTATCTTCTTCTGCAAACCTATCTTTAAAATAGTACCACCTAATAATATCTATTTTGTATTATCAACTAACATATACATATGCGTACAATTATATTCTAAAACCATCTAACTAGTTATTAATCATCAATATATCAATTAGTATTATCAGCCGATATCAATTATAATTATTCCGCTACCCTAGAATAGCTCCAAATTTCTATATTAATAGCTCTTCAATAATATCAAATACAATCTTAAGTCTATTTATATCTAATCTCATAAATTTCTACAAATACATAAAATGATAAATTTATATCATTAAACTATAACATTATTGTTAATTAAATGGCTATTGATTAACTAATAATCCTTAAATGGTATTCTAGACACAATCTAACTAATTATTAATCATCAAAGGATAACAGATTTCCTTGTTAGCCATTGTCTTTCCAGTTGTTTACCATTTGAAACCCCCATTTCTTTTTAATCTTTCTTTTTCCAAATTCTTTATAAATAATAATAATAATAATAATAATAATAATAATAATAATAATAATAATAATAATAATAATAATAATAAACAACTTTAATTTATAGACCGCTCCCTCTCCCCCAGGGGACTCGTATGTGACTTTCTTCCACATTCTATTGAGCAATATAACTCTCCAATAGCACCGATGTCCAGTTCCTATCTTTAAATGTTGGTTGTTTTTAGATGTCAAATGTACTTCTGGAGAGGTTTCTCCTCTTTGGTTCTTCTTCAAATCTCCCCCCCCCCTCTTTTCCTTTGTAACCACACTGAAGCACAGGTTTTCCAAATTCTCTTGTAAAAATTCCTCCTTCTTCTTTATTCTAAAATACTTTTAGCACAGGTTTCTTAGTTTAACTTATTTTTAAGATATTTTTATTGTACTTATTGTCTACAGTTTTTTATTATTGCCTGCGCACTGCCAGGGAGATAGGGCGGTATATAAATGTGAATAAATTCAAATTCAAATTCCCATCTGGATATATTTCATCTGAACTACATATCTGTTTATCTTCCTGCTTTGGTACTCTCTCTTTAATTTCTAGAGTTTCCAGTTGGTCATAGTCTGGTATTATAGATGCAAATCTATCCAATGCGTTGTTTATTCTGATAGTGTTTTGGCTGCCCAATCTCTTGTTGAAAGCCAATGGTCAGACCAAAGCTGGCTAAGATTTAAGATTTATTTGATTTTTATACTGCCCCTATCTCCCCGAGGGGACTCAGGGCGGATAGCCATCTGAACCCCTGATCACCACTCCTTCTGTCCTTCCCTATGCTTTCCTAGTAGGTAGACTTCTACCAACTCAAGAAGGCTCCCTTAAAGATGTCTGCAGGCTAAATCTTGCACTAAGCATCAGCCTTCAAAGATTTTGCTTCAGGAATAAAATGGTGGAATCCTTGGTGCAATCT